>CP136876.1:13228609-13828609 GCA_033000465.1 Sciaenops ocellatus | reverse complement strand
AACGAGAGCAGAATAATGATGCAGTGTCATCTTGCAGGTCGGAGCAAGAGCAACACATCTGAGCCGCCGCCGCCGTCCGTATAGATTCACTTGCAACCGCGTGCAATGAGACTTTCATTAAATATTCATCAGTGTCATCGACTCTATTAGTGCACCTTTGTGTGTCACACTGTTGTTCAAATTAAAGGACAACATGCAGGATTTCAGAGCCACAGACAGTATAAAATATGGACGTCGTATCTGTGACGTCACCCACAGGTTTCTGAAAAACTCAAAATCAGCAAAGACGGCAGACCGAAGCGTCGGTGCTCAAACAAGCCATCTGTAGCAGCATCCACCTGTCAATCAAAGCGTCCACGCTCTTAATCCTGCATAACTTTAAGTCTTAATATAATCTGAACAGGTGAGTTGTATAAAAATTCACCCTCAGTACAGTTGTCATGAACGGGGAAATTAGCTATAGAGACCAAAACTGTTTTTTGTACCAGGCTGTAAACGTGTTTATTTCTGCTGTGAAGTTGGACATTTTAACATGGGGACTTATGGAGACTGACTCACTTCTGGAGCCAGCCTCTAGTGGACGAGAAGAGGAACTGCTTTTCCCAGTTTGGTGTGGTAAAATATGACCAGCCTGCACGAAACTCTGACCTCAACCCGATCCAACATCTAAGATGAACCTCACGTGATTAAAGCTTCAACAATCACGTAAAGGTCTGCGGTCCACGTTCATGTAGAGTTGTTTGGATACTTCCTCATCCTCGTATCTAAAAATGTCTGCTTCATTCAACAACATTTCATTATTTTGGGCTTCATTGTCCCGTGAAACATATTTGTTGGAGCCAAACACTCATTCATCTAACCTCTCTGCCACCATCTCATCCTCCCTGCTGGCGCACAGAGGGAGCTTTTTCTGTTGTTGGACACTGTAGAGGAATCTCAACAAAAGGATTATTGGCATTAATGTTCCCCTTCATGTAAATTCAGTTGTTGTACATGAGATCAATCTGAACCTGTAAATAGATAAATACGGACGCAGCAGCTGAACTCACTTCCACGTTATATTTGTTCAGTTTGCACCCCTGTATGAGGGGGAAATGGTTGAGTCCGTTGGTCTTCATTGACCCCATTCCGAGCTGGTAGTTGGCCACTTATCATCAAAATGGGGGGTTGAGGGAAAAAAGGGACCCTTGCCAAGTCCTCCAAAAAGTTAGCAACTCGTGTGGCACTCTAAACAACAAAACAATGATTGCTCTCTCGTCCGTACTGCCGGCGCTGCGAGGCAGAGGGTGCCAAGACTCTTGTGGTAAATTCAAAACAAGTGGGTGTTTGACAAGTAGCGACAAACGCATTAACGCCAAGGTGGGAGAAATGGTAGCTCAGTGGCTGAGTGTTGGTCAGCGCATGTTTAAGCCTGTTTTTGTGTCATTTTGCATTCGATCAGCGTGGAGCGATCTCCCAGCGCCGCTTGTTTGTGCTCGTCTTTTCCATATATAGTGAAAATCTCTCGGAGCACGGTGAAATGTGCCCATTTGACAACTTTAAAACCTGTTATCTGCAAATAATACTAACTACCTGATAATTATGCTGTCAGCAACACCACAATTGTGTTCTTCACCCACAATAACAGAGACATTAAAACGGCTTGGTGAGTTTCGATGACATGATGGAGCGGCTGTCAACGCAGCCAAAACACAGCATTTGTTTATTCATTTGGCCTCGCTGTCGTCATGGCTGCGATTACGAGTGTGCTGGATTGGATGTCTGATGGACTCGCGCCTGGAGGGGTGAACAAGTTCTGCCTTCCATCCTCATCCGGGGGGAACAGAGGCCCTCAGGACAAGCTCAGACGACGAGGTTGAGGATGAAAGAGGAGGAAGAAAACCCAGGAGTGCAAAATGAAGTGTGAGAGTGACAGATGGAGGGAAGGTAGAGGGGAAGAAGAATCAGACCTCCTCTTGCCTTCAGCCCTTTCAGCTGTAGCTCCGCTCCCTCTCCAGGCCTCAAACCCTGCAGCTCATCTCTGCACAGATTTTCATCCCTAATCAACTGATGCCAGCGCGACACGAACGCAAGAGTGTTTCCTGTTTCCGTGCAAGCTATGGCTAATGCTAACTGACCCACATCCGGCAGCTGTCCAGATACGAGCGGCACTCACTGGGTTTGTTTCAGGTATTCAAACTGGACAAATCAGGTAACCTGAGCACGTGAACTTCAGGCTACCTTCTTCATTTCTGTGCTCACAATCTCGTGCACTCCCGTTTCTGCACCTCAACCTCAACACCACCTCGACTCTTCCAGCGCTAACCCCACTTCTAGCCCCTTCCTCCATTCCCAAACCCTTCCTCTTTTATCTGCTCCTTTTCCCCCAGCTGTAACCCCACCTTGGAATCCCTTCATCCAGCCTCCTCCAGCTCCACCATAAGACTCACCCCCCCCTGGCTCAGCCTCTCTCTGGGCTACAGGCTACTCAGCAGGGGGGCGGGGCAGGTATCCGCAGTGCAGCGCGCTTCTCCTGGCGCTCTAGGCGGCTCTCCGGGGGTGAAAAGCCGGCGGGGTTCTGATGAGCTCAGGGTGTCATCTTCAGCTTCCACCACCCGGCAAAATGAAAGGAAAGAGAGAGAGAGAGAGAGAGGGAGGGAGAGGGAGGGAGAGGGAGGGGGGGTGAATAGGCGTGCGTTGTAAATCTTCACAGCAGCAACATGCAAACGTGGAGAAGGGAGGGTGACGAGTGGGTGATGGAGAACGGCAGGCAGGAAGAAAAAGAGAGAGAGAGAGAGAGAGAGAGATGGCGCAGAATGGGGAGCGGATTTGCCTCACTCACTTAATGCACTGCTTATGACAGCTAAAGGGGAAAGTGCGCTGGAAATTGGTGAGGAGGAATTACCAGTGTTATACCGCTTGCCATCTTACAAATGAATACCGTTTAGCCTCGGCATATAAATGAGTGGATTTTGCTTGGAGAGGAAAAGAGGACGAAAAGAGAGAGTAGTGCAATGAGAGACAGAGGAAGGCAAAGTGGCGGCGCAAGCAATCAGTGGCCGGCATGTTTTGCGGAGGTGTGTGTGTGTGTGTGTGTGTGTGTGTTTGTGTGCTCCAAGGTGTGTTTGTGTGCGTAACTGCGGGCGTCTGTGTGTGTGTGTGTGTGTGTGTGTGGCTCAGTGTGAGGCTCTGTGCCGAGCCAGCCGCCTGAAATTATGCAAGCAAGTAACAATGAGCAAATTGAACCTCCGCACGCTGACACACACACACACACACACACACACACACACACACACACACACAAGCTCAGCACAAGGTCAGGCTCAAAGACAAGGGAGTAGGGGCGTTTTAGCAGTGGGTGGGAGCGAAAAACAGATCATGATAAATTGGCTCACATTTTACAAAACGCTGCCCTTAATGCACCTCGGCTAGCCATGCCCCCTAGCCCGGCGCTGGAGCTGCTTTAATAGCAGCAGCTAGCCATTTGTGATATATGAAAACCAGGCTGTGGCACTAATTGCGCAATTACAAAGCGGAAGCAGTAGCGTGTTGTGGCAGCGTGTGGAGGAGAGAGACAGGGAGCACAGGATTGTGCACAATAATATCCCTCGCTCTTTATTTCTTTCTATCTTTTTCCTCTATCTTGTAAATCCTCCCTCCGTCACCGAACTTCCTCCCCTCGCCTCTCCGTCACCCCCTCTTTCTTTTTGCAGAGGGCTCTGGCCAACTGAGCTGCGCCCCTGGCATCCCTGTAGTTTATTGAGAGGTAGAGTGAGTGTGCCAGTTTCACTAAACCACAGGGAGCAGAGGAACTGGGAGAGAGGGAGCTCCAGAGCATGTGAACACAGTGAAAGTGAGAAAGAGTGCAGCGAGATAGCGAGGGAGGGAGGTGGGTGAGAGGAGAGGGAGGGAGGGAGGGAGAGAAGGCAAAATTTGTCTTGCGCGTCGATGAAAGGACAATTTATTAGGAGCTGCTCAGGGAGACAGAATATTTTGCCCCAGTGCTTTACGGACTGTCTGGATGAGGAATGGGAGCATATTAGCGCAGTGCCGGGCCCGGGCCTGGGACGGGCTGGGGCCGAGGCTGGAGCAGCACCAAGCTGGCACAGCCCCATCACAGTCTGCTGCAAACACCCCTGGGGGTCGTGGATCAGGGGCACAAGGGGATGGAGGGGAAGGGGAGGGTCCGCGGTGATGGTGGAGATGGTGGGAATGAATCCATATATATATATCCACAACAGCAGGGTCGTCACACGATTATAAATCTATTCAGAGGAGTTTTTTTAAAGCTGTTCTCTGACTGTTTACTCCAGTTTTACCAGCAGACACACCGCACCTACAAAACTTTAAAGTTAAGGGCAACAATCCTTTTGGTCACAAGGACTCTCACCAGAGGAGATAAGTGTGCAGAGTTTTTAATCATGTTTTCATTGATTAATCATTGAAGCCACTTATCAAGGAAAAACGCCAAAGATTACAGCAGCTGCTTCCACGTTTTCACGCCGCATGTGAGAATTTGTGTCGTTTTTCAATCACTGTAAATTGATTACAGCTAATCTCTGTGTTTCAAAGGTCGTCACCTTGAGCTGTGGGAAACTGTGACGGGCATTACTGTGATATTTTATGTTTTAGTTCCAACAACAGGCTCAAGAAAGTCTTCATTCAACCTCCTCGAGGTCGAGGTGTCGACGTTCAGTTTTTTCCTCTTTGGTCAAGGTCTCTGCTCACTTCATATCCAGTTTTCTGTATTCGCTCCATTTTTGAATCATATTTGTGTTTTAAATTAGCCGAGCTACTCCGTCATGTTTCAGACGTTCCCCTCATTGTTCAAACCTGAGCGTCAAGTTCTGACGTGAAAAATCAAGTTCTACTGACCACAAAGTACTCGGTTAGATGACGTTACATTTCATGCATGAAGCAGATGTTTTTGTCCGACTTGCATTCAAAGTATTCAACATGGATGTCATCAGAAGTCGTGCAAACAACTCCACCCACCGTAGCTGCAGCATGCTCTGGCACATGAGAGCTGTCTGGCAACACAAACTCGCTGGAATTATCTCGCAGGCGTACAGTATGTTTGCTCGCTCCCATGGCGGCGGCGAGATTAAGGAATCCCACACTGGCCGGTCTAACAGACAGCACAACAGTGGGGGCAGCGCGGCAAACAACACCTGTGCACATCACAGTGGATAGCTATCCCAGGGTAGAGCTAACATTAGCATGCCGCTGTAAACATGAGCCGAGCAGGTGTCTCGCCATCCATTAACAGCGGCCGGGCTTTGATTGGATTTAAGCGAGACAATATATATCCTTATGCAAATCACAGTGACGGGGAAGAGAAACATTCTTCTTTCACAAAGGCCTCGTATTAACCGGCGTATTAACCTATGGAAAAGAATTACGAGTGTGTGGTACCAGTGTATATGTTGGAGATATCAGCAGCCGTTACACGTGAATATATAGGACGGAGCGCCGTGTCAGTACGAGTCAAGGCTCTCCACAGAGAAAGCACATTGGGATTCCTCTCAAAGAACGCACTTTTGATTCATTCCCACTTTTCTGTATGAATAGTAAGCAGGATCCTCGCAGCGAGGAGTGATAGAGGAGGAAAAATGAAGTAGAGAAAGCACCGAAGCAGCAAGGTTAAAACTATAATTGTTTTTCCTTTTAAAGGCGTTTGGTTAATTTTGTTCCTGCATGAAAAAAGAAAAAAAAAAAAAACAGATGGTCACAGAAAAGCCAAGCAGCGTTTCTCTCCACCGTTCCCTCGTCTCTCCAGCCGCAGAGGCCGGTCCCCCGGCGTACCGCGCCGATGCCTCGACATCTCTCCGGTGTAACCGGCGAAGCACACTTCCTATTTATCTCCCGTTTCACTGAGCCGCAGCTAGCTAGCACGGCTGGCGTGACCTCCGCTGGGCGCACATTAATTTCACCTCGCCGTTTCTATGGCATCGATTAATAAAAAGTGACTAGGTTTTCAGCAAATGAACACACGCTGATAAATGAGGGCCCGAGCCTAATTGCTTGGTAAATTAAGAGCTCACAATAGTGACGACGATGTGTGCTGCTTTTAATATTTAAAAACTCATTAAGTGTGTGGGAACGTCTCGCTTAGTTGGGCAGGCAGACCTCGTATGATCACCTTTAGGTGCTATTAAAGGTGATCATGTGAAATGTCAGTGTGCGTTTCAGGTTGGAGGTGGAGCGGCTGATCTGATCAGAGCTGCTTTAAAAAAACAGAAAAAAAAAAGGCGAAACCTCCACTTTGCTGCTTTTCACCTTCGAAGAGTGTCCTTTCACACACAGGACGCCCACACACACACACACACACACACACACACACACACACACACACACACACACACACACAGGTGCCTATGCGGGATAGAAAACCTTGGAATCGCACACGTATGTAAACAGCATTTTGAATCACACGGCGAAGACACACACACGTTTGTGTCTGCATGTACGATACAAAATCCTCATGCAATATGTGGAAGTACACACTCACTCTCTCCACACACGTGCGCAAACAAACACGCCTGGCGCACACGCGCGCTGGTGTAACAGAGTTAAAAATGCACTTTATTCATTATTATTTCCAATTTGTATTTGTAAGTTTTATTTATCATTTTATGATTATTTTGAGTATTTATGAATTTTATCTCTATGAGTTATTTTCATTTACCATTATTTTATAAACTTTTCCTGTGGAAATGACCCTCCTATACTCCTGTGCCTTTTCTGCACCTCCTGGGCTTCTGTAGCCCCTCCCCTCTGCCCTCACAGTCCCGTTTTGTGTTGCTGAGGGTAAGTTGTGTGGAAAATGCAGTGTTAATCTTGTATTATTTTCTTTGAAAATGTAGTCATTTATGGTGAAATCTTCGGTCCATATTGTTCTGTGTTGCATACTTTATGCTACCAAGCTGTTTTGTGTTGTTTTGACCGCTAATATAAGTTTTATGGATGTTTTTAGTTTCATGTTTTTGGCGCGATTTGTATCTATGTAGTCGTGAGCCTATGCAGCATTAGCTTGCACTCCCTGGTGTTAACACTGTATGTTCGCATGTTTAGGAGCAGAGGTGCAGAGGAAAAGACAGAAGGCTTATGGTGTGTGTTAATGTCTTCTGCAGGTATGTGTTTTCTTTTGTTGGGTTAAGGATTTTGTTGTTTCTGTGTAGTTACTCCATCCCACGCTCTGTGTTCCTTTCGCCACCAGGTGGCATTGTTTTCTTCTTGTATATGTTTTTTTTATAAAACGTTTTTCTGTGAAATTTAAAGCTCTGCCCTGACAGTCCCGTTTTGTGTTGCTGAGGGAGCAGAGGTGCAGAGGAAAAGACAGAAGGCTTATGGTGTGTGTTAATGTCTTCTGCAGGAATAAATAATCGCAGGAAACAGTGCCTTGAGTCCTCCTCCTTCATGCCCCAACCACACACACCCGTTACACTGGTGCCGTGACCCTTTGGATCTTCAGATCAGCTTGATGCTCATCGCCGTGGATGCTGTGCTACCATCCTGATCTACATTTCAAGATTCTTATGCGGTCAGATTTATGAGAGACTGTGGTTCAGGGCACTCTATATATTATTCTTGTACTCCCAGTTAACTGGTTTTGCTACTCCATTTTGTTTCTGTTTAAATACACAACGCAAGTACATTTAATGGTTAAAAACAGCTGCTGAAATAACAATGGAGGGGTTTAATAGTCCTACTTTACCTAAAGGTAGGGGTGTTTGGTTCAGTGATATTGCTGACAGTAGGGCTGTGGGACATTCAAAGTTCACATCCGATGGTTGTGCAGAATCAGGGTTAGGTCTGAGCCCAGGTTGTACTCCTGTTGGTGGGATAATGAGGGAGGGTCCCCTTACTTCCACACCCCGCAGTGATGTTGATGACATTCGCCACCTCACAGACATGGTAGGGCAGTTAGGTGCTCAAATTGGTGAATCCATTGTTGCTAGGCTAATGTCAGCTGGTGTTGTAAACATGAATAGTGACCACCAGACTACCTCAGCCACCAAGAACACACAATGTGACGTTAACAGACATGACCTCCCACATGTGACAGTTCATGTTAAACCTGATAAAGTGCTCCAGACATTCAGAGGTGACAACACTGACAAATACTCAGTCCAGGACTGGATTGACATGACTAAAACTCACCTCAGAAAACAAGACATTCCTGTGTGCGAACAAGCAGAAGAAATCATGTGCCACTTAATGGGCAAGGCCAGAGATGTTGTGAAGATTGCCTTGCGTAGTGATCCTGCGCTTGATGTTACACAGAGACCTGAACTGATATACAATGTGCTTCTCCACTATTTCAGTGAGGCTCCCTCATGTCTCCCTCTCGCTGACTTTTATGCTACTCTACCCAAGCACAGAGAAAACCCGGTCGACTACTGGATAAGACTGAACAAGGCAGCCGACCTAGCTCTTGAGGGCCTGCACAGTCGAGGGAAGCAGATGGAAGACATGAATGATGAAGTGGCTCTCATGTTCGTCAAACACTGCCCTGACCCGGAGCTATCCTGCACCTTAAAATGTAAGCCAATTCATGAGTGGACCTCGCGTGATGTTCAGCTGAGAATCGATGACTATCAGAGAGAGTTGAGGGCTAGTGGCAGAACCACTGGCGCTACACAGCTGAAAAGCCACATCACCACCATCACCCCTGAGCAGCCCAGCCCACCATCATCTAGCCTAGTGGCATATGAGCAGTGTCTCACTTCGAGTCCCTCACCTCTCCATGGGCAGTGCCACACTCCAAGTCCATTACCCTCACCCTCCTCTCTCCAAGCCCAACGTCATGTGTGTCACCCTCCTTGCCCCTCTCCAGCGCCCGTCTCAGTTCAGGGTAGTCCCCAACATGCTCAGAGCCAAGCCTCTGTACCAGTTGTGGCACAAAATCTCCAACAGTCAGAGGAGAGACTTCTCACTCGTATGGTTGACATGTTTCAGGAGATGATGGGGAAAATGCAGCAGCGCAACACTTCCCATCCGATCCGAGGTGGGAGGTTCCAGCGTGCCTCTCGTGAGCGACGTACCAGAGAAGCAGCTTGTAAAGTCTGTAATGACTCACGCCACACCACCATTTCACACTGCATGTCTGAGAGGCTGTGTTTTGGCTGCCTCGCCCCTGGCCACACCAGACTGGACTGCCCTGCTAATAACTCCCCCCAATCCCAGTCTGAGGGAAACTAGCCGACCTGTATTCGGAGGGAGGCAGTACAGGTCACACCATTAACTCCCAAACCGATGACATGTCTGATGCTGAGACTGTTTACATATCTGTGAGAGACTCATGTAATGACTCCGACGTCGTTGTTTATCAGAATGTTCACAGAGTTGGAAGCAGTGACAGTCTCTTCTACACAACTGTGGACATGGGTGGGACAGTGAAAATTGGTGGAATGTTGGACAGTGGTTCAATGGCCTGCAGCATCAGTGAGACAGCCGAAGTGAAACTGAGAGAGGCTGGAGTGATAACAGACCAAAAACTGATAGACGTGAATGTGGTCCTTGTTGGATGTGGCGGACTTCGTGTTAAGCCAAAGTGTGCTTTTGAAGTAGAGATGGAAGTGTATGGCTGTAAAATGTTAGTCCCCACACTTGTTGTTACAGGACAGCATGACGACTTGATACTAGGGACCAATGTCATAAAACACATCCTGCATCAGTCCAAGCTATGTGAGTCCTATTGGAAGACAGTGTCCGGCCCCTGCCCAACTGGAGACCCAGAAACTGAACACTTCCTGTCCATGCTATCTGGTCTGAATCCCTGGAAAGGTGAAGATGTTCCTGACAAGGTTGGTACAGTAAGGTGTAACTCAGCCACCTGTCTTGAGCCTGGCCGTGAATATCTCATCTGGGGCAAACTGCCAAAAAACACTGTTGTTTCCCCAGGCAGCACCGTCATGACAGAGCCAACGTCATCCCGCTCGGCTCCCAGAGGTGTTTTGGTCGCAAAGATTGTAACTACATTGTGGGGAGACAGATTGGTCCCACTGAAGCTCATCAACACATCTAACAAGCCTGTGCTATTGAGGCGCAATGCAAAGCTGGCTGATATCTACCCTGCCGTAGCACTTGAAGACATGGATGTTGCTGAGCGCTCAGAGGTTCCCCTTGCTAGCTGCACTCAATCAGCCATGCCGCCTACTGCAGACGTAAATTCTGCCAAAGACAAGCTCAGGTCAGTCGGGCTCAGTGGTGTTGATATGGAGTCATGTGAAGTTTCAGAGGACTGCAAGAGGAGAATGGCTGACCTTGTTTTGCAGTATGAGGATGTCTTTTCACGCCATCATCTTGACTGTGGGGAGGCGAAGGGCTTTGTACACCGCATACACCTGTCAGACAGCAGACCATTCAGGCTCCCATACAGGCGAGTGCCCCCTGCCCAGTACCAGAAGCTGCGCCAAGTGCTGAGTGAGATGGAGGAAAAGGAGATCATCAGAAAATCGTCCAGTGAATACGCATCACCATTGGTGCTTGTGTGGAAAAAAAATGGAGATCTCCGCATCTGTACAGACTTTCGCTGGTTGAACAGGAGAACCCTGAAGGACGCCCATCCCCTTCCTCACCAGGCAGATTGTTTGGCGGCGCTGGGAGGAAACTGTCTGTTCAGCACGATGGATTTGACCTCCGGGTTCTACAATATGCCACTCCATGAGGATGACAGGAAGTACTCAGCGTTCACCACTCCCATGGGCTTGTATGAGTACAACCGTCTGCCGCAGGGTCTCTGCAACAGCCCTGGGAGCTTTATGCGCATGATGACCAGCATTTTCGGAGACCAAAACTATCTGAGTCTGCTGTGTTACTTGGACGATCTGTTGGTGTTTGCACCTGATGAGGAAACTGCCTTGCAGCGGCTGATGATGGTGTTTGAGAGGCTGCGTGTTCATAACTTGAAGCTGGCCCCCAAAAAGTGTTTCTTTCTCAGGAGGTCTGTCAAGTTTCTCGGTCACATAATAGATGAGAATGGTGTTTCAACAGACCCCAGTAAAGTTGAGAACATCGCAAATATGGCAACCACTGACCTCATGGAGCCCGATGGCGTGACCCCATCTCAGAAGAGGATAAGGTCCTTTTTGGGGTTGGTAAATTACTATCAGCACTTCATACCCAGGTACTCCGCCATCGCCAAGCCACTCTTTGGTCTGCTCAAGGGTGGAAAAAGGAAAGGCACACTCTGTAGGACCAAATTGTCAGGCAGGAAGTTGTGTGCCTCTGACTGGACAGCAGAGCAGGAACAGTCTTTCGAGCACCTGAAGTCCTCACTGATTCACAGTGCTGTCCTGGCTCATCCAGATTTCACCCGTCCCTTCATGCTGTCTACTGATGCATCCCTGGATGGCATAGGTGCTGTTCTGTCTCAGGTTAAGGAGGGTGAAACACGAGCCAGGCCCATTGCTTTTGCCAGCAAGTCATTGTCTCAGTCCCAAAAGAATTACCCGGCTCACCGGTTAGAGTTTCTGGCCTTGAAATGGGCAGTCTGCGACAAGTTCAGTCACTGGCTGAAAGGCCACAAATTCACAGTCTGGACTGATAACAACCCGTTGACTCACATCCTGACAAAGCCGAAGTTAGACTGTTGTGAGCAACGCTGGGTGGCCAAGTTGGCGAGCTACGACTTCCATATCAAGTATATCCCAGGTCAGCAGAACATTGTGGCTGATGCCTTGAGCCGTGTGCCGTTTGTCAAGGAGAGCGTCGGCCACAGGCTGCTCGCTGAACCCTATGTAGGTCTTCTCACTGAGGTCAAGGATGTGTCAAATTTGTCCGTCCAAAATGCCTTCCGGTCATCTAGTGGTCACAAGAAACCCTTTCCAGTGAGCGTCAATGCCCAGTCCACATGCAGTTCGCTACAAATGCACACTCAGTCTATTGCAACGGAGGATGTGTCTGCTGTGTTACAGTCGCACATTGAGTGGGATGCTGGTCCGAGGACCCGTGCTGTTGAAGTGTTGCAGTATCTGCCTCAGTTGGTTCCACCTGGACAGGACACCTTACCTGCCTACACCGAAAAGGACCTCCGTGACAAGCAGTTGGAGGACAGAACTCTCTCTCGTGTTGTGTACTACGTTGAGAGACGTCGGAGGCCCTCTAGGAGAGAAAGATTTAAAGAGTCTGTCTCTGTCACAAAATACCTTAAACACTGGGATAGGCTAACTGTGAGCAACGGCGTGCTATACAGGATTTCAAGGGATCAGAAAACCAAGGCAAAGCGCTTCCAATATGTTGTCCCTGACTCACTCAAGTCTGAGGTTCTGCATGGAGTGCACGATGGAGCAGGACACCAAGCTCAGTTCAGGAGCCTCAGCTTGACAAGACAGAGGTTTTTCTGGCTGAACCTCGACAGAGATGTGAGAGACTATGTTCGCCATTGTCAGCGATGCATCGTCAGCAAGACCATCGAGCCTGAGGGTAGGGCTCCATTAGAGACCATAACATCAACCAGGCCACTAGAGCTGGTATGTATTGACTTTTGGTCGGCCGAAGACTCCAGAAACAAGTCTGTCGATGTTTTGGTGATAACAGACCATTTTACAAGAATGGCTCAGGCATTTCCGTGTAAAGACCAGACAGCTAAGCAGGTGGCAAGGGTTCTCTGGGACCGGTATTTCTGTGTCTTTGGCTTTCCTGAAAGGATTCACAGCGACCAAGGCGCTAACTTTGAGAGTCAGCTGATAAGTGAGCTCCTCAGGGTGTCAGGTGTCAGAAAATCACACACAACCCCCTACCATCCAATGGGAAATGGAAGTGTGGAGCGATTCAATCGAACCTTGGGTGGCATGATTCGTGCGTTGCCCCCTGAAGAGAAAGCTGACTGGCCACGGCGCTTGCAGACACTGACCTTTGTGTATAACTGCGCAGCTCATGAGACGACAGGTTATCCCCCCTTTTACCTCATGTTTGGCCGAGTCCCCCGCCTACCTGTTGACGTCCTCTTCCGTACTGTCCTTCATGACTCTGCTGTGACGAGCTATGATAAGTATGCGGCATGTCTCGCTAATGACTTGAAGGAAGCAATGGTGATTGCTCAGGAGCATGCCACGAAAGAGCAGAAGAGACATGCTCAGCTGTACAACAGGAAAGTGAAGGGATCAAGCATTAACATCGGTGACAGAGTGCTCTTGGCCAACAGGAAGGACAGGGGTAAGAAGAAGCTCGCTGACAGGTGGGAATCAACCATCTACACTGTGGTGGACATGAACGCAGAGACGCACACATACAGGATCTGCGACACAGTCACTGGACAGGAGAAAGTGATTCACAGAAACCTGCTGATGCTGGCCAATTTTCTTCCTGTGGAGGACACATGCGAAATGTCTGACCCTGCCTCATCCATCCCTGCTACAGAATCCTCAGCCTCAGGAACTGATGGTGTCAGAGATGAGGGAGAGACCTTGTTTGAGAGAGAGAGCGAGACTCTATGCGGAGCTAGTGAGAGCCTTGATGCTGGAAGTGACAGAAACTCACCTACGACTGTGGAGGAGGGACAGTCCCCTTTGACTGATCCGGAACCTGTGGACTCTGAGAGGAGAACCATAGAATGGATCACACAGCTGTCTGCACCAAGTCTGTCAGCAGCGGGTGTTACTGACATGACAAGCATGACCTCTGATCCCCAGAACTGCTCTGTCCCACCTGAGGGCCACACGACAGATCTGTCTGTGACTTGTGACTCTGCCCCTGTGACTGCTGTGGACGTCCCGGCAAGTGTGAGACAGCCAGCCCCTGCTCTCAGTACCATGACACAGACAGACAATGCCTCAGACATTCTGCACACTGTTGACCAGACCTCAACCATGAACTGTGACCGTTCTAATGCACAGATACAAGTCAGGTCAAGATTTGGTCGTCTAGTCAAGCCTGTGAACAGGCTCATACAAACCATGTCCAGGCAGGATGTTGTTCAGGACAAGTTCAGTGTTAAAGCTGTTTGCAAATCGGTGTTCCATGCTTTTGCTGACTAAAACCTTCATCAGATAGCCTATGCCCCTATTGGGTCTGAAAGTTTTTGTATTGATATACTGTTCCGCTGTTTTCATTTTATACCGTGTCATGAGCCTGCACTACACTATGTTTTGGGGTCTTGTGGGGTGTATAAGGCACCCTGTTACCAGTTGCTGGATTGAGGGATAAGCGCTGCTCTCATGCCACTTCATCCTTAAGGGATACATTTGGTGTTGGTTTTCTTGTTTATGGCCCCTGGTAATTTGTGAACTTGTAGTGTTCTCTATGGTGTAGACTCTGTAGTTGGTGCTCATATTTGATAAAATTCAGTGGGGGTGGGTGTAACAGAGTTAAAAATGCACTTTATTCATTATTATTTCCAATTTGTATTTGTAAGTTTTATTTATCATTTTATGATTATTTTGAGTATTTATGAATTTTATCTCTATGAGTTATTTTCATTTACCATTATTTTATAAACTTTTCCTGTGGAAATGACCCTCCTATACTCCTGTGCCTTTTCTGCACCTCCTGGGCTTCTGTAGCCCCTCCCCTCTGCCCTCACAGTCCCGTTTTGTGTTGCTGAGGGTAAGTTGTGTGGAAAATGCAGTGTTAATCTTGTATTATTTTCTTTGAAAATGTAGTCATTTATGGTGAAATCTTCGGTCCATATTGTTCTGTGTTGCATACTTTATGCTACCAAGCTGTTTTGTGTTGTTTTGACCGCTAATATAAGTTTTATGGATGTTTTTAGTTTCATGTTTTTGGCGCGATTTGTATCTATGTAGTCGTGAGCCTATGCAGCATTAGCTTGCACTCCCTGGTGTTAACACTGTATGTTCGCATGTTTAGGAGCAGAGGTGCAGAGGAAAAGACAGAAGGCTTATGGTGTGTGTTAATGTCTTCTGCAGGTATGTGTTTTCTTTTGTTGGGTTAAGGATTTTGTTGTTTCTGTGTAGTTACTCCATCCCACGCTCTGTGTTCCTTTCGCCACCAGGTGGCATTGTTTTCTTCTTGTATATGTTTTTTTTATAAAACGTTTTTCTGTGAAATTTAAAGCTCTGCCCTGACAGTCCCGTTTTGTGTTGCTGAGGGAGCAGAGGTGCAGAGGAAAAGACAGAAGGCTTATGGTGTGTGTTAATGTCTTCTGCAGGAATAAATAATCGCAGGAAACAGTGCCTTGAGTCCTCCTCCTTCATGCCCCAACCACACACACCCGTTACACTGGAACACACGTGACAGCCCAAATGTCATGCACCATTTGGAGAGCAGAGACGAGCGAGCGCTGGCAAATATTGAAAGTATTTATTTCTTTCCACAGATGAACGGGACGTAATCCTCCAAATATATTTAGTCGCGTTATGGATTTGTTGTCACTTAATTTGCATGACAACACACTACCTTTCGCTGCGCACGCGGCGGCAATTGCAGCGCTGATATCATCTTTATTATTATTGAGCCATAATGTGGCGCTACACAGAGGGGGGAAATTGAGCAAGTTAAGCCTGGAGTAGGAGCAGACACTTGGCTCATGGTGATGGATCGCTTTCAGTAATTTCTCTTTATTATGATTGGCAAAGATCAATATTTTAACAGTTCGGTTACGGCCTTCGGTACAGTGCTTAATATGTATTATTCACGACCTTTATCGGGATGGAGGGAGGCAGGGACGGGCGGGATATATGGAGGGGAGGGCTGACATTTTTCAGACTGAGGCAGAGAGAGGGCCCGCTCTATCTGGGACATGAATAGGACTGTGTAATGGACATAAATGAAAATGGGCTGCTCGTGTGTGTGTGTGTGTGTGTGTGTGTGTAGGAGAGAGAGTAGCTGCATCCTTGACTGCAGGAGAACATCCACGGGCCAAGAGACACACGGTTAAAAGGTTGGTTCACCTGAATTACAACAAAAACAGTTTCTCACTTCCACCAGCAGCTCGCTGTGGTTTTATTTCTCCACGTTTGGAGATGAATGTCTAACAGTGATGTGTCTACGTCTAAACTCTACACTGGATAACTGTTTCATTTACAGGAAAGTGAAAAAAGATGAGAGCAAATCATAAAACCTCGTGTCAGTTGTGTGTTTTTATGTGTCACGGCTGCTTTTTCAACGTGAACTCGTGTGGATTTGTTGGTCGTATCTGAGGTGAACTCATTTGTCAGGACGGGACACTCGGTGACACTTGGTCTGTGTACGCCTGCTTTAATTTCCAACAGATAAATGGATTAATTACCGTTTTAATGTAAAGTCTTACTCAGTGACCTGCGTGCATCTGCAGAATCACACCCTGATTAGCAAAACGGCGTCCTCCGCCTGCGAAAATATCTCTTGATCAGAAGTTTGTTTTAGCCGCTCGACCTGTTGCTCCTCCGTTAATAAGAAACATCTCGTGTTCAGTCACGGTATCTGAGGGTTAGGGTTAGTGCGATTCAGTGAGAATTTGACAAGAAGTAGCAACAAAACATCCAAGAGCAACCATGGCAACAAACATGGCCGACAGCCTCTAAATGCCAAAAAGACGTCAAATTAAAGCATGATGTCACCCACCAATCAGAAGCCCCGTTAAAACACTGCTCTACATAATCCAGAAGACTCAGTGAGGTCTGTGGATTATCAGAGAGACTCTCAGATTGTGTTTGTGTTCAAGCAGAAGTATCTCAAAGCCTGATACATGTGTATCTTCAGAACTGAGTCAGAAAATGCAAACACACCTCTCACTGTGGCAAATCCTGTAATCCTCGCTGGGCGTGTAATTAGGCAGGATGTAACTCCAGCTGCAGCACGAGACATACCTGCAACACAGATGAACATATGTCACTAAGATAATGTTATGCCGTCCATTACTCACTTCGTATTCTAGGTCAATCCTGCGAAAACAGAGGGAGCGAGGCTCGGGAGGACGTTGGAGGGGGGCGCTTCATGTCGGAGAGGCCGCATCAGATAAAAACGCGTCATACTTGCTGCAGTTTGTGAAGCTGCAAGAGAAGCGCCTGGGATTAAGAGCTGTGACATATTCATATCTGACCAGACTTAAAGCTGCTGCCACACGGGAGGGTCTGTCGCTATCAAAGCTGCAGGAAATCAGCCAGAGAGGGAAGGAGAAGGAGCGAGATAGGGATAAAGAGATACAGAGGTACAGTCAGAGTGAGGGAGAGTGGAGTCAGAACAGCAGAGAGGATTTCTTACAAAGCTCCCCTAACCATCTCTCAAAAAGAAAATCCTTTGTACCCCTCATCCAAACCCGGCGCCCTCCCTCACCTCAACCCCTCCTTCTCCCCCCACCGTCGTATTTAAGTCCCAGTGTGGAACGAATGGGGAGCGAGCCCTGGAAAAGTTTGTCTCGGGGAAGGCCGGGTCGCAGTGTAGCTGATTATATCAGTTTCAGCGGCGGACTGGTAATAGGCTCCTCTTCGAGCAGCCGCTAACCCCGGCTCTCCCCTGGCAGCCGCCGAGAGTGGAATTAATCAGGCCTACTGGGAGCCTCCTCCATCCCCTCTCCGCAGGCGAGCCACTCCGCAGTCATTTACCAGCCAATCCCACTGTCAACCCACTGTCATTTAGGCCCTTTTCATTACGCCTTTTCTCCCCCTCCCTCTGCACACACCACCTCACTCTTTCCCTCTCATGTTGGATCTGAAAAAAATGAGAAAAAATGGAAATGGGTGACAGATTAGCCTAATGCTGGGTACCTTTTATAGACGGCATATTACGATCACTACCCCTTTTTATCAAACACAGAGAGTGAGATGCTACAAAACTGGGAAAAAGGATGAAATGAACCTCGAGCTGGTGCTTTTCTACGGAGCTTCCATACAGTTGTCTTTGCACTCACTCTGCCTGTAATTAGGAGCTTGTTAATGAGCCCGTGCTATCGCCGGTGTAGGCCTGAGCACGCCGTTGTCCTAAATGTGACATTAGATGGCCAACTTTGTTCATCGCCTATAAAAACCCCGGGCCATAACCACCAATTACCGTGGCTAGGCGTCCCCGGGGTGCAGGGCCCTCGTATCAGGCTGGCCTCGCCTGCTAAGCCTGCTTAAGTGACCTATTTTGAGCTCGGAGGCAGTCTGTAAAACACCTCTAAGGTTAGATTATCCCGTGATGAAATACAAGGCTTCCCTGCCACAAATTACCCACGGATGAAGCGCCACCAGGCCATTCCTACGCCCTGCTGATGGTCTCTCTTTTTGCCTCCCGTTCCCTCTTTGTTGTTCTGTGTCTCTCTCTCTCTCTCTCTCTCTCTCTCTCTCAACAAGCCAGAAAAATATTCATGAGTAAACAAAAGGAGTGATTTGAAAAATGGCTGGAGGAAAAAAGAGATTAATAAAAAGCATGAATAGTGCATTATGGAAGAGCTGAGGAGCCTCACCATCTCATTGGGGTTAGAGGGAGATTGCATTTGGGCTTTATTAAGAGTGCTGCTCTCAGTCGTAGTCGAGAACTCCAAAGAGGAGGCGATGCTCTCTTCTGACGTCTGAGTGACAGAAAGCAACGGACTGAGAGAGGCAGAGTCCACGGACAGGCTGCGCTTTCAACATTTTTAACGAGTAATTGTCGGCACGTATCTTTGTGTCCGTATCTCTGTAGATGATTCCAGACACCTCGTCGTGTTTTGGACTTCGGATACAGTCAGACGTCTCCAAAACATTTAGAAGTGGTTTGGTCTTTGCACAGACTGCGATGACAACAAAATGAGACTGTGCTGGGCTGAGCCAGACAAGAAGCAGACTCTGTGACCATAGTCAGCACAGAGCCGGACCCTCCTCTGAGACTAGACCAATTAAGATAAGAGGCAGTTAACAGGAAGTGCTTGTTTGACATCCTGTCACGTTAACGAGGACAACCGTAATTGGACTCGTGTATTTAACAGCAGGCGTAAAAAGCTGTTGCTTGTCAGCGCTCACATTTTTTTGTGTGGCCTGAAAATGAGGAATTTCTTCTGATATCCGTAAACACACGGGATATTTTTGTGGAGTGTAAATGTCAGGACTTTTAGGACATGTTTGCACAGCAAACGAAGCACTGAGGAGCGCACTAATCAAACACTTTTACACTGATTCAAGGTTGTTCATGCAGTTTTATCTTCTTCTGTGGTGGAGAAGAGTTCCTCGTATTAACGATCCGACTGTTTCTGTTGGGCTTCCCTTTAAAATCCCTACAAATGATCGTGGTTGGGGCATTCCTCTGCGGTGGAACCTTCAGCAGCACCGAGCTCACAAACGTAAACCCTGGCTGGCTAAACCTGGAGCCGTTAAGCCCGGTGTAACACTACGCAGGTGCAGGGCTAACGGGGACCTGCCGTATATGTTGGAGTTCCTGTTTGTTTGGGCTTGGCCCCGCTTTCAAGCCCCGGGAGGAAGTGAGTTGGCCGGGGTTCTGCTTGGGATCAAACCTGGGCCTCGAGCTGGAAAAAAAAAAAAAAAATGGCTGGTGTTTATTGTAGCTGTGGTTGCCTGGAAGTGACTGGCAGAAAGCACGCACGGTTTGTCAAAATGAACAGAGGCCAGAGGCATAAAACAGACAACCTCTTCATACAAGGGAGATGACTGGGACCACACTTACTGCACCGAGAGAATTACACAAACACAGTATCCATGTCTGAGCTTTAGAGACGGTTATGAATTCCCCTGCATATATCCAGAATCTATTAAAAATCCCATTCGGGCTGACTTGGAATTAATTCTCCTGTATAAACTCATGTCAACGTTTGAATGTGCATGAATGAGATAATGACACAGCTTGTGTAAACACCGACGCTAAATATTTGAAAATGCAAGTCACTCATCAGCGGAATTATAGTGCTGAATTGTGTTTCTCTGCTGGCTTTGCGATAACCAGGACATTCTTTAACCTGAGCACCTCCAATTAGAGGATTGGAGAAAGGGGGGATGGGAGGGCGGAGGGAGGGTGAGTGAGGGTGGGTGTGTGTGGGGGGGAGGGAGGAAAAGGCTGAACGCTATTGCTTTGACCCGCCCGCTTTACTTGGAGGCGCACTCGAGAGGCAGAGATGTGGCGGCAGGATATCGCAGAGGAAAAACAGGCTCAGCCTCAGATGGCCAGGGGCTGCCTGTGCCTCTCTATCAATGCAAAACAGACTACTTCCTTGGGCAAAGAGGACATTTCACTTTTTATAAGCCTCCCCTCTTTTTTTTTTTTTTTTTTCTGGGCTTACATTAATTTTGAAAGCAGAGGGGAGGCAGAGAGGCTGCACAGAGCGAGAGCACGAAACAGAGAAAGACAGACAGGGCTGGAAAAGAAAGGAAAAGAAGGGCAGATGAAAAGCATCTTTAGGATGCAGGAAACATCTGGTTTCATATTCGGAGACCCGAAAGGAAATTGCAAATAGACAAAACTCTTATGTTTTGATTTATTTTATTATTTGATGGCTCGGTGATGCCAGCCGTGCAGCCGAGGCCTCTGGTCGTAAATACAGGAGCCGAGCTACGTGACGGGGCATTAGGGATGTCTCCTTACTGTCCCCGGACTGATTGATACTGCCTCTAATAACATCCACAACCGGCGTGTTCTGTTCTAAATTACACAAAACTGAAGGGCTGTTGTTAATTGGATGAATGGACGCAGAGGAGGGAGGGAGGGAGCTTCAGAGGAGAGAGAAGTGAAACACAGACATGAGGAGAAAGGAGGAGATAAGACAGATACAGATGTTACCAGTTCATTTGGTCTCAGCGGTTTATTTGAACCCTCTTCTTCGTCATTTTGCACAAACAGGCTTGTTTAAGTTCTTCCAGGTTTTCCAGGACTCTCTTTATCTTTACAGAATAAGACATTTAATGAGGTTAGGGCCTTAAATTTGGAGGTTTCATGTTTAGTCAGCTGATGAACATGGTTTTGGCCATGAGCAATTTCCATTTCCATTTTGAAGTCCAACAACCATGATACATAACACATGAGTAGGAAGTTGATTTTACTTATCTCTCGTGTGTCCTAGGATGAGTATTTGGAGAAGTAAATTGGAAGAAACGCCGTGCTCCCCGTGGTAATTACAAACTTCTGGGCTTTTACCTAATCTTAAGCGCTCGCGGCGATAAACGTTGCTTTGATTGCTCCATCTCTAAAACGTGGCAGTGTTGCAGCAACAAGTGGGCACTGCCCAGCTGATCAACTGGAAAACCACCAGCCCCGGCAGCATGGCTGGAACATGTGGTGGTGGTGGTATTTTGACCCTCACAGCTATCCATTGTGGAGGTACTTTATGTTCAGCACACTGCCAAAAACCTCCCGATGCTCCTGATATAGTGTTGAGGCGTCGGATAACCTCTGAACTGGCCTCCAAGCAAGAACACAAGTAGGTGGATTTCTGTCCGAAGAGCACTCAGGTCAAAATCCAGAGTTATCCATGCAATGCATGACATGAAACTCTTTTCTGAAAAAACTCTATATATTGTTCATTTCACTTATTTTGACAGACAGAAAATAAGGCAACACGGATACTGAAAATTCAGCAGTTTGTGTGCAGAAGACTCAAAGCAGAGATGAAGCTGAAATCAGCACAGACGTGACGTTTGTCCTAAATGAGGGTTGAGAAAGAAACGAGCTACAAACACCAAATTAAGAGTTCCTTTGGAAGAACAACAGTCATCGCTCTCCTTTCATTTACCGTCCGTCTGTATGTCTGTTAAGAATCCTTACGCTGTTGTTTTCTGCTGACTACACCCCCCAATGACATGCAGACCGAGCATGACCATTGCAGATTGAATTTATTATACCCAAATAACATCCATAAGCATATCTGTCACTTCATAATGTCAAACAGGACCAAGAACCTGCAGTGAAAGACAAAGACAGGCTCAGTCTGACAGACATTAGATCTTCTTCCACATGTGCGCCTCAAAACTTGCACTGAACTTTTTTTTAAAATGTTTCTGTCAGTCTGGTTTGCATTGTTTAATGTTGGAGAAGTCTCCACTCACTACCTGTGTCATACTCCATCACCTGAACGACACGGCCACCCAGTGATGGATGCTGGGCGGCTGCTTTTATCCACAGTACATACATCCTCTCCCAACTCTTTGTGTAACTTTGGTGCTCCTGATATAAAGAATGAGTTCGTGCAAACGCTGCCTGAGCCAACAGATGGGAGGAGGAGAGCTGTGGTCGTCCTCCGGGCCGTTTCTCGCCTGCCTTCCTGCTCTGGATGGGAAAGATTTACAGCGGCAGCCTTGGAAAAAAAACAGCCTGCAACATCTGGATACGTGTGACACCGAGGCATGGTTGGCAGTGACAGTGGCTAATTTAAAGGTAGTAAAAGTGTTAGCAGGGACCTGGGGAAGAGTGATGGACAGCTGTATTTCCCTGGCTGACCAGGGTGTGAAGACAAAATAAGGCCCGAACAGGCTGGAGGTCTCACCGGGGGCCAGACTATTCCCCCCAGCTTTAGATTCATTAGCCTGGAGAACGAGCCGGAGAGAAAAGGAGAGAGTGAGAGGCGAGATGAGACAAAGGAGAAGATGAAACAAGACAGGCAGTGAAAGGGAAGAGGAGAGTGATTGAGAGAGAGAGGGAGAGGATCAATCAGGAGGCACAACAATAATGGGGGGGTGACACCCCAATCACAGAGAAAATCTCACTGTAATTCTGTTTGCTTGCCTCACAATGTGAGCGTAATTGCCACGATCATTTACGGGCGACGACAAATCTAGCCCCGGATTATTGTTTTCCTCTGACTGATATGAACTATTCCATTTGTTCTGCCGTCTCCAGAATCGAGTGTGTTTCCTGCAGAACGCCGTGTCTCCCTCTGCCTCTGTGGAATTCATTATCACATGACCCCTTTAAAGGAGTCAAAAGACAGCTTGTCGCGGCAACCGGTCTTCGCCACAAAACCGTGAATCTAGGATAACTAAAAAAAATAAGTAAAATTCCCATTTTTGGCGTACCTGTCCAGAGAGCATGCATATGCATGAGCCCATATGGATGGTGGGTGGAAAGGTAGGCGACTCAATCCCTGCAGTCGAAAACTAAATAGTGAGCTTGACCCATTTTATCTCAGAAATCCATTCACGGTAAGCGAATATACACCAAGAGACGGGTTTGTTTTTTTAGCCACAAGTGTGTGTGTGTGTGTGTGTGTGTGTGTGTGTGTGTGTGTTTGGACACTCCCAAAACACACACTCGTTTGTTTCAGCCAAGAAGGGTAATGAGACAGCCCGCTTCGGAAATAAGTTTAATGTCACAAAGAAAGGTCTTTTTTGTGGGTGTTTTTTTCATGGCAGGAGTTAATTGCCGAAGAGAATTAATTAAAAAATGTTGACTTGAGAATTGTACATTGATTACTGTAAATATTCTCCAGAGTTTTGCTCTGCTAATTGAGGAGCATTCTGCCTGGTGCATCTTATTACGTGGGCTACTGTATTCGCTGCAGCGTCTTTGCCAGTATTGATTTTTTTTGGTTTGCTTTTGCTTTGATGAAATATATTAACACTCAGATCGCCAAAACATCTCAAAATATTCAAGTTGCAATCAGTAACATGAAAGTGATTCACTACATGGTCGATTATGTCCACACACAATCGTGTACTTCTGGTCTGGGGCTGTTTCTTCAGGTGTTTGGTGTGGAAGAACTTCACCAACCTGCACAGAGCCCCGACTTTAACCTTGTCCAACATCTTCAGGATGAACTGAAACGCCGACTGTGACCCCGAAACCCCACTGGTTACGTCTCTGTCACGCGACTTCAAACTCCACCGGGAGCATTTCAGAAGCGTTTCTCCCTCCAGACTTTGTTTACTTGCTCAGATTTGGTCATTTTCCTGGTTTATGTTCTTCTAAATATGCTTCTACATGTGGAAATATGCTGCGTACTTCATTTGTTTCTCTTTTGTCTGTTTTTACGACTGTCAGTTTGCATGGGGTGTTTTATTTTGAAAATCCACCGGATTCTCTGTGCTGTTTCTGTCTGGCTTCCTGTCAGCTCGAGGTGCTCTGTGTTAAATTGACGCGGGCTGCTCGCGGCGTCTGTCAAAAATAGAACAGCTGCGTATTCAATGCGGAGCCGAGCGGAGGCCCGCTTCTGGGACGCTTCTGAACTGGACCGCGGCGGAGCCGGTGGGGTTTGATACATTGACTAGAACGGCCGCGTATCACTGCAGCGCCCGCGGTGCACACGCAACGTGCCCGGTGGAGTTTGGGGGTAAGCCGGGCCTCAGCATCGGGCAGACGTCACTGAAATATTTGTGGGAAGTATTCCTAGAAGAGGAGAGGCTCCAATGACAGTATAAAGAATGGACAGTGCGTCCATGACGTCACCTGCAGGTTTCCGTAGCAACGTTTTGAAGCTCAAAATTTGTGACGCTGGCCGCCGTCATGTTGGCTGTCCTACCAGTTAATCTGAAAGTCGACAAAGACCTGAGGCGCCTTTTTGGCAATTTGCTGCTCAGTCTCCACGTACGTTTAACGATGAAGCACAAATCGAGACAGGAAATGACTTCGTGGTTGGAGTTGTGCGTGACATCAGTTCCACTTGCATCAAGTTTCCCTCCAAAGCCGTAATCAGACTGACGCACAGTTTAACCCTTCGACTGCCTCCCGGTACGCCCTGTCCATGTTAACCTTGTAACATCACACACACACACACACACACACACACACACACAGAGAGATAGACAGAAAGATAGACAGGCAGGCAGGTGGAGGACTGAGGCCTTGTAATGAAACATGACTGGTGAAGGGTGAACAGTCAGAGCCTCCCCTCCCTCCCTCCCTCCCTCACCCCTGAGCTGGAGAGACATGAAAGAGGAGGAGAGAGAGAGAAACTGCAGAAAGGAGCTGCATATGTCGACTTGATAAAAATTCAAGAGAGTAAAAAAGAGAAAAAGGTAAGAGTGCTTCACCTGAGTCCCACCTGGGACAGGAAGTGTGATGAAAGGTGAACGACGGTGGACAGACGTTCTGGAACTACAAAATCCAAAATGTTCTTTTTGTTTACTCCATATTCATTCATCAGAACCAATCCAAACCGTGCTGTGAAGCTCAACTGGTCCAAATCCGACCCGAGGATAATTAGAGCCGTGATGCTTCTCCAATTAACGAGCCGCAGAAGCAATACATGTCCTAAAAATCCATTAACAGTCCTCATAAACACGTTTTCTTCCTGCTATGACGCCTCACGATCAGAACTCACACAAACCTGAACCTTCTCACGCGTGAAGACCTTTAGCGTTCTGATATTAAAGCTTTTAATGATGTGAGTCATCAGAATCTGTAGCAGTAAGATCAAAATCTTTTATTCTACATGAGTGTGAAAACTTTTTCTGGGTTACATTGCTTCCTTTTCAGATTTGACAACTTCTCTCTACTTCCCTCTCTTTCTCTGCACACCCTCCATCTCTGATTTTTTTCCACCCTCCTCACCCCTCCCTCCCCTCCCTCCCTCCCTCCTCATCCGACTGGGAGTGTATCTACCTATCCATGCAGCAGTGCTGGAGGGGTCCCCCAGGGCTGCAGTCCTTTGCTCCCGGCTGTTTGATGTTGAGCCTGCGCGGATGAACCTCAGCCCCCGCCCCAGAGTTCGCTCCCCATCATCAAACACCTCGGCTGGGTGCCGGGCCAAGGCTGTGGCCCTAATCAAACACGGTGCCTCCACAGACCCCCTCGTACACTCCAAATGGGAGAAAAAGACTAATTATCGAAGCAACCTTCAGAATCACTCAGCGGCATCTAACATTGACACAAAATCCTGCCTCTTACCATTTAGGTTAGGTGTGTGTGTGTGTGTGTGTGTGTGTGCGCTGATGCTCCCCTCCCTAACTTAAGATACAAGCAAAGATGTTGTCATTAGTTCGGTAGCTTATCTATGTTTCAAAATGTAATACCTGTCGATTTATAGATTTCATACGCGCTACGGGAAGTTGGATGTTGTTGGAAGGAGCGCTCCAAAATGGGGGGAAAATGGCAAGAAGAAGAGAGCGGCAGAGAGAGGCTGAGCCCGTCCTTGGAGAGAAGGCGAGCGCTCGATTTTCTGTTTGCTGCCATTTGTCTTGTGCTGCTAAGAGAGATCAACAGTCCTCGGCACACAGATCAATATTCTCTTAACCCGCACCTAATCTGGCGAGAGTTTCCTCCAATTTCACCTTCCCCGCCGCCTCCTCCGCCTCCTCCTCCTCGCCCCGCTCTCCCTCCACTTTTATTTTCCCTCTCCTCTCGTTTTCAGCCATTTTTCATGCTCCTGGTCCGAGCATGTGTCATAGAAGGGAATGATGTTTCCTGATGCGAACAGAGAGTGTGTGTGTGTGTGTGTGTGTGCAAGCAGGGAGGGTGATGGATACGATGTGCTGGCGGGACGGCGGAGCTGCCGTCAGGGGCCCCCTGACGCCGGCGAGATAGACTAGCTGCCTAATCGGCCGCATGACATCGCAAATTCAGCTTCTGTCTCCCCCTCCCTCACCCTCACCCTCCTCACCCCTTATCGTATCTTCTGCGTGTCTCGCCAACTCCCAGCACGCCGTTCGAGCTGTTGTCAGAGTTGTCCTGTCGACTAAATGGAGTGCTGTCAATGTGTCACTCCACCGTGACGTTATGGGAAGAGAGGAGTGTGTGTAGTGTGCATGTATGTTTCCTAAGCTAAAGCTGCTTTACTCTAAAGGCTGTTATTGTTTTACACGTTTGATACATTGAAAAATTTATTAGATTTACTTCTAAGATTATTTTGAAGCCGCAGCATGCTCTACTCGGGCTGCGTGGTGCTTCAGGTTTCGACTGTCCATCAACTCGACGGTTTTAAAATGCATCAGATTGTTTTTTTGGAGCGACAGGCTTCCATTAATCTCCTGCAGTGGCGCATGGGAGACAAGAGTATGCCGACCTTTTGGGCTTTTGAGCCTGCTTACAAGCCCTGATCACAAGCTGCGTCTGTCTTTTTAGTAGAATGTTCTGTGGACGTCAAACTCTCCAGAATTTCACTGATTCTTTCCACTCTGCGACCCCGATAACGTGGATGCGCTGCGATGTGATCAGAAATCATGTTTCAGGCTGAGTTTTGCTGTGCAGAGCTTCAGGCTCGGGTTATTTACAAATGTAATTTATTAAGAAACGTCTCTGCTCCTCGCTGCGACTCTGCCATTAGCCCATTTTCATGCATGTCATACAGTATGTAAGCAGATACGCGATGCCCAGTGGGAAGACGGAAAGAGTCTGATGGAAGCCAAAATGTTGAATTCGATCCGGGTTTGGGTGGACGAAGGTTGGGCTAAAAGAGGCGGTGTGCGCATGCTTGGATGGATGGTACTGACATTATGTCGATGACACAGGTCGTTTCATGATGCCCAACTGTGCTTAGCTTCCTGTGATCCTTCAAATCCCTCTTAACCCCATTTTCCGTCTGTTTTCTGAAGCTTCTCCGTTTTCGCTCTGTCCTGCTTTGTCATCATACAAGACAGATATATCTATTTTCTCCACGCTTGAAGAAGTTTAAGGAGCCCTGGACATCCTCTCCGCCCCTCCGACAAGCCGGGGAGTGATTGGCAGGCCGCGAGAACAGAGCCTCTCTTTCACTGCCGGCGGCCCGATGTGGAGGGCTTCTTCCACGGACGTACGTCAGCCCCCCAGACAGACAAAGCCCACTAGTGTACGCCCGCCTGTACTCAGAGGCGAGTGCCACACACAGACACAGTAACAGGAAGACAGCCGGTTCAGTTACCATGCAGCCGCGAGAGCACTCGAAAAAAACCAAGGAATAAAAACGTCACAACGTCCGAAGATGCTCACGTACGCACGCAAGAAAATGTCCCACACGATCACCCGTGACATGAGTGCATCAAACACACACACACACTGTACAGTACGTAGGCACCGAAGCGGGGTACACACATACATGAACACACACAATAGCTGCTTTCTTTGACTGGCTGGCATAACAACACAAGCCAGTCCTGATCCTGGTATACTTTGCCCCACATGCTCCAGACACGCGCTGCTGACAGGATTATGTCACAAATGAGATGTTTGTAGTCCTGAGCGAGGGAGTGATGGACCGTAATGTTATGTCAGTCTGCCTCACCCAATCTCCACAAACAGAAACCAAAGTTTCTGAACTACTCGGAGAAAATTCTGGTTTAGAGCAAGTTGTGTTTTTGTGGAAATAACTGAAACGCCGCTCTGATAAGGAAAAGTTGCAAACAAGCCAAAAAAATTCAGCAGATTATCCAAAACACTTTGTTTGGAGGAAAACCTGAGGTGAGTGCATCAGAAATCTCAGAAATAATTACACAGGACAACTGTGTGCCTGCAAAATAATATAATAAACCAGCAAAATGGGTCAAAACTGAACCAAGATCTGTGAAGTCTGAATCATGTTCAGACAGAGAACTTTCTTCAGACACTCTTCATTAAACTTGTCTGTGTCTTACACAAGCGCCAACCTCCGTGGTTGGGAAGAAGTACCACAAACTGCAGTTCCTCTTGTTGTCCACTTGAGGCTGGCTCCAGAAGTGAGTCAGTCTCCATAAGTCCCCATGTTAAAATGTCCAACTTCACAGCAGAAATAAACATGTTTACAGCCTGGTACAAAAAACAGTTTTGGTCTCTATAGCTAATTTCCCCGTTCATGACAACTGTACTGAGGGTGAATTTTTATACAACTCACCTGTTCAGATTATATTAAGGCTTAAAGTTATGCAGGATGAAGAGTGACCACAGCCACCACACCACACTCTTCAGAAAACTGTGGGGGACGTCACGCTTACGACGTCCATTGGATTTTCAGTTCAGTGGATTTGCAGCGTTAACACGTCGGTCTATGAGACAAGACGTCCTGAATGTTCAGAGATCTCTGCAAATAAATCGAAAATCTACAAAGGCGAGACACAAACTGGAATTCCAGCACGTTCTCACAAGAATTCAGAGTCGACCACTGAAAACGAAACAATTCATGAACTGATGTCGAAGTTCTGATTGAACGAAACAACGTCTGTCTGTCTGCCTGTTCATCTGTCTGCCTGTCTGTCTGTCTGTTCGTCTGCCTGTCTGTCCGTCCACAGATGGTAAATTCATCATTCTGGCACAAAATCGACAACAAGGTTTTCAAACCCGGTGCAGGCCGCCCTGACAGCGCCCATTCAACATTAGAAGCTAGTTCAGCACCGTCCGCTGTGTCTGAATGGATGCTACTGTACTGTCTGGAGTGGGCCTGGATCCCAGTTGGCAAAATGACTATTCCAGACTGTGGGCCGGCGGTAAGGAGCATACAAATGAAAATAGCAGCAGAAAAAAAAAAAAAAGAAAAAGAAAAGCGCTTGTCTCTCTCAAGCCAAGCATCTGCTAAGCATTTTAATGGGGATCAATGGAAGGGCAGGGACAGGAGATCGAGGGGTTGATTGGCTGGCCGGCCCGGTGCTCACACAGCCGCCGCTCTCCATGCTGCCTGCACTGCTGTTTACAGCCAACACAAGCTGCTGCGCCCTGCCCGCACACTCTGCACCAGCTGATGTGTATATCTGTGCTCCGGGATTTATACCTCCATGTGCGTGTGCGTGTGCACAGTGGACACATATGTTCATGATGCATCATATTGTTTGTGCGCGTATTAACATAATAAATGTGTCTATTGTGTGTGTTGCATTTAACTGCACCAACGTAAACGTGCATCATCTGAGTGCATGTGCAACAAATTGCTCTTCTGCTTTCTGTCTCCGTGTGTGTCGTTTAATTGCGATGCTGTGTCACACACACACACACTCTCACACACACACACACACTCTCACACACACACACACACTCTCACACACACACACACACTCTCACACACACACACACGTGGTCATCATCAGGCACATGAAGGAGCCGCGCAGCAGCAAAGAAACAGTTAAAGTGATGCTTCCTGGCGTGCCAAATGAATCAGATTAATATTAGCCAAAGCGAATGTCATCATTGGCACTTCTCCCCTCCACCTCTCTACATCACTGCACCCCCCACCTCCACCCAAAACCACCACCACCACCACCACTCCCCTCTCCCTCTCCCTCTCCCTCCTCTCCTCCCCTTTCTCTCTCCTTGCTGCGTTTGGGTTTCTGAGTCCTGGGCGGTAATGAGGGAACGTTATGCAGTGCCATAAACGGAGGGGCTCGCTGTCAGTATGCATAAAGGATGAGACAGAGAAGATGGCGCTGGGGTCAGGGGGGAGAGAGGAGGAGAGAGGAGGAGAGAGTCGACGAGGACAGGATGGAGAGAGTGTGTATGTGTGTCTCTCACACACACACACACACACACACCGTGAGTGAGCACTCAATGGCACGGCAGAGAGACAGGCTGGTGACAAATAGGCTTCCCTCTGTGACCGTCTCACAGGTGCAATGCAGTGTGTGCAGCGCCCCCTACGCTTGGCCTGGAGGAAGTTATTGGAGAGGGGTGGAGAAGTGGTGGCTGATGTTGGGTGATGGGTGATGATGGAGCCTGAGTATGAGACTACTCGTCCAGGCTAGGTTAACGAGATTTAACCCCTCAAAGTCTGGACAGATTCCCCATTTTATGAACAACATACTGATCCCGAGTATCGTCTGTAAATCGTATTCCTTGTGTCTAACGGAGGTGAAGTTTTTGAAACTTTGCACTATTGAGTGAGAGCGTTGCAGCTGCAACACAGGCCACAGTGTAATCCTTCAGGGCGACTGCGCACCATCAATATTTTTTGCCACTGACGGCCTCAGAATGTTAATCTAAGTGTCTGACGACATTATGGAAAAGATCGATGAAACAACAATGGAGGCAGGGCGAGGTAAAATGTTTTTGTCAAAGGAGTCTGCTGACGACTGTTTCCTGTTACACTTTAATATGAAGGTAGGATCCTTTAAATAATGTCATCAGACACTCGTAACAACAATCTGAGCCTGTCTGTGGATGTATGTGATGATCATACTGCAGTAATCACACTGTCCGGCAGCATCGCATACATCTGGATCAGATTTCACCATTTTTATGTCAGTGCCTGTTCATCAGATGGAAATATTTCTTAATGTCTCATCATTTTATTCACATATGTGAAAGTTCTGTCACTGTTTGGGTACACCACGTCATGACTGGCCTAGAAATCTAAAAAATGTTTATCAAGCTCAGAAAATGAGCAGAGTTTCGTGCATGTGAGCGTTCAGTGGTTGATTTTTGCTCTTCGATGTAAAGGTAAAAGGCCGTGGAATGAAATTAATTTGATACATGAAAGCATCACTTTTGACTTTGTAGCTTTCACTTTGAGCCAATGCTTTCCCCGCTAATCGATGTCTGTCTGGAAGAAATCCAGCTCTCTCTCTCTCACACACACACACACACAAACACACCTTTAAAAAGCCTTCGATATCATTAGCTGTCATGTTTCACGGTGGGTAACACAACAGTGCACAGGGATACACAGCTCACCGCCGAGTCTACAGGGTATATATGTGTGTGTTTGTGTGAGCGTGCGCACACAAACAAGGATGCATGGTGAGTGTGTGAGTGGATTACACCGGGTTCACAGTGTGTATGGGGAAAGCGTGGCAGCAACTTGGCTCCATAATGGGATTTCTCAGTACTCCTACTCTGCTCACACTCACACTCACACACACACACACACACACACACACACACACAAATACACTGATCTCACCCCAAACAAGCAGGTTAGCAGTAACAAAGCAGAGCACATATCCTATCTTAGCAGTAAGAGGTAAGCTGCAGCAGAGCTCCAGCTCAGTTAAAGACACATATCCCCCTCACCTCTCCTTCTCACAAAAGCCAGGGGAGAAGGATCGGGTGAGAGAGAGGGAGAGAAATGTGTGGAGGGATCAGCTACATTAGACGGGGATAAGGGAAGCTGTAAAGCTGGATGAAGGTGAGGAGTGAAGACGCTCCTGTACGGCGCCGACTTAGAAGAAGCAGAAATGTGTAAAATAGACTTCAGCGTGAAATAGAAAAGATTTTATTACTACAGTTTAAATTTAGTGTGATTCCAGTGTGTGTTAACATCTGTGGTGCTGGGTGATCCTCCACTGATCACCTGTACATCAAACAGTGCTGACAGTGCTGCAGAGTTTGGTTTGAAAAATACACAAAGAGGCAGGAAACCTTCATACAGAATCACAACAGTGCCTGACAGCAACTCCATTTCCCAGAATTCACAGACTTCTGCAGGTTAAACATCTGCAGCTTGACAGACTGCAGAGATATATGTTTATATATCATGGATGAGTGCTATCAAACTTTAACTTTGTTCAGATCACAAATAATTCAAATTTTATCACAAGTGCCGTCCAATATACTCCAATATATGAAAATATGGACAGTAAAGTGCAAGAACACTTCCAGCTGATGATACTAGCCCAGTTTTACCAGCGATTGCAGCCATCTATCCATCCATCGGCTTTGTTTGACCTCTTACTGTAGCGTTCCTCTTGGACCAACCAGCACCAGACCACCAGGTGGTCCATAAGAGTTTGCTGCGTTTATATAGAGCGAAATATTCCACGAACAGTCAGAATAAAACTGTTTCAATCAGAAGAGACTGGAGTGGATAAATATATTCTTTCTGTGCATGTTTGCCCCACGTCTCCTCAGTCTGAACCAAGATGACACACTTTGTATTGATTCCAACATCATCAACGGCCACACACACAGAGCCTCTCCTTCTACCTTCCAAAATAAAAGCCCAAGACATCTAAATGTTCGTTAGAGGGAACTTAAACTTCACTAAAAGGCAACTCAGCAAAAAAGGCTGCTGTTACTGTTAATCGCCTCACAGTGGGCGCAACTGCTTTGTGTTTTTTTGTCAAAATTCTGCAGATCTTATTGGATTTATTTATTAATTGTTTAAAATGAAATCTGTAATTTCAATAAGAAATATCGTCCGTGTAACCACAGTAAGTGATAAACGCAGAAACAATGTAGGACTCTGTCCTGGGTAATTTAAAAAATTCTGGATCTCAGTTGTGAAATTCCCCCGAGTGTTGTAACAATCTGATTAGTGATGAAAGGAGCTAATTAACTAAGTTAGTAACCAGCAGATGGAAGTTATTGGAAACCTGCGGGCAGAGAGATCGTTGTACTTGTTAAGGAGATTTAATAAAGAGAGATTTTCTTTAATTAATCTCCTCGTATCAATTTATCATTGTCAGACGAGGCCCAAGAATATTGAGACAATGTTTTGAACACTACATTTCCCACAAACCCTGCTGCTTTCTGGCTTGTCATTTAAAAATTAAATCCTGCAGACGTCTTTAGGCTCTGAGAGAACAGCGCCCTCTTTCTGTTTTGTGCCATAAAGCAGTCACCAAAGAAACGCCTCGCTGGTTCACAGAGTACACTCAGTGTAAGCTCTCTACAGTGATCTCATTTGTATACTTTTGTCCAAAAATTCATGTTTTATTGATTTATTTAAATTCCCCGTGCAACACCCTCAAATGTCTGGGAATGTGTGCGGGTACAAAAGCACGAGTTTCATCCCAGTGGAGGAGACGCGGAGGCGGGGGAAGAAGGGAGGGAGCAGGATCTCTGGAATATTCTGTGGTGAGGACTAACCAACCACAGGCCATCTAGGGACAGTGTGTGCCGCTCGCAGTGTTTAGCGAGCTTTAAAACCACATCATTAGCCCACACCGTCCCACTCTCCTCCCAGGTGTGGTGGAGAGCCAGGTGCATCTCTCCCCTCTTTGTCTTTTTCCCTTTTTCGTTTATCCCTTTTCGCCTCGCTGTCTCTCAAACGTACAACACGCACCTGGAGGGAATTCAGCCAAACTATCATTGTGAATGTCCCGCAGGCTGGAGAGCGCAAAATAAAATCACTCTCCGAGGGCCAAAAGCAAATAAACACCTGAGCATAATGTATAAATGTGTTTTGGACCTTGTGCCTTGTAATTCCACCTGAAAACAGAGCCTCCCTTCAGTGTGGCCCCCCAAGATAGTTTTGTCCCTCAGCCTGTCTTCACATCAAAAGTTGCTCCACAGAAAGCTTTGCGGGGCAAACACTGCCTATAAGAATCTGTTTAGATCGCGGCCGGTTCAATCGCTGCGCCTTTCTGGGATGAAGAGCTGCTGTCAGCCAAATGCAGCGGTTGCATTGAGAGGTGAGGACTCCGTGTGCAGAGGAGGAAGAAATACAAGGCCTGGCACTTCCCTCTCTTTCAGTCTCTTTCACCCCTCTTTATCTTTTTCCCGTCCTCTGCTCATCCCTCGCTGCCTCCCACTCTTAACTAATAACTCAAACAGGGCTGCCATCCAGTTTTTCTTCTTCTTTTTTCACCTTCTGCCTCTCCTCCCACAGAGCAGAGGAAAAGTAAGCAAAGAAATTCACTGGGCTCAGCAGCGGGGGCAGACAACTGTCCCCCTATCCTTGGGGCTGAAGCGGGCCAAATAAAATAGCAAGTGCTGCACCAGGAAATGGCTAGCCAAACACACAGGACCATGAATCTAGGGTTGGCAGAGTGGAAGGGTTTCTCCATGCAGTCCCCAGGCGTGCTGAATGACTATAGAGGCCTTTTTGTGTTGAAGGGACATCTCCCAAATGTGTTTAACAGTAATCTGAATCAGGGATCGTCACTGGAGTCAAACTGGGAAATGTTACTGCAAACAGAGCCGCTGCTGATCCACAATGATTTCTGAATGTGGTTCTGATTTGACATCATCTCATTCATGCTGCCATAGTTACGTGTTGTCTGGGATTTCCACCACACTCGACAATCTTGTAAACAAAATGTCGGCTGCCAAAGAACGGAACAAATCATGAACGCGTGCTTTAATCACTGATAAGTCGTTTCTGAATAACTCGACTCCGGTACGATGCCTCGCTTTGCTCGAGGAGACACTGAATGGTAAGTAATGATAAGGTCATCATGAAGTAATGACTCCTAGTCACGAAACATCATGATGCATTACTTTCCTTAAGGGTGCACAAACAAACAGACACTAAATGAGTCACGATCCATCATGAAAGAGGTCAGTATCTTTTCTTCAGAGTTTTTCAGGAGCTCAGATCAGTACGGCTATAATATCAAGCACTGTGCAACATTAAATATCAAACAAATCCTCCGATATACAACAAAATATGAAAACAATTCAACAATCCATCATGTAAAATCATACTGCCTTTCTCTAACTGATATCCTATTGGTTAATGCTACCTTAACATCACATGAAGGGAGAAATTACACCAGTTTATCAATATCAGAACCGATCAGCTAACGTCTGATGACGATTTAGCGTCTGGGGGCAACAGACGATGTTCGTGGGCTTCCGGTGTAGCCAGCAGATATCCGGCAAAGACTTCCTCTGAAGTCCAAAGTCCAAAAAGATATCTGCATAGAAATGCAGAAAAAGTTAGCTCCAAAAAGTTCCACCAATGCGTCCCACCTCTCTCTCTCTCTCTCTCTCTCTCCACGCAGACTTTTGCATCCAAAGCCCGCTCAAACATGATGTCTATGCAGATATCTGTTGCTAGTTTACTGGACAGATACCTCTGCCTGCATGTGTTGTCAGCAGCAGGTGTGGAAATAGATGAATTCTTAACTTGATAGAGTTAAAAATGAAGACTAGTGTTTAGTTTAGACTAGTGTTGTGTTTTTGTCCAAAGATTTAATACCCAAGCTACAGAAAACAGATTTCGGCACCCAGCGTGAAAGAATGGAGCGCTGAAGATGCTGGAAGGTGCCGCACCAAACAGTCTAACCATTGTGTGGAAATTAGCTGCCTCGGTTAATCCGAACAGGAAATCCACATTGCATTTCTCAGAATATTTCTCTCCCCCCTACCTCACCCTACCTCACCCCCATCACCCCTCACTCTCATCCCACCCATCTCTCTCACCTTCCCTCACCTCGTATAAATGAGAGAGAGAGAGCGCCTCTGTCCAAGATTGTGCTGTTTGCACAGCCGACCGCAGAGAAGGGAAGCCAAAGATTACTGCAGCCACCGTGGAAATGCTAGAAGTGGGTGGCAATCGCTGGGGAGCGGAGGTTAGGGAGGACAGAAAATAGTTACTGTATGCATGTATGTGCTATAAACGAAGCACTGTGCCGGTCACGGTACTGAATGTTCCCGTTGGATCTGATGTGTGTTCCTCATCAACGAATTGTATACGTGCTTGAATATGTAATAAATCTCTCCGGTTGTGTTTCAAACTGATACAAAGCTACAAACCTATTTGTGATATAAATATTAATCATGCGATGAGTAATTTAGTTGGAGAGTTGAACTTAGGGCAGGATTGTGGTGATTTTTTATTTCTTGAGGTGAAAAAAAAGTTACTTAATGCTCCGCTTGTACATTAAGATTTATCCCAAACTATTTTTTTTTTGTCCAAGTCTAACAATTAATCAAGGGAAACTTATTAAAACCATCATTATTGATGCTGAAGCACACTATTTTACACATTTCAGCATGCAACAGGACATTTTTCAGTGTAGTTTTTCTTCTTAGGAGGCAGTTTGTGTTCTTTTTTTTGTCTTTTGTTGCCATGCATTTCATATTTTTGCAAAGAAAGTGAAAGCGTGCCCTGTAGCCAGGCCATGAAAAGGGCCCGGATATTGATTTTGATGCTCTGGGAGGCTCGAGGTCACGAGAGGTGCTCATCTGTGCAGCGGAGCAGTTGGGAAGTGTGGGGAGTGACTGGCGCATTAGTTAGTGGAATTATGTGGATCACGGCTGCAACAGCTAGAGGTGCAAATGCTCACCGGCAGGATTAGATAATGCTATTATCAGTATGATAGTAGCATTAGAAAGAAGCATTAGCATGGATAATTCCACGGATTCAGCAGCAGAGAATCGCCATAAAATCATTGCATTATACCCAAAGAGATGAGATCCAGATATAGAAAGGCACTCGGGCTGCCGAGAATCAAACTTGACGGTAAATCTTCAAATTAGAAGTCATCACGTTTTCGTGTCTCGTTGAGTAAACAGGTATTTAACAAATGTGGCTTTTCCCACAGACGCTCTGCTCGTCTCATTAATCCACCATGTTTCCTTTGTTGTCTCCATATTCCAGAAACAAAAACACATCCTGAGACTGGTTTGATTCTTTAGACGTATATGACGCATTAACACTTGAATTAAATGGACCCATCACATTCACATCTTTGCCTTTTGTGCATCGACTTTTAACCTCCGTGACTGTGAAGTGAAGCCACAAACTGCAGTTCCTCTTGTCGTCCACTTGAGGCTGGCTCCAGAAGTGAGTCAGTCTCCATAAGTCCCCATGTTAAAATGTCCAACATGTTTACAGCCTGGTACAAAAAACAGTTTTGGTCTCTATAGCTAATTTCCCCGTTCATGACAACTGTACTGAGGGTGAATTTTTATACAACTCACCTGTTCAGATTATATTAAGGCTTAAAGTTATGCAGGATTAAGAGCGTGGACGCTTTGATTGACAGGTGGGTGTCGTTACAGATGGTTTGTTTGAGTAACCAGGCGTCATTCGGCCCGCCTCAGGTCTGCTGACAATTCACATATTTGCCAGTTTGGAGGCGGCAGAAGCAGAACTGCCAAGAGCCACCACACTGAGCTTCACAACGGCTCTGCAGAAAGCTGTGGGTGACGTCACGGAGACTACGTCCAGGTTCAGATGTAGGTAGTCCCTCAAGAAAGTTCTGGGTCTGCCCCGGGTTCTCCCAGAACACTGTCAAAGGGTTCGAGTAAGGGTTTGTTCTGCTGTTAATTCAGATACAACTAACACTCAGCTTTACATCAACATTGCTGCAACAACCTGACAACACGACAAAAGAATAAAACCCTCTATTGATCTCTATCCTCCTCGTCTATCAATTCTTTTCAACTGCAGTGATGCGAATAGATGAAAATCACCACGCGAGCCGCCTTCAGCCAAATTCACCTGGACAATCATGTCACAGAACGAACAGGTGGCTGTAATATGGACGTTTCCTCTTTCCACACGGCGACTCTCACTCCTGCAAACTTGTGCGAAGGTGGAATCATAACCATGTTGGTGTGGGAGGTCTGTTCAGCATGCTACAGTAGCAGGAGGTTGTACACACACACACACAGCTGCTGCCATAGCACACATGGCAGGAGATGTGGTATAAATAGTATGCCACTATTTTGTCTTTACATATTTAGCTGTTGGATATTTTAATGCAAATTAATGTGGTGGGATTGGAGAGGGGTGTTTTTGTTGACTGGAATTAGTGTTGTGAGGCAGCTTTCTTCTCCATTCTTTGCCTTTCTTTCTCTGCTCTCCAAATTACAGCTATTAAGACAAGACTGGTGTGAGCCAAACACGGCGCTCCACTTAATGTGATTTCCCCCGCGCTGAGAAAGGAATAAGAGGCAATGATTCATGGGAGCCCCACAAAAAGCTGGAGAGACGGGAAGATGTCCACCTCCGACATGTGCTGAACACAAACACTGGGCCTGTTTAAGTGTGTAATTGTGTGTGTGTGCGTGTGCGATGATTGCATGCATGTATTTGTGTGCGGATGAGCTTAAAATGAACATTATGATTTATGACATCCTGTATTTAAGTCTGGCTAGTCCTCACATTAGCACAACACTAATCTAATGAATAGACTGCCTCAGAAAGAAACATGCAAATGTCCACTGCCTATTTCCAGAAACCGTGGACGCTCGTCTTGATGTGGCTTTATAGTGTTTCTGCAGCCCCCCCTCCTCTCCTCGCTCACTCGCACACAACTGAGGAGTAATGTGACAGCAGCACGCCGGCTTTTATTCAACGTCTACCACGCCAGCTTTCAACACCCGCCATTGGCAGAATTGGGTTTGACAGCTCTCGTCGAGGCCTGCCGATTGGCCGGGCTCCAGGGACGTTGTACGAGAAGACGACGTGTACACCACCAAAGGGTCCGGGGGGAAACAGGAAAACAGAGCAGTCGCCGCTGAGAAACTCGAGCAGGGGTGCGGTCAAACCCGGGCTCAACCTGAGATCTCATTTCATCACATACAGCTTAACAGCCATGTTTGGAAACCCTCAGATAAGGTGGCGAGGGGGTGGGGGTGCATGGGGAGAGCGAGGAGGCCATCTGAAGGAGTCCGGCGCTGAAAAGTGAACGTGTGAGTGCTGACAGCAACACAGACCCTTTGGAAAGACACTTAACACCAGAGCCAGGACACAGAAGATTGCAGATACTGTAAACCAGCAGGCAGAGAAAGGCCTTCACTCGACAGCTTTGTCTGATTCACAAGATACTGTTGTGCTGAGGGTGAAATGTAGCGGAGCGCTTTTATGAAAAATGACTGTGATTAGGGAGAAAATGTTTTTTTTTAAAACAACTCCACGTTGATACACCACGAAGAAGTTAAGACCAAACCTGAGCCCAACTCCGTGCAGCCTCTGCAGTGGATACGGCGTCTGAATCCCAGGGCCAAGTAGGCTGGCCCACCCCATAGATCAAGGCTTAATGTAGCCTGCGGTGCTGGCAGGATGGCCGAGACAAATGACAGTTCACTGAGGTGGGGTCCCTGGGCAGAGCTTGGCCTGGCCTCTGGCGCTGTACTGGGGCTGCGTTGCTAGCTGAAGCCTGCAGGACAGAGGGCCCATGCAGGGAGGGAAGGAGAGAGCGTGGGGCTGGGAGGGCTCGCTCGCCTCGCTAATGGGTCCCCAGACAACCAGGCTTGACCTCACAGGCCTAGTGCATTCATTACCAGCTGGTTAGCAGCTAGTGCTAGCGTGGCTAGCTCCGGCTAGTTAACAGCAGTTAGAGGTTAAAGCTTGCTTAAACGGGGCCACATAAACCTCTGTAGCAACATGGATGACATCAATCATCACAAACTCTTTATGTTCAGCCAAATATTGTCCAGACTTTATTCCAAATTCTTAATTTCAGGTAAACGTGCATGAAATCATGCAGCGGGCATCTAAAATGTCTCCATTTGATGCAACAGTGCCGCCACAAAACAACATGGAGGCTCAGGTTTGAATATTCTAAACATCAGATAGCTTCAGTGAGGAGCTGGAACGAGCCGATACGGCTCGACGCCGTCAGAAGTTGCGGAATGATTCGATACTTTGAAGCGACAGGACTGGATTTCATAAACGTGACCACGGAGGTTTATTCTCGACCTTTACGAGACGTATCAGTCGTATCACCAACAACTTGAGACACTGAGGAGATTTCACTCCTTAACAGCAGTCAGTAATCTGCCAATAACCTCCTTCAGGACCGCCGTCTGAACCTGGCCTTTACATATGTAGCTGGAGTTTTGATAAAAAATGCTACTATTCCTGACCACTCCTGCCTCGTTACGCCTCCTCTCATCCGAGTAAAGCAAACGTGCGGTCATGGCTCTGCAGATCACAGGAGTCCATTCCCCCCACATTTCCAGCCAGCGCGCAGCTCGGCTGAAATAACCTCCTGGAAGTCTCCTCATCTCTATGCAGCTATCATTTTGCTCCAAAGATGTCCGCCCGCCCTGCAGCAGCAACCCACAGCGCCTGTGAACTCTGCATACATTATCTCTCTTCCCTCTGTAGGGCGCTGTGCTTTATGCGGGGAAACTGGCCCCATTTATCAGCATCCTCTGTATCCCCCCACTGCCTGGCAAGGCACCTGCTGCTAGTCTAACTAAAGCCTGGCCGCGGCCTTATCGCTGCTGCAGATCACAAGGCGCAGGGATGTAGATTGGCTAAATCTTCAGCTAAAAACAAACAAACAAACACGGAGAGCTCGTCCTTATTTTCCTCGGCGCGTTCCTCCCATCAGATTTGCCCACATCTGAAGGTGAATGGAAGAAAGCAAGTTTAAGGAATGGATTACGGGCGGCTTTTGAAAGCAGCGTTAACTGGGGCACGGGCGTCTGGCACACTCTCCCCCCGGTGCCGGGGCCTAATGATTTCTAATGCTGCTAAACATTACGGCGGCGTGAAAGCTCCGCTTTTCACTGGGGACGCGGCCGCAAATCTCCCATCGCATGTTCCCTTTGTTGATTTTTGTGAGACAACAACACGGCAACGCTTATCTCCATTACAGACCAGCACCACGGGGAGCTTTCCCAAAGCCTTTCACCCAACGCCTTATTAGCAGCTATTCCCTTCTGTCTCCCTCATCCTCCAACTGGGAGCAGATAGAGGGAAAAGGAGAGCATTATCCCAGCGTCTCTTCTTCCGATTCACCGCAAAAAAAACAAAAAACCTCACTACCACGTCTATTCACACGCCATTGGGCCTGGATGGCCCCACTTTCTAGTCTGCTCTCCCTTCTTTCTCTCTTCAGAGAGAAGCAGCATCTCCAGTTATTTATAAGCCCGTACAAAGAGGCTGGCTGTTAATTTCAGAGCCTGTAAGAAGATGAGCTTCTTTTGTGCCTGTTTGTATTGTGGAAAACAAAAAACGGGATAATGCCGTCAAGGCTGATAGCTTCATATTAGCGCCTCAATGCTACACTATTGATGTAAAGCAGCACATGGTCGCAAAGGTTAAGTTTACTGCTCCAGCTTAAGAGATAAATGTTATGTACACGCAGAGGAGAGCATGAGTTTCTTATTTAAAGGGAAACTCGGAGATGAATTCTAATGTGAGGAAGTTCCTTAAGGGGGTGATCTTGTGGTCTTTTCTCTCTTCTCCTCCATCATCCCTCCTTTCTTACTCTGACTCATGCTCAGCGATGACGATAAGGATCTTCTTTTCTTTTTTTGGGTTCCTGCAGCCCTCAGCTGGTCCCCCCTGTTTGTTTAGCGTGTGTTTATTTGTTTCTCTGTAGTCCTGGGATTAATTATCATAACCATATGCCTGGCTAATACATCTCTCTCCAAGCCAATAGCGTGGCAGCCTGCTACTTCTCCATTTTAATTACAGCTAACATCGTTAGCCTGATTTTGTTTTGCAGTTTCCTGCTTATTCCTGAATTCATAATTCAAAATACCATCAGAAAATGTGGGGCTGGAATAATTAACTCCTAAAAAGTAGCTTGTGCAAACATTGCGACAGTCTCGCACACGGGGAAGATTGTTCACACTTCTGACGCTGGAGCAGCATTAATTCAAAGAACCCAGCGTCCGATCCGATACCTCATGTTTCATTTGACTTTCTTGACACCCAAGTTAGTTATTTATCAACTTTCACACCAGAGAAATATATACAACTTCTCTTAGGTGTGAATATGATGATTATTAGAAGAGCACGCTGCATTTGCGGGGGCCGTCTGCGGTGAAGGTGAGGCTCGGGAAGTGCTGCTAATGTATCTGGGAAGAAGTGGTGTCGTGGGTTCAGTGTCGGCTCATATTTTACCAGCTCGGCTCAGGGCCAGACAAGTTTTGTCTGGGTGTGGCGGCGGGGGCGGGCGGGAAGAGGGTGGATAATGACTGCTGAGTCAATCAGCACGAGGCGAGACGGTGTTAGGTCAAAGTCACGGTTGCCGTGCTGCTCGGGCTCGGCTCCGTCTTTCACACTGACGTAATGACGTAGCGCTATTAGGTGTTGCACTGCCTGTGATGACACCTAAAAAAAAAACAGGCTCGGTATCACACGTCGCTTGGATGAATCCGCAGAGCAGCAGCAGCAGCGGCGGCGGCGGCGGCGCCGAAGCTGACGGCAGTAAACCGGTGCAGGGTTTCGCCGTGGCCTGGTTCTGCTGCGTGGCGTTTAGGATTAAGCATCCTGCTCTGTTTCCCAGGTAATGACACGCTCGCTCCCTCTGTTTTCACCGGGCCTTATTTCAATAAGAAATCATCCATTATTTAGCTCCCAACCTCTCTTGCCCTGTTCGCCTCCCTCCCTCCCTCCCTGCCAGCCTCCCCTCGGATCGGGGCACCCCGCTGTTTCTCACTTCAAGGACGAACGTGGCGGAGAGGAGAGGAGTCGACCCAGTCACCAGACAAGCTCTCAGAAGAGAGGGAGGGAGACAAAGTAAGGAGAGAGAGAGAGAGAGAGCACACACAGAGCTCTCAGAAGAAATGTGAAAAATGTGTGACCCAAATATACATTGCTTTGTACTCTGGTTCAAAGTTTCCTGTCCTCTCCACCAAACATTCAAGGAGAAGGGGTAAAAAAACACAACAATGAATAAATCATAGAGCGACTGAAACGTACTGTAGCGCCGTTCCTGAAGAAAAAGAGAGAGAGACAAAGAGGCAGAGAGAGAGAGAGAGAGAGAGAGAGAGAGAGAGAGAGAGAGAGAGAGACTAGGAGAGAGTTGAAAGTGAGACGGAGAGAGCAAACACCTCTTTGGTCTTTTGATGGCGCTCTCTTATGGAACATGGTATTTCTTGATTCACTCTTAAATCCGTCCTCAGTCAAGCTAATAATTCGACGTAAGTGCCGCTGTGAAGCGATAGATCACATCCGCCGGGCGCCGTCCCCTGTGAACACTCAAATTACGGGAGCCAAACAGTTGGAGAGCCTATTAACCAACTTCAGATTCAAAGAGACGTTTTTATTGCCGGAGCGTCTCAGATTAACACGACGTTTGATATCGTGAGGGACGCTCAGATTTGGGTTGAAACACTGCAAAAGAAACGCTCGAGACTGCGTGGATTCATTTTTCCTTTTGTGCAGCAGAGATGTCGGAGCTACAGCCGCCAACGGGAGACGGTGTTAAGATAAAATGTGTGCACCAAACAGGGCTGCAGCTAACGTTCTAAACTCTTCAGATACCCCACCCACCTGAGAAAACCCTGATAAACCACGTCTATTTTAACTTACCGGGTTTTATTGTTGAGAAGCTGGTGGACTGCTTCAAATGTGTGGCCTTAAATCTGCATTAGTTGATTTTTGGCCTTTTAGTGGCAAACACAACTCTGACAACATTACACAACCAGTGGGACAAAAGCAGCATTCATTTAGAGCCGTGTTTCCACTGGTCGCTCTCCTTTTAACTCTGTTTTGGTCTCTGGTGATTGCCGATGTATTCGTGTAGGTGTGTGCTACTGGATGTGAGTCTGTCGCTGAGCGGCTCACTGGTTCTTCAGAGGCAGAGCAGTACATTAGCAAAATTAACAAACAAAACACTCAACAGCCGATAAATTCACCATCTTCAGCCTCTGAATGCTCTGCTATGCTATGCTATGCTATGCATGTGTGATGGTGTGCAGGTAGTGTGGATTTCATGCTGCCTGCAGGATCTGGAAACAGGGTTGATGAAACAAAAAGCTGAAAGATGCTAAAATGCTGCAGAGTCAGATATCCACATTTTTCTAAAATGTGAAACGTTAATTACTAATAAACGACACCACAGTGTGTTTAATAGTAGCTACGCCTCTGGTACCAAACATACATGTATAGCTGTGCATCTATGTTTTCCTGTGTAGATGTGCACCTGTCACGCCGTATATGACAATATTAACCAGGTGTGCTAGTGCCCGATGCTCCCTTGCTGCACGACATACATCAGATTCTGCCGTGACGGCTGTGAAGCAGAGGGAGACCCACCGGAGAAGCTGTCAGAAGGCGGGCCGCATCCCACTTAGCAGATCCCCATCCCCTCCGTCTCCAAACTCAAACTCCAAATGAAGGCTATCATCAGAGCCCGCGGTGGGCTGCGACACAAAAAGTCATCGCTCAGTCTATCACAAGAGAAAGCTGCTAATGATGATGTTTTTCTTCAAGTGCACAAACATCAAGTCCGGTGAGGTTTGTGTGTGTGTGTGTGTGTGTCTACGTGTGTGCTTGACAGAAATGTCTTCCTGCATTACACTTCTGCGGCGGAAAGATGTAATAATTTCCCTTGAAAACTGGGGCTAGACGCACGCTTCCTAATGATGGAATCTTTTGATGTTTAAATTAGGATATCACACGCGAGGAGCTATCCTCTCAGGGCCGCACCTTCTTATGACAAGATTAGCAGCAAAGCAAAGCCATTACTGTGGTTTATTTCTGCCCCAGCCAACTCCCAGACACAGGCACAGAGCTAGGCAGCCATCCAGAGAGAGAGATGGATGCTTGAGAGGGAGGGAGAGGTGTAGTCAAATAAAAAAAAGAGGAAGAACCCAGAAAAGAAGAAAAAACTAATGGGGTACACACTCTTTATAGATCCCATCCGAACCACTTATTTATAGATCATCTGTGAAGCACACATAAACCTCTGCTTCATATTCCTGTCAGCCTGTCACAATGTCAGCCATGTCAACTTTTACATATTTTGCTGTCTCTGCTGTCAACACACTGTACGGCGAGAAGAATTAATAACGCTGTAATGCTGACAAGCGACGAGACGGACTAGTAGCAACATTTACTGACTTGGCTGAGCGTCCCACGAGAGCGCAGATAGCCTGTTTATAGGACAAGAAAGAGACGCCGAACGCCGAGAGTGACTGACATTTTAGAAAAAGATAGAAAAACTGGAGCATTTACGTGTCTGATGATATTTTCCATCCAACCGTTTGGGCTGGTTCTGGACATACAGCACCAGAATCATCAGTGAGAGCTGTTGTAAACATTTAACTTTCTCTGGTTTGGTGCTAGTTTACCGTTAGCCTTAACTTTCTAAATGTCTCGTTAGCTCCATTCCAGCTGGTCTATGAGTGACTGTGAGGGCCGGGCCTCACTCATTACTGTACAAAAGCACAACTTTAGAACTTTATTCAGACTGGATCCGATTTTATTCAGAATATATTTGCTGCTTTTCCCTCTGATGTCCTCCGGGATGCCAGGAGACAAACCCGGCAAGAAAACCACCTCGGTCGGCTACTCTGGTATTCTCTGCCAGACTGGCCAACGCTGGAGGAGGTTGTGTTCAGTCACCAGAAGGCAGACGCTGATGCTAGCTCATAGCGCTAGTTACAATACATACTGGCTACTTCCAGCACCAATTAGAAGATGATGTCATCCACAGAGTCCGACATGTTTCCACAAACTAAACACTGGCTCTCGATTTTGACCTTTTTTCTTTGTGGCGACTGCAGGTTCTCCTCGTACGGAGGTATTCAGTTGGTTGCAATCTACAACCTCACCACTAGATGTTGCCGTTAAATCCTGCACACTGCTTTAATTTGCATCACAAACCTGAACCAAGATGAACGCCTGACAAAGGTTACTTCCTCCAGAGCCACAGAAGACATGATCCAACCGTTTTCACAGGACGACCACAGGAGATCACTAAAATTATTCAGATTTCCACGTTAATTATTCAAAGAAATAAATTCTAAAGAACAAAAAACAGACAAACCTGCATGGACCTTCCTCATGAACCGTTCAGAATCGACCCTCCGTTGAACCCAAAGCTAACTCATGTGTGAGACTTTCTCGTCCTCTCAGTGATAAAATAGCTGCCGTGGTGATAAGGTGTGTTGGAGGCGACAGCCATCTCCATCAAACTGCAGAAGCTGCAGCTTTACAGCCGACATTCGGCTCCGGGTTTATGACCTCGCCCCGTGCTAATAGTTAAGTACAGAAAGCGACGCGGAAGATGCAAAAAAAAAAGTGAGTAAAGATGGCCGCCAGAGCAGACACTTTTCTTAAACCACAGTCAATAATTTCACTGCTACACCAGCTCCTGTAACAGCTCACACACACACACACACACACACACAGAGGTTGGTGTTTGAAATTTTATCACGCTGAACAGGGGACATTACCTGAGCTTTCATGGCGCAGAGTGGCTGCCGGGTAGGCAAAACACTGAGAGCTCTCCACCACTCCACTCCTTTCTCTCCCCTCGCTCGCCTGCGGTCGGGGAAGAGAGCTCAGGCAGCCGTTAGGACCATAAAGAGAGGGCCGGCGATGGCGGGTCCCCTCTGAGGCCCTTTTCATGCTCTCAGGTTGAGTCACAAGGGCCCACTTCATCGCCGTTATCCAGGGATGGGAAATACATAGCTTCTCTTTAAAAACTCTGACCCGGCCTTTTAGTCCGGTGCGCTGGGGGGCCGATTATCCTCACTCACCCTTTTAAAAAACGTGAACACACACACACGCACAGATATGCTCTCACTCACATAGAGATATAAGCACATTAGAGTGGCACACATACACACACACATGCATACAGTAGATATATCCGCCAAGTGGCTCGTATTCGCAGAGGCTACAGCCCCGACTCGGGGACAGATCTATATTTAAGAGGGGAATACGGCGAGCGTTTAACCTTGGAGCTGAGGTGACTTTGAGTGAGTCACAGAGGTGTGGGAGTTGCTTTTGTGGGTGCCGGCGAGCTCTTTCTACTGTATTTTCTCATGTTCACGGCGAGTCAGCCAGCCGGCCGGCCGGTCTGTGAGCTGAGAACTGAGGGCTGAGTCTTCTTTTTGAAGATGACCTTGGGCTCAAGGTAAAACGCCTTGAATGTTTTAACACACGCTCAAAGTTTCATGCTCTGCTGTGCGGTGTGAAGCCCGGGCTCATATCTCATCCCAGCCAGAGACTACCCGCTGCTGAAGCCGGTCCTCTCAAGGTCTGAACCTGCCTGTGACAGGTGAAATTTGAAATTCAAGCGGAGATAAACAAACAAGCGACTCATCAAAGTCGGGTTTGTGTGTGTGTGTGTGTGTGTGTGTGTGTTTTCTGGTCGCCCCCAGCTATGTTTACTCATTAGCACGCCGCGTCCAGTACCGTCCTAGATGAAAGATGATGCCAAGGACTGATAATGAAAGACAATGCAGTTAACAGCAACAAACAGCGCACACGAAGCCCCCCGCTGGGAGCCGCTTCACTCGTCCACGTCGCTGGGATGGGTGGTATGTGCTCTCTGGTCGTTATTAAAACACAATTAATCAGGCTTTCAAATGGGATGTGGAGGGTCGGAGGAGACAAACTGCTACGACTGAAACTTCCAGTAGAAGAGCTTTATTTTGTTATTTCATCTGTTTCTACAAACTCAACACTTCCTGTTGGCTTCATAAATTCAGGATTCTCCCTCCGAGCTCCAGTCAGCTTCAAACTATGACACCGTCACATTCCAGTTAGCAATAATAAATATAAAAGAAAGCTTCCTGAGAAACATTTCACATCTTTTGAGTTAAAACCACAGACTGTAAAGACATGGGCAGCTCAGTGTGTTGGCTCTGTACGCAGTCCTGCCTCCGCAGCCTCGTGGCTAATCTAAAAATCTGGAGCCAGCCTCAAGTGGACGTTTGAGGAGCTGCAGTTTTTAGCTTCACTTCACAGAGACGGAGGTTGCCGCTTGGTTAAAACTGAGTTTGATTAGGATTAGGCTTTTTTTCTGCACCTCATTTTCACAGTAAAAGTCTTCCAGACGTTCAAAGGGCGCCTTTCCTTGCAGGCTTTTAGTTTGAAACATCAGAGGGAAGTTTGCAGCCCAACACTGAATTTCTATCGGTGCATGTGACATAATTCTGTGCATGGTAAACAGTGTTTTTACCTGGATGTTATTAGCTTTGTTTGTCCGTTATTTGAAACTCTGCCATTAATTTAACACCGCCTTTTATTTGTGACTTCACAGTAAATGAAAATCTATGCTCGGGCAAGACAAGTTAGCATCTGCTGTGCTGAGAAATACTGTAACTACTGTGTTTACAAGCGCTGGGCTCAGACAGCGGGCCTGCAGGGTGACAGAACACAATTCTTCCTGTGTAGTGCCGTGCTTCCTTGCTGGCTTGCTGGCTCGCTTCTGCTTCTGTTATTAAGTCCACAGCCATGCCAAGCGTTTGTACACAATCCTCTGTTGTTTGGGTGTACGGCGCTAGGTAGCGTTAGCGTCACCCCGGCAACCGAGCCGAGGATAAAGCGTGTGTTTCAAGTGGAGGAATGCCAGTCAGCCAGAATCCCTCTTTTCCCTGCAGCATCTCCAGCAAGCATCTAATCCATGACCACAGACATCCCCCTCATTAACGCCAAATTACATGCAAATTTCCCCAAATAAATGAGTTTTAAGTACTTGACAACCTGTCAGCCTTCGAATATTGAAACGTCCTGACGGCTAGATAAACAATCAACAATAATCACTCTATGCAAATTTGATATTTCCTGCACAATTACGAGAGGAAAAAACACCCTCTATAAATAACTGGACACACAAAGGCATCTGGCATTTGTTCAGGTTTTCAACAGATACGGATGCAAATGAAAGATTCTTTAGGATGTAATTGATTCAAACGTCGCTGCGCCTCCTCTGCCTCCTTTTATTGTTCTTTTTTTCCCTCCCTGGCACTTGTTTTTTTTTCTCCCTCTCTCTTTATCTCGCCGCTTTCAATATACACAGATAATGGCTGATGTAAATGAGTGAATGAGAGAGAAAAAAAGGGAGAAAGGAGGATGTGAATCACCCTTTTCGTCTACCTCTTGTTTTGTTTTTTCGCTGCTGCTTCAGAGGAGGTGTGTGTGTGTGTGTGTGTGCGTGTGTGTGTGTGTGTGTGTGTGTGTGTGTGTGTGCAGAATAACAGGCTCTTATGAAGTGGATTGGAGATGACGGTGGAATTGAATGCACAGCTCTGTCCGTTGCTTGTGAAGGAGATTACCGTGCGTCTTCACCCCCTCCCCGCGAGCTCCTCCACAACACCCAAAGATTAAGACTGACAAGAACATATCAAGTCATTTCAGGACGAGCAGATCTCTCACTCTCATCTCTCTTCCCTCGGCCTTTCTTTTCAAAACATTCTTCTCTTGCTGCCTCGCCTTTCCATTTCCTCTTCCTTCATCTCACCTGCTCGTCTTCTGTCCACGCCGGGATGCCTGCGAGGTTCATCAAGGTGTGCAGAGTCTGACCCCGGTTACCCGCCAACCTCCAGGATCAGGACATCCATTAGCGTGAGCTAACGGCTTCATCCCTGCCCAGCACTGACACCTCCCGCTGGGCCTCTCTATCTCCGACTCTCCCCTTTTTTTCTCGAGGCCTTCGGCTCGCTGTCTGGGCTTCAAGTTCATGTTTTTTTATCGCGGCAAAACACTCACGGTGTCAGGCGGAGACAGTTGAGTGCAGGAGACACTGTTGTGGCTGACATCTAGAATCAAGGGGTTGGAGTATAGTTAGAGGTTTAAGTGATTCGTGTCATTTCAGACTGACACACGGGGAGGTTTGAAGTGACAGACTTTACTGCACAGACATGAGCTGGCTGAGCTTTCATTGCGTTTGCATTTAACTTGCAAACAGATAAATTAATGATGAAGAAAATAAATGAATCAGGTAATAATCAGAGCTGCAACCAGCAAACATGAACGGGGGACATTTGTTTTCATGGTCAGTGGTCTGAGATATTGTTTTGGTCTTTCACCGGGCGTCTTTGGCACCTGTAGTGTCCAGAAACATGCCGGGCGTCTCACCGCTGAAGCTCTAAACTGTTTTGAAGTGAATAAGGTCGCACTATCACATCAACACACCCTACAACGATCATCAGAGTCCAAAACTCACAAGAAGTCTGTTGTAACAGTGTCGGAGCCTCAGCGTTGCTCTGTGCAGTGAGATATTACACATTTCTTCACATGCAAACCTGGAGCTTCTGAGGCTTTTGGTCATCTGTCGCCTTAAGGCACACTCGCTTCACTCACAGTAGGAAATGCAGCCATGACAGCTGCTGAGGTTACCGTGGTTACCTAAAAGCATCAGATTATTTTTCACATTGTCCTGTCGGCGAAAAGAAGAGGATGATCTCCTCGCCGAGACTCCGCCGCTGGGAGATCACTCGGACGAGAGCGGCGCGAGAGGCGAAGCGCTGCGACTGATGGGATCTTTCAAAGAGCTGCGGTGGACACCTGAAGGTGGGGGGGAGGGGGGCAGGGGGGCGGTCATGGCGGTGGCGTTGACGAGCAGCGACGTTATCAATCACAGGCTGCTCTATTAATTTCATCAAGGCCCCGCTGCCTGCTGACATTAAATGACACGCTGGTTGGTCCGATGGCGTCCCTGAGGTGGCAACACGGCCGGCCGCCGCTTTTGAAATGCAAATGAGGCTTTAACCTTAAACAGAGCCGCCTGGCCAAAATTATCTTTCTGCCTTCAAGTCAGGTGCTCCCCTCCCTCCTCTCTCTTTCCTCCCTTCCCTCCCCCTTTACTTCCCACCTATCCCCTCCGTTCCCTCCCCCTTGTTCCTTCACCAAGTTGACCCCTGGGGTACCGGAGATGGAGAGAGCATCTTTAGAAGAAGCGACAGATAAAGGCAAAGGTGGAGGAGGGCGGGGAAGGAAGAGGGGAGGGGGAGGAGGAAGGGAACGGCAGTGCTGACACCAGCATTCTGTCCTGATGAAGGGGCAGAGGAGCGCCACCGCCGAGCCCGGGGATGAAGACGTCTCAAGGGCGAGGAAACATCGGGAAGGAGGGCGGAGGAGGTGGGGGGGGCGGGGGTCGGAGTGCATCCACTCCCTGGGATGACCACACACACACACGACCCGCCTCCTCGTGTGTGCGTGATTACCACACACTGAGGAAGAGCAAAACTTGTCAGGTAATTCCTTCCACAATAAAAGACCTGAAATCTGTATTCACTCCGAGACGCACGCCGCGGCTCATTCAGACCTGCAGTTCTTAAAAAAATCCCCCTTCAGAGGAGCTGTGCCATTAGAGCTGTCAATATTGTGAAGCATTAGCGTGGGCCCAGACAAGGAAGGATTGGTTACCAATATGCAAGAAGCTGCCATTGTTCCTGGAAAGGCTTTTTCCTCCTCTTTCTTCTTTATCTGAGCAGACCGAACACATTAATTTTAATTGAGACATCAGACGAGAGTGAAACAGAGAGCGCTGCCTGGACAGGCGAGAGATACATGACGGAGAGGAAAAAAATATTCAGACGGCAACTGAAAAAAGAAGAGGGAGAGGAAACGGGGGTTGAAGAAAGAAAGGAGGTCCCCGCGGCAACACAAACAAACATATGATAAACACATGAGAGCTATCTCTCTCTTTATCTTTCTGCCTCTCTTTATTTCTCCCCCATTTTCATCCCTCCGTCTCCGTCTCCTCTCTCCTCTCGTGCCTTCTGTCTTTAAAGAACAAAGCGACACTAAAGCAAACTCCTTCAGCGCGCCGCCGTCATTCTCCACACACACCGCCTAAAACTCAAGAACGATATGTTCGCTGTAAACAGCGTTTTGTACAGTCGATGCAAATCAGGATCCATATGACTCAGCAAGCCTCACAGTCGCTGGAGGAGTCTGATTTATCCATCTGAGTGCACCGCGATTACAAAATGCTACAATGTGCAGCTAGTTTTTGACAATAACGTGTTTTTAAAGACCTCCACGCTGTAAACATGTCAATTCTGCCCCTGAAGTAGCAAAATTTCATCCAGTTTTCTAAAATCAGCTCATATTTTTGGATTTCTTGATGCTCATGAAGCAAACTGACTATTTCTTTCAAGATACAAACAAGATAAATAAAAACTTTATTTATCGGTAACAGGCTGAAATATTTCTGCAGCGCTGGCAGATTTTTTCCACTTTTTTTAATTCAAAATAAAGTTTTTAAGCCAGAATCAACCACAGCAGAATGTGGCTGAAATAAAATGTAAAGATAAACTATGCTGCTATCTCAGGAGTTAGCATGTTTTAAGACGAATGTTTGCGTGCTTCCATACATGTCGTTCATATGCATGCCACCGCGGACGGGTTTATGCATTCAGGAGCCGGCGGTGGAGAGGGAGACGAAGGAGCTGCAGAAAACGAGGAGCTAAGCTCGGGATGTTAAGCACGGGGAGACACCTGGCACGGAAACTTAAGTGCTTCCACCAAGTATCATCAACCCAAGATTAAAAGCGTCGAGGGGGAATAGTGGGAGGAGAGGGAGGCAGAGTGAGGAGGAGAGAGGGGAAGGGAGTGATCGTGCATATGACAAGATGCTGGAAGGAGGAAAGAGGAGTATCTGAAGGCAGCGGCGTAACAGGAAACACAGTAATACAGTTTGTAGAGCGGCGTGTGCACACACTGGACGTGACACACACACACACACACACACACACACACACACACACACACACACACACACACACAGGTATAAACCAACAGTCCTTGCTGGTTGACGGATAATAACAGGGTGAACATGATTGGAGAGAGAAAGGGTGAACACACATATGGAGACAGAAAGCTTCACATACAACCTTCCTGTCAGGTAACAGATCACTGCCGTCACACAGAAACCAACAAATATGAAACATTCTACCAAAAATGTTTAAATCTGAAGACGCTTCATGTCACAACCTTAAAAACAGTCTCTACGACCGGACTTACATGGATTCACTCCCCTGCCTCAAACCGCAGCAGCCTGATTACCACACAATCTTTCCTCAGATGTCTCTGCCTTGACTAGTCTGTCAAGGGCCTACTGATTACTGTACACAAATACCAGGCTAATATCCTCTGTCGATGGCAAACAACAGGATGTGTGCACTGCAATCTATGACTTGCTCTGTGTGTGTGTGTGTGTGTGTGTGTGTGTGTGTGTGTGTGTGCTTTCTGCTCCGACTCGTCTTCAGAAATCCGTGTTTTGATTGCAGAAAGTAACTGCGTGTACGCCTCTTTAAAAAGACGTCTATGCTCTCTCTTCCCCATTTGCTGCCACTCCTGCGAATGGTTATTATTATCGTCATCAGCGGAGAACGGCGAAATCAGGGCCCTGACAAGCAATCTCTTCTCTAACTCAATCGCTCCCACCACTGCAAGAAATATCCTTTACCGCCAGTTATTTAATCCTGCACCGGGCGGATGAGGCGCTTTTTTTTTGTTGAAAACAAGCAAAGAAATCGGTTTTCATGCAACTGTTTACTCTTTATGTTTTCAAGAGAGTGCAGATGTCCCGATACTGATGTGACAATCTGCTTTTTTCATATTATTATTGAACCCACAACTCAAAAACTGCTAAATAATCTTTCCAAAATAGAATTTTCAGTGACGAAAAGTGATTATTGCCTGAATTTCTCACTTGATTAAAGAGAAAATTTGATATTTTCTAACATGGACGAACACGTGAAATCGCTGTTTTTGTCAATGGAGTCTGGTTGGCTTTGAACAGAGCGCTATAACGTCTGTTCCTGGTTAAACAAAAAGGTCTAACCATTTAACAGAATCAGTTTCTGCAGAGATATTTTCCAGAATGTTGCAGACACATTAATAAAAACAATCTGAGCCTGTCCGTGGTAAAAACAAACACCTTTAGTGGATCTTCGTTGTTCCAAAAGCGACACATTTGTCGCCCCAATTAGTCACTTACACACAAAACCGTGTCCAGAAAGTTACTCGATAAAGAAAAATCAAGGCCAACCGTGTTATGACGGACATTTTTTGCAGAGTGTCTCCCTCTCCCTTCCTCTCCATCCAGTCGGTGCACTTGTGTGCATCCTACAGTTGTGTTGACAAGAGGAGGCTTACAACCGGCACACACAAGCCCCACTACAGGCTTAATAGCGTTTCAAGTGTTTTCTCCTGGACTCGTGTCGAATCTCCCAACTGAATAACAGGCCGACGTCAACATGAAGGGGCTGAAGGAGCCAGTTTTGAATGCACATGCAACCGTCCCCGGATAACGGCACAAAAAATCAGTAGATCTGGCAAAATCTGCAGGTTTTTTTCTTCTACAAGCGCTCGTGTGACTGAGGTCATTGTTGCTTTTAGACAGCGATGACGACGGCGATGATGATGCCGCTGCCGCTGATGATCAGGAGAAATTGATACAGTATTCTTCTATTCAAGGAGGAAATTAAACGGCAAATTAAATGACCCTCGGGTCCACAATAACTCCATTCAGAGGCCAGCGAGTCGTGATTGCAGATTTTTCTGTCTGGCAGTGAGTCAGGTAGATAGTCTGCCTGTCTTCAGAACATAGGAGAAGAGCTATAGTTAAGCTCTTTCTGCAGCTTAGCACCAATAATCCAACCCACAATTCTCCTCTCGTTCTGAACCCAGAGAAAGGATGAAAGATTTAGACTTTCACCCTTGGTCTCTGAAGCCTTGCTCTTCTCTCTCTTTTTATTCCTCTCTTGCTCCTATCTATCTCCACTCTCCTCTCCATCTCTGTTTGTCTCTCGTTATCCTTCACCCCATGACTCAGAACAGGAAAAGATCTTGTGATGATTATTTCACAAGCGTGCTGATATCATCTTTGCGGGTTTTCTTGCCTCTTCTCATCTAGGAAGTGGTTTACAAAGCACTGAACAGAGAGCTGCCTCGTCTCTCCAAAGCATCCTTACCTTGAAGTCTTTTCAACAACTATTAGTAGTCTTTCAATACAGATCACATTCAATACCGATGGAACAAAACAGTGTTGGATCGTCTGCGTAGAATACAAATTACAGGGTAACTTCTGTATTTTTCAACCTGGACTATTTATTTATGTTTTTTATTTAGGTTGTTGTGATTAATGACTGATTCGTTATGAGCGAGAGTGCTGCGTAATCCTTCAGGGTGATAGAGCGACGCCAAAGTACGTTCACTAAAGTGTTGGTTTTTGCTACTCATAGGCTCAAATTGAAGTTTCAACATTGTGGAAAGAGAGTAAAACAAGTAATATTCTTTTTGTTTAAGCAGACACAGCTGTTATATATCAATCTGTTCAAGGCCACCAAAGACTCCACTGACAAAAACAGTAACTTTACTTTGCAGAGTAACACAAACAAACCGTACAAAAGGTTCCTACTATTATTACAACTATTCCCCATAACATCTGAGTTCAAACTTTTAATGAAGTCCAGAAGATGTGGCTCTATAAAGACCCTTCACACTCTTGTCTGAGTCGACTTTAAGATGCTGTAAACTCTTCAGATTGACAAGTCAAGCATTTGTCAGCTGTCCTCATTAGCATTCCTGTGGTTAAAAGGCCACGGCTAACAGCGCATTAAAACACATTTATTGAAATGTGAAACGTTAGCTAGCTGTATGAATAAACCACAACAGAGAGCAAAAGGGCTGAAATTCACAGCTGAGTGATAAATACTAATAAAAGATTGTGTTAACATTCAAGGATTTATGATTTAAACATCAACAGTTGTAAACGCGGACACGCCGGCTGAAATCAGATTATTCACAAACTCCTTGCTCCTACGACAAGAAGAACATTTCTATCACTTCTTTTTGTATTCTGTAGAATAAAAACATGCTTTCAGGGATATTGCTCACACTTCATGATTGCTCAAATATCAGACTTACTATATTCATGTCTGCTGGACAAGCTAATTGCAGTGCCGGCACTGACATCGATTTCTTAAATTAGGTTTTGAGTGACGTGGCAAGAAAGAAAGCAGAGGCGGTAAAACAGACAAAAGGTTTGAAGGAAATCAGAGAAATGAAATGTATAAAACTCATTTAGTACTTCCTGCCTGCTACCATTCCTGATCTATATTCCTAACTCATTTGGCAGCTCGTGTTGCCCCTCGACTGGCATCTAAAGGCTTTGATGTAGTCGGCGGACGCCGGGCGAGCACCGTGGTAACCTGTGTTTGAGAAGTCTGTGGGCTGCCCTCTCTACATCCCCTCTCTCTTCTCCTATCCTTTTGTGTCTGTCCGTCTCTCGCTCCACCAGTTAATGAGCCATGCAGGACTGCCATCATTCTGTGTAGTCATGTAGAGAGTCAGAGAGAGGAGAGAAAAGGGGGGGGAGAAAAGAGCTGGAGAGACAGAAAATGGGTGAGACAGTGAAAGAAGAGAGTGGGGACATGATGTTTTCCTTCACCTCCTCCCTAATCAGGCCCGTCTCCCTACCAAACACCACACGGCAATTAGACCTGACAGTACTCCGACTCCCACAATCCCGCCAGGACTACACGTTCAAACGCTCAAATAAACACAAGGGGGAGAAATGCCTGAAAACCGGCGCAACTTCAAGCAGGCAGACCTCCTGATAGCAGAGAAGCAACCGCTGAGGTAAAAATCTCAAAACTATAAAGACAGGCGGCGCGAAAAAACAAGAAAGTCTCGGCGTCCCATCGTGCACAGCCAGATGTTTTGCGGGAAAGTGGTCATGACTGTGTGGGGCGTGCGCAAGCAGTCTGCAATCCCCAGAGGACGCCTTCGGAATAGTAGGATGATAACAAATACAGTGGAGCCTGCTTGCATGAACAGTGAGCTAATTGGGATAATTAGTTTGTTACCTCGCTCGTTATTGCATTTTAATGTGGATTCCAAATAATCAGGAGGGGAGGAGTGGGATGCTGGATGTATGTTTTCATGTTTGTGACTCCGTGTCTATCCACATGGGCTGCATACATTCAGACGTTTAGATTTTAGGCAATTAGCCGACACTCCTATCCACGGAGCGAGCAGATAAGGTTACAGGAACTTATTCAAACCACATACAGTGATTGTTAAGGGGAAAAAACTCTCAGTATTAAATATCATTAATCTGTGGGTGTGTTGAATGCATTCCAAGAGTTATTTTGTAAAGCAATTTGCATTTTTTGTGCCGAATTTTCCCCCCCGCCCGAAATATCTACTTCTATGTCAGTTAATGATTTTCTACATTTTCCAGCATGCCTTTCAACAACTTCCAGTGAAGGGACATCAACTTGCATTCGGCTGGGGGTTAAATGTGTAGGTGGGGAGAGCGATAGCGGCGGTAAAAGCGAGAGAGAAAGAGAATGTTTTTCCAGCCGCTGTACTTTTGTAAAAATCCAACATGTTTGTGGCGGAGCTGAATCACGGAGCGCTGACGGAGGGACGGATAACTCTTCCTCCTCTACGATGGATTAATGCCTGAAACATCAGAGGGAAATGGTGCTCTTTGAGTCTAAGGGAAACATCTAAACCTGACTTTTATTGAAGTTTTCAATTGACATATTTCATGGACAATGAAGCAATGTCACATTCTGCATAATCCAGAGTCGACATGTGCAATATATTCTCAGCCAACTGGTCAAAAATGGCAGATTGGTCGGACCATGACGGTGTTAAAGCATGCCAGAAACAATTCACATCGCGTGAGATGCGGGTTGGTTTGGAGTCAAAGAAGTTCCATCCATCCACCCCGGCCTCCTTCACATTTAGACTACAACCGACTTCAATGGGACATCAAAACATCCCAGACATGGTGTCCAGTGTTGAAGAATGAGTTTATCACTGCAGCATGTTTGTCCTGATCTGATGTGAACATGGGAACATGTGTCTGTTTATTCTAATAATAAAAAGTGCAGCATCATTTCCGTGGAACTATGCGGGTTGTTGGACTTCTACGGAAAGCCCCGCCGAGCAAAGCTAGGTCAGAGTGACTTCATCCAGATCCTCGTATTCTTTTGTATTTTACAAAAAGCCAAAGCCAAGAGATGTTGAAAACAGAAGAAGTAACGTGGCGAGTGTAAATGTGCAGGTGGTTCCACATATCTGTGATATTTTCTTGGTTTTCTTGGTATATTCTTCTACAATAACAAACGATCTCAACGGGCAGCCCGTTCTCCAGATCGTCTCTTGAAATGAAGCTAAAGGTATCTACAGCGCCACAGTTTGAAGTGTAGCTGCAATTTTTGGCGCAAGAACAGGCTAACATTTAGTCAGGAGTGTTTTGGTTCCAGGACGATTTCCTCGAAGCCATACGCGGCTTTGCCACCAATGTGTTGCATCAAAAGCTTCATGCGTGCTACACGTATGAAACGAGATGACAGGCTGAATCAAATGAAGCGCAGAGAGAGAGGAGCATGTGTCCGGCTGATGATAGCGAAGCCGTGTGTGTCACCACTGAAGCTCCCATATCTCCCCCCTCTTGAAGAAGCCATTTCAACCTCGCACATCAATAGCCAACTCTCCAGAGCAAAGCACAGCAATAATTCCAGATAAATCATTCCCTCACGGAGCCACTTGCTGCGTTCAAACACACCCGTGACCTTCAGCTCTGCCTCTTTCTACATCATATAGCCTGGGAATATAAAAGCTTATTAGCTCAGAACATTGTTGATACGTTTGTTCGAAGGCAATGCACTAATGAGGCGTTGCAGGATGTGGGCAGCCGCCGACTATCCTTTTGGAGATATTTTTTCCCCGCCAGAGGAGCATAATACACTGCTAATGGCATCTCCTTCACAAATGGGCAAATAAAAAGAGAGATGAAGTACAATATTGCTTTACCATATCAAAAGGAAGTGGCGTCCACGGATTGTGCGACTGTCTGTTGGCATGTTGATGGGCGAGCAGGCGGGTGGACTTCTATAAAGACGTGATGGACGTAGAGAGACGGTTGGAGGGGCTGCAGGAGAGAGAGAGAGAGAGAATTTGATGGTGAATTCACACAGAAAGACGAATAAACAGAACAAAATGAGGCACGAGGCAGACAAACAGACAAAATGGCATTGCATTATAATAAATGTAAGCATGTACGATAAGGCGAGAATCAAAAAAGACTCGTCAGATTTGCTTTACTATACCGAGTGTGTGTGTGTCGTACTGACAGCAGCACATACTCACACACACGTTCACACAACAGCAGCTTCATCTGGTCATTTTAAAGCTCCTCGCTCAACAGAGATTTACTTTACAGCTCTGAGATCAGGATTCCTGCATCTTTCTCAACAATCAAGCTGAACATGGACGTTTCATGTGATACTTTCATCATTAATATGCTGGCTGCCTCGTCTAGTTACCTGCATTCTGGCATGACAAGCTAACAACTCATAGAGGTTCACAGAGCTCAGCAATATTAAATATTAATATATTAAACTTTATTTATTTCAACTCGTCTACAACAAGAAGTGTGTCCATAGCATCCGCACCAACATTGATTATCATCTGACGGAGATTTAGCATCATACCCGAACCGAGCAAACATGATTTCTACTCTCTGTTATCTTTTGACATGTACTCAAACCCGAACACAAAAACACTGACGACTTTCACCAGTTTCAACGTCTCTGGGTCATTACGGAGCGACGGCTGTGAACACGTGACATGCCTCACACTCCACAATCATCCAATCCAAACACACCGAATTTGGCGCTCTATTTAAGCTGCGAAACGTCCCCCCTACCAGGGGGGTTAAGGATATTTGCTCATCACTCTTCAGTGTACATATCTGCAGGGGGTGATGAGGCCGGAGCACAGACCTCCCACAGGTCTCTTACAGTTTTAGAAATCTCACCTCGAGGTTGAGAAACTTGTGCCGAACACCCGGCATGATCTCCTCTGGGATGCAGAAGTAGGCTCAACAAACATGTAGTAAAAGCTGGAACTTGAACAGTCTTATGGGTAAATACTGGTAAAATTATATGCAGACGCCGGAGCGAGATGTCCCAAGTTGCAGTTTTCTCTGATGGACCACATGTTCTCAACCTAAGTGTGCTATGCTAATCAACACTTTACCTACTTGTCCGCAAACAGAGAGGGGACCTCACTTTCTGGGACCAAAACGCTCGCATGCAACACCAGAGGGAATTCACTCCCAGCGTTAGTCTCTCCTGATCACTAACCTCCATTTTTAATTTGACTCTAAACTCTTCCATCATATGAGGCAACACATCTGGAGTGATGGCGTCTGCAGCAATCAGCAGAGAAATCATGCTTTCATGACGCCGTCCTCTCTGTCTGTCCCTCTCCTTTTTTTGTTCCCGTCACAGCCTCCTGACTGTACGACTTATTTTTGCTGGAAGCCCCCAGAGGATTGGAGTCTTCGCCTCTCTGAGCGCAGGGACGTCGGGAGACTCTCACTTAAGGGCCGCCTCCGAAGGGGAAACGATTTTGACTTTGTTCTGGCAGCGAGCGCTCTGTGGGGAAAAACGTCTAAAAAGGCCCACATAATTAGAGGAGGGAGCGAGAGGTAAAGACAAACCCTGCTTCAGATGTGAACTCAAAATAGTAAATCAACTCAGGCTTGGACGCCGCATCACTTTTTGATGCCACGTATCGATGGCAGCACCGCGGATACGTGATACCATCCTAATGTATTCTGTTCATCGGAGGTGAGGTGAGGACACACGCTGGAAAATATCGTTCTTAATTGTTTCCCAAATGGTTTGAAAATGAGTTTGTGCATATATGGAGACTCGTGCACGTCTGGATTCACACATGATCAGTATGCTAACACTCAAAGTAAACTGTTTAAGTTGAACTAGTCAATATTTTTACATTGATCATACAGGTAATGTCACAAGAGTGTGAGTGCATTAGCCTCTTTTAGCTAACTGGTTTTACAGCCAACAGCTTTGTTTTTGGTCTCAACACTTTTGTCAGTTTTATTTTATGACCCAACGGGAGCTGAAGACCAGCCGACTGCATCAAGCGACAGGCCGACAAAGTTAGCAACTAGCTGGTGAACACAGCTGAAGACCAAAAATAGTAAAAAAAGAGAATATTGTGTATAATCATACACTGTATGCTACCTCTCCAGCACCAAACAGCAGACACGTGAAGTTAGCCACTAGCTTATTAGCATTTATCCGCTAAAGTTGTGATATTTCCCTCAGGTGCTGGTGGAGACCAAAAACAGAGCTTAAAGGAGTGGGACAGAAACATGACTCCAAATCAAAGCTAATGTTGCTGTTTTCTAAATGTTCAGCGCCAACAGCAGACACATGAAGTTAGCCATTAGCTAAGACAAGCCAAGACAACAGTGAATATTAGATTTACAATCATTTACATGACTCCAAATCAGTGTTTGAAAAAAAAATCAGTTATTACTGTTGAATGAAGTTTTTGATATCCAAACACAGAATAACACACAGGCTAACGAGGTTTTAAAAGACAGGACGGGGTCGCTGTTAATTTACTGTAGATGAACTGAAGTGCAAGAAGAGACGCTGTAATTTATTTGACTTTGTACAAACAGCAGTAACACTCATGCACAGCGCTCACTCCGTCTATGGACAAACTTCAGAGAGAAAACAGTTTAGCCCAAACTGCAATGCGAGGCGTAAACTCCCTCAGTGACACTCTTCTTCCATCCCACCTCAGCTAAACTTGCAAATCCGCACACAGGCGCGCACACACACACACACACCTTGTATTGTCTTCAGCTATGCTCAATTATTAATGGATAAACAAAGAGCCATGAACTGTGATGGGCTGTCGGCAGATATTTTCCCCTCTCATATCTTGGAGGCCCAGGAAACGTACACAAGAGCTGGCACAGTAAAGAGGGAGGAGAAGCTTAAGGTCAAACTCACTCACTGCTCACACACACACACACACACACACACACACACACACACACACACACACACACACACACAAGCCTGCACGCACATCCAGACGTGCATGGATGTATTCGCAAACAGATACAAATAAACAGAAGATCTGCAAGGAGTACAGATAGTCTAAAAATGTCAGGGAGGGAAGGAGGAGGAGGTGTGTGTGCAGAGGAAAGTGTGTGTGTGTGTGTGTGTGTGTCTCAGAGAGAAGTGGAGCAGATAGCTCATTTCCTCTACTGAGACGGTTAGCTGCCTCCTCTCTCTCTCAGGAGGTTGGCTAGCCATGTGAAGAGTGTGTGTGTGCATGCCGGTGCATCTAACAGACAACAGACTCTCCTGGGTAAGCGAGGATGATGTAAGGGCAGTTCATCGACTTCACTTCATGCAGCAGCAGCAGCACACAACAGTTCTTAAAGAGGGTTAGCAGCTCTTACAGGCAGGTAAACACTTTTTAGAGATGAAGATAAACTCCTGCGGCGTTCACCGTCCTGCTTCTCTGTTTATCATCGCGGTTGTTGTGGTGATTTACAGGAAATGCTGCTTTGTTGATATCATTAACGAGGAAGTGACTCAAACGAGCCACGATGTCATTCTATCCTCTCTGTTAGCCATGCGGTCTCTGATTCACCCGTCTGTCTGTCTGCCTGTCTGCCTGCCTGTCTGTCTGCCTGTCTGCCTGTCTGCCTGCCTGTCTGTCTGCCTGTCTGCCTGCCTGTCTGTCTGCCTGTCTGCCTGTCTGTCTGCCTGTCTGTCTGTCTGCCTGTCTGTCTGTTTCTCCTCCCTCATATTCGATTCATGACCAATCAGATTTTGTGTTTTGACAGTCGCATAATTTTGTTGTGATTATGTCGTCGTCGTCGTCATAGTGACGGTGCAGGTGTGCACATGCTGGCTCAGGTTCTTCTTTCACTTTTTTTTTCTTTAACTTGTTGCAGTTTACAATAATTCACGAGTGGAAGCGTGAATATTATTTATTTGTCTCGATGCAGGTGTGCTCATGCTGGCTCAGGTACTTTGTTTATGTCGCAGTGTGCAGCAGACAGGAAGAGAGATTCACGTGGTCAGCTGGAGAGTGTTTGAGCTGAGCTGTAGTTTCATGACCGGCAGCGTTCCTCTGGATTCTTTGGACCTTCTTACATTGTGTTCATTCAGCTAGCACCAGACTGACTCACTTGACTGTTGTTGAACCAGTTTAAGAACCAGAGCTACTTCTGTGGAAAACGATTACTGCTGATGGTAACTCATCATGGGAGTATGCACACTATGCACGTGACTATGAGCATATTAAAACAAAATATTACTGAATTATTTTAGTATTGATGGAATTAAATGTTTCTAGTTGTAGTTCTAGATTCCTTCACGTAACACCAGCAGAGCTACTTAAGTTTGAGAACCAGTGCTTTAGACCAATGTATTGATCTATTTGTCTGTTTTTTCTTGAATAATCTACAAAATCCAAAAGTTAAACATGGCCACACAGCAAGCAAAAGACTACAAATATGGTTTCCTGTTAAAATACTATACTGTATTTGACTGTCAGTCATGTAGATTATAAGGAGGAAGCCTCTAAAATTGATATTTTCTTCATAAGATCTGAAGCTGCAGGAAACTCAGCAGCTCATCTTCATTAAAAACTTAAATTATTTAATTAGCTGTTAATTAATATTCTGACAAACTGACCGACTGATAAAACCTGACGAGCATGCTGAATGCACAAATATAATTTAGCTGCAAACGTGGATGCAGAAGTCGTCTGAAGCTCGCTAACCAACACAAGCTGAAGCTGATCAGCATGTTTCCACCACACACACACACACACACACACACACAGAAAGAAAAACACAGTAAGTTCTCCCTCAGCTGTACACACACAAATCCATCAAACTGTGGCGTACATCTCCGACTTGTTAAGGTACCATTTGTCAGCTGCTCCTGGAGTGGCTGTGTGACTCCGCCACTAATTGCCACTGGTGCTAAATTTAGTCGTGGAGATATGAGTCCTTTTGATCAGAAGCTCTGAATCTGAAAAAAAAAAAAAAAAAATTGTGCTCAGCCTCGCAGGCAAGTTTACCCGCCTCTCCCCGCGCTCTCCCCCATCTTCCTGTCACTGGGGAATAGGTGAACTATTCCATATGTCAGCCTTGTCAATCAGCAGCAGAAATATGGGAAGTGCTCTCCCTCTCTCTCCCTCTCTCTCTCTCTCTCTCTAAAAGATCCTGGGTGGATGTTGTTCGTCTCTCTGAGAATTCTGCCAGTGCTCCGGTGTGTGTGTGTGTGTGTTTATTTATTTCCATGTCATCATGGGTGGTTTGGAACCTCAAGACAAGAAGGGAATATTAATCAAAACAATCCCAGCCAGGTATTTTAATTGTAGCGTTAATCAATCATTGTAAATGAGACGAGGGCTCTGAGTAAACTTGTTAGACTTGGAAGACGCTGCTCGTCAGTTAGTGTGTGTGTGTGTGTGTGTGTGTGTGTGTTCTTTTTATTGCTGTCTTAAAGGGACAGTGTGTGTATGTAGTCGATGCATTTAGCCTCCTAAAATAAAACCCATCTAAGAAAAATCATGATCTGTGTGTCTGTTTGGAATATTGTCACCACTTAACTTGCCGTCAGACGGCCACATCTGATGGGAATCGAAGCGTTTATGCTCTTTTCAAAGCCGTCGTTGACTGAACATTAAACTTTTCCTCACAGGACCTGGAAGTTTTTGATCCATCACGACCTCCATTGGTTAATTTTTTTATGTTCTTGTGACTTTGTTGTTTTAACACGTTAGTTCTGATCCGAACTAACGGCGGATCACAGCAGCGGTAGGCCACCAAGCTAAAATCTGAATCTGAACATTTCTGAGCTTCGATGATGGTCTACTGCAGCTAACACACCAACTACAGATCCTCTCATTTATGGACCTGAATTCTCCCTTTAAGTTTCTAATCAAACAGGAAAGATGGAAGTATCTTCTTTCCGTCCTCGCTGCAAACACTAAAAACACTCTACTGTCGTGCCGTTGGGTCGGCGCCAAGCGCTCGCTCTGACGACAATACGTCATGGTGTCATCAGCTGACTGTTTTTCTAAGCTACTCAGCCGGTGACAAAAAGCAAAGCGGCCTGTTGACTGATTGATGGCTCGAGCGCCGTCAAGACTTCCATCATAACTCACAAACTTCAGCCGGTTGAGTTTTCGTCTGTAATCAAGGTTACGGACGATCAGCTTCATCTTCGGCAAAAAGCTCCAATAAATATGTTATTTTGATCCGTTTCAGTGACGTGATGTCGTCCAGAAGGCTCTTATTTTAATGAATACATTTTTCATAATCCAGCCCGATGGCTAAATAAAGGCCTTTGTGGGGAGATTGATCTCCGTGAAGAGAACATCCATAAAGGACGCAAATCATACTAAAAGCACCGTCTGAAGCAGATACGCAAAGGCCAAGGTTACAAAGTGAACGTGCTCGGTCCATCACAGCTGTTTATTTTCTCATTGCACGTGTTGTTTTTTAATATTTAGTGGCTGTTTCATCAGCCCTCGCTTCAGGAGAAACTTAGTTTGTCCGGAGTTTCTTCAGGAGTTTGCAGCTGAAGCAGCTCGCAGGTGTCAGATTGTGTTTCCCGTCTGCCTGCAGGCCTCGCGTCTCTATTCTGAGGTAAAGTGTTGTTTTTTTTTTTCCCTTTGCCGCCATGGAGCAAATAACATATGGAGCATTAAACACCAGCGTAACACGACACAACATGTTTGTAGCAAACAGGTTAAAAATAATTGCAGTCGTTCAACGCGCCAAAGACCTGAATGAACAGAAGTGTTCTGCATCCAGCGAAGTAGAGCAGCTTTCTTCTTCTTCTTCTTCTTCTTCTTCTGTGGTCTCAGACTTCATCATTAGGTGTAAAAGCTGACAGACTTTTTGAGGTGACCGCTGTCGTCACAGAGAACTGCTAACTGTCAGCTCCCGCCTCCTCCTCGCCGATTCTCGTTAGCGCCCCGTCCAATTCATTAGGACGAACGCAGGCCAGGACTATCAGACTCACGTGTAAATACTGCTTGTCAACAAGTAACACAAGCTCCGGAGAATCATGTGTTCGCAACTATCCTTTCCTCGCAGACGGAGAGACGCTGAAGTTTGATGTTCTTTAATGAAATATAACACGAGAGAAGAGGAGGAAGTGACTGAAAGGAAAGAAGTCCTCCAATGTTACACTGATTTATATTGTTGTTGTTTTTTGCACATGGTGTGCTTCATATTTTTTAAACGTACATTAGTTCTCCACGTGGCTTCATATCCAACCAGGAGTGTTTCAGAAGCGTTTTACCCACCAGACTTTGTGAACTTTGTCAGATTTGATCAGTCTTCCTCAGTTTATGAGCTTCCACCATGAATAAGTGGTTAAATTTGTTCTATTTCGGAGTTTGCACAGGGTGTTTTATTTTGAAAATTCAGCTCGATCTGCTCTGTGCTGCTTGAGGCAGCATCTGAACCACGGCGCTCCTGGTGGCATTGCAATCATTGTCTAGAATAGCCGCGATCGGCTCCGCCGGCCCGGAGTGCATCGCAGCCGTTCCCGGTGGAGTTTAGGAGTAATGCCTTCGACCAACACACAGGGAGCAGACGACCCAGAAGAAAACGTGACTTTTAAATGTCAGAACAGCTCGACTGCTGAATATCAGACGAACAGAAGATGTTTGATACCAAAGAACTGAGTGTCCAGTCAGAATCGAGAGTGCCACGGCACATTAGGAGGTGGTAGAAGCTGAGAACGCGAATCATGAGAGGCGTCAAATAAAAGGTGAAGCTCCCATCTGAAGAAATGGGAATGTTGTGGTGCAGTTTGTGCCCTCAAAGCTCAGCACATATTTACGTTGACTCCTAGAGCAAAAGACTTGAATCAGCTGAAGATGTATTTAGTTCTAAGTTCCTGTTGGACCGGTCATTAACAACCAAACGTGACAATCCACACAATAACGTCACATCGTCTGCACATCATCCATTGCTTCATCCTTAGAAATAAGAGACACATAAACAACTAATTGGATCCATACATGCAAGACACAAACACAGCTGTTGGTGTTTTCTAAGAGCCCCCCCATCTCCTCTCAGACACACATCCACCAACACAACATCCACCCACAGGCAGAGAGAGGCAGGTAGGTGGGGAGAAGAGGATGAGACATGGAGAGCGATGATATCACAAATCACAGGGACAATCAAGGCGGTGTCATCTCCGAGCCGGCGTGCGGACTTCACAACGAACAGGCTGTTAAGAAGAAGAGGAGGTGGAGGAGGAGGAGGTGGAGGAGTGATGGATCCTGAAGGATCTCCTGTTGTACACCATTAGACAATCCCTCCACACACTCCAAACGTCTCTCCCGCCTGTAGCTTCATGACAAATGTTGGATGTTACGTGTGGTAACCTGCGTCGCGAAGAGATGCTTAAAGAACGACTGTTTTGATCAGCTTCTGTGGAGTCGTATGATAATGCGACACAATATGTGGACACCGAACACAACATCTCATACATTTTTTAATTTGTTTAGCATAAAAGCGCTGCCACAGCCGCAGTGTTTTCTTTGACTTTCCCCAATATGTGTGACAAAATGTACGATCAGTTAGTGTGAAGCGACGAGGCTGCACGTGTGAGAACTCAAAGTCCGGCCTAATGAAGTCGGAATATTGCCTTCACTTCAAAACCAAGACTCAGCTTTGAACCTATGGTGTGTACGTGTGAGCACGTCTTTACATCTACCTCTTTGAGGCAGAAAGACAAAGAAAAAGCAGGGCCGGCTGTGTGTGAAAGGATCTCTGCATTAACCTTGCTGCTGGCTACGACCCCAGCCAACACACACACACAATAACACACACATTTACTCAGGCGTTGGTTTATCCGAGGCACCGGGCCGCCACCGCTGCCCTCTTCCTCTCTGTATGTGTGTAAAAGCTGCACTTAACCTCGTCCCCACCGCCGCCGCCGCCCCCCTACCCTACTGACAGCTCACAGACAGGCCGCCTTCAAAGGTGCAGCGCTTCAAACAGACAGCACACACACAAACACACACATTACAGTACTTCTTCTTTTTAACCTTTATTTATCCGGGCAAAGTCAAACTGAACTTTTCCCAGCAAAGCCCCGCTTTGAGTTCACACCTGCAAGCCTCCCAGTCCGACCACACGCCTCTCCAGTCGTGCATGCTCAGAGACGTCTCTAAAAGGTTTGAACCAGCAACCTTGTAGTCATGAGCCCCCCCACCATGTTACATTCCCACAGAGCCCATGTGCCCACTTGCAACACACACACAGAAAACATTTGACTGCACCAGAACAGCAGTGACTCATATAACAACACGAGGAAGGAAAACCAACGAGCTATGAAACATGCACAGCCTGGCACGCTCGCTGAAACGTATACAAACACGAGTCTGATTATTCTCTGCGGACACAACTCGGATGATTTCATTCCTCGCTGAGAGAGAAGACGGGCAGAGGGAGAGTAAATAAACTTTTTCAGAAAGGAAAATGCACAAGTCGGTTTTTGTGGGGAAGTGAAGCCAACCACCACAGACGATGGGGAAAGTTACTGACATGAGAATTGACTTAGTTTCTTTGAGAAATAACTAGTTACTTTTCAAAGAAAGTAATTGCTGTACTGTTATGACTGTCCTTTTACATCAACAGAGAGAAGAAAGAAGTACAAGAAAACTGCTTAGCTTAGCACCAAATAGCAAAGTTACACAAAGTTAGCAACTAGCTAACTATAGCATTTAGCAGCTAAAGAGCAGATACCATCATCAGGAGCTGGTGGAGACCAAAAACAGAGCTAGAAAAGGAGATTTGACTTACATCGTACACAAACATAACTCCTGCTGCCCATCACAGCTTCAGCTGGTCCGGACAATGAGTGTCGATGTTTTAAAGATTTGGAGATTTAAATTATTGTGAAACATGCTGATCCACATAAAATAACAAAACTGCATTCATATTTTCAGGACTCATCCTTCTACACTGGCACACAAGCTGTTACTGTATCACTGCAGTGTGGAGTGATGAAACACTTTGAGGGACCCAGAAATCCTCCACTGATGAAACCCTTCGAGAAGCCTCGAAATCCTCCGCTGACTACTATCACGCCTGTGGATCTACCTGGCTGTCTGTTCCCATCAGCTGCAGCCTCGGCAGACTCGACTGCAGGGAGGGTTCAGCAGTAACACATGTCGGCCTAACTCTCCCTGTCACCATGAAATAACTGACACCAGCCCCGGCCGAGGCCGGCAGCAGCAGCAGAGAGGCCGTTTGAGAAAATAGCCCGAGCTGCAGAGGCGGAGGGGGGAGTGGAGAGGAAAAATACCTCTCTGACTTGTCACAGAAAATGTTTAACTGTGAGTGAAGGAAACATTGTTTGCCAGGGGTGTGTGTGCATGCATTATCTATGCATCTCACACTCAGAACTACCGGTGGAGGTCTCGACAGGCTCACATGGCAGAGGGATGTGGGTATGTTACCGCCACCCGGGGCCCTGCAACCTCAGACTGGAATCGTACTGGGAGCAAGTGTACAAAAGGCCCCCATCCTCATCAACACAACATACCTCCGCCAGACAGAACAAATTACACCGCCAGCACCCCCTGACCACCGCCACCCCCACCCCGAAACAAGCTCACATTACCTCATAACCAGACTATAACGTCTGCATACGCTCTCAGTGCAATGGTACTTCTGTTGTGAGAGACGAATAGGGGGAAGCGAGGGCCTGATTACTCAGTTGGTCCTATTTGTTTTCATCTGCTTGCCATACTTTATCATACAATCTAAGGGCACCTCCAACCCCAAAACCCCTTTAACAGAATCAGGCCGATTCATCTGCCGTACGCTGATGGATGGATGCCCGCTGTTTATATTCCGTTTCTGGTTCCAGAGGAGGAAACTCCCATGCCCAAAACAGAGCGGGCTTTGAGCGTCCGTGTACACTGTTGTGGCTCTGGACAAGGTTTGTACAGTTTGCAGGGAAAGAAGAAAGTTCAGCCACAGTTATAAAGTCAGAAATAATGTACAGTGCAATAACCTGTCCTCTACAGCCACGCCAATGGCTCTATGAGTTTGATTGTTTGTTTGAATCAGTAGTTTTGGAAATATTTAAAGTTTGACCCGATGATGGAATCAACAAAGTTCCTATGGTTTTGAAAAAAGGTCAACTTCTTGGTGGCATTGCATGTCCAAGTCAAGATTTATTGTCGAGATATCAACATGATGGACTGGCACAAAGTTTGATTCCAAAATATTTTTAAATTTTAAAAAAAGGACTTCTTGGTGACAGTAGTTAAACAAACAAAGGATGAGGAATCATATTCTGGGGAGCATGAATGTCTAGTCTAAATTTTGTGCCAATCCATTTAGTAAACATTGAAATATTCATATATCACTTAATATGTGTAAACTAACCTGTTGGTGGAACTAGATGAAAGGTCACGGGGTCAACAAAGTTATTAGGGTTCATCCTCTGGGGAGTGTAAACGTCTTCTTTCACAAGCCATTGAATAGTTAGCAATACATGTCACTAAAAAGCCAAAATAACCATGTTAAAGTGGTGTTAAATAATTAAGGTTCATCCTCTCAGGATCATGAATGTCTGTACAAAATTCTACAATAATCCATGTAATAGCTATCGATACGTGTCACTAAAAGGCTAAAATAACCATAAAGCTAAAGTTAAAGCTGGGCAAAAAAGTCAGGGGGTCATTAAAGTCATTGGGGTTCATCCTCTGGGGATCAGCAATGTTTGTCCCACATTACATGGCAATCCATCCAGGACTTGGTAGATATTTCATTCAGCCCAAATTTATTCTTAATTTGAAAAACGATCCGTAAAGTAGGACAAACGATGGCTGTTTTGTTGTTGACATGTTTTCGTGTTGCTTCAATCAGAAGTTGATATCAGTTAAAAATATGAGTACTGAAAGGAAAATGTTTTGTCTTTTTAAAGATGAATTGAATAAATAGTTTTTTAAAAGATGGCTATTTATTTAAAAGAGCAGATAACAAAGTAAGAATTTCAAAGTGCTGCTTTGGTTGCAGTTTGAAGTTTCAGATGCCGGTTCATTTGCAGTTAATTACATTTCCGCCCAATGAATCTGATTCAGTAACTGTTTTTCTTCCATCCACTCCTCTTACATCTTCAGCTTTTTGATGGTCTGATGGTGTTAAAAATATATCCTCCTCAAACAAAATAACACCTTTTTGAATCTTCGGTCCAAGCAGAAGCGCTGAAATAACGTACATCTGTACAGCAGATTGTCCCTGTGCCAGGTGCCAAGTAATGTTCATTAAAAGTGACAAATACCTGATTTGTAAAGAAGTCATTGAAAGCAACATGTGTGATGTGGATGGTGAGAGAGAAACTTGTGAAAATTTCAAGGCTTTGTTTTGAAACCCAAGAAGTCAAGCAAGCGAAGAGATAACAGATTCTTCAGCACATCTGTGTTCAGATGCCAATGAAGCCTCCACGTCATACACAACCAAATGTTAGTCATTGCTTCACTATATATATATCCACTTCTACTCCAACTATGGCTCTGTCATAAACCTCAAGAGCTAATGAACCACTAAGGAGGGCGTAGACACCAAAAACATGAAGATTTGTCCATCTATCCATGCTGTACAGACGTTACAGTGATTAGTTAATGAGCATGTTTCCTGCTCAACCAACAAATCACTCAACAAAATCAAAAAGCCAACTTCCTCTTTGATTTGACCTTTACAAAATTAAACAACAACCCAATTTGTGCAAAAGACACAGCAACTCCGGTTTATCCACTATGATTATGTGAGGAAATTCTGAGCAACCCACATTGTTCTAACAAACAACAATGTAGTAGTAGTAGTAGGTTGCGTATTTGGCAACTTATATGAAAAAAAATCTGAATTTATGTAGAAAAGTCACAGCGGCTCGGTCATTCCTCCCTGTCGACTCTTCGGCGGACTCCCCCCAAGAAAGCAGCCTCCGTCAGCTCAGGACTTAATTTTCTGTCCCTGTATCAAAAGTTAATTTATTTCAGCATTAAGCTTTGGGCCAATATGTGGCCAATTCCTAAACGAATGATAAAAAACAATTAGAATTAAATAACCACCAAAAGAGTTGAAGATACAGAGGGTTAAACACCTGCAGCCCTGAGACACACGATAAGCTTCATCCATCCATGAGGAGATGAAATGAAACTTTGCTTCAACGCTGGTGATGCTGTTTTAATTTTATACCTTCATTTGTTATAAAGAAACTGCATGAATACATTTCTTTTGGTTCGAGGACAAACAGATGATCATCAAGACCTAATCAAACCTCAAAATTCAACCTCATCGACAGAAAAGTCACATTGGTGCGCCATAATTTTAAATTCTATATTTTGAGTCCATTAAAGGTAGGTAGGTGAGGTAGCACCTCTCCAACAGGAGCTCTGCGGCGATGTGACTTGTGACCAGTGTTAGGATGAGGAGGACGAAATCAGACGGTTGAGGCTGACAGGTAAACGATCTGATGCGCTGCAGTATTAATCTAATAAATCTGAAAGTCTGCTCTCGATCCAATTTGTGTTCCACGTGAGCAACATGTTCATTCATCTTTTAATTACATATCATTACTAAGTCATTGTGATACCAATGGATTACCCACTGCAGAGTGTAACTAATTGCTAGACACACTTGGTACGAGTTAATCAAGAGTTTCCCCTCTGAGGAATCCCTTTACTGTAATCTAATATACAGGAATGTTCTATTCTGGAGTTGGCCACTTCCTCCTGCCTCCTCTCCTCCACATGTAATATTCATGACAGTGAGTTCTTCCCTAAAACCCTCTCCATCTCCTCACCAGGTGGAGAAAAAGCAAGCATGCGTCTCCCGACAAAAAAAAAAAAAAGCCAGTCACTCGGTGCTTTTTATAGACTCTCCCTCTCACTCTCTCTGAACGGTTAAGCTGTCCCTGGGTTCCTCTTAGCTATTGTAATCCATACACAATACCCACACATTTAATGGGAGAGACGCCTGCAATAAAGCAGAGGGTGCATTTCGCAGGGAGCAATTTAGCCTTCAAACAATATGCCAAGGTTTGCTTCCTTGGGACAATACTGCTGCTGGGTTTTTTTCACTCATCTCAATGCAGAAGACGCGATATAGTCGTTACAGTTTGGACTTGATGAGGGTGAAGAAACTCTGTGAATGTGAGCATATGTGCCTTTAGTGGAAGAAATGTTCTGGACGGCGGGGGCGGCGACAGCCCAGCGGTTTGTCCTTTTAGTGAGCGAAGTGTCCGGCTGCTATCTCTCATCTCAGCCGGCTTTCAGGCTAAATGCGAAACCCACCTGGGCTAAAGGAGAGGCCCTCGCCACCGCATGCTTTGTCCCCCTCCCTTCTCCCTCTCCACCACGAGGACACACAATACCTTCCTCGCACTAACCTGTGGGGACAATGGACAATAAAAAGCAATCATTCTCACTTCACCAGCACAATTACTGTACAACCCCCCCCACTCCCGGCAAAAAGTGAGAGAACAAGAGCGAAAAAAAAAAAAGATCTTTTGATGCGAACATGGCTGCGACTTTCTCTGCTGCTCGCTCCTCTTCCCTCCATTTCCCTCGGTGATAAGATACACAAGACTGAGCGCACTGGCACAGTGCATGCTGGGATGATGTGGCAGCGTGCTGCTAAGCACTTCCTGTCCACGGCGAGTGCAGGGGGGTTATGTAGTTGCAGCGTTTTTCCTTCAGCTGCGATGGTTTTCTTAAACTCGGCGAATTAAAAGTAGAAGAAGAAGTGCACAAACATCCGCGTAGCATCCCGTGACGCCGGCGTTGGCTGGCTGTACTTCATTAAGATGGCGCAGATATCAGTATCTCCTGTCATTAATAATGACAAGGCCCACCGCTAAATACATGACCACTGTTAATTATCAGAGGCCGTGTCTGTTAAATATCAGATTCCTCCCTCTAAATAGTGGGCAGTTCTCCCTTGCAGTCTCATCTGTCACTGTAAATGTCATCACTTTATTCTCTCGTTGGCGACCGTGACAGGCCCCACTTTGAGCCCCGCTTTATCTCCTTTGCCTTCCATTCTCCCCGCTACAAAGATTCCCCTCTCTCTCTCTCCCTTTCTTTCTTTCTTTTTTTTTTTTTTTTTTCCACCACTCACTGCTGTATCCGCTTTCCACACGTGGCAAATGATTGCCCGGGTAAAGGTATTTTCTGTTTCAATCTTACACTTTTCCCAAGGGAGAACAAAAAAGGGGGACAAGCTTTCTGCAGCTGGTTTCACTGAGAAAATTGTTCAGAATTGCCTCATTCCAGGGCAGATTAGCGAATGCATACAATCCCAGGCTAAGTGCTATTGTGCACCACAATTTGGCCATTATACTTTGTCTTTTCCATTTAGAGAACCCCTACCCAATTAAAGTAATACAGCCCTTCCAATACCTGCTCCCAATTAAATCTGGGCGGTATTACCTGCCTTGATAGAGCTGGCCATGGCTCCTCAACACTCACTTGCATTCATTAGGCCTATTCAACGTGACGGAGCTGATGACAACGATTCAAGTTGCTCTCCCTCCATCCCTCCCCCTTGCCACTCTCTTCTCTCTTGTTCTCCCCCTCTTTCGGACGGGCTCTCACTTTCTTTCTCTGTCACTCCTCTCAAGACTAGAAATGCCTGCCGCTTACTCTGAGGACTCAGAATTGGCTGGGGAATAGAGGGGAGTGAGGAGGAGGGTCCCCCACCCTCCACCACCACCTCCACCCCCTTTTCTCTTTCTTCGACATTTTCTCGCCTGCCCCTGGTTTTGTTTCCCAGGTAGCTAGGATTTTTTTTTCCAGCTCATTGTGCCTTTTTCAAATCCTTCGTCCATGCTGCTTGGTTGGCACCATTTTAAAGCCCCAGCGTCACAAAGAAAGAGCTTGTCCAGGCCACTGACTCGATTGACAATTTCAGAGTGTTAAAAAAATCCACAAAAGCCGGAGCTCGGGGTGTTGCTGAAGTGGGAGGAGGGGGGGAGCCGTCAATATGACATGTCTGCTGTCCAAACCCATAACCACCAGGTGTTTGTAGCCTTTCAGGAGAAATCCGTCATATCCCACTGTTCCAATTGAACTCGCGGCTCACGCAAAGAAACTTTTCTTTCACTATTCACAGTGTCACATTTCATAAAGCCGCAGTCCTAATGAGCCGGGCCAACAGAGGAAATATGCTGACAGCAGTCCGACTTATGTACTTAAAGCTGGGACCATCAAACGTGCGTGTATCCTGTATTTAACATGCTAAACAGCCCCGAGAATATTAGTGAAACTCCCCAGAGGGACACGACGAGGCGAGCGGGAGTGAGCCTTTATTTCAGTTAATGAATAACAGGAAAGAGAAGCTGCAGTCATCGACGTACAGGAGGTCAAACAGGTGAATGGACGGAGTTATTATACCATTATCCAACAGTAAAGATGACAGATCGACGATATTAAAGTCTGGTGATATTCTATATTTTTGTTCTTATCAAAAATTCCCATTAAAGCACCAAAAACAACAAGATTTCATATTTTGTGGCTCTGAGCTCCTGAACCATTCGTTTTTATTGAAGACGTACATTTTAAATAAAAGAACGTGACATATTTTATTTAGAAAATGTTTGATAATTGACTAAAAGAACTGGGTGTTGTAGTTTTTCACAAATTCTACTTAAACTTCAGTAACAAGGCGTTTGCTGGGGACTATTTTCAGCGCTGTAGCTTTAACAGTTTTTTGGACTACAATATCAAATATGTCTGATGGCACAGAGGAATATTAATGTCAGGGTTCAGTTGAACAGATAATACTTTATTGATTGTTCCATCGGTATTTTTGTGGAACTTGTTGACAATAATAAAAATCCTTTAAGATTTAAAGGCCGTAAAGACGTCACATATCTAAAATCGAGTACAGAGGAGGACAAATAGCGATATTTCTGAGCCTTATGGAGTAAAGAAGTATTTCAGAGACAGATATTATAACTGGAGCTGCAGCAGTTCTCTGTGTGATGAATGTATCTTCCGTTATGTGGAGCTAGAATCACTTTTTCAGGTTTACATGCTTCCATCAAACACCTTCCACCCAGAAGAGCAGAGTGCCTTCTTGATAAATCCTCCCTGTGCTGTTGGTTTTACTCTCAGTGACATTTGGAGATAAAGTAGGTGAATATAATGGCAGGAGGAGGAGGTGGAGGAGGAGGAGGAGGTGGGGTCTCCTGTATGGGAGTGACATTCTCAGGGCCCCCCATGAGGGGAAACCTCTGGGCCCTGCTCAGCCGACAGTGGGAGCGATATCAACTTTCCCTTGTCAATCCGCCGGAGGATCAGCGGCTCCCTCCGCCCGCACGGAGACCGAACAGCTCCGATAAAGCAGTCAGCTGAGCTCGTGGACGCGAGGGGTTTATTTCAGCCTGACAGACACTCAGACACAAACTATATGTACGTACATATTTGTCATCCGGATGTGTTTAGCATATTTGAAAAGCTTAGTTTGCTTGAACTTCAGCATGTTTCCTCACTCTGCATATGCAAAACGTGGCTGCATTTTGTCGCATTTTCGCGAGAGTCCTTGATGGAAATTCAATTTACAACAATGTGATAAACAAATAAAAGGTAGTTAAGGGATTGCGTGCTATTTCATCATAATTTACAGTCACAAACGGCTCCAGAACGCATTAATTTGAGCACTTTGATTACTTGTTTAGGTGGAAAATACATTTTCTACCTATACTCTAATGGAGCCCTTTTTTCCACTTAGGCAAATGTGCAGCAGCACTGAAGCAGCCAGCCAATCAGAATCAGGCGAAGTAGGTCTGTGTGTTCCCGACCTTGGGAGCCACGGCAACCCAGGGATCGCGCTCCCCCTTTGATATGCCAAAATCAAAGATCCCGCTCCTGCAACTGAAGGCTGTTTTGTTGCTCTAGTACTTGTTGTTTTTCCCCGTGTCCATGTTAAAAGGGAAATTGGCCGTGACTTTCATTCACGCAGCTCGCATGTAAAAAAAAAAAAAGATCCACCTTTCTCACCTTGGGGGAGATTTTAAAGTGAACGCTGTGAGGATGCTTGACATGGTAAACTGGAGCTTCAATAACGAGGCCCTGAGAAAAAAACTATTTAGATCATAAGTAAATAAAATATCCGAGATGCCCCCCTCCTCCTCCTCCGCCCGCCTCCGCTTGGTCTGCAATTTTGCTCCACTGGACTCTGAAGACACATGTATGTATGCAACCACTTAGCAAAGACTGAGAGTAAGGAAAGGAAGCCGGATGGGAGAGGAAGATAAAGGATGGCTAAATTCAGACCACATGGCTGTACAAGTGGAGTCACCAGGGGCTACTTCTAGTCACGGTAGCTTTATGAAACTGGGATAAGAGAGCGAAGAGATACTGTTATTCATACTTGAGATTATCATTACTGAGAGTGTCGTCAAAATTCCAGCGGGAAAGCTCAGTGGGGTGCGTTTGTTTTGCTGCTTTTACACCAGACGAGCTCTTATTTCAGCTGATCTCTGAAGACGAATCTGCACGCGGCTAATCAATACTGTAAATTTCAAGGTTTCACTTTCACCTTGCACACACACACACACACACACACACACACTCGTGTGACGCTCCCTCCCTCGTTTTTTTCTCCTCAGCAGATGTTAGCGACTAGCCGGAATTAGTGCGGACACTCACCCCAGCCGGCTTTTAATTAATTTTACACAGACAGTAGTGCAGTGACCCCGTGAAAAAGGACGAGGCACACCCGACTAATCAGCCTGAACCCCATGACATCACTCCTGGACCTGCCAAGCCAGCCAAAACAGGGGGAGCGTAGATAGTTTACCGTGGATACAAAGCGCCAATTTATCACTATAAGCAAATGCTAACCTAGGAGCGTTGCCCCCGGCAGAATTAATTGGCCCTCTCCCTGTCTGTGAAGTGTCTGGCCTTGTTTAAAAAGACAGGCTGCCCCAGAGACCCCCGCTCTCAACATGCTGCTCTGAGGAGCTGCGCCGCTATTGGCTGATTGATAGCCATGGAAACCCCTGCTCTGCATAACCAGGAAGTGCTCGCAGAGGAAAAACGATTGGCCGCTCAGAACCTGAGGCGAGCGGATGTTGTCAAGAAGTTGCACTGACGGGTTTATACTTTAATATTTCTAATAATTGTTTATGAAATCTTGAATTTAATCAGCTGACTGTCACATGTCCTCTGAGCTGACACACACACACACACACACTGCCCGGTGGTCAGAGCAATCAGGGCGTGCAGCGAGTGCCACGTTTAATGGAGTTCCTGGTCACTGCGTCGGCGGTTTTCCTGCCAAAAACGCCATCCACACGACATGCTCCAGGGTGCGCAGCCCTAACAGCGGAAACAGAAGGGATGAAGGCTCTTTCACGTGTCCTGCACGCCGCCGCTTGAGCTGATAGATGGAGGGAAAAAAGCAAAAAGGCCTTGTGATTATCTACGCCATTGGCTCTTTCAACCCACTCTACTGTGACTAAGAAAGTGTGGGTACATTGTAAGAGCAACTTTCTAGTACATTAGCCGGAGAGCTGGAGATTTAAGGCTCCTACTGTAGGCTGAGGGAAGAAGGGGAGGAAAAAAAAAAAGGGAGACAACAGAGCTCTCCCCCCTCCTCTTCCTCTCCGTCACCCCACCACCCACTCTCTTTATCTGGCCTCTCTCGTTCAGTTGAGAGAGTGCAGCCCTATCTTGCTGGCCCATCCGCGGTGTCTCCTTTCCCTGGCTCCTGTACTTGGGGGAATAATTAATCGGGCTAACAGGTAAGAGATACCGAGACGTGGCATAAGAGCAGCTTTCAGAGCTTTGTGTGTGTGGGGTTTCCACGCTGAAATGGATCCGCTCGCCACTCAGGGCCCTTTTCACCGGAGGAGCCGTTGAGGAGGGGAGGCAGCTGTGAGCGGATCTCACCGGACAGCTATAGCAACGCCCTCCCCTCCCTTCCCTCCCTCCACCCTTCACCTCTCCAACCTTTCCTCTCCTTCCTTCATCCAACTTTATTTTCTTTCCCCTCCTCCGGGTCTCAGAAATAGGCTCATGCACGCAGCGAGGACGCTCGGGACGCTGCAGCAAACTGGAGGGTGCTTGGACACTTTCCCATAACTGTCCTCCACCAGCACCACCGACACCTTTCACTCAAAGCGTGACTCACCTCCACACACACACACACATCGCCTCAGCACCAATTCACTTTCTGAATTGATTTTTTTATTTTACAATATCTAGTCTGAGCCTAAAGTGCTGTCCTGGCTATCAAAGACTTTCAAAATAAAACAAACAGACCTGGATGTGACAGTAGAGTTTGTAAAGCAGCGTGTTTCTGAAGGATTATTTCCTGGAGGAGGCTTCAGTTTCTTCCTGTGGGTGTCAGGTGATTGACAGCGAGCAGAATGTAAAGCAATACTCGCTCCGGTGCGAAAACAAGCGAGTCGATGCGCTGAAATTGGGATAAAACGGAAACTTTGACAAAACCAAAGCGAGGCTTCGTGTCTGCAGCCATTAAAGACGCTTTAAAATCAATTTATACAAACCTAATATCAGAAATTTGCTTTACTGTCGATTCAGAGAAGGAAAAGCTTCATGAAGAGCATCAGAGGAACTTTAATTTCAGCTTCATTTAAGATGTTTAAACTTCGTTCTTGTAGATAGAACAACTCGCAGGAATCTGCTGAAACATATCAGTATCACACGTGGCAGCAGCTGCAGGACGCGTACAGTAAAAGTAGGATTATGCCAACAGTATGCACACGTCTGCACAACTTCTCCCTTTTCCCCTCTCCTGTTCTTTTTGTGAGCAGCGTGTCACTTCAACAGCGACGCTCAATGAGACTCCTGCAAAGAGGGAAAAACTTCACAGCCCGAAAATAGACTGTTAAACTCTTCGATACTGAATATGAACTAAGTGATATATTATTTATAACAGCCGACATGCCGCGCAGAGGTGAACGCTGCTCGTCGTTTTAGGAGGGCTCCGTCCCAAAGTGCTGCTCAGGAAGAAGTTTGACGAGACAAATGAGTTCAAATTTATTTTTTTATCCGTTTAAATGCAAATGTGATTTTTTTTGGACACGTAACTCCCCAAAGAAAACATACAACTCCAACCAAAGGAGGCTCCAACAGCCTCCGTCTCTTTCTGATGCGATATTACAGATTCAGAGGTGAACAAATACAAACTGTTTGAAAAATATAATTTTTGTGTCATATTAGTGAAGTCAATCAGGCGTCCTTGGGCTCAGAAATGCAGGCAAATGTTTAGAAATATTCCGTTTATTTACTCAAAAAGTTCATACTAATCTTCTTTAATGGCGTAAATAAATGTAATTGTTTTCCAGCTCCCCCCCTCGGTGTCCCCCCTCGGTGTCCCCCCTCCATCCCTCAAAGGTCAGTGGTGTTAAAGTACAGCTGGATGTCGTTCACCTCCAAAACACCGCACCGTACTCGCCCGCAGATCGCACAGCTGGACACAGGAAAGGCCAGAGCGAAGCCACCGCCGCCACGCCACCGAAGGGGGAGGTCCGACCAGACTGCCACTCACCCAGGGGCGCGCTTGATGCACGACCATAAACCAATGGGATCGATTGGAGCCCCATGCAGAGAGAGAGCCCCCCACCCCCTCTCTCCCATCCTTCCTCCGTCTACCCTCTCCCACCTCTCTTGCACTCCTTTTACTTTTCCTTTTGTCTTACCTCCCCCTGCTGGCTGCCTCTCTTTTTTTCCCTCCTCCTCCTCCCTCTGAAACACTCTCATGGGTTTGCTTTAGCATTACAGCTCCAGAAGAACATAAAGGAAAAGAGCGGGCGATGCTGTAACGCACATTTGCATTTTGCCAAGTGCTGTGTCATGAGTTTGGGAAATGCAGAAAATCCCTCGGCGCTGCTGCAATTACCATTATTTTTACATTTTACATGGCAAAGAAGCATCAAATGCTACTCAACAGCTCGCAGGTCTGAACGTTCACGGCGCGGCCTGCAAACATTCGACTGTGATCACTTCAGATTAAAGCGGCACGCGTTCAATCAATGGTATTGATAAGACCTCATCGCAGATGAAATCAATCGTGTAATGTCAGCGATGACGCTTCATCATCTGACTCGGGTTCATCAACGGCGGTGATTGACAGGCTGAAGAAGAAGCAGGGGAATAATTAATGGATACAGATATCCCTGTGACTGTTAGTGATCGCCTTCATCATCATCTCGACGCGATGGCGGCTCTCGTGGTTGAAAAGGATTCTGCTGACAAATTCAATTATTGAAGGAAGACGGGCTAATGGTGCGCGCTGATGATTCATTTCTAAGTACTTCTGCCGTATGTTTTAATGAAAGCTTACGTTGTCACTGGTGGCAAAGGCGGCGGACGCCTTACACCAATTACTACACTGTCACTGAGGGCGCATGTTGCAGCAATAATCCCCCCCTAGACGTATACACACACACACACACACACATACAGTGTATTAATTCGTGTGCGTGTGTGTGTGTGTGTGTGTGTGTGCACAAACCACAAACAGTCTGCTTCCCTTTTGTGCAAACACAAAGAAACGGGATCCTCTCTGTTATTCTTTATTCCTTTGGTCCTTTCTTCGCCGGGGCTGGACGCGGGGGTCCGGGCGCAGCCTCTGCCCCACCACGCTTCACCATCCCTGGGTGTGAGAGGTAGAGGCAGGGGCCTTAAGAGTGTGGAGGTCCGCAGGTCTCAGGAGGAGGAGGAGGAGGAGGAGGGTGGGGTGAGGTGGTGGTGGTGGTGGTGGTGGTGGGTTTGGGTGAGGGTGAGGGGGTTGGAGGCTGACATACATCTGCAGCCCAGAGAGAGAGACGGGCTCAAAGGCTTGGGGAGAATGAGAAGGGGGTTGCAAGGGTCAGTGACAAGTGGCACACACAGGGTGGGTGTGCGGGTGAAGTGGGGTGGAACAAGTGCTATAGAGGGGCCAGGGATTGTGTTTTTCCCATGGTCCGCTACCCCCTTTCCCCCCCATTCCAAGTTCCCCTCATGGACCCCCACCCAAACCCCCAGAACCAGCCTCCCCCGCCTCCTCCCCCGCCTCCCCCTCCCTCATCCCGTGGTACTCTCTCTCTCGTTGGCCTGTCAAGAAAGGACCGGGCAGGCTCAGTTTCACTCCACAGGGCTGGTGTGTTTTCAATGAATTGATACAGATGAAGAAGTTCAACACAATGGATGGATTACCTCAGCCAAAATAGAGTGGACCCCCACCCAACCCCACCTCACCCCGTCCCCACCTCACCCCTCATAACCCCACCCGCCCACCTCGCTCGTTCACACACAGCACACTGACGCACAGCGACATCGGACGATGCAGATATGAGCATTACAAAGTGATATATGAACTGAAATATTCAGAACTTTTGCAGAGCATCAATCCAATAACTGTTTTTTAAGGTGCATTAAACACTTCATATTCATATTCAGGCTCTGTGTCCCAGTTTTTGGACTAAATGAGTGCATTGTTTGTGCCAAAAGCCTAAAAAATGACGTCCCCAAAATAAAACGGTTCCCGCTCTTGAACCCTTTTAATTACATCCATGAACCTGGTCTCCTCTGAAAGGTGCATCCGAATGTTTAAAGTGACACTGAAGCAAGTTTAAAGAGGCACGAGTGTGATTAAAACGTACATGTTTTAATTATTAATTATTTTTAATCTGAAGTGTTGTGAGCGCTCCTGTCGGCCTCTCTCTGTTTGTTCTTGCTGCTTGTTAAGTAGTTCAGTAAAAACAATAACCCGTTGTGGCCGACGTTCTCTCTCCTTTATTTTATAATAACATACGCTGGTTGGTGGATCACACCTTGCTGCACCATGAGGGCATGCATCTTTCAGCGTGGGTACCCCGGCCTAATCCTGGCACTGGTGGTTTCTGAGCGTGAGCTGCAGAACCATTACGGAGCCAGAGAAGCTCCGGCTTCATGGAGGTGAGCGTGACACGCGGCACATTTGTGTTTCTCTTTAATCTCGGTCCACTTTCAGGATGTCGAGGAGCTTCTCGTGTTTCACATTTCTGGATTTTAGCGAGGACGCTGGGCTCTATAATCCAAAGAGCTGTCAGCAACATGAATACTTATCAGAACCTGTGAATGCATCCTGGACAGAATGTACCGAGCGTGGTGGGCTGTGAACCACAGGACCCGTCTCTGCGGCTCTAGAAGGAGGTGGCGACGGCGGCGGCGTTCTTAGCTGTCCGGGCTAATGGCTACGAATGGGCCCTAATGCACGCTCCTCCCTATAAATCACATGCACAGCACCCTGCTTAGACATTCAGCAGCTTGGCCGACCACTCTGCTCCATCACACACTCTGAGATTAATGAGCACACGCCCATTTACCTTGCACCGCTGGACAGCAGGACACACAAAAGACACACACACACACACACACACACACACTCTCCTTAAAGCCTTCGAGGGATAGAATAGATTTATTTTGGCACTTCTGAGGACATTCATGACACACCGGTCTGCTCTTACATTCAGGTACACACTCACACACCTTCTCAAACTCTCTAGCTTGGCAACTTGCGTTCTGTCTCGGGGACAAAATGTCTCATCCCGAACATCCGCCACCGCCACCGTGTCGGCCAGGCGAACGAACACGCTGACAGAGGGAGACGAGTAATAACGGCGGGCATGCCGTATGATTAATAGGCGGTATGCATGAGACACAAGTCCTCTCTCTGCTAGTTTGGGTAAACTTTCTCCCTCAGGAGGCTGCAGCGTCCTTTGATCCTTCATTTAGAGTTATTACAATAAGACGCCGCCGCCGCCGCTAACGTTCCAGGAGTCCAATGTGCCGAGCCCAACGTTCTCCAAATGTTTATTTTAGCAAGAAATAATGCACTCAACTAACCATATCTCCGGCGTTATCATCATTGCCCGGGCTATTTACAAACTGTATCTATTAATCATTTTTGAGCATGTACAGCAATTAAATTAGGCCGGGTCACACTCGAGCAATAATAAGATTTTAATTGCGCGGGGCAACGCTCTAATTCAACTATCTCCGGATCGCTGGACGGGGGCAAACGCAACACATCGGGGGCACGAAGGCAGAAAGAAAGGAAGGAAAATAAAGAAGTGAAGAAAAGTTACATCAGAACAGGAGACAGTCTGTCTTTCCCATTATGCACCTGGGTGTTTGTCTGAAAAAAACAAGTGCAACTGCAATTACAAACCGGGGCCAGACATCTGGATCTGCCTCGTCTCCCCTCCGTGAACCTCGAAAACGTTTCAATACAACTCATCTCCAATCACCTTCAAATACAGCTCTGCGATCCGCGGGTCAAACCCCGTCTCTCTACACCTGACGAGCAAAACAAACACGCCACAGTTTGGGAGCACGCAAACATGCAGAATATGAGTGTGTAACGGGGGCCGGTCGACGGCGGTGCAGAGAGAAAAATGGAAGAAGAAAAAAAACAAAAGACGAGGCGCTCCGGAGCAATATGAATGTTTACTTGTTGAATCTTTTATCAGTTTTGTTTTTATCTCTCGCCTCCTCTCCTCCTCTCCTCCTCTCCTCCCTCTCTCCGTGTTATCTATGCAGCAGGTACTGAGCTCTGCATCAGGCTGCGTGGAGCTGATTAGAACAGTGATAGATGGGAGGGTGGATGACCTTAGCTTCCGACTAAACACAAGGTTGGACATTTGTCTCCTCGCTGCATTTGCATGCTTTCCGCCCGTTTATGGCAATTTGTCACCATACTCGCTTTGCCATTGAGAAGACACGCTTTGAAAAAAAAAAAAGAAACAGTCTGCAGTGCAAGGCTACGTTTCCCCGGAATAAAAATTCAAAGCAGGCTATGATGAAGCACTTTCATTCGGATAATTCCACAAAGTGCAAAAAACTCACATAGTGTGAGTTCTCCTCGTGCTCACCCTTCCCTGTTAGTCATATGTTAACTCATGGGAGTGTAATTAAGGTACACTGGTGCAGAAATTCATCATGGTAGCAAAACAGGGACAACACCAAACATGTGGCGCTCCTGTTCGGAGGCCTTCCTCCTCAAAAACCTCCGCTCCAACCTCCAACCTCCCGCTCTCTCCGCCACCCACGAAAACACACACACACGTATGCCGACACACGCTGATGAATGGCCTGTCATGCTGTTTGGTGATCAGTGAATTATTTACACTCATATGCTTTTAATAATTCAGGAGCCCGAGTCTTAACAAATTAGCGCACCGCTCCCCCAAACCAACAGAGTTCACTCAGCCACAGCGGCGACACGCAGCAGCCCGTTCAACCACCCGCCTCCCAACGCGCCCGAGGAACATGACGGCGACGTTTCTGTGTGAGTGTTAATTTAATCATTTCGAAAGCGAGACGTGTCTCAGCAAATCAGTTTTAGAGGAGATCTCCACTGTGATCACTTTGTATCCAGAGACAGGAAGTGTGTTTGCTCAGTTAAAGAGCTCGTTTCACCACGACGGAGGAAAGTCGGTTTCTACAGGTGGAAACAAGGAAGGTATGGATACTTTGCTGCGTAGAGGTTTCATGCAAGAACCATCGTCTAATCAATCAACCTCATCATCAATCAATCTGTTGATCGTTTTCTTGATTCGATTACAGATGCAGCCGCCGAGAATTGACGGTTTGCAGGTCTCTGTCACAAACAGGAATTACCTGATTCAGAAAATGTCAGAAAATGTTCAATCAAACGTTGATCAAACGTTTTGTTTGGGCCACAACCCAAAGAGATCCAGTGTACTGTCATAGAAAACAGAAAATATTCAGATTTTGGACATTTTGACTTAAAAGGAGTCAAAAAAAATCAAAATATCTGGTGATTAATTCAATAGTTGACGACTAATGGACTAAACACGAGTTAGAGGCACATCAGGGCTGAGTCATCATGACAATGGAAGATCTTAAGAGAGAACTTTTGAGAAAGATTTTTGAGAATAGTCAAGTCGAGTTTTGTCTGGACTTTTATCGAAATAACTGTGAGGACGTCTTCACCCAAAAACAGCCAGAAAAAACAGAAGTCCTCGTTCTCATTTTGAATCAAACAAACTGGAACCAGCGCACTGCACACAAACAGTAAGTTAGAGAAGTAATACACGTAATAAAGAGATTAAACTGCACAGCTGAACCACTACATGCAAACCAACTGGAATCACATCCAAACAGTTCCACAACGCTCAGGTCACCTCGTCACAACACGCTCAGGTGAGTCAAAGCTCACATACAAAATGGCTGCACTACAGCTCAGTGCTCCTTTAAGACGACAGAAAACTCCACAAACACATCAGCACATTAATACACCAAAGAAAACAATGAGACGTGTTCATTTTAAACTATTTTAGAACATCTCGTGTGTTTCGTGGCTCATGTGTCCAAACATGAAGAGTCGAACTAATTAAACATTTTATGTGACAAATAAAGAAATATTTCACGGTGCTTTGGCTTACCAAATCAAACAGCTGCTCTCTCAGGTGTGTCTCAGTGCAGGAACAACAAAGGCCCAGGTGAGCTTCCCTCCATTTTCTATAAACCCCGCCCCTTTGCCTGACTTCCTGTTTCCCTCCCTTTCACACTAAAAGCCCCAAAGTCACAAATTTGTACCACAGCATGAAACTTCTGTGCTTCGCGCCTCGATTCAGAGAACTCCACACTGATCCTTCAGAGGAAACTTTAGGAAGAGGAGACACTCGTATGGATGCACAGGATGACAAAATTATAGATTATAGCAGACAGACTGTACAGAGTGCGTGCAGAAACTTCAGAAACACAAAATTTAAGATTTTTAAATTTGAAGTTGAGACATGAGACTTCAAAAAGTTACAGTTTGTATTCCTGTGTTTCAAATATTCATCTCAGATTCACGTTATCATGCAGTGAGTGTAGTTTGTATGAAGCATGGAGATAAAGTCTGTCCGTACTGTGCTGCTTCATGCTTCATGCGTCTCGTGTGGTCGGTTGTTGCAGCCATGCAGACTGACATTTCCTTCGAGCTGCAGTTTCACATTTAACTGGAGAAATTTCAGGACATAACATCGGTGAATTGTCTTTAATATGTACGTGTGTGTAAGCTGCCACATGTTTGTTTCCAGGGCAACGCCCCCCGATGGAAATATGTTCACATGACTTCATGATTTCTACGTCTGACCGTGTTTGTCCCCAAAGCAGAATCAGAAATGTACAGCCTTCATAAATACGTCGCTCAGTTTAGCTGCAGACGTCTAGATGCCATAGCAACCTCCATCGCCACCCACAATGCATCAGTACACATACACACACACACATCAACCAATTGGCTCACAGTGTGAACATCCTGTCAGTCACACAGGGTAAGCTGGTCATGTATACATACAATGAGAGATTAGGCCCTTACTCCATGGCTTCTCAGTTTTCCTACTCATCAGCTAACACACACACACACACACACACACACACAGACAAAGACGACACAGAGACACACACGCACACACACACAGAGGCCCCACCAGACACTTCCAGGTCCCTAACGAGGTCGCTAATTAACTCTCCCACTTGCGCTCGCTCGTTTTCATCCGAGGTGCACATTGCTTTTTTGACAGGAGAAAATTGCCGGGCAATTAAATCATCTGAAGACGAACACTCCAGCAGCTGGTATTAACAGCTAAATGTTACATCCATTTTCAAAAATGCGATTGTGGAGAAAGTGTACAGTGGAAGTGAGTGACTGCGACGGCGCTCCCTAATAACCCACAGCTGAGGCTTTATGGAGCCGTACTGTAGTGATGCAGCACGGCGTGTTGATGTTACAAATACTGAGCGTCGTGTATCCGTTCATGCAAACCACCTCTCTGTTATTATTCTGCTGCCTGCTTTCTACAATTATTTATCACACACAGAATACAAATATTTAATCTGAACACGCTGCCAACATAAGTCTTTTCTCATTCATTGTATTTTATGTGAGGGCTGCATCTAATGGTTATTTTCATTGTTAATAATCTGGATTATTTTTTGCAGATCACCTAGAACGTCTGACCAGCATCAAAACTCAAAGATATTCAACATACGTTCATATAAAACTGAGTTCTCACATTTAAGAAGCTGAAACAGCAAATGTTTTTTTCAATGACTTAAAGCTGCACTAAACAACATTTTGATATCAACAATGGATCAAATGATTATATGTGATGTTAAAAGTATCAAACCCAAAGAGAATTATCACATAACTCTGCATTTTAGCATCTTTAAGCCGATTGTTTTGATTTTTTGAGGCCACAGGAAGTTGTTTTGGATCAAATATATTTAAACTTATATTTTAATGTGAAAGAAATCACTCAGAGTGAGAATTATCACCCACATTTTAAGTCTCTTTATTTTACTGGAGCATTTTAGCACCTTTAAGCTCATTGTTTTGGTTTTATGGATTAAAACATTTCCGGAGGCCACAGGAAGTTGTTTTCAGCCACTAAACCAGCTGTGATGTTACCGGTCGCTACTAGCTGGAGAACATTAACTTAAATTTAAAGAGAACAAACAGAGTTAACAGAGGCCCGACCATGTTTATTAACAATTGTTTGACATATTATCACCTCATCGAGTTGTTATTGTGAAGCGTGTTCTGCTGCCCCCATGTGGCCAAAAAAAACTTTTATTATTGTTTTAAAGAACTGAATCATTGTGTCAGCTCGGCGCTTTAAAGACATACATTTAAAATTAATTTCACACTTTCATCGTGTAAACCTCATCGTGATGCACCAGGCCTGTACACACACACGCACACACACACACACACACATGCAGTTTTTGGGGCTCCTCCTGGGTCCCCGTCCTCTCCTCAAACTGATTTTTGTCTCCTATTTTGTTAACCTCGCTCGCAATTAACCCCACGCTGCGAGCCAGCCACACATGGGCCAATAGAGGCGGCCTACAGTATGTGAGTGCCCGGCCCCGTGTGAATCAGCGCATTGTGTCATCTGTCCTGTAAAGAAAGGAGTGGGGAGAAAGGAGAATGACACACAGGGGGAGAAGGAGTGCTGCTTTTTGGGGGTCCACTATTCTGAGCCGGGTACCCCCCAGGGGCGATGACAGCAGCGTTAGGGTGGAGGGTTTGTTCGTGCAGCGAGGGAGGAGGGGGGGTCCCGTCCTGACAGGTTCTTTTGTGAGGGAGGTTTGGGTCAGAGAGGATGGAGGATGGAGGATGGAGGAGGTGGGGGTGAGCGTAGGTGAGGGCCGGTTTTGTGGTTTTTGTGGTGCCGTCACGAGCGTCGGAGATGGCGTGAGTCGCCAGCGATGGGGGGTCATTGTACCCACTCCATTCTGTCTCCACACTCTGCTACTGCTCAATGGGCGGATTAAAGAATACGCCTGAGTCTTAATCTTTGAACTGCGCAGACACAGATGCACAAACACACACACACACACACACACACACACACACACACAGCTGAATCCAGTCTGTCAGCTTATGTGTGTGTGTGTGTGTGTTTAGCTAAACGTTCACATCGGCGGTTACACTCCAATCTATAGGTCTCATTTGCATCACTGAATGCGTCGTAATGATGTTACCCGCGCTACGGCACATACTGTAACGCTTCTTTTTATAGATCCCTCCGTGATTTTTCCCCCCTCTCCCTCGTAATGAGAGAAAAAGGTCAGCGTGCGGGGGGGAGGAGGGGAAAAGTGAGAGGGTATTAAGGCAGCTCCTTGGTTTCTTTACAGTTCTCCAAGTTCACCAACTCCAGCAAATGAGCATGTACAACAAGCCAAGGGGCCTTTTATTGCAAATCTAATTCATTTCTCTAGACAACTGTGAAATTTGCCATTGACATTAGTCATTACCCCAAGGCTAACGAAAAGATGATCTCAGTTAATAAATGATCCCTAACAAGGAGCTCTCTCTCTCTCTCTCCCTCTCTCCCTCTCTTGCTCTCTCTCTCTCCCATTGTGTTAATGGCAGGGGCAGCTGTTAACGGCATGCAGTTACAGAACAACACTGCTAACACCGACTCTGGCTGCACTCCCCTCTCAGTCCTTCTGCTTTCATTTGGCTGCTGGGTACCCCCTCTTTCCTCATCTCCCCATTTCTCTCCTCCACCCTCCACCCAGCTCCGTCTCCTCCCTCCCTCCCTACATCATCATCACCCTGCAGATCCTGCATTATGCAGTGGCATCATTAGAGCCTTGATTTCAGACGCTTCCGGCGCGGGTCCTGGATTGCGGCCGCGGCGCTTCCGGATGCCGGGCCGGCTCGGATTCCAAGACGAGCCGTCAGGAACAGATGTGACTGACAGGAATAAGAGAGAGGACGGGAGACGGAGAGAGAGAGAGAGATCGCAGCGATTGTGGATGGAGGAGGGAGGAGGAGGGCGGCTAATCATCTGGAAGCGAGTCTGACCCTCCAGCTGGCCCCGGCCATCATTGATACTAAACAATGAGGAAGCTGTTCTAAGCAGCACGGATGAGGGTCAGGCCAGAGGACGGATGGCGTACAGCGCCTCAGCGTTTAACAATATGCAACACTGTGAAGCGGGTCACTTCTAAGAGACAAAGAAGAAGGTCGCCAACTGTAATCAAGCACTTTTGTTCCCGTCAATTTACATAATTTGAAAATAAAACCTGAATCGCGGCTGTGCCGGTTTATTCCCAGCCTGTAATAATTGTTTCCTGAAAAGTGAAATCCATTATTAGGGCACCGAGGCATCAGCGTTTGTCTATCTCTCAAACGACAAGTCACATTTTCTCATCGGAGGAAAATGGAATTGTTCAAATTGTGTTTGCAGGAGAGGGGTCCCCACGTCTAGTGTGGGAAGCACATAATACGATATTCACATTTTTTCCCTACTCGCAGTTCCAATTTATTGAAGTAACCGAGCAGAAAATGCACTGACAGCTGTAGCACTTTATTGCGAATTAGTATATACATTCTACACCCCGCGAGAAAAGCCAAGCCTCATTGTATTTCTGTAATTGCTGGAGCCTGGGAAAAAAAACGAAGGGGCAACGGCAACTCGAGCAATTACAAGCTAAAGATGACAGGGTATACTTTTAGCTTCAGATCCCGCTCCGAGCCGGGGATGAAAGTTGGGAGGAGGAAACAGCAGAGAGGTCTCGTAGTGGCACGAGTGGGAGAGAGAGCAGGTGTTAAATTAATGAAATGCAAATACTGTTGGTCAGCGACGTTGGTCAGCAGCGACGGCGTCATTGTTGTCAGTGCAGGGTGCAAAAAAAAACAGCCAATCAGATTGAGACTAACTGTTTTTATAGGTTGTTAAATCTGAGAATGGACGATAAAAAGACTTCAGATTGGCTTTGTATTGTTACAAACAAATTAACGTTTGACTTCCCTCGTGCTCATTTTGAGTCGACTGTCCGTGGAAGAGTTTCATCTGTGGTTCAAGTTCACACAACACGCATGTATTAACTCACAAAAACCTTAAAACACTGTGACAACACAGGAAGTGCCAAAAAACTGCAGTTCCTCTTGTCGTCCACTTGAGGCTGGCTCCAGAAGTGAGTCAGTCTCCATAAGTCCCCATGTTAAAACGTCCAACTTCACAGCAGAAATAAACATGTTTACAGCCTGGTACAAAAAACAGTTTTGGTCTCTATAGCTAATTTCCCCGTTCATGACAACTGTACTGAGGGTGAATTTTTATAGACTGTTGTCCAACATTAAGCGCCTTTAAAATCTTTAAGAGCAGATGACGGTTCGGTTCTGAGCTCGTCCACAGTACGTTATGAAGACGTAGAAATGTGCACATGTATACAGTTAGAAGAGGATGACGAGAACACACTCCTTTGATTGTTTCCATCAGTCGGCTCTGCTCTACTTTTTCTTTACAAAGACACGCAGGAAAGTGGAGAGGAGAGGTCTCTGGCCTGATTTGATCTTCGACCTGCAGGTGTACGCTGGATCTCCACCGGCTGCGAGCTCCCCTGATGGCTCCTTTCATGATTCCAGGTGACTCCTCGGTGCGCTCTCGCGGGCCTGTTGCTCTCTTGCAGCGTGTGAAGAACATGGTGTTTTCTCAGTCTTCTGTATTTGTCAGGCTGATGTGCTGTTTGGTGTGCAGAGCTGCTGAACTGTGAAGTGCCCGGGGCACTGAGAATAAAGAAGGACTGCCGGTATATGAACCAGGCCAGCCTGTCCTGTGTGCAGGTGAACTGCCCAAGGCCCTTTATGGACTGCACAGAGAATTGATGTCAAATGAGAGTGACTTCAGAGGTTGGTCAGGGGCATGAAATATGTATCGAGATGTATTCCAGCTTGAGTCAAACTGTCTTTGAAATCCTTTTCTCCGGTGACTGATGGATTGATTTAGACTCTCAAACTGGAACCAATTGAAGTGAAAAAACGACACTCAACAGGCAAAAATCAACCAAAACGATAAAAATCAACCTTTGCATTGTTTCATCAGATCAGCCCGGGCACGTGTTTTTATTTGCTCCTCTCCTCGTGGAGAACTGTATTTCAATTCTGTTGCATGCGCTTTCCTTGCAGTGAACGCAGCCCTGGGGATGCTAACAAAGAGATGGAGAGTACTTAGGATGTAAAACGCACAAAGCTGCAATGTAAACACTTGTCTTCCTTCATATTAGATTTTCCATCATCTTCATTGCTCCTTCTTCTTTTTGGCGAGAAGCACATCTCACACTCCGGCGTTTCAATTTGCAACGCCGCCGTTCCAAAGTACACGTTCATTTATTGCTGTTATTACTTTGTCATGTCGGATAAATTGATAACATGACATAACTTGTTTGCTGCCTTGTTGCGCCGGCAGTCTGATTATGAGGTCAAGTGCGTTAGCAAATGACAAAACGCCGGAGATGCCAGAGTTGCCATCCGTTCACTTCAAGTCTCTCTCTCTTAAAATTAAGACCGGTTCACTCTTTCAAACGACTGTTAGTGAGCGGAAGAAGAGAGTAGATGAAGTCTGAATCGTGGAGTTTTATCACCGTGAAGTCGATTGAATGATCTCAGATGTGATTTAACGCTCGTCTTCTTTCGTTGTTTTTATTGACGTGTTTGGGGAATTCAAATTTGGCTTCCAGATTCGTCCTAATGATCAAATTTTGGAGGGAGTTGGCAGTGATTAAGAGGAGGACGGCGCAGAAGGAAAAGCCCTGTCAAGGTCACGCAGGGCTCATTATAAAGGTTGCTAAGCTACAATCTGTGACAGGCGGAGAAACCAGAATAGGACGAGAGAAACTGTGACCCCAGAAATCTGCAACATACCTCCCGGTCCTAATTTACAGCGGGCTGCTGAGCTCTTCTCCCACACTGGGTTTTTCAGGCTACTCGAATGGTCGAGTTAAACTCCAAATTAGCTCTCACGAAGCATCCGAAGGGTTCACAAGGAACACCGCGTGGATGGAAAAGTACCAACATCTGCTTGAAAATGTGAATCCACGACCTCGAAGATCTCTTTGGCATCACTCGCTGTGCGCATATTTATTTTATTTGTATTCCATTAAACACCGAGAGGTGCACAATTTGAAGTGACCTCTTTTATATGGCGGCAATGAGCGGTGCAGAGAATGTGCCGTGGAAACACTTAATGAAAAGGGAAACGCCTCGCTCAATAGAGCGCTTAAATGACTGTGAACGATGCACAGACAATGCAGGCCATACCTTCAGGGTGCAAACATATCTCCTGTCCTCAGGGGACGACTATACTGTCAAAGAATCCCCCCATTATGTATTATCACAAAGTCAGACAGCAGAATCTTCAAACCCAGTGTCTGTGATGGGCTAAGAAAGAGCTGACAAGAGCGCGCTAGCCGCCCCTCTCCTTCCCCCGTTTGAGTCACTTTGAAAACTTAGCGGATCCACCTTTTAACAATCCTACGGGGATGAATCAACCTTGCGCTCCTATCTGAGACGGTACAACCAGCACACCTAGAATTACAATGGAAGCACATCAAGGGACGGCCAAGCCTGACTGACAAGCAGCTTCCCCCTTCATAAAAGCGCCGGCTGCCTTCATTTGCATGGCACGGTTTGGACTGGTGGAGGGAGTTAATCAGGGCTTTCCATGGTGCCATAGCAGGGGCTCCCCCCCTCTAACCGGAGCACCCTTCCCCACGAGGGCCGGGCACTGAAATCCTCTTAAAAAGACGAGTTTGCACCCACCTCGCCTCACGGGACGAGGAGGGGGCTCCGTCGGGACTGACCTCCCTTCCACCGCCTGGCACCTCCCCATTGAAAACAGCTTTAATTACACAGAGATGACTCCTCCAGTCCTCCCTCCTCCACAGACTCACACTCCCCCTCCGCCCTCCCCACGCCTATCTCTCCCTCTCCACAGGGGAGCACTCCTTGTCTCCTCTCCATTAAGATTGAGAGAGTGAGGGGCGAGGAGCCTGCAGAGACTACCACTTCCACACATGCAGCAGGGAGCAAATACCATTTTCAGCTTCAAATGTCTTTTCACAGACTCGCTTTATTTATTTCTTTCTCCCTTCTCCCCCCCATAGATGACACATTTTTTGATCCATGAGGCAAATTAAAAATGATTCATGTGTTTGAGCATGTTTGCGTACACGATTTCAGAAAAATCCAACCGACTGGCTTTTTTTTGGACAAACTTTGGGGAAAGATCTGGAGCTTGTGGACGTCGTCACGTCTTCCTGTCCGTCCTTCGGCATGAGACTTCATTTTCTTTGTGTTGAGGTGATAACGTCTCCGCTGTTGTCCACTCAAACCTCGATTACCTGAGCGCACGCTTCCTTCTCCCCGCCCGCCCCACCTCGCACTGCTAACCAACTGTTATCAGTTAATTCCAGTGAGGGGACGCTTGATTTATGTTTCCTTGGATAATAAAGTACAGTATCGCTAACATGTGTAAAGTGTTCCCCAAGCGCCACCTCTGTCTCCTTGATTAATGCCGATTTAATTAAGCGGCGCGCTAATTAAGCAATAAATAATGACAAGGTGTGCATTTATGCAAAGATAATAGCAAACCTTGGGTGAAGTGATACCCGGGAGAAGTTGCCCAATCAGATCACTTCTTTGGACAACAATGGGCTGAGATTCAAGTGTTTGACCATTGTGTGAAACATGTGTGATAATCATCATAATGTGTATTAGCCCTGAGTCTATTTGAATATTAATTAATAGAGTGATAATCACCAGGCGATCGTGACACGAACAAAAGGAGGATTTATGTTGCTTTGTGTTTTTTTGGAAACTTATTTTAGCTGCAATCCTCCATCGTCACCCAAATTATAACTCAATCGATATTCCAGAAAGTGAGACGTCGTCCTCAACACGGGGGACGTCCGATAGAGCCATTAATCAAATCACAGCCTACTGTCCCCCCCCAAACTCCACAACCCGAGCCCCGCAGCAGAAAATACCAATTTCCTCCAGGTTAGCGTCAGCAGCACTCGTCGAGCGGCGAGTCAGCTCCTCGCCAAAACATCCGCGCGCCACTTTTCTGATCATCCGGTCACACGCCTACTCGCTGCAAATATGCTTCGCCCGCCGTTCCCCCGTGTCAAATGTCTCCGCGTACGGACTCCTGATATGTGTATAAGAAGAGCGTTATTTACACTGATTAATGGTCCCCAGCTTCAGCGGGGTGTAAGCTGCTCGCGTCCAGACAGCAGTGACAAATAAATCTATCAATCATAAGAGGGATTTTCTAATCCCCGAGCCATCAGACAGAGTTGCAACCTAAACACTTTGTCACGGAGCGAGCGGCCCTCCCATTTGCACACTTAGCGTATAGTTAACACAGCACTTTGAGCGACAGAGCAGCCTCCAGGTCGCCACACAGAGAAGCAGGAAAGAGAGGTGCTGGAGTGTTTCAGTGCTCGGTCTGCTGATGCAAAGACGGCCAGAATTATCCGTTTTTTAAGGAGTTGCAGACGCAGGATCACACCTCAGACATTCATATAAATACAGCTCTAAAGCCTGAACCCCACCAGGCCGTCATCAGGAGCATTTTGTATTATGTATATGTGCTTTTAAATATGCTAATTAGTTAATTTGTTTCCTGTTTGGCTGTTTTTTAACGACCTGTGGTTTTATTTTGAAAATCTGCTGAATTCTCTATGCTATGTTTGTGTGTCTGACTTCCTGTCAGCTCGAGCTGATCTGTGCAGATTGATGCTGGCTGCTTGTGGCGTCCATGGATCGTAGATTCTGGCCCTATAACCCTCTTTTGCTCTCGTGTTCTGCACCCCTCCTTCCTACTCTCCATCCTGGGCCTGACGGGGTCCGACCAATGACGGTACAAAGAATGGACAGAGCATGAGTGATGTCACCCGAGGAAATTAGCTATAGAGACCAAAACTGTTTTTTGTACCAGGCTGTAAACATGTTTATTTCTGCTGTGAAGTTGGACATTTTAACATGGAGACTTATGGAGACTGACTCACTTCTGGAGCCAGCCTCAAGTGGACGACAAGAGGAACTGCAGTTTTTGGCACTTCCTGTGTTGGCTTCATTTAACAGGCACGGAGGTTACCGCTTGGGTCTGACGGGCCTGTGTGCTACCGAAGCACAAGAAGAAGTCCAAGAGTTCACGGCTCACTCACGATCTTTTTATGTATTAATAAATCATTTAAACGTGTCTAGTTGATGCTGTGATCCTCACTAGCGACCAGATATGTAGAATATACAGACCCCTTACGACGGTACACTATTTAAACATTACGACATTAAGAAACATCTTCCAGTGATAAATCCAGCAGAGTAACTGTTGCGTGCATGAAAGCAGAAACATTTTGATTCTCTCGACGCTCCGACAAAATAAATGTCTTCACCAGAACATTTCAGCGGTGTATCAACCCAAAAGAGAGAAGTTGAGGTACATTGCACAACGCTAAGTAGAGACATCAATCGGCATCCCCGAGTCCTCATGGGTCCATCAGCTCCAGTGTAACAGCATGGTGGTGTATTGCACAACAAGCCCCTGGTTGCTCTCAACCATCTGTGACTGAAAACAAAGACTGTGATCACATTAAAACGCCATAGAGGGAAGAGAGAATGTATCAAACCGCAGCACTCTCCATAATCTGCTCACAGGTCTCGGCCATTATACAAACACAGGGCGGATTCAATAAACCCACAACTGCCATTTAATTAAACATTTGGCAGCCAAAATTCAATTAGGCAATAATAGCTAATTTCCAGAGATGGCTAATATGTTAGACACAGATAGGAAACTCGGGGTTGATATCCTGTGTCAATTCCAATTATTTAGAGCTCCCCTTTAAAGCCGCTTCGCCAGATTATGTAACAACTATTTTCAAAACAGCGAGCGCGACCGTGTGCGTGTCCCTCAGGTGGCAACGAGGCGATGTTATTATTTTTACCTCCTTCCAAGAATGCAAATTAATAGTTGTCATCTAGTGGCGGAGATGGCCGCGCCGCCGTTCAGTCCCGCGTGGAAGTCAGAGTAAGTAATGCTGAGGGAAACCTAATAAGATCTTACAGGAGGGGGGAAAAATGATGATTATCTTTAATCACTAACCTGCCTCTAGTGGCGCCACCGCATTATCCAGCACCTTCATTCCTTATAAAAATATCTATCACACACAATACCGGGCCGATGAAAAGAAGCAGCGGCGGCGATGGGAGCAGAATGCCAATGGCCTCATTACTTGTCATCGCACATTGTAACTGGAAATTGCTTCTTTCAGGTTTTGTTTGCTCAGGCAATTACAATAAACTCTCGGCTTGACACGTTGTTTGCACAGATGTAGGACATTAATAAACATGAGCTCTAATCTGAATTATTGAACTGCTCGCCATAATTCTGACAACGGATTTGGAGCCCCTGACGGATGGAGGGACAGGAGGAGGAGAGGCGACAGGATCCCCGGGATATTGCCCCCGCTGGCTGGCCTCATCACCTGAGAAATCCTCTAATTGAATGTGGGAGAGCGGAGCGGAGCTCGGCGGGTTCTCCAAAACTTTAGAAGCCGCCGACTGCCACGACACGGCAGATTCACGAGCCTGACGTTCACTTAGAAAACTGATTACACCAATAAGAGGAGGCGACGTCCTCCAGATTTAAGTTCTCCTCTGTAGATATTTAATATCTTGATCATCACGTGTAACGGCTGCAGAATGGATGCTACGATGTGAAGACGAGGGACACAGTACGCACACACAGGTTGACAGCAACAACAGTGTAAAGAATGGACAGTGTGAGTGACGTCACCTGAAAATATGTTAGCTGTACTGTTATTTACGCGGATCATCAGTGGACCTGAGGCGGGCCAAATGACGCCTGGTTGCTCAAACAAGCCATCCGTAATGACACCCACCTGTCAATCAAAGCGTCCATGCTCTTAATCCTGCATAACTTTAAGCCTTAATATAATCTGAACAGGTGAGTTGTATAAAAATTCACCCTCAGTACAGTTGTCATGAACGGGGAAATTAGCTATAGAGACCAAAACTGTTTTTTGTACCAGGCTGTAAACATGTTTATTTCTGCTGTGAAGTTGGACATTTTAACATGGGGACTTATGGAGGCTGACTCACTTCTGCAGCCAGCCTCTAGTGGACGACAAGAGGAACTGCAGTTTTTTGGCACTTCCTGTGTTGGCTTCACTTCACAGACACGGAGGTTTGACACTTGCATGTTCAAAGATAAAAAAAATAAAACAATTAGCCGCGTTGACAGAGCTACACATGCACGGAGATGCAGCAGAAACAGAACTGAACCCATCAGGACTTCCTCTCAGGGATTAAATGATCATTTACAAACTCTGCTGCACATGTTGCATGTGAACAGATGGGGGTTTTCATTCCACCAAAAGCTGCTTGTCCTTTACTTTCCTTCAAAGTTTCGCCCTAAAAACGCTGGAGACCCGGCAGCTTCCAGGCAGGCGTGCGGTGGGAATATCTACAAGAAGAATGCAGGAATAGCATTTTTTTTTTGTCCTTCTTTTTTTCAGAGGAATCTTAAGATGTTCAAAAGGCATAGCAGAGGGAGGGCCTGGCTATTCTAGAAAAATCAAAAAGACTATGCGGACTTTGATCACCTGCATCTCATTCAATGCAAAATTACTGCGCCGGGGTCCTCGGCTTCTCGACATGTGAGCAAGATGGAAGCTTATTATACTGTACACAGAGGCAGACAGTGAAATGAAAGAGGTCTTTTGTCAGTTCTTTGATTACAGTAAGGCATTGTGACTGTTAAGCAGACTACCAGCAATTACAAGAGCCGGGGCGAGCGGCGGCGGCAGAGTTTAGGAGGGGAGAAGGACGGAGACAGACAAAGAGAGAAGGCAGAAAGAAATGATCCCAAACATCTCAGCCCTCTTCTGCAAATACAAGCGTCATCAGCTGTAAATGATGATTCAGGCATGCGCGGGTCACGAAAACGTCACTTCAGAAACAAATTCAGCTGCACGCAGGCGGCTCGGATGTTCGCCGCGGGTAAACTCGGCTGATTTGTACTCTTTGATTCCACAGCGAGCAGCATTAGCTGAGAAGGATGAGGCCTTGCTCGAGCGTTTCCATGTTGAGCCCTCCCATCCTCCCTCTTTGCGATAAATATTGACAAAGAACGTGAGCCATCGCCCCGTCACAGGTTGTTAAAAGCAAAGTTTATTGTGCGTTCACTGTCTGTGAGCGTACAGTACGTGTGTGTGTGAGTGTGTGTGTGTATTTGCATGCACATTAGCATATCACTGTTTACTCCAGAAGTTACTGTGAAGCGCCCGTTTCTCCTTGGGGAGAGCTGCTTGGCAAACACCTCGGAGTAAACAAGACAACCAGTGACAATATGCTAATGGAGCGATTCATTATTCCGCCGCAACAAGCTCCGCCTCACCAAAGACACCTCAGATCTCCGACATCTCCATCACATCGGCGCATTTAGGATCCGTGCGCAACAGCGCTGCTCCACCCCTCCCGCCGCTGCCTGATTAATATCTCATCAAGCGCTCCACTTTTCCTCTGAGCGGGCCCCATCAGTCATGTGGCTCAACCATGTTTCACTTCTGACAGTATCAATCTTCCGAGATTGCACCGAGGTGATGTTCTTTAAATAAAAAAAAAAAGTGGCGGCAGATAAAGTTGTTCACCTTTTAAATCTCGCAGAGATGGATGCCCGATTTGTCAGAGGTGCCCCTCAAAAGTACCGCGCTGCGTTCGAGTGCGCTGCTTCGATGAAGACATTTGAAGCCACCGCGACCGCGAGCTGCCGGATGAACCAATGGGAGGGGTCGGACTGCAATAAGGTTCCCTCTTAATTCGATTGGACAACAGATTAGATTTATTAACTCCACAAATATTTGCTTTGTTGCCGGTGACCTAAAGTCATTACTCTCCTATGGATTTCTCCTCCTACACATTCTCTGCTGTAAGTTAATAAAAGTGTTGTTCACAATCATTTCCACGAGCGATACCGAGCAAAAGAAGACCTCTTAATGATGCACACATGTGATAGAAGCACCGCGAGCTCGTATTGATTTACCAACAGGGAAATACAGACGGACTGTAAACGTGACTAAGCTTCACTGCCGAGCCGGATCTGTGCATCTGAATTAGCCCCAAAATGTCAATAAATCCGTGTGGAGCGGGGTGCATGCACCTCTGCATGACCGAGCAAAAAAAGTAGGACGCACCAAAATATGAATGAAGAGAGGAGAGAACAAACTGTCTGTGGGAGCTGGAGCTTCTTTACATGTGTCGTTTCCTGAATGGCTACATGTTTTTAGAGCTAAAAACTGCAGAAGACACACCAGAAAAATAAAAATGTATCAGTGTCACGTTATAATGTGACACGTTTGCATGTTGGAATAACGTTACAGGAGCGCTGAGAGCGGGTAAACTCAGCATGGAACTGCACGGGAGGAAGAATCAGTCCGACCCGCTCTCACTGATCAGCTGGAGGGACACTGAAGTCCACTTCCACCCCCTCCACCTGAGACTAACTTATCACGTCATAACGTGAAACTTTTCACGTTTTAACAAGAAATTATCGTGATATATCATAACGTATATCAACATATATAAACCCCGTGGCAGAGGGGGCGCAAGTGGACATGTGGAACCTTCGCCCAGCTTTTATTCTTTAATTTTAGAGTTTAAACTCCGATTTTCTTTCCCATCGTTCATTTTCTAAGAGCGTTTTCAGATTGTTTGTTTAACTCAAAGTATTAATTAACTGCAGGTAAATTACCTGCAAGGTAAATCAGGTGATGCTCACCATCAGGGGTGCCGCAAGGAATTTTGGGCCCCATGACAAAAAAATCTAATTGGGCCCCCTCTGCGCCGCTGTTGTCACCACATATCTAGGACCTGACTGTCCCATCAAAAGCTTTACACAGCTCTAATTAAAGGCTTGCAACTGTCTTGCTTCTTGTAGTTCAATACTAGTACTAGCACAATATTTACTGCTGGTGACTTGTACATGCAAGTCTGCATACAGTATGCAGTTCACTATTTGACGTAAGATTAAAAGCCACCATAAAAAATGTCCTTAAGGCAATCTTTTACAGTCTCAATGTATTTTCATTGTAAAATTAAGAGTTAAAATTCTCTTAATATTAATGAAAGATTTTTAAAAAAGAAAAACAAACAAACTTATATATACATATATAAAACTTTTCAAAATAAATTAACATCATCTCAAAACAATGAAAACAGCAGATTTTTGACTTAGCTGCACATATACGCCAACAAGAAAATAAAGCTGACGTGTAAAATGGAATTTCCACATCAGGGTTATTATAGTGCTACAAAACAGATCAGGTGATCACTAAATCAATACAGTCGGTTTGGAATATGGTCATAACAAACTGACAGTACAGTCTGTATCTATAGATGTCATTTAACGGCCATAATTCAATCTGAACGTATCAAACTGGATTATTTTAATATTGTCTGTAACTTACATGCAGGCTGAGGTCAGCAGCATCCAGCACAGACAGTAGGTTGTTTTTTTATTATTATTTATTTCATAAGGATCATTATGTGAGGAAATAATTTGTGTTAATAAATATTTTCATGATGCTAACTGGCGTGTCACTAACACAGTGTTGCTCACCTTCTTCACTGGGACAGGGAGGGGCACAGGTACGGGCAGCCTGCTGACTCATCTGTTGTTAAGTCTGCTGAAAGGGGCAGAAACAGTGATTTAACATGAATATTTTGCTAAACGTGTCCCTGCACTGATTAAACGTTGATGAAATGTAGACTACAGGCTACACACCTGTACTGGAGAAAAACTGGTACACAGATGGACATCCTTCCCTTTGTCTTTCCTCTCTCTCCTTTCTCTCTTTCCTTTTTTATAAAAACAGATTTTAATTTTCTAGGAAACATCGTGATCTCTGTATTTCATCTACTGACCGCACCTAAACACGTCACTGTTAAGCGCGCTAAGGCCGGACTGAACCATTTCACGCAGATACAGGGGGGTGGTCGGTCAGTATGGAGGTTCACTTTTTGGTCATTGGGGATATTTAACTTATCCCAAAGAAAGTAAAAACAAAGAGATCATTAATTTTATTATTATATTTGAAATATGTATATACTCAATGATGATGGTTTACATAATATATAATATAATTTTATATTAGTTTTTACCTATTTTTTGGAATTGTCCTAACTTTTCCCCCCTATAAGGCACCCCTGCTCACCATCTTCCAAAGAAGATTTCCAGTTTCCAGCTCCTGAGACACAACTCATAATTCATCAGAGCACCGGGGTAATTTATTTCCCTCGGTTTTAATATGTTACAGACGAGTGCTCGTGTGTCTTTCTGCCGTCGGAGCTTTACAACACGGAGGCCAGGCGTGTAGCGCGGCACGCCGCTGCACGCCGTACAGCCAATACCTGTGGTGCCTTTCATGGTTCAGGGCCCTCTAATTTCAACGGGAAGTTGCACATATTTCATGGATACATCCCTGCAACAGAGGGGAGGACGAGGAGGGAGGGAGGGAGGTGGTCTCACACAGGAGGAGGCTGATGATGGACTGTACCTCTTCTTACTGTGCATCGCAGGCCGTCCACTTCACAACAGAAGGTTCTGGATCATTCGGCCGCTCTGAAGCTGGCACAGTTTGATGTCACCGACCAAGACTGTTTGATTGGACAGACACAGTGTGGACGACACAGAGTCACCATGTCTCACGGCAAAATTCACACCTAAAAACCTGTTTTGTTTTCTTGATATATGTACACGCCATGCTGGTGATGTAAATCCACGTTTTCATGCAGCTAATCACCAAAAACAAAGTCCAGCTGTGAGCACTGTGTAAAATATGAGAGCGTGGCTCGAGTTGAGCTCATAAAACTGTCTGAAGTCAGTCTTTGTGCAAAAAGTGACGTTGAGTCATGTGAGCGATATCAACCAATAGGAGCGCTCTCTCCTGCACCGTCAGGAAGCAGACAACCAGGTACACAGTAGTAAACACAGAGGGGACTCCAGTTGAAGTCTCGTTTCTCTTGGACTGCAGGAAAGGAGGATAAACACAAACAGCTCCACTGTGTTTTTCTTGTCAGTTTCCACCAGGTGCATGATGGGAAACTGTGTCAAAATGAATCTAGTTGTAGTCTTTTAAACAGCGACCCTGCAAGATCCTCAGTCTTTGCAAATAACCTCTGAGACAGTGTCAGACTTTAGTCTTTTCAAAGTTTCTCCTGTGGTCGGCTCGAGCAACAAATCTGATTAATCTAATTAATCAGGTAAATATAAAATGACCCTGCAGAGTAAGCCAACATGAAGATTTGCTTCATATAGGCCCAAAACACAGCCACACAAACAGTAGCGACACCCTGAGAGCAGTGAGGGGTTCAGTGCCTCCAGCTACTCGTCCATACTCCACACTGTGGTCCGTTCGGGACTTGAACCAGCCAGCCTCCAGTCCCCAGGCCAAGTCCGTAAAGAGCTACTGCTACAGAGGCCTCATATCTCTGACCAAACAACAGGAAGTGTGACGCGTCTTACCTTTGAGCAGATTTCTTTCAGACAAAAGTTTTTGTTTCCGCGTGCAGCCTTCAGTTCAGTCACCATCACTGTGGTGGAGATGTTACAATCAGCAGCTAACACGCAGCAGGTGTGCCAGCTGATTACTCACTAACATCAATTAGGATAATGACGACACGGGCTCAGACATGATGGTGATTTGTAAGAAAGAACAACATAAATACGATTCACAGACTTCAATAAACAGCCGCAGATCTTCAGAGCCGAGCGGCGACTCGTTGAAGACGTTCTGCAGCCACCTGATGGAGAAGTGGATGCACTCTCCGTTAACTGGCGTATTTCACGCATGTAGGTTTCACTGGATCGTTCCCCAGGTGTGTTGGGACCTCGAGTGTTATCCCAGCTGTTTGGATTGCCTCTCCTCAGGGCTACAATAATGTGGTGGGTTCTAATCAATACTCAACGCCTCGAGAAGAATAGATCACGGAGCTACAGCTGGACTCCACCTCACCGTCCGTCCCTTTGCTAGTTATGAATCAGCATCGTCTTCCTCTGGAGGACAAAAAACCCACAGTGCATACATACACATATACACACAGAGTTAGAGAGAAGCTGAACTTTGACCCCTGACATTTGGCCCGTGACCCGTCTGTCTGATGGCCTATCGATTACGTCTGGCCTCGCCTGGGTAATTGTTGCCTCGTAATTACTTCATGTGTTGTGTTTGGAGCCACAAAACGGCAATTTCGCCGTGCCGAATATTAGACGAGAGCACTTGAGACCACAGGACACAAGTCTGGCCTCATTTCAGCAAATTACACCACGCACTGCACTGGACGGACGATTGCAGAGAGTTCTTGTGGCTGCGATGAGAAATAATTGCTTTTTTCCTGCAAAAAAAAAATTCAGATTGGAGGGAGAGGCTGAAATAAAGATGGCAAAAGTAATCAGGCGTATTTGGGGCTCCTCTAAAAGGACTCCTTTGGAGGGTTTTGAGGCATGTCATGTGGTGCACTGAGACGCTGCCTCCTACTGTCCAATTTCCTGGCCTCATTGCCTGGGTAACCATGAGGAAATGAGGAGCCGACCTCTCTCTGTTTTGGTGGCAGTTCACTGGAGTGGTCTCTGTTTTGCTATGAAATGGATTCGAGTGTCTTTTTTGGATAAAATGCACGATAAGGTCTCGCCCCCCGAATATCAATATTCATATAAAAACTCTGTCCGCTCCCTTCAGCGCCTTAAAAACACAACTCTGTGTCACTCGACCTGTCGCCATTAAAAATGAAAGAAAGGATCTCTGTTGTCTGTCATCGACACGTCCATGAAAGATCTCAAAATCGCCGCGGCAAATTGAGTTTGTTGTGTATACAAGTACCTGCCAGATTTAATATTGAATGGATGATCCAAAATGGATTTTTGATCCCGGGAAAATGAGGGGAGATGTCTGTAACAACAACAACAACACACACAAAAAAAAACAGGGAAGGAGAGGAAGAAAAAAAATCCATAACCCTCTCAAGCTAAAATCCTGCTCCTGGGTGCAGAATATATTATTCTCTCCCCTCGCTCTGTCTTTTTCCCTTTTACGAGTTGTTTTCATGTAAAGAAAAACCTATAGGCTTGACCTCTGCGTCAGTTTGCCTTTGGCGATCCGCAGATTGCAGGTTTTCAATGCTTGATCCTCGGGGAGGGATCCAAGTCAAACCCTATAAATATTTCAAGACTATTTCTTGCTCCCAAGACCCCTTCGCTAACACACTCGCCTCTGCTGGCAGGCGAATCCGGCCTGTTTACACTCGCCACTTACTTGTCATTGCTTCAGATACAGAGTGTGTGTGCAGTGGCTTAATGAGATGACCAAATTGCACGTTTAAATGTTTTGCCAACAATCAGACGCTCATGCTCAAAAAGGATTCATGGATGACGATCAATATTTTTCAAGTCTAAAGTGTTTTTCGCTTAAAACTGATTTTTTTTCCTCCTCTTGTGTGTGAATGACAGACCGAGAGAAGAATCCCGTTAAAAAATTAAAATGTTGAAGTGTTGGGAGTCTTTAGAGATACGTCTCGACATCTGGTCGCCATCTGAGGGAACCTGGAGGAAGGCCAAGGATACAACAAAAAAAATGAAAATGACTTCATTATGAGGGAATTATCACCGGATAGCTGGAACAGTCTCACATGCTGAGGGAGCCGCGATGAATCTTTAAAAAACTTTACATTTATGTAACGGACACTTTTTAGTGTGTGGAGCAGAAACACACACACACACACACAACTCTGCTTGTAATATAAAGTGACATTATTTGTTCACATGAAAACAAGTGCTGTTCAAAATATGGTATTTTTATCAAGGCTCTTTAAACTCTTTGAAGTGATATAAAAAATGCTCTTAGAGGGGGAAAACACACAGCAGCGTGTGGCTTAACAGTTTTAATTGTTGCTTTAAACAAAAGGGATCGAGGCGCTATAAGAGGATCAGTGTGACAAACAGTCCCAGCGGTCCCTCGATCATACTCGGCGCTCAAACGGTAACAAAAGGCAAGAACAAAAACAGCTTTGGAAAACTTCCAGAAATCCATTTTAACATCAGCGCCGGGCGAATCAGACGCTCGGGAGTCGGACTCATCGACGCTGTGTCCATACCGCACAACCTCTGATTAAACAACGTACAGCAGGATTTAAATCCACTGTTTTTTATTAAGACTGTTCCCGAGCTGCCACAAATCCAAGTCTAAAAGGATGATGGGTAACAAGCTCGGCTCGCTAATTGTCAGCCTCATTATTTTTGTTGTTGCCGGGTTAAAACTACCAAAAGTCCAAAATCTGTTGATCTGTTGACGTCCTTCAAATCTCTGTGAAGTCTCTGCAACATCAGATATTTATGATATAAATCAATAAAGGTGAAAAGAAATATTATTTATTAAGAGTTTAACCTCTGTTAAAATGTCACAGAGACTACATGCAGATTTTATAGAGTCTCTGAGTTTGACACTCACAAACTTCATCAGATGTGATTGACAGCAACCAAACGACCTCCCAACTGTCGTCAGATTCTGATTCAAATGTTGCTAAATCCTGATTGGTACGCCGTCATGTGACCCAGACCCATTTGGAAACCTTTAAACTGAAGGACTCCGTCACATTCTGAGTGTTAAACATTGATGTGTTTGTTTCAGTCCTATCAGGAAAGATACTCACAAACTGGAGGTTCTTACTCGTGATTTGTTTGTTAGCGGCGAGTGAACGGACAGATAAGTGATACAAATGGCTTACATAATCCTGTGCGACGACTCCGACGTAAATTTGGTGGACGCGTTAAACCTATTGACAGGCGTAGAGGATGTTTGGGATGGATGGCCCACTAAGTTGTGTTTTAGTGCTACTGTAAACAGGATTAGCATTGGCAGGTATCAGGCCAGGAGGGATACAAACAGCTCCTCGCTCCGCAGGGATTGGACTGATGCAAATACCGGCTAATGAACTCGCCTGTTGTTTGTAACGAGGGAAATAGATGAGCGGAGGGAAGAAAAAAAAAGAAAAGTTGAGGGGACAAGATTGATTAGTTTGGAAAATGTCCAGCAGGTCAGTTTTTAACAGCTTATGGAGGATTTCCAAAGCGTGCACGAGCGCAGAACTTCATTTCCAGCCTCCGGCTTTTGTCTTTCCCGCGCATCCCGAGTTAACGGCGAGGCGAGTTGATCTACTGTATTCCCATCGAGATCGGAGGGTGCTGCATCAAGCTGTCTCGTCTAAAGATGGGACTTTATTGGGCCGTCTAAATCTGTCCTGTACACAGAGCCGAACAATGAGGCCAGGAGAAAAATGGACGCCACCTGGCAGTTTGAAAGAAGGACAGCCGTTTCCCGCTGTAATCCATTCAGTGTAATCACCTGGGGGCCCCGCAAGAGAAGCATCGCCCACCCCTCCCACTGCTCCCTAAACACCATTCAGCGGCGACACAGTGATGAAGTGCGGGGCGAGGAGAAAGCCAAGTGTCCCTTTTAGAGATGATCAACTATCATGTTTTTACAACCGCTCTTCTTTTTCCTTCCTCCTGATGTCGATGAACTCTTCTTCTTCTTTCTTTCTGGTACACTTCCTCAACTACCTGAGCGTGAGAGCAAACTGTGATACATTTTTCCTCCCCTTGCCCACACACACACACACACACACACACACACACAAAATATTTGGTGTCACCTATTCAGGAGAAGAGCCGCTGTAAATCGCATGTCTGTGGGGAGAGATCGAAAGCAATTACCATTAGATGGTGGCTATCGTGAGCCAAGTGTGCATCACCCTAGCGGCTGACTCTCAAGGCTCCCTCTCTCTCCGCCCGGCTCGGTGTGCATGCAATTTAACCGACGGATCGATAGCTAAAGGCAGTTAGCGGCCTCGCAACTCCCTTCAAACTGCGTCGGAGCGAGCAAATGTCAAAGCGAGATGCCATGTGCGAAAAAAGCGGCCTGAGAAATTGTTCTTGTGAAACATTATTGACACGCTTTAACCTGCGTTTCCACCTCGCACGCAGCGGCAAAGTCAATTCTCGTTTGGAAAAGGTGGTGGTGGTGGTGGTGGTGGTGCGGCGGCTACAGGGACCAACATGAGGGGAGGAGGTGGAGGAGGAGGTGATGGGAGGTCAGCAGAGGCTGCAGAGGGTCACGAGGTCAGAGGTCAGGGATTGGCCCAAGGTCAAGGTGACAGCAGGGTATCTGAGCAGAGAGGCCTTCATCTCCACCGTGGCCTTGGACTCGATCAATACCATTAGAGAATCTGTCTGATCCATCACTCCCCTCCCTACCCGCTCCTTCCTCATCCTCCTCCTCCTCCTCAGCTCTCCGAGGCTATAATATCTCCTATTTTCACTTCCTTTTTCTTACTTCAGCCCTATTCACTCTTTAGTGGATTCATTTAATCGCTTGTCGCCTCGCTCCCTCTCTCCGTTTTTTGCTGCCACTTATGAAGGAGCAGGTCTCATCTTGATACTGACCCCCCGTCTCCCCGTGCAGAACCCCTCGACTCCCGGGCCCCGCTGGAAACGGACAGGCGGAGATAACTTGGACCCCATATTGTTTGAACAGCATTTTATTAAGCTGAGCGCTCTCTTTAATATTTACATTGGTGCATCGGAGGCTTCAGAAACGCTTTAGGCAATTACACACATGACCAAGTCGATAGCCACAGAAACAGCAAAAAAGCCTTTATCACGCCGCCAGGAGAGTATTGCCAATTCCGCGGCCCGGCCGCTGATGTAGTTTGCATTTCAATTAAAAAAGGGCCGCAATACTGGTCTTTTATTCAAAGTCAATGTCGTAAGAAGGATCCACAAAATGCAGCCAGAATAGAGTATTTTGTGTGCAGTGTAATAATGCGGGGACATCACACAGGCCGCTGTTTGGACTCATAATGCAGGGTTGCAGTATTTCAGTGTCGGGGGACGTTCACGGCTGAACGGTGAAAGTTTTTAACTACACGAAGCAAAATGACACGTTGTTGAAGAGCTGGAGAGTCCACAACCCTTTTTCTTTAAAAACGCATGGTCATGTTGAAAATGTGACGATGAAATATGTTCTGTTGTCTTCTTAAAGGGAAGAAACGGCTCGTTTAAAGGGAGCGCGTCCTGTTTTTCTTGATTGTAATCGAGCGTTTCTATAAGCAGAACAGAAGATGGAGGAACACCTAAACTACACTAACTATAACTTAAAGGCCGCATGCAGACCATCCCTTTGATTGCAACCCAAACACTTCACCCTAAACACACATTTTCACTTGAGCCTCTTCAAATTCAAATCAAAACTGCCTCCATCTCTCCTCTCGTATATTTTGCATTGTTAGTGGCAGCTGTGCTGAGAATGACCCCTCGGATTTCAAACAGCCTCGGCGGCTTGGCCGCCCAAGAAACAAACAGATAAACAAAAGCAACAGAGAGGTTTGGCAATCAGGGGATTCTAATAAGGTATATGAGGTTGAGCAAAGGAAGCGAGCGTTTCCTTTGAAGAGCTCCCAGCCCTATCTGTGCCCACCCCCCGGTCTCGCCTGCACAAGCGCCCATCAGCAGACAGGCAAGGCGGTGAGCGTGTATGCTTGGAGGATCATAGGTGGCTTTGATAATCACTCCCATACTCCTAAAACAAATGCAATTACTAAGTTAATTGTGTTCAAAGTGGAGGCTGGCAGTGGAAGGAGAAGTCAGCAATCATGACTGTGCTGACGGTGCAGCGAGCGTGGAGAATAATGGATGCATGCGGGGCAAATGCCGGGGGGGTTGTGGTGGCGGTGGTGGTGGTGGTGGTGGTGATTGCAGAGGGGGTTTAAGGGGAAAAGGGAGCGAGGGGGGTTTTGATGAGCGGTCGGGAGTGCGGGTGACACGGCGCTGAGGGATGTGGCGGTGAGCGCCACCCGGCTTGACCTGCCATTTATCAGAGGATAAACAGCAGGTCACCTGACCGGGATCGGCGCAGCGCCATTGGCCGGCGGAGCTTATTAGTATGCAGGTGCCATTGCACGGCCGGCGCTCGCCATGCACACACCGCGTCCGCTCCATCACGATGAATTATTGGTCAGAGGAATGATCAATTTGAATCGGCTGCATCCTAAAGCCGCGGTCAGAGGAGGAGTGTGTGTTTGTGTGCAGGGGGGGGTCAGAAAGTTGTGTGTTTTCAAACTCCGGGGCTCTCTTTGCTTTTTCTCTTCTTCTTCTTCTAAATTTTTTTTTCCTCACTCCAGAGATAGGAAAAGTGGGGAGGGAGCAAGGGAGCGAGGAGAGGAGGGGGTTGGAGGGGTGACAACAGATGTGCTCCCTCCTTCAGAGAGCTGCTTGTTTGATGGTGACAGTGGAGCGTATCATGTAGCCTGAGGTGCTAACAGTAAATATTACAATACCACAAGATGCTCACTGCAAACACCATTTCTTGCTCTCTGCCAGTCAATTTCTCCTTTTTTTACCCCCGTGGTGCTGCAAGACAGAGAGTGTGTGTGTACTGTATATGTATATATATATATATATATATATATATATATATATTTATATGTAACATGAGTGTGCAGGACCAAAATATTCCCTCTGTCAAACACATTACGGTCAACTTAAGTCATGATGGAAAAGAAAGTAAATCAACGAGGCACCATCAGCGATAAAAAATGGCACTTTAAAAGGGCTTTCTGCAGAATAATAGGCGAGCCCGGGATTCGTGGGATTGCATTTGGCTTCCTGCGGTGCCGGGGTGTCTTTGGCTCGCTCAGTCATTTCAGACAGAGCAGTGGTGCCGTCCCACCCTGGGCGCCGTACAGATGGGCTCATGTGTGGAGAAATGAGCCGCGAGCAATCATTCTCTCCTTCTCTTTCTTCCCCCCTCCGTCTCTCCCTGTGTGTGTCGACTTCTCCTTGCTTTCTGTTTACCTCCTCCTCCTCCCTCCTCGCTCCCTTCTTTCTCATCTCTGTCCCTTCATCTCCTCTACCTCTCATTATCTCCCCCCTTACCCTTCATGCATCTTTTTCCTCTCTCGTCTTTCTTCACCCTCCCCTCCCTCCCTCGGTTATATCCCCTCTTTCCCCCCGTGGTGACTGTGTCCTGGGGGCTGCAGAGTCTCGTGTCTGTGCAGTGGCAGTAGGGGGACTCGGCGGGAGGCCCCGGCTGAAACGAGCTCACCGAGACGCAGGAGCCCATCTCAGGCTTGTGCTACCGGAAAATCTGCCCGTTCACGCTCCGACGCGCAGCCAGACGCGCTGATGGAGGATGCGTGATGGGGAGATGTTGCAGAAGGAACACGCAGCCTCTCTGCTTTTGTTTTGTGGAGTCTTTCATCACAGTGGCTGCAGTACGGTCGGGGTGTTTGAATACCTCCACAGTGAGCTCCCTCGTCTTTTCTCTTCACCCAGACTGACCTGCAGTCTCTTTGTTTTTCAAGGCCTGACTTCACGGAGCTTCAAATATCTCAGTGCACGGGAGAGCACAGGAGTTGACGATGTGATGAATTATGTCTACTTTACTTGAGTAAAACTGGATTTGGTGATGTGCAAACACCCATTTTAGACAAATTTGCCCCAAATTGAAGAATCAAAACAACATTTTTGAATTGTGACACCTTAAAATGAAGCTACGTCAAGTCACTGCTTTGGCCAGGGTGCATTTTTAAAATGTTTTATGGGCCTAAAGAGGAAAAATGATGCAAAAGCTTGAATGAAATTTGATTTTATGGAGTAGAAATATGTTGATTTTTGTTTTTTGGGCCCAAACGCATCCTTAAATCTGTCCGAACGTGACATGACTTGTACCTGAATCTTATTTATTCATCCACCTTCATCTTCTTCTGCAGATTTACATTTTGTCACCAGATTTTTCCTGATATCCGAACTCTTCATTTCCTCGATGATGAGTCCACCGTCCGAATCAATCGGGTGGGCTCAGCGAGGTGCCGGAGGCCGCCGAGGGTCAGCCAGTTAAAGTTTCTAGTTGAGGACGCCGGAGCGCCGTCAGCATTCTTTCTTTCGCTCTCATCCTCCAGCGGGCTGCGACTGCGCTCCTATCAGGTTCACATGCATCCTGGTTTAAATCAGAAATAGCTTTCGAAGGAAGCGAGCAATAAACAGCGAGGAATAAAAGAAGAAGGTTTGGATCTCTCAGAGAGCTTTGTTACCGGGAAGAAGATTAAATAATGTATCGATCAGGCGATGTGTAATTAGTACGGTCAGCAAATGTTTTAACATAATGATGTGGTTCTTGTTTCTCTCCAGGTCGTTATGGGCAGATCAAAGATTCTCCTCCACCTTTTGTTCGCTCCATGTGCGGCTGCATCTCTGCATGTTCACACATGTTTGTGCTGACTGTGCCAAAGGAGACAAACACGAGCGCGCTTCTACTCTTGTAAGGACACGAGGCGCTCCTTCAGTATAAAGCGGGTCAGAATCAAATCAAGGTTAACGTTAAAGGCCGCGCTGTGATTGAACTAAACAGATCTGTGTGTCTTCTCCTAAAGACCACACTCTAAAGACACTAAAGAAGATGTGCTTGGATTACTGGTTTCATAAATTTACAGAAAAATGTTGCCGTCTCTCCAGTTGTGACATTGGTGAGGTTTATCTGAACCATGCTGATGCCTCATCCTCAACCCAAACACCAAAAAAGAAATTCTAAACTAAAATACCCAAAGATGTCATTGTGTGTATTAAATCTGTTCGTCTTATAACACATGACGCTAAAGACGCTGTACGGTGACACAACTGATGGAGTCACTTCCTGTTAGCAGTACAGGCTTCATTCAGCCACTGATGATCCACGTCTTTGCGGAGGAAGGAGCAGAAACATGTGGGTGACATCACGGAGACTACATCCATGTTTTAAGTCAGTCTGTGTGTGCAGCTCATGTAGCCGTTTGCTAATAGCGGGAAACTGGGACACACAAAGTTTTTATATTTCACATATTTAGATTTTACGTCTACGTTATGTCAAATATTTGGTCCATTTCAGGTGAAATTCCCTCAAAAATAGAGCAATACATTTAGAAAGAGATACACATATTTATATATCTACACACATCAATGTTTATGCACAAACTCTCAAAGACGTGCACATGCACAGCACTGTCTCACTTCACCACCTCGCTTTATTAAATCACACCCTCTTAACCTTCAGCTCACTTTTATTTCATCCCACCTCTCCTCGTCTGGTGTCCTGCTCTGTCTTGTTGCATTAGGCTTTATTGTGTCCTCCTGCCCTCCTCCATCACACACCGTTAGCCTCTCCTTTCCCGCTCCACATACGCCACATACAGTACACGTGAACGAGGAGGCGAGGGGGGGGCGCAGGATAAAAGAAAAGGAGGTGAAGGTTTGGGCTACAGTTTGTCCTTCCCCTCGAACTCCCCCCACCCCCATCGTCCACTATCTGGAAAATTCAATAGACTAACCTTAAGAATTTAATTGATGCTGCCAACGGGATTACAAAAGGGCCGGCCGGCGCAGGCCGGGGACAGCTGATTAGCAGCAGGGGTAATTGTTAATTGATTGATGTATCTCCTTACCTCTCTCGCTCTATGGGTCTTTTACAGAGTGTTTTGTTTGCCACAGTGGCAGCGCCAGTGCAGCCGGACAGCGCATTACCATACATCTACTCTGCTTTATTCTTCCCCTTCCTCCTTCTTTAAAACTAGAGAGTCTCCTGGTTATCTTTAAGACAAAGGCTGCTAAGTGTGCTGGCTTTAAGGTCACTGATATGTGCGGTAAGGTCAGCGATTCCCATTTCTAGTTGACGTGCTCGAAGGCGACAGCCGCGGGAGGTGAAGTCGATTCCATTTTTGCTGCCAAATTTCTTTTCTCGCTGTGTTTTGTTTGGTTATCCCGATTCTGCAAACCTGCGTTTTCTATTTCCAGAAATGAGTGCAGAAAAGATAAAAGCCGGGTGATTAAAAGGAACAACAATAATGATTTTACGGGAGAGAAAAAAGGAGCTCTGTAAAAGAGAGGAAGAAGGAGGCGGGAGGAACCCAGCGAGAGATTTGGATTTGTGTGTGTAAAGTGATGCTTTTGGGGTAACACAATCCTTATTGGGTTCAGCAAACAGAAACAATCTCTCCATTATACCCTCTTTTCTCTGACTACAAGGCGCTGTTTCATTCGGGCCCCTCTCAGTGTGAAAACCCTCGGCTGTAACTGTCCAAACGGCGACTCCGAAAGCTTCCGCTGCAGCTATTTCTGCTCACCCTTGTCCGAGCCAACACCAAACTGACTGCCAAGCGCTCCCCCCGGCTCTGGCACGACACCGGGCTGACCATCAAGCAATTACACGGGAACTTGGCAATCAGGAGGAAATCCAGTCATTAAAAGGGCTTAACACTGGCAGAGGGTCTCCATTGGTGGCGAGCCGAGGCGCCCGCTGCACCCCGTGTTGAATGGGACCACTGGGGGGCTTGTATGAGGGGTTTCATATACCAAAGATTTGGCAGGGATTGAGTGGGTTTGTGTCATTGTGTACATGAACACGCAGCTGTTCACAAACACACACACTCTCCCTCTCCGACCAGATGTTCTCATTCACACACCAGGCTTCCACAGCAGGATACTATATCATCGCTGTAGGGGAAAAACCTTGTACTTCTAAAATGTCAACTTTTCAGCAACTCCGAGAAACAGTCTGGGTTTTAGCGTGATGACAGTTGTTTTTTCCACGTCGCCCGATTGCCTTTGAAAGAGCGTCGTGAACCTCGAGACGCTCAGAGATTTTTCCCTCAACCCACAGCAAAGCCTGCACTCTTTCAACTGAGGTGAAAACATGAAAACCAGGCGAGATCGCAGTTGTGAGGTTTGTGCACGATGACAGCGGCGATGTGAAGGCAAGAGCAGCACCCATGTCCAAGGTTACAGACGATCGACCGCAGCAGACATAAACAGTATTGGATCAGAAGTAGCACCGGTTGAGGTTTCAACACATTGATTGGGCTTCTCATCAAGGCAAGGCCAGCACACTTTGGTTCAACACCAAACAGGTGTGTTTGATATGCATGGTGAGTATTCAGTGAAATATTACATATAGTTTTGCATATGTGTGTTGATTTACATATTGTGCCGTTCCTGCATATCGTTATAGCCGTTATATCACAGCAGGTTTTCCCTCATGTGGCTGTTTACAATGCAAGAGACATCATAGTACTGATCAGGTGAGTTTAAACCAGATCTGCCTGAATCTGACCTCGACTTCCGATCTCAAACATCTCCTAAAAATGCGAGCTGACATGTTTGATCAACGCGGACCTGTTAATAATGAATATACCTGCAGACTGTTTAATGCCAAGAGGAAATGTTCATGCTGAAAATAAGTTTCTGTTAAGAAAATATCTGGTAAATCTGAACACTTATTAATGTTTGGGAAGGACAGCTGTCCTGGTTAAGTATTCATGCACACGATGGGACGCACTGAAACTTCCAACATTAACAAATGAAGTTAATTAGTTAACTTACACAACGTGAACGGCAACTTAATTGATGGAAAACACAACAAAACAAAAAATAGCCTTAATATTTGTAATTTTGCTTCGGCTATTTTAAGTTTGATCGACATCCGGCAGTTCAAGTCATGAATAATTTCCTGTTAGCACAAGAGTGAAGTATATTTTTGCAAAAAAAATGTGCATTATATGTGCCAAATATTTGATCCATTTCACACGAATAACATTTAGTGAGAGATAAACAAAGACAAAGGAAAATATTGACTCATGATACTTAAAAAAATCTACATATATGCAGATGATGTCTACGTTTATCTACAAGATTCCAAATAAATTGTGCACAAGAAGAAAAAAAAAGTGTCCAAGGAAATTTAAATGTTTCATTTCTGAATACCAAACTCTTCATCTGAAGTCCATACTGAAGGTTCAGGAGCCGAACCACACCTCAACCACACTGCCAATCATCTGTCAAGCGACATATACCTGGTCCACTTTTCTGGCCTTGTCTGCCTCAGTTTTCTCGACCACCCTTCATCCACTCACTTCCTTACCTCATCCCTACTCACATCCTTCATCCTGTCTTCCCTCCTTCCCTGTTCAATCTGGTGCATACCTGTCCCACATTTTAGTCTAGGTGTCGTTAAAAACACCTGGAACCTTCACTCCGGCCTTCAGCGTGACATCCCTCCTCCTTGTTCTCCTCTCAACATCTTCATCCAACCAACAAAATCCCATTAAACCCTTAAATCAAATATTGTTGTGGCTCATGAATCTCTCCTGAACCTTAATCAAGTAATCAGAAGCCTAAACCCAACAACACTTGCTGGACAAAACAGCTCCTGACGAGTTACATCTATATTAAGTGATTCTGCACCTCGTGATTTACGTCCAATGCTGATGTTCGTTGTCAATGCGGGAAGAGCGGTTTACAAGGCGGAAAGTAAGAGTGTGAAGGTCAGGGTGGTGGAAGGGCATTGACTTTAATGGAGGAGACTGGAGGACGTGTCCCATCGCTGAAAACGAAGCACAGGTTGCCAACAGCCAAATGAATTCATCAATTCTCTGCACAGTTTTTAAATTAGACCTTTACTGAAGGGATGAAATGTGAATTTGTAGATGTGCATGAACGTTAACCTGACATTACTTTGCTTACGTTTGTCCAGCTCTCCATGGGAATAAACTCAAAATCAAAATACACCAAGAAACATCAAAAGAAACAACAATATAGACTTCTTATTTCTGATCTGTTCACGTGTCCGAGGGCGCAGAGTTTCTTGTATATTTGATGGGTCATGGGATCTTTAAAATTGATCTTATTATGAAGGCTATCCATAACCAAGGTTGGCCCAGCTTTTAGGAGGAAAGCCGTCCTGCTATTCAAACAAGATCCACAACAAACACCGAAAGCACATCAGCACGACCAAGGTTATGTTGACTTGAGCGTCTTCGCCGGAGTCTCTGCACGTAAGCTGCAATAAATAAAGCTCCATGAAGAGACGAGTGCTTTCTGGTCATGTCAGTATGAAGAGGGAGAAAAAGTTTGAACACCATTGTCGATAGCTCATCCTTAAAGGTTACAGCCCTCTAAAATCGGCGTCAATGAGGGCGCTGCGGACACCATCGTCCATCCTACATCGCTCACTGCAGAGGCCTTGGAAAGTGCACTCCATGTTGAACTGCCATTGAACTCCTCACAATTAGTTTTTTTTCTGCTTCTTTCCAGCAGAGGCTCTGAGCGGAGAGCCGAGCACTTTTCAGATGAAGGTATCCCTTAGAGATATTTAAACTCCCTCCGTGCCGGCGTTGCCTCCGGGAGTGTGGATGGGATGGTTATTAATGCATTATTTACACACGCTTCCTGCTGTCTCCTATTGTGGCTTGGCTTGATTAAAAGGGATATTGCTAAGGAGGCACTTTTTGCACACTATGATATGAGAAAGAGAAGTTACTTTGTTGTCAAGGACTTGTTCTTTTTTGAAGTTTTGAAAACGGGGTCCTGCATTAAAACAAGTGTTGATGCACCCAGATTCAGTGATTAGGTTAAATTATTATGTTCAGGTACTGCAGCACCTTTTTTACCTGGTATTAATGTCCATGATGGAAATTCAGCAGCACACTGAGAAGTGTACAGATGTGTGTACACTCTGTGTGAGCTTACTCAGCGATTAGCATCCAACATTCAGGTGAGGAGGATTTTAATAAGGAGGTGTCCTTTTGCCAATTCTTGGCCTTTTGTTGCCATTAGTGGCAACCACAAACACTAGATTTTTAAATACTGGTTGCCATTATTGACCTTTTTCACAACAAGCCACAAAACGTTGACCCCAAAATAAATACATGTTGCTGTTACCATTGATGAAGCTTTTAAACATTCTTTTCCGTCACATTTTCATCGATCAGCTGACGTATAACTGCATAAATGACTCAAAACACAAAGGGACTAAAAGATGGCAGCCATATTTTGTTGAGCCACTGTTATGGTACCATGTCATCGTGGGTAAAATCATCTATTCATGTAAGTATGACCTAAGTATGTCCTTTTTTAAGATACATTTTCACGAGGTGGACATGTGAAGATGATCAGTTAAATATTATAAAAATGTTACTGAGTCAAAATGTGTCTTTTAATGCACGCTGAATTATTTTTACATTCCTAATTGGATTTAAATGCTCCATGCTCCTGTTTTAATTAGAACATTGTCTCTGAGCACGATGACGAAGGATGAAACACGGCCTCCTCGTCCCCCTATCATAATTCCCCAGCTAAATAAATAAAGTCCTCCTTACGTTGGACGGTCATTGAGGAGCGTGTTTTAGTGGTATTCTAATTGAAATACATGAATCCGACAGCTTGTTTCTGCACTTAGTCGCAATGAACCATATCTGATTCGTCATTAAGTAATTATGAATGCTAATGCAAATAAAGCACCTTTCAAACAGAGCTCTGCCTCTCGCTCTGCCTCTCCTGTATCTCTCCTTACGAGGGAATTAATCACTCGCTCCTCGACTGAGGGGGAAGACGAAGGCGAAGGAAGACAGCCAGCTGCGGGACGGTCACTTCACTCTCTTTCTGTCGAGATATGAAAGAGACGAGAGACATTAATGATGTCTCGGGGATTCCACCGGGGAAAGTGGAGGGACTCAAAGGGAAAATGAGAGCACTACTCGTCTTTTTTTTCCTCCCCCTGTTCCTTGTTGCTTTAATAAAGCAAGGAAAGAGAGAGAGAGGGGAGGAGGGGGGAGAAAGAGAGAGTCGCTTAGAAGTCTCCCATAAAGCACAAGCCGGAGCATTTTGCAGCAATTACAGACAGATTGGGGATTTAGATATTAGTGCCCGGTGGTCCATTAGCTGGTAATTTGCCTGTCTTTTTTCTCCACTCTCAGCAGAGGAGTGTTCGTGCTAAGATCTCTACCACTCTAATCCTGTAAATAATAGCTGCATGGAAAGAGCTGCTCTCTGATCACTGAGTGACACTGAAGATAGCTGAGTGGAAGGGAAGAGAGGTGGATGGATGGATGGATGGATGGATGGATGTCTTCATGGGGTATGAGGATGAGATATCAAGAGATAATTGCTTGTCATGATAAAGTGTGATGCATAAACAGCTAAATGTTGGACTCTTACTGACCAATGAATACATGTATGTAGGATAGATAGAAGGAGAATAGACTGATGCACACGTCAGTGTCACATGGACATTAATCTAGATTAAGCTGATTTCAATCTAAAATGATGAGGCCAATGTGCTATTGATAGTTTGAGGTGAACGTAAACAGAAGAGTCCAGGTCCAGAACAAATCACACGTGGTTGCTTTTTGGAGGTGTGTTCTGCATCAAACAGCGACGATATGAATCTCAAAAATCAGGGTCGCAGGGGGCTGGAGGCGACCCTGGACAAGTCGCAAGCTCAACACAGAGACAAACAACCATTCATGCTAACAGTCACACCTATGGAGTCTTTGGACTGTGAGAAGAAGCCGGAGAACCTGGAGAACATGCAAACTCCACACAGAAAAGCCTCAGCCAGGGGTCGGACCAGGAACCTTCTTGCTGTGAGGCGACGGTGCAGTTTAAATTCAAAAGATGCAGTCAAATATAGTTTGAAACCCACCGAATGATGCTGCTGATGATCAGCCTCATCGGTCGACTCCATTTCAACCTGATTGTTAGAGAAGAACCTTGATATTGGACAATTCTGCAAAACACTGGACACAGCTATGTTTGATTAGAGCACATTCATGGATAGCACATCAACTATGGTTGGATTCAGCAACTAAACGCTTGGTAAAGATAACGTAAAGGTTGCGCTGAATAAACAGAGAGCTGAGGAAGCCTCGAGGTCTTCACAGATCTACGACCAAGTCCAGTTTTCTCAAAGAAAGACGACCTGGACGACTGAGAACCTTCACAGAGTTTGAGTAGAAGTTCATGTAGAAAGTCCAACATGAACGTCGACCACCGTGACCTCCATGAGGGCGGTCACCTCCACACTGATGAAAGAGCAACTCCATCTCCACGTTTCTGCCCTTTCCTTACAGCTGTTGGTGTGAAAACACTGACTATAGCAGAGAATTATGAAAAAGCAGTATGAAGACATCGAGGAGGAAGCTCGGAGTAAATCGTCCACCATAAAGCAACAGTACAGTAATTGGCTTGTCCATAAAGCCCGTTATGAGCTGCTGTTAGCAGTGTATCGAGAGGCGACAGTAGTAGTCCCTGTGGCCCAGCCCTGGGACATGCAAGCTTGGGGTGACATTAATCACGGTCCCCCTCTTCATCGATCGCCTGGATAATGGTTCCGCTTATCACCTCGCTGGTTTCTAAAGGGGCAAAAGGCGGCGCCGTTCAGGGACATCCTCTGCGCCTTCCACCTCTTTTCTTTCCCTCCGTCCTCTTTTGTTTATTAACAGTAGTGCATCCTCTTTTATAATGAGACGTTATTGCTATAGAGTCCAATTCATATTCCAGTCAAATCCACTGAAACAAGTATATTCATAAAAAGCTGAGAGTCAGTCTGCACTTATTAAAAAACTGTTTTTTTCTGCATTGTTTACATAATGAGCCTGTTGCATTGTAGGTTTACTATATCAGCAGTGGCATAAAGAGTACCCATCCATCTTTCTTGTCTCCACCCCTTTCTCTGTCTCTAATCTCGCCTCTCTCATCTCTCTCTCTCTCTCTCTCTCTCTCATCTCTCTCTCTCTCTCTCTCTCTCTCTCTCGTTGCAGAAGGAAGAAGGTTAGCCGAAATCTCCACAGATCAATTAGGAAGGGGACCTGCCCTTCTGACGGAGAGAGGGAGTAGACGGAGTGATGAGAGTATAAGTGAAGCAGAGGAGTTGTAGAGGTGATGAAGGGAGGGAGGAGAAGAGAGCAAAGGGCCCGGACAGAAGATAGGAGTCGACGATGGATGGAGAAGAGGACGATGGTGACATTTGCATATCGGCGCTGCACCCCACAGCGGCGTGCAGACGAGCCGATCTCGGTAATAAGTCAGCAGCTAGTTGGCCGGTTTCCTGCTCTCTCCCCTCGGCTCTCTGCCCTCGCGGGCCGTCTCCACGGGAGGAGAGGCGTTCACGCTATTAGTATCTGTCAATCTGGCTGAATTAGGCGAACTCTGAGAACCCTCAAGATCAGTGGTCCTTTGGGGCAGACTTAGCAGGGGCCCCTTAAAGCCTCAGGAGAGGCGGCTCCTGGAAGCTGTGAGAGATAAGACCTGATCTTGGAGGATATGGGGTTCAAGGCAAAGAGAAGAGGCAGTGGAGGAAAATATGAGTAAAGACAGCAGAAAACTTAATGAACCTCATGATCATCCTCCTAAATCTGTGCACAGAAAGCAACCGTTTAATGATCAGCTGTCTTTCTGAGCTTGAGTCCAGTGATTGGACGCTAAATGTGAACCACAAATTCGACTTAAAATTCGACTTAAAACCTTTATTTAGAAGAAAAGAACCAACATTTCACACAAGATTCATATCCAATATTAAGAGAATTGATGAACCAACATGGGTAAATCTCAGGCGTATGATCGACACATGATGTCTGATTAAAAACAAATAACCTGCAGGAGCTCTCTCGAACTGACGCAGACATGCAGCATGTTACAGTTTCTGGACGTTATTTTTTGACTCCTGCAGAAATATTCTGACTCTCTTTGGTCGTAATGACGGCACAGATCTGGTCCGACGCGTCCTCTCCTCCTCGACTGTATTCATATATGAACAGAGTGGCATTAAGTTGGGGATAATCATGTTCTGCCGCTAATTTAAGGTAATGACGGTGTGAGTATGTGAGTGCATACTATCTCCATCTCTTCCCCCCACAGCCCTCCCTCATGCATTGGTAATGAGGCGTAGGCTTATTGACTGAGGGTGGAGATATGATTATCTCTCCTCCCTCCTCCTCCTCCATCTCCCCCCTCTCTCTACATTCTCTTACACTCTCTCCACCCTGCCCATTCATCAGAGGGGATAAGGCATGTTTGTTGCATGTATATTGATTTGTGCTGATTGTAAGAAAGCGGGCTGACTCATTACGCACCAAAGATGGAGGCAGAGCCTGCCGGGGGCCCACTGGTGGTGTCTCTGCAGGCCTGCACGGTCTCCAGCGTGGATGATGTGGTGGAGCTTCCTCTCTGGATGGATGCTCACAGAGACGATGAGTCCTCACAATGTTTTCGCTTCAAGGTTTGTCAGTTTTCTCACGCTGAAGTGGCCGATGAGAAAACATTGCATCATCGATCAGACGTGCCTTAAAATCCAACTTTTCTGTCAAAACAGTGAAAAATGTTCAAACACAAACTGACCTTTTAACGAGAGTGGCGCTTCCTGATTCAAGATATTGACGCTCTGTTAGAGAGAAAAGTGATGCTACATGGAAATATATATTTTCTCCCATATTTCATTGTTTTGGCAAGCCATTGTTTTGACTGTGTCGACCTGCAGCCAGATTCAACTTCTGGAGAAACGCAGCCTCACAGCCAGTCACACCTCCACAGACAGCCTGAAATGTGACTGAAACTGAGACTAAACTCTGATCCTCGACCTGTTGTGTTCTGGCTTTGTTTATTTCATGTACCCGGCTTCTAAACTTGAGTCTGACTCGTTGTCTCTGCTGCAAAAAGTTTAGCTTTGGTTGAGCAACATCGACAGTGAATGAGGGAGCGCCGGTGAATCAGCGATATAAAAAGTTATTTTCTGATTGTTTCAGAGCGGTTATGTTCGGCACAAATAAATTAAAAGGTCAGTTTGTTTCTGTATGAAGTTCCTGGAACACCTGAACTTCGATGGTGACCTACCATGACTCCTAAACCTGCGATTAGACTTTGGTGGGTTGGTCACCTCTACACATCGCTGCAGTCCCACCAAAGTTTTTACAGTGCGTGCAATATATTTCATAGCACATAGCCCTTGGAATAATACGTGGCACACTATAGTGGTACAATGCACGCTTCATCTTATCAACGTGACCCGATAGCCTCCAAACCGGGAGGAATCGGAGCACTTGAAAACTGAGCGTGCAGAGTATCCTCTACGAGTGCATTTGTTGCTCATATTGTGACTATACGAAGAGTTGGGTCACTTCCACTCGGGCTAATGAGTTTGCTGGCAGCGTCGCTCTGTGTCTAATGACATCGTTGACACTGATGCTACATATTGTGTCACAGGCCTCTGGCAATCGCTCAGCAGCTGATGTCCCCACTTTGCCACCGGGGGCACACCGCCTGGCACGGTGAGACTGACGCTTTTTGGCAGGCCTCGGAGTAACCCGCTGCTACCGTGGCACAGTTTGCAGGACACATCAATTTGTTCCCCGCCATTGTGAGAGAGACGATCTTCTCTGGCGCCGATCCAGAGCTCGCCGCCTCGGCCCTCATCTGCATATCTTTGTTATCCGGTGCCGGTTCTGAGGCGAGAAGAGAAAAGGTAGAGAGGGAAGACAGACAGAGGGATGACGAGTTGTGCCTCGCCATCTGGGCTCTGTTTCTTCAGCGGCCACAAATTAAAACTCAACCTGTGTGCAGAGGAGAGGGGGGAAAAATAGAATTGTCAAAAGGCAACAATACTTCTAATCTCTTTCTCCCTCTGTGCGCTTTCAAAAGGGACGAGGGGGGAGAGGAAGAAAGGCGCTTTAATAATTAGAGGGGTAGAAAGCTCAAACAGATGAAACAATGTCCCCCTCCTTTTTTTCTCCCCCTATCGTCTGTAATGACTCGAGCGCTGATGGAGAGGCCTCTTTGAGGATGACATTCAAATGCTGACATTTGAATTATGTCTGTTTATCAGAGGGAGAATGGCCCGCCCGCTTTTGTTGTGCCTCCTTCTGTGCGCGGGCTCGCCGCCGGTTGCAGGTACTCAAGCTGGCAGCGGCGGCTTCATTTAAAGTCGCGCGCACGCGCACATACGTGCATGTAATGGCTCATAGGAATCCTGAAGGGGCAATTTTAGATGGTTTTGTAAAAGTACGGGCGAGTGTAGAGACAGTGTACACTAAAAACTTTAATGGGTTTTATTTCAAGCATTTACAGCGGAAGAGCCATCAAATTGTAACAACCAACATAAAATCACTCATCGTCACTAATCCCCGGCTGGATTGCCAGTTTATCTGCGTGGCTTATTTCCTCGTGAGGACGAGCACGGACGCCGTTTTGTGGCTAAAATGCTAAAATTCCATCACAATCCATGTTAACCTTCAGGAAGCATCACACACTTAAGGGGAGATAAAAATTTGCATGGAGAAGATTTATTGTCTATCAGTAAATGGGCTGCAATGCAAAACAAAGGCCACTCCACAGTGGTGTGGTCCCTCCTCGGCTGCTTGTCAAAGTTGGGGATCTAAAAAATCGGGACGATCCATCACGTTGGCACATGAAAAATTATGGAATTCACCCCGAGGAAATGTATTCACGGGACGCGGGTGTAAATGGCTGTTTAACAAAGGCATCCAGAAGTCAGCGGTAAACGCAGGTCTGCTGCAAGGTGTGCAAAACAAGACGGGGAGGGGAAGGAGGGAAGGAGAGAGGAGAGAACTACACCCTCCCATAATCAAGCTCGCCATCTGAGGGCGATTTCAGCGCCGTACTCCCCCCCCTGCATATTACATATCGCAAGTGAAATATTTAAACAAGCATACATATTGAAACAATCAGCGGGGCTGGTTTGATTGTCAGAAGGAGCCCCGCTAAGGCTGCTGGGAGACAAGTGGAAGGCAATTATCGACATTTCTCCATTAATTATTGCAAGAAAGTTTTAGAGCCGTGAGGACGTCAGTAATGTGTGTGTACAGTACGTGTCGGCATGATTACGACGTATGCATATTTATATGTGAGCAGACTAAACCTGCGTGTCAGTATTTGAACGCAGCCGAACGTTTTAATCAGATTTATGTGTCCAAATGTTGCTGCGTTCAAAATGGCCGCCGGAGTTTACAGGAAGTGAGGTCATCTTCATGGAGGACGGCTCCGAAAGATAGATTTACTACATTTCCCATGATGCTGGTCGTGGCGACGTTTTTGTAGCGCCCAAGCTAAGCGGCTGTGCAAACTGCAGTTCCTCTTGTCGTCCACTTGAGGCTGGCTCCAGAAGTGAGTCAGTCTCCGTAAGTCCCCATGTTAAAGTGTCCAACTTCACAGCAGAAATAAACATGTTTACAGCCTGGTACAAAAAACAGTTTTGGTCTCTATAGCTAATTTCCCCGTTCATGACAACTGTACTGAGGGTGAATTTTTATACAACTCACCTGTTCAGATTATATTAAGGCTTAAAGTTATGCAGGATTAAGAGCATGGACGCTTTGATTGACAGGTGGGTGCTGTTACAGGTGGCTTGTTTGAGCAACCAGGCTTCATTCAGCCCGCCTCAGGTCCACACCTGTGGGTGACGTCACGGAGACTACATCCAGGTTTTAGACAGTCTGCAGCCCAAGCTCAAGTAACCTTTACATTTCCAGGCAGAATAAATGTAACATGTTATGTAAAATATTTGCACTGTTTCTCTTTTACATGTGAGTTAGCATCACACAAACATATATATACATATATATATATATATATATGTATATATATATATATATAAAACATGTATACACATGAATATATATCAGGACATATTTGTGCATCCCAAGTTGAAGTTTTGCTGCATGTTTGCGTACACGTCATGTCTGAGCGTGTGTGTTTTTCATTCAACATTCACCATGAGAACCTGTATGCTAATCCCTCTCCCCTCCGGTGGATGAGCTGTATGATCACCATATTGGCATGTGAAAATAATATAGATTGGGAACGTGAGAGGGAGACCAAGTGGAAAATGAGATGATTGCTAAAGTATGTTCTGCCCGATAAACTGAAATTGCATTTGTCTAAGTGCTTGCAGGAGCCAGTCCATATAAACGTCTCGATGTCGAGACTCCTGAAGGTGGATGTTGATGGACGTAGCACAGAACAGTCGGGACATCCTGCAGGAGAGATTTCCAGAATAATTACACCCACATTCTCTCACCGCGTTTTCTTTTGGTGGCTGCAGTTTCAGCTGTTTGTTCCAGTCTTCAGGTCACGCTCAGATCCTCTCTGTGTCCGACGTCGCTCTCTCTCTCTCTCTCTCTCTCATTGTTCAAATTCACTCTGTTTCCCAGCAGGCCTGAAGGCCCAGCATGCACTGAGTGCTGCTTCATGTTCGTGAGTCTTTCAGGTCGGCGGGGGAGCCGCAGAGCGGACGCCGGCTAAAAACACAAGCAAGGTACTTAAAGCTCAGCTGACCGCTCAGTCAGTCCCAGAGGTTCAACCTAGACTTCTCTTACTGCCAACAAACAGCATCTGTTAGCCACACTGCTCCTTCATTACCATTAACACAGGCATTATTATTATTATTTTAATTTGATCATGCAGACATCGTCCTGCTGTAAATACTCGCTAGAGCACCAGTGTGTATTAATCCACTGCTGAAAATAGTCCCAAACGAATGCGCCGTAGTAACGTTTGATAAAAACTACAGTGCCCAGAAATTAGTGAGCTGCTTTTAAAAGTAAAACTTTATTTATGGGATTGTTTTTAAAGATCTTCGTGACAAAAAATATAAAATAGTGCCAGACCTTTATTAATCCTTTTTAACATTTCAGAGGCTCTGTCTGAGGAAATATAATATTCATAACTATGTTTTTATTAATGATTAACAACCTAAAAATTAGAAGTTTTGTTTTTTTGTGTCCTCTGAATGAAACTTTTGTGTCTATCGAGGGAGCGGGTCCTCTTACACACAGTCCTCCATGTTTCTACGGTAGCCCAGAGCAGCCAAACAAACACTGGTTCTAGATATGAGACGTAAGTTTGTAGGTTTTCGCTGCTGTTTCTCCTTCATGCGTGGAAATGAAGGGTGAGGTAAGGGGTATTCAGTTCACCAGTACGTGCCATTAAATCTCACACACACGCACACACACACACACACCGGACCTTTAAAGGAAATCCACCAAATGCACTTTAATCCAGCATTATTACTTTTTTTAACAACATGGACGAGAAGATGACACTTGAAGCTGTCCCCTGCATTGGTGAAACCTTTCTATCAGTAATTGATTATTTATTAGATGCATCTTTACTTTGTTCTCTGATATTGACTTATTTCTGAGTGTGATTCTTCACCTGAATTTAAGAACTTAAAAGTTTCTGGACCAATCAGACATCGATGGTGAAGAAAAAAACATATTTGTGTTGATGGTAGAACATTTTAATGATCATATGCATCATAAACAAAGCAGAATGAAGTCATGTGTTCATCTTTATATACAAATATTCCACATGCTATCAGTCCTGAGGTGAAACATCGTCACACTGTGACAGTTAATGTCATTCAGCGATGCCCAAATCAAAGATTTCACGTGATGCTGTGACTGACAGCAGCTTTGTTGTCCAACACACGAGGTGTAATGTGTCTTTTCCAAACAAACAGCGCCTTCTCTTACAGGTTGGGGTCAAGCTCGGCTAAGGTCAAGGCCCCCGTACAACACCGGGGTTGTTGAAAACACACAACAGCTCCTTTGTTCTGGCAGTTCCTGCTTGAGTGAACACGCTTTGGGTTGAGACTGCTGTTTTCATTTAGTTGTTGCTCCTGGGGCAGTTTTTCCCCCCCTTCTTCCTACTCCTCCCTAGATTTCATCGCCCATACGCTGGGAGATGATTTTGTGAATGAAACCATGCATATCCTCGCAGCCTTTATGATGCTAATGACTAGCAGTGGAGGAACAATGGAGGGAGAACGCTGGGATTCAGAGGTTATGGTTGTGGGAAATAGAGGAGGTGCGTGTGAGTGTCTGTTTGTGTCACTGATGGGTGAAAACCTTCAAAATGTCAAAACTGTTGGGTTTTTTAGCTTGCAGGCAAAAATATATTAAACATAATCCACAAAAAAACAAGTTTCTCCACCCAGAAAGAAAGATGGAGGCCCAGAAAAGTATTTTAGTTTCATTACCGACCCAAGAAATGATACATATCTCGCAAAACCTGGATGTCCAGATCAAACTTCATAACGAGGTTTCATTATTTACTTCACACTCCACTGATTTTAAATCATGCTGATGCCACACTGACGTAAAATCAGGTGACGCAGCGCACACATCACCAACTATTTCACTGATTTTGGTGAAACTGGATCATATTTTATGGAGAAAATGTTTTCTGGTTTTCCCTCTGATGTCCTCCGGCTGCTCCGCCTCAACTCTCTGTGATTTACAGAGTTTCCTGATGGACAGTGAAGTAAACTGCTGACAACTGTAGCTGCTGTTAGCTAATGTTAGCTCAGTTTGTTAGCCGGGATACCCGGGCTGTGAGCTCAGAACACCAGAGGGAGTGTTAGTGTTTGAAGAAGAAGAAGAAGAGGAGGAGGAGGAGGTTTACAGGCCCGGGCCACGAAGGAATGCTGACGGGGCGCGGCATCCAGATTAGCACCTGGATTTTATTCTACTTAAAAACGTGGCAAACTTTTACTGTAACTCTTAACTCAACGTGCAAAGGAAGAAAAAAATGAGCAAACTTTATTTGAAGATCACAGGATATGAACAAAAGCTCCAGAACAGCTGCTCAGGGTTTGTTTCCCAGCCTCAATCATGATGAATAACTTGATAAATACAGGCCCTGATGTGAAAACGTGACAGTAACTACGTGTTTTCACACAAAATCAACGTATTTGTGCAGATTTGTCTGTTTCTGCTTGTGTGTGTCCCAGAGGTCAGAGGTCAGAGGTCATTGTCAGGCGTCCTCCCTTTCTTCTTCTTCTTCATTCATTCACGTCCCAAACTGCACACCAAAAAAAAAAATCTGTCAACAAACAACACGCCTGGCGATGATCCCTTTCGCCATGGCAACGACAAACAAGGAAAAATTTCATCAGTGGCGGGCGGAGCCGGTGGAGCCGGTGAGGACGCGAGAGAGAGAGAGAGAGTTGGCAGGAAGTCAAGAATGCCAAACGTTCTGGCCGCCCCGGCACCCCGACAAAGGGCTCCGACAATTAGGATGAAAAATACGCCTGCTGTCGTCCGCTGGTTGCCATCCTTCAGGTGCCCTTCACGAGAACGCTCGCTCGGTCAGACCGCCTTAAAAACATCCTGGAATTAAAACGTGTCCGTCTGCTGCAGACGAGTAAAACATGAAGATCTGGCAACGTGCAGGCAGCTCATGAAAGATGATCTAAACATCAGAACATGGACAGCCTGCTGAACTGTCTTTATGACGTCCACAGGTGATGAGACGAAATCTCGGACAAAGGTCAAGATGTTTAATTAATCAAACATCACACTGTCTCTGTCCCGTTAATTAACACGTTAACTCATCTGATCATTTCTGTGACACCGGCTACCGCTTTCACTTTATTTTGATGCCCTGTGGTCCTCGGTTGTGTCGTTCTTGGTTGTTCTGGTCCAGTTCTCTGAGACTGTGGACACACTTTAGTCGATCTATTTATGTTTTATTAAACTCTGTTTGTAGATGTATAGCTTTCAGTTCAAAGTTTTTGTGGAAAAGTTTCATATTTTCTAAGAAAAAAAGTTTTTTCATCCTCCTGAAATGTGAGAATCTGATTTTTAATCGATAGAAATTAAAAATCTTTGGGATTAAATTTCATTTTAAGACTTTTTCACTGTTATATCAACTAAATGATTGACCAGTTATTTTTAAAAACAGCAGTTAAGTTGCTTTATAATGACCCTAACTGAGCTCTGATGCCATAAAAACATGGCAGCTAATTCACTGAATATATTTATTTATTAGGAAGTAAACGAGTAAATGTGTTTTTTTGTGTTCATATGAAACAGCTGTAACACACACACACACACACATCTGGCAGCGCTCCTCTCTGCAGACGCCGTCCGTCGTGACACCGAGCGCGGCTGAAAAAAAGAAACTGAGGGGCCGCCGCGGTTTAATCGTTACGTGATTGTTTGAACATGTTACAGCTTGTAGCCGTGTAGATGCAGACCACACCAGCAGACACACACACACGGTCACAGGTGTCCACAGACACACACACACACACACACACGTGTGCACTGTATGTGGAGAAAGCAGACGTCATTGATCCTGACATGTGAGATTAGCCAATCACAAAGCTGTATGAAGTTTTGGGTATGCTGGCATTAGCTGTGCCTGTGTGTGTGCCTGTGTGTGTGTGTGTGTACAGTGTTGGTCGGACTGTTGCTAATCCCTCACAGTAGGTCAACCACTCAAGGAGCTGCAGCCATTATCGGCTTTAGCTTCGTTTTATTAAATCACTCGCCACGTCCCTGTTGTGTGTTAATGGGCTAATTTGTAGCGACACCGAGCGAAGGATACAATCAATGATATGGTTTTATAAGGACGCCTAATCAGATAACAACTTTGTTCCAGCCGCTAATTAGAAGCAGGACTTGAGCTGGAAGACCAGACCTTTCTCAGCCTGTGCCCCGGTGCACCGTGGGAACGCAGGTCGGAGGTCAATTTCAAAATTAGTTAAGCTTGACGGGCTGCCACTGACCTGCACAGGTGCTCCCACTTCCCCTGCTGCTCTGTGCTTCCTCCCCCGCTGACCCCGCCACCCCGGGGGTCACAGACACCGGGCCTTTAGTCTCCATGTTATCCCCACCCGCCTCCATCCGAGCTCCCCAGGACCAGTCTGGATCCATTAGCGGAACCAGGACAAACCACAGGCCTGCTGAGAGGACTAGAGACCACCATAGGGCTGATGCAAAGCTGAAGCACATGCAGCAGCAGAACACGCTCAGGCTAAGTGTTTGCACACCTTCTACTGTATGGAGGTGGACTGCTTATGAATCCTGATCAAACATCATCTGCAGAGTTAAATCTGCTTTCACACACACACGAAAACAAACTTCCCTCCCTCCCTCCTTTCTCCCCTTCACCTCCTCTCGGCCTGCCGTCTGTACGCTCAGTCTGTTGGAGGGTTCGAGGGGGGGGGGCTGGTTGTTATTGGCGCGTCCGACCGAGAGAAGCTAGGCCGTTGTTTTTAAGCCCCGCTGCTGTGTGGCCTCCCGCTGCTTGGCCTGCCATGTGTAATTAAACATTTGGCCTCCACAATTACTCAGCAGTGTACACATGCCAGTGTCGGGCCTCGCAGAATATGCATTTCAAAGAGCAGCAATTCCCTTAAAAGTGCTGAACTGACAGCGGCAAGGAGGGGAGAACCTTTGGGGTGGGGTGGAAGGGAAAGGGGGAGGAAGGAGGAGGGTGAAATTGGGGAGTCCGCAGGGATGGACTGATTAGAAAATAAATTAAACTTGAAGTAGAACTTGAAAGCGGACCAGGCCGGCGAGGCTTTGTTTGACAGGTACTGGGCACAGCTAACATGCTAACAATCCACTAACTCCCATCAGTCCTCTGTGTATCAACAAAAACAATCACTTCTGCAAGTTGACAACTTCCACACACAACGAGATGCTAGCAGCTCTGTGAGCTTTAATGCTAACAGTGTTTAGCATTGCTAACATATGCTAATTCACACTAAACACAGAGCACAGCTGAAGCTGTGAAGCTTTGCAGGTATTTGACACAGACTGTCTTCACCCACAGTGAAGCTCAGTGTGGTGACTCAGTCCTGCATCCGGCGCCTCCCGGCCAGTCCACGCTCTTAATCCTGCATAACTTTAAGCCTTAATATAATCTGAACAGGTGAGTTGTATAAAAAGTCACCCTCAGTACAGTTGTCATGAACGGGGAAATTAGCTATAGAGACCAAAACTGTTTTTTGTACCAGGCTGTAAACATGTTTATTTCTGCTGTGAAGTTGGACATTTGAACATGGGGACTTATGGAGACTGACTCACTTCTGGAGCCAGCCTCAAGTGGACGACAAAAGGAACACTTTTAGTGGCTATAACTGTCCATAATGCCAACACAGACAAACTCTTAATAATTCCTGTTAATTGAGTTAAAATTGACATTTCAGGCTGACTGTTGCCTCCATCAGCTCCGTCTCTACAGACGTGTCTCCTGATGTCGGTGCGGCCACGTGGCCGTGCTGGAAAAAACTCGAGGCGGTGGAACATCTCTACATCAAAACCATCTTGGCGCTGCCACTGGCCTGCTGTTTACCTCCCTGACAGTAATGAAATTCACACACAGCCGTCGTCTGACAACACAACTCCCGGCAATTTATGCGAGCACATACATTAACATTTGACATTGTGTGTCCACGGGTGAAAAGGTTCTAAATTGCAACCTGCCATTAAAGGAAATAAATAAATAAACTGAAAACAACCAATCAGACGGCCGCTGTTGTTCTGTGGAGGGTTTACAAGAAGAAAAAAAGGTTCTAAAGACTGTTTAAGACTGAAAGGTGAACTGCAAAAACCAAAACAAGTCATGCAGACTGATGTTTGGTGTTAATCCTGGATTCCACCGAGCTCGGCTCTGTGACGTCACAGCCATGATGCTGTTTAAGTCCGGCCTCCATGCAGCTTCATATCCAACCAGGAGAGTTTCAGAAACATTTCGCCCAGCACACTTTGTTAACTTGCTCACATGTGGTCATATTTTCTTGGTTTATGCAGCTTCTCTTGTTTCAGGCTGCGAATATCTAGAAACACGACAGAAAACTGGAAGACTGCTTCACAAGCATCAGTAGAACATGAGCAGAAGTTATGTTCAGAAAACAGACGTTAGCAACTTAATAATAGTTTCACAATGTAAACTTGTAATGGTTCCTTGGCAACAATAAATTCCCAGATTATCACAGATCATTTCATTCTTCTCCTTTCAGGATAAAAAGATATCCAGGTAAGATGTTCAACCAAAAATCAGCTGCAGACTGGAGCGTCTCACCACAAGATGACGTATTTGCACATTTTTGGGGTTAATTTTCGGTGGATAAAGACATTTGAGGTGAATAGTTTGTAACATACGTCCACCTGGAAAATTCAAGTTACAAGATGCATTTTTAGAGAAATTATGAAGCATCAAATCCAGAAAAATCTGATGTAACTGACACCTTTGTGTTTAGTTCTGGAGCATGCATCACAACCAAACTTGATGCATCGCTCCAACAGTGTACTTCCAGACTTACATTTGATATTTTGAGTCATTTATGGCGTAAGTCAGTGTATGAGAGTACTCGGATGGTGCAGGTGGAACGTTGGACATTTCATTGGTCGCCATTTTGTCGACGTAGCTGAAGGTGGAGGGACCACGCATGGAGAAAATGGCGGCTGAAGTAGCTGAAGCTGGAGTTATAAATATTAGTTGTATGTAAATGTTTTATTTTTATATTTTGGCAATCAGATTTTGGTGCTCATGCTCCGCCCGGCTGCAAAGAAGAAGCAGGAAAATGTTACAAACCAGTTCCACCCAGTGTGAGGATGCACCATCAGCAGAAATGTATGAAAACATGAACGGCTCTGCAAACATATTTGTCTGATTTTGTAGTTTTGGATTTTATTTTGTAGAAAATATTTTGAATGTGACCTTCAGGGACCTTGACAGCGCCGTCACACACCCTTCAACTTTGTGTAACCCAGCCGGGAGCTTCCCAGAGACGCTAAAGCTCCTCGTGAGATGACAAACCAGCATCTCAGGCAAACTGGCAAAGAGCAGCCAGACAAAATACGACACCGTATCGTGACTTGAGGAACGGCACGCCGGCATCCTGACTGTCACTCACGCTCGCTGAGAATAAAAAAATCCTCTCCTTCCTCTCCAGTTTACCGTGACATGTGAATATGCCACTTCTCTCTTATTGATAAGCTCTGACAAAAGTCTGAAGTCGGCGTCGTAATGTGCAGTAAGCTGCAGAGAGGTGAGGAAGTTCTGGGATGTGTGTGTGCATGCTTCATGTGAGAATGAGAGCACGCTAAGCTCCCCGGCACACAAACACTCATCCTCTCGAGTCCCCCTGTGAACAATGTGGATTTTAAAAGAAGAAACCTCACTGCCAGCCCCTTGTCAGCACTGAAAGCTACCGACACGTCACAGAGACGTTGGCAGCACCACCTGCCTGTGAGGCCCCAGCATCCCCTCCTCAGCCTCTTGTGTGCCATAGAGGTGCCTGTGTCCATGTCCCTCTATTGTGGCGTGGACTAGAGGGGGTATTGTGAACCTTGTCAACGGCGCTGCCATCTCCGTGCCAGCTGGCCGGGTGTGAGCAGCGAAGGGAGCGCTGGGAGGAGGAGGAGGGGGCCGAACAATGCAAAGATCTGTGCACAATGGGCAGCAGTGGAAAGGCGGCATTGTTCCGCCATGATCGGCCATGCCAGCTTCCCCGTGCCGCCGCCACCGCCGCTCGTTAAAGGTGGCCTACATCGGCTGAAATTTTACCCAGAAGTGCCGCTTCATATTCGAGACGTCGAGCAAGGTGCAACCTTTTCATCGACACGGTTTCCATTTTCTCACTTCTCTCTTAAAAACGTCCACATGTGCGCGGACACATCCACAGATCAGCCGCTCAGCCTGCGGCCTGAAGCCGCCCCACAGTCGCTCTTTTGAAATCAAAGAGTGAAGGAAGGGGAGGAGCGGCTTTAAGGGAACGTCTGGAATCCATCTGAGATTGAGAAATCCGACCATCGTGGTTGGGTCCAATTGAATGAGGCAGGCCTGAGTAACACGCTCCGACACGGCCTTTCTTTTCCTCTAACACCCCGGCCATGTGGTCCCACAGCCCTGCCAGGAAAGCATGTCACAGCTCATCACAGTTGCAAATGAATATTCATGCAGCGGAGAGAGGGCGCCTGTGTGTAAAGTATTTACGTGTGTGCCACAAAGACAGAAAGTGAGTACGTGCGTGTACTGCGAGGTTTTTTAGCAGGATCCTGTAAAAGTGATTCCCTCCGGCAGCCGCTCGCGACATGGCCGCCGCTTGTAACACGCGGCGAGGCTCCCGGCGGCTTGCTGGCCAAACACAGCCCGAGTTAGAGTCAGTGTTGGCTGGAATGTGAGGTCTCACAACACACACACACACACACACACACACACACATATACACATGCACACACGCACATGCACGGGCTGCCAAAGCTCCACAGATGTCCTGGCTGTTGCTGCATGTGAGTCAGCGCGGGCCGAGCTCTTTGATGGCGAGGTCTGGTGCGAGGTTCGGGGTGTGAGGATTGAAATGCGAGGCAGGTGCACTGTCACATTCGGCTTCCAGGACATTCTGATGCCCAGATTGGCCCCTGACCTCTCGAACAACAGCAGGCCCGACATTTTCGGGTACAGGAAGGTGACACACTCGACTCCGAACTCCAAAACTTTTGGACACATTCTCACCAAAAATCATGCTAACGTCGTGACACCAAATGACAACTCTAGTTTGTTCCCACAGTGACTAGATTAGCATTGCGGGTAGCGTCGACAGCGGCACCCAAAATGTGAAAGGTGGTTACTTTCTCGGATCATAAATGTACTCTCAGCGATTTTGGCGACGACCACGTCGTTCGATGCAAATAAAAAATCAAACTGGATCAAACTCGTCTGCAGGAAACTCCAGAAACTTACCTCACCGAGTGTCCGTGTCTTTATTGAGTAGAAAGGATCTCAGTGAAGCTTGTCCTCCATTATGTGCTGTTATTACCTCCAACATTAGCTGCTTTTTAGAAGGCAATCATCGCTAAGATGATGATGGCTATGACAATAAAGTAATTGCCCGTACCGTTCATTTTTGGACAATTGGTTTTTAAAGATACTGAACATAAAAAAGGTGGATGATGTGAAACTCAGCAATCCTTCACATGCAGGAAAGTCTGCAGCCTTGAATTTATGATATGATATACAGCAGCATAAAGTTCAACTTTATGTTCTTATTATTCATGTCCAAACATGACAAACGTCATCTCTTCATGGGGCTGATAATTATATTAAATATCTTATTACTCTTCAACCATCATGTTAAAATGATGAACGTGAGATGAATGTGAACGTTTGGACTGAATTTTGTTGCAGTCCATCCATCCATCCTCTGCGGGGGGGGGCTGCAGCCAATCCCAGCTGACATTGGGCGAGAGGCGGGGTACGCCATGGACGAGTCACCTGTTCATCGCAGGGCTGACACAAAGAGACATGCTCACATTCACACCTGTTCAGAGTCACCAAATAAATCTGCACGTCTTTGTAATATTTCAGTCTGGACCAAAGTGATGTCTGCTCCAGTCCGGTCCATTTAGCGATGGTGCTAACGTGCTAACGTGACTACAAACCAGGTGAAATCCAAACTCACAATCAGAAGATTAAAGAATAATTTAAAGGTCCAGAGTGTCGATCTGACTCACTATCTTATTCACACACTGCGTGCATGAACGTGAATTCTCAAACTGTAAAAATAAAATACATACAGACTGTTTAAAGGCACAGCAGGTGTTTTCACTTATTTTGCCTGACTGCGGCTCGTCTCTCTGCAGACTGGACTCCATTCACATCTTGTTGCAGCTGGACGACATCCACCTTCATCACTGCTCTGATACTGGTGAAGCTTCCTCCTTATATTCACCTTTCTCCTCACCTTTTTACACCTGCTGCAGCAAACAGCGTCATCGCTGCGGCAAACCTCACATAGTTTGTCAAAGTTCAGTAAATATGTGAGAGGTTCTTGTTCCTCGTGATAAAAAAGACAATTTAAAAAGTGTTAATCATTTGATGTCATTATTTATTTACATCCATCAGTTTCCCTAAAAAGGCCGCTGATCTTCCCGAGGTCCGCATGAGGTCTTGAGATCAAGCTCGTGGAGTGGAGAGATGATCCAACATGAATTTTATTCAGTTTCACCTCATTTAAGATGAAATAAATGGATCACACCGTAACGGTAACGTGAACGCTTTCTGGATATAAAAGCTGTGAAGACCAAAAAAGGCAAAAACACTCCATCAAATATGATTTCTCAAATCTTCGTTCTAATGAGATTTAATGGGCGTATTCACACAGCGCAGCCTCGAGCGTGCTCACACTCTCATACAGGTAATACAGGATGTATAATGCAGCTTTAGACAGAGTGCTACCGTCGAGAAGCGTCCTTTGATTTCTAGAAAACTTCATTTTTTCTTCACGTCGCTTCAAGAAACGACACAAATCAGAGACGAGACGCTCTGGACTTTTTTGTTTTGTGCTATTTTTTTCTCCTCTCTTGTAATGAGATGACAAAAATAACACTTTGTGACGCGCCTACAGCACTCCGGTTACAAGCCGCTCGGCAGAGAGTGAAAACGAAGACTCCAACAAAGCCTCGAGTACAGGTGTCAATGTGATTAATTGCACCAGGGAGGAGAATTAGCAGTCTGCTAATCAGGTCGACCAAACAAGGAGGGAGAATTAAGTTTTTAAAGTGTTAGTTTTTCTTGCAATCACGGCCCGTTGGAACAGCACAGGGAAGTTTGTTAATGGCTCATAAGTCCATCCCCGAGGACCAAATTATCCTGAAGGAAGCGCTCTGTTTGTGGAGTGCCAGCTCGGATTTTTGCAGATGGGGCAAACACCCACACGGCGCCTAGCGTCGAAGCTAAGCTAAGCTATCGGTAAATTGGCAGCTGTAGCTCGGCGAGGTGCAGAGATCCTCGTTAAGAAATAGAAAACGTCTTCACACTAATTAAAGCAAAACAAACTCCAACGTCTGGCCACACATAAAACAGGAAGTGGAGATCACATCCAATCAGGTGTGGCCATTAATTACTCGAGGTTTTCGCTGCCCTTCATTTATGAAAACAAGCGCTAAATAACGACTTGTGACATTGTGGTGATGAATGATAGAAAAACAACAGCGTCCCGCAGTTTTTTTTTCATGTTTGCATGTTCACACCGATATACGTCCGAGAACATCTGGCCTCGCCTGAAGAGAGGCCGGCTTTGGATGTGCAGACATTTGGGGTCAGTGAAAATGGCCTCCACTCCTGCCCTCTTCTCTCCAACCCTCCGGGTGAATATTTAAATTTTGACTTCCTCGATCAGAGAGTGCTGCTCCGTTCACACCTGCCAGTGTTTTTGCCCTCGGATGAAGAAATATGATCTACCCATGTTAAAATGTCCAACTTCACAGCAGAAATAAACATGTTTACAGCCTGGTGCAAAAAACAGTTTTGGTCTCTATAGCTAATTTCCCCGTTCATGACAACTGTACTGAGGGTGAATTTTTATACAACTCATCTGTTCAGATTATATTAAGGCTTAAAGTTATGCAGGATTAAGAGCGTGGACGTACACGCCGTCCAGTCTTTTTACTGTTTGTGGCTAAGACTGAAAGAAAAGTTGCTAATTTTGCATGTTAGGCACGCTAACTGAAAAAGTTTAGGGCTTCATCCTCGGGGGAACATGAACATTTGGACCCCATTTTATTACAATCCATCCAGTATTTGTTGAGATCCTGGAGCCAATCCCAGTTGACATTGGGCGAGTGGCAGGGTACGCCATGGACAGTCACAAACAAAAACATACTTATGGCTTGTGTAGTCCATATTTAGCCCTTAGATTCCGCTAAATTTCACACACTGGACCTTTAATTCTGATGAATCCAAATTAGTTTGCACACTTGGAGTGGAAGAAATGCACATCCCAGTGTAAATAAAGCCTGAAGTGGTCTGAGAGTTTCAGCCAGGAGTAACTGACCTTTTAATATCCACAAACAGAAATCACCACAGCGGCAGCTGACAGTAAATACACCGTCCTTACTGTGTTTGTGTTAAATGTTAATGCCCAGATAAAGACCAGAGTCTCTCATAAGAGAATTACAGTGATTTGGTATTCGGCTTCTTGCCGGCACACCTCCGCAGATACAACAAACAAAGCTGACCGTGCTTTAATATTTTAAACTGTATCGACTGCGACGTCTCAAAATGAATTTCAGGCCCTCAATCAGCCGCCTTCAAAGAAATTGATCATGTGAAATATTGATGCTTCATCAGGTGAGTCAAGGGTTTATTGATGCTCCATCTGGCTGAGGCAGGATATGAATTTTCTTTTAAAATAGTCCAAAGCCAATCACACGGCATCAAGAAAACTATACCTGATTATTACCTTCACGTTCAGGTGGACTTTTCTCCTTTATTTAATTTAAACATGTAGCGATGAATATTCGATGAACTAATGGGTCGTGACATGAAACTGAGTCCTTGATATGTTCTTAAAATATTCCATGATGGTCATGAGCGCATCACTGCTGAGCAACAACAACCAAACAGAAATATTATTTGATTTTGTGATGAACCGGAGCTAACGATGTAGTCCCAAACTGAGGCTTTAAATAATGGATACCTGCAGATCTAATATTTAATTAAATGTTGATTAAATATCTGGCACAGTGAAATGACACATCTTATTTATCTCAGGCTAGTTGATCCAAACTGTTTGTTTAAAACTCTGAAGTTTATTAGCTTAAATTATTGATGTGATATGAATGAGAAGGTGTCATACTCTGAAACTCTGTCCACTTGAGGTTGGACAGACTGGAGGCTCTTCCTTCACAACTTTCTACTGCGAAGGCACTGCATCGTGTTTTCTCCACTAGAGGGGCACCTTTCTTCACTTTATGGGTACAGTATTGCATTTTCTCCACTGGAATTGGACCACAGATGGCACTTCATCAAGGTGCCCTACACGGTGCATCAAGGGCACCATATCGGGCACTGCGTTGCATTTTCTCCACTAGAAGGACAATGTAGAGGGCACTGCATCAAGTTTTCTCCACTGTTGAGGCACTTTATAACTCCTAACCACTGGAAGGTTACCCTAAAGGGTAATAAATCACATTTTCTCCACTGGACGGGCACATCATCACATTTTCTCCAATGTTGAGGCACTTTATCACTTTTTTTTTCCACTGGAAGGGCGCCATAGAAGGCACTGCATTGCATTTTCTCCAACAGAAGGGCACCGTAGAGGGCACTGCATCAAGTTTTCTCCACTGCCGAGGCCTTTTTTCCTCTGGAAGGGCACCATAGAGGGTATTTTATCACATTGGACCAGTTTACCATCTTTTACCTAGCATAGGAGCATCCAAGAGGACACGTCTACAAACCAATCCAAACCAAACAGAGCTCATAAATGCATTTTTTGAAGGTTAGGTTGGACTCGTTGTCGACAGGAGGACACAGCTGGGATGGACTGGCTCATTGAGGTAGAGCCACCCTGGGAATAGCTCTAATACCTCAGCGCACAATGAAATTAATCCAGCCACTAGATTCTGTCACACCATTCAGACATAACAGCACACAGGCCATGAATGAAACGTCTGAATCCCTTCACTGTCATCTGCTCCCCTCTTCCTGGCGACGTTCCTCTCCGGCTCCACCCCTTCTACTCTCAACCTCCTTTCTCTCTTTTCATTCAGCGTGCTCCAACCACCACCACCACCACCACCCACCCGACTGTCTGTTAGAGGAGAAGGAGTTCCTTTCAACGGGCGAAAGGAAGAGAGAGCGCGCAGGCTGGACATGAAACCTCTTCCCAACCGTCTCGCCCACCCAGGCCAAAGCCTCTCAACTCTCAGGCCCTTCAGCGGGCATTTTCCAGCGCTGTGAATTCTTGTGCAGGTAAAGATTAGCAAAGAGCCCTCGGCAACAAAGCATTCAATCACATTCAAGTAGGGCCTCGTATCAAATGCGCCCTCCACCTCCACCTACTTTAGGAGTGCAGGTCTTTCTTCTCGTCTCCCTTTTTACTCTCTTCTTCTCTCCTCTCTTTGGCCTTTGAAACAGGCATCTCTTCTCTTCTCCCCCCCTCCTCCACCCTCACCCTGCTTCTCCCCTTCATCTCTTGTCAATCTGAGAAAGCCAGGAAATGAACGCTCTTTGTGGGATTAATTAATAGCGGGAGCTGGTCAGCGCGCTAGCAGAGCTGTAATTGCTACTCAGCAGAGGGAGGAGGACGGCGGCGGCGGTGGAGGGGGTTGAAGAAAAAGTTTGGGTTGCAGTTTTTTTGAGTGCGAAGGGCGGCGGCGGGCGGGCGGGCGGGCGGGGCGGGTGGAGGGTGGGGGGGACTGTTCCTGAGCGCTTTGAACTGAAGGGCTCTGCTGCAGTGGATTAAAGTGAGAAGAGAGAGATAGAGGAGGGAGGTAGGGGGGGCTTTGAAGTCTGCTGAGAGGTCTAGGAGAAGAAGAAGAAGTGAAGTTGGGTGGTAGAAATTCTGTCTGGCAACATCAAACAGTGTTATCGCCCACTTTCACCTGTTGACACTCAAGGGTGAAGACACTAGATCCTGCAAGGCTACGTCTTCTTCTCCTTCTTCTCCTTCTTCTCCGTGCACACACATCTCTCTCCGCTCGAAGACGCTGATTCGTTTTGTTTGCGCGGTTCACGCAAGTTTATCCGACTCGACTTATTTGGTTCCTTTCCAAATGAAAACTGCTTTTTTCCACCTGAACTCGGGGGGTCAATGCCTGCATGAGCGACTGCATATGTGCGCTCGCATCATTAGAATATTTTCTTTTTCCCAGCACACTCCCACACAGAGGCACGGCCGAGCTGAAAGGTTTTATTTAAAGTGTGCGGCTGATTGTGAAAAAAATAAAAATCACGAGGTCGTCAACTGATTACTAAGTTCACCTCCTGAATTTTTTATTCACGATGCAAAAATTTTTACTTTAATTAATTCTTTACAACTTTAACAAATAACAGAAGCTGTGATGTTTTCTTGGCTGCCGAACACTCACAAGTTTTTGACTTCTGGTGAAAAGTTCACAACAAAATAAAACAGATGTAAATATAATTAAATACTTTATCGAGCGCTCGTATGTGATTTTAAAGCTCTCAAACGATGCTGATATTTGTCTTTATGTCGGCATGTAAAGCCTTTAACACACTCACACACTCGTGTTCACACTCTGAAAAATGAGACTTTATGTACATTTTTTAAAAACTTTGCAAAAGTCAATTTTTTCTTCTTTTCTTCTGTTTTTTAATTTTTTTTTTTTGCTGAGCTGCCAAATGAGCGTCGGAGCCGGCCATGCGTACGGAGACTTAATCATCAATAATTATTCAGATTATTCAGCGGACATAGGAAAAAACTGCACTTTTCTACTGTTATTATGTGTCTTTGTGTGACGCTCAGCTGAAAATATAGAAGTGCTGATCATCCTCAGTGAAATTTATGAATATAAATTGAATATTTTTGACATTTATGTGCTGTGATTAATTAAATTGGAGGTTTTGATCATTGTTGAGATGCTAAATCATTAAATTGTGATGAAATAAGTCACTAAACGATATTTGGTCATCGACAAAAATGAATTTAAACGACTCAAAACATTTAAAGAAGATGCTATGATGCGAGGTCACGCAACACGGCAAAGAAACTTTAATCCATGTGGTTTTTTTTGGAGTCTTAAGTAAACACGGGTTGTGATTATGCTGCCAGTGGTCGACTGAAAATAAATAGATCAAGTGTGTGCAGCTCATGGGAGTGGACAAGTGCAAATGAACACCCTTAAAGTCAAAAATATGCACTAGACGGAGAAATGTTATGCATATCCAGTGAAGTGAGCCCACATTCACTCATCCATTATACTAGCTTGGCACATTTTAGACACACACACACACACACACACACACACACTGGACAGACAGTAATATCAAAATTCAGGAAAGAGAGAGATGTAGTGAGGGGGGAGGTGGAGGTGGAGGTGATCCTTGATTTTTATGCAACGCCTGTTCAAAATTCAACTATCCTTGAGGCGCGCTTGTGCAACACTTTGCTGATGTCTGGAGGCCTGTAATTGTGCACACACATCAATTATGGATCGGGGCTCGGGCGCTCCTTGCCTCGTCCTCCGCCGGCTCCAATCAGAGCGGGGGCCTGTAGCCGGTCGCCCTCCCCTGGTGCTTTTTTTTTGGGAGCAGTTTGATTACAGGTGTAGTACAGGCCGCCTTGTTATAGACTGATGGATGGATGGATGGATGGACGGATGCAGGGGGAGGGATGGAGGTCCCCTTTTACTTCTTTCCTCTCCGGATGAGGGGCATGTTGGTGGGTGGGAGGGAATTAGAGAGGAAGCAAGGGTGGAGGGAAGGAATAGTGAAGGTGGTGGTGGTGGTGGAGGGGAGTGGAGTGGGTGGGTGCGTCTGATTCGGCCATCACATCCCGCTAACAATTTCTGTCAGGTCCCCAGAGGTTCCCTAATGAGCCCCACCGACACGGCCGAAGGCGAGATCCCCGCGCCAGCCCACTGAAGTGAGAAGCCAGAAGATCGGCACCTAGCAGCCTCGCAATTATTAATCAGACTTCTCCCTTCTTTTTCTCCTCCTCCTCCTCCTCCTTCCCTTTTCACTCCCTCTTTTCACTCCCTCTCTCCTTTACTCTATTCATCAGTTAGTCAAAGTGTTCCCGTCTCCTTCTGCAGAAATCTGTCCGTTAAAACGCGAAGCTTGAATCTAAACACGAGTCCACTCAGATAGAAACGTGCTTAGCAACGTGAATGTTTTAATCCGTACAGGAGTATTTTTATTTTATGATACTTCATAATGTTCTTCTTTTGTCTCTGTCAGCTGCAGTTGGACTTCATGTGCAGATTATAAAACACGATGCAGTTTTTAAACATTTAACGACTGGACTGGAATATTAAACGAGCTGCTCCTAGATCAGCTGAAATAACGCTCACACATTAAAGTGTTATGTCACATAATTATAGAACACAGGCTGGATTTTAATTCTTTTTACTGTCGATACTTTTTCTACTAAATTCTGAATGTTTTAAACTTTTTATTTGTTGGTTTGACTCGAGTAAATAATCGATGATCAATATTAGGATCAACTTGTACACTGACAGTTAATAATTAAAGTGAATTTGACTGTTTTCAGAAACTTTTTTACATTTTTTGAACAGTTATTTGATTTATAACTTCATGTCAGGTCACCAACAGGAAGTAAACATAGGCCTAATTTCTGATCTGATGATTCTTTACAACATTTTGACGTTAACTCGTCTAAAGAGACGTTCAGGTTCATTCTCCCTCCACGTTTGTTTTCATGTTTTTCAGCAGTGTTAAGAACACGACACACACACACACACACACACACACGTTGATTTCCTGACGCCTGATTACTGAGTTTAAAATCAGTATCCTGCTGTGTGCGCTACACAGTCCAACTCCAGAATAATGAGTAAATAGCCCGTCGAATGGAAAGTGTGAATCTTTATTTAAAAACAAACTTTCTATTTAAAAGAGGATCATCACATTATTATCATAAAGAGCTGCTCACATTACAAGTTAAAGAAGTTTAAAGTCAAACTGTGTCAGCGTGTTATTATTCATGTACTCTGGACACATTTTATTGTTTCACTGTGGCCTGGTTCTGGTCCTCATACCAGGGGTTGAGAACCACTGCATGGCAGATTATACATCATCTTAAAATTATAGATTTAGACTAAAATATCCCCTATTGATTTTTTAAATGTAAAATAACAATCATGTATGCAATTTAAAGGTTTCAGATGAGAAAACGTGAAAAACTTTATTTGTTTCGCTGTGACCTGGTCCTGTTACCGGTCCACATACCAGGGGTTTGGAACCACTTCTGTTCTGCTTTTGTATGATTGATGATAAAACATACATGAACCTAAAATTATAGATTTAGACTGAAATATGATCTATATGTACAGCATACAGTGAATATTATGTTTAAATGTTCGAACACGAGACGTTTATTTATTTTCGTGCACGATGAAAACAGAAAATGTTTTGTAAGTTTAAAAGATGTAAACAAACCTGTTCGTATTAAAAGTTTAAAGAAGTCTAAAGTAAAGCTACATTAACTGATTAAGTGTATATATAATTATATATAATTATTAAAGTCCGCTTTACGTGTGGCCTGGTACCGGTCCACAAACCGGTGCAGAGGACATGGCAGAACATGAAATACTTTGAACTGAAATATTCTCCCGTTTCAAGTTTGAAGAAGTTAAAGTAAAGCTAAAGCTACGTTATCATGTGAAGTTATTTATTTATTATTAAAGTCCTCTGGACAAATGATATTGTTTCATTGTGGACTGGTTCCGGTCCACATACCAGGGGTTGAGAACCACTTTTTGTAGCTGCTTAGATGCAGGAACATACATTACATTAAAGTTAAAGATTTAGACTGAAATATTATATATCGTTACATTTTTTTAAAATCCAGGTTTTTTAGTGAAGTTTTGGATGGAAGAAGACGACACGTTTGTTCGTGCACTATAAAAACATTTTTATGGGTTAACAAACTAAAAACATTTCACAGATTCTCTTAATATGTTAGCCTTAAAGCTAACTATGTCTGATTAAAGTCCTCTGGACAAATGATTCTGTTTTATTGTGGCCACCAGAGGAACATGGCAGGTTATACCATGAAGTATTTATATTATTTTTTAATTCAATGTTTTATTTTGTGCAGCTTTAACGGAATAAACGTCAGTTTGTGTGTTTGTGCAGCAGCTCGTGTGTTCGTGTTAATCCAGCTCAAACATTTTAAATGACTTCCCGCTCATGAATCTTTACATCATTTCTCCTCTCTGACGGTCGCAGACGTCCGTTCGGCTCGAAGACGAGACAAAGAGCGAGCGGCGAGGGACTGGGTGGCGCTCTGAGCGAACGCCCCCCCCGTGTGGCCGTTAAACAGCCCCATTAACAGCAGCATAATGTACAGGGTGTATCTGGACGAGCACACACACACACACACATGTGCAGGCAGACTCTCGCCCACACACACACACACACACACACACACACACACTTTTATCCCTCCATGGAGGGAAAAAAAGGGAAAGTTGCCTCTCTAAGTCTGGGCTGACTTGGCCTGAGGCGAAATCTGACCTTTGCACCACAAAGGTGAAACGCTCTGTTCTCATTGGTTTGAGAAAAATGCCTCCAGAAGTAACATTTTTCCCTCCTCACATCTCATCTTTTCATCGGTTATTGTGGTTTTTTTTCTGCCCCCTTTCTTTCCTCCGCTGAGTGAAAACCTCCCCTCCGAACTCGACCCCTCTCCCCCTCCCTCACCCTTCACCCTCCCCCTCCTGTCGACTTCCCTGACAGGCCCTGATGCTGCTGTAACATTTTTATCACCGGGCGGCTGAACACCTACGAGCATGTGCAGGACGGAGCGTGTAGCTCGTGGGACGAACACGAGGTGGAGGAGGAGGTGGAGGTGGGGGTGGGGGGGTGGAGATTGAGTGTAAGTGCTCGCTAAACAATGTTCCAGGTATTTCTCGGGGAAACGGCGGGGTCCGCCGCTTCTGGGTCAAGTTCACGACCTCGCTAAGAAGTGGATCGTTGACCTCGACCTGGACGCAATTACATAAATATTTTCCTCTGCATGAGAAGAGAAGCGTGACGTGACGACTGAGCGTGCACGCTTTACAACTAAATATTAAATTAAAGGTTCAGTAACCGTGACGTGTTGCATGTGTACTGTCGTTGTCTGACTGATATTGTTCCTTACGATGCATTTAAATGCAAAACATGCACGTTCAGAGGAAGAAAGACTTTATTTAGAAGCAATATTCACTAGATTGATTTTTACATTAATTTGACATTAAATTCAAACATAATTAGTGTGTTTATATCACTTATAATTAAATATATTTCTCATTAAACCCAAATACATTTCCACATTGCATCAAACTCGATTATTTGTTGCAAAAATACTGTCATAAATATAAAAATAAAAACATTTTAACCCTTTGCAGCCACCTTATTTTAGTTTACGATCATTTGCAAGCATTTTTATGTTAAGTGTTAATATTTATTTAAATATAAATAAATATATATTTTATTTTTTAGTGTTTCTAAGCGTTCATAGACACTTTAAAGGGTTAAAATCATCCAAACATCAGAAGTTGAAGCTTTGAAAAGGCGTTTCAACAACATGAGAAGGTGAAACTGTGCACTTGTGTTTAAAAGTGAGAGGTTAGTCTGAGTTTGTAAAGACGAACCTCAGAGACTCATCACTGCACTCTGATCTGCTGATGAATGCAGACGTGACTGTGCAGTCGACAGACTGAGTGTTTCCTAAAGAGGAGAGAGAGAGAGAGAGAGGCGGCCTAACGAGAGCTGAAGACGATGAACAACGTGATGGAAGAATAAAAGTGGCTCTGCTGGTTCATGAATCGATGCTGGACTGAATCTAAAGAGTCCAAATGAGCCAAAATGTCTCGTTCAGCCTACCTGAGCCTACGACCTGCGCTGACGTCACAGCCACCGCTTCACACACTAAATCTTACATAATAGTTGCTGACTCGCAGGTTAGGTGAAGAAACATTTGAGTTAAAGCTGCGAGGAGTCAGGGAGGAGGGAAGGAGGGAGGAAGGAAGGAAGGAAGGAAGGGAGGAGACCATCCACTTCAGCTGATTGGCTCAAACTCGCATGGCTAACAACGTAAACAATGACGAGGAAGAATGATGATGGCTTTTATTCTTTAATGAAATCTTTAAATTTTAATGACAAACTGCAGTCGGTGGTTTCACACGCACAGCTCAGACGTCACGTTACACGTTACATGTTACACGTTACACGTTACAGTGCGGAACTTCTAAAGACACAGCAAGTTCACGGTAGAAATAATTCAAGAGACAGAAAAACACGAATATGATGAGAGAAAAACGGCGTACACAGAATGATTATTTATCCAATAACAGTGAAATATAATGAACCAACATTAGCACTCCTTAAACTCACTCGACATTTTTAAGACAAAACTCGAGTTCATTGTGTCAAAACAATCCGATTTTTTAATTAGTGTAAATAATATAACGAGTAAAGCTGCTCAGGCTGTTTTAATTTCAATTCAAATTTATCTTTACAGGTCTAATTTTAATTATCTAACTATCTATCTGATTTATAGTGTATAATTATCAGGATGTTCCTTAATAATAAAATACAACATATGAATTGACACGTACAAAAACAGTGTTTTAGAGTCTGTTACAAATATTAAACCTGAATATTTAACATCCTGATTGTTTTACAATCAATATTAAATCTTTTATTTTCTCCTGACTCAGGTTATTTGGATTTGTTTACGATATTTAAACAATTAAAAATTCAATAAATTTTTGCCACCTGTGGCTCCTCCTGACTGACACAGGAACAAAATCATTTTATATTTACAGATTTTTTAACTCGGTTTCCTTTAAAACAACGTGCACGAATGATCAAATGTCATCAAAATATATTTATTTATTCGAAGTGACTTGATGAAACTGACGTAAAATCAGCTGCACGTTATTATAATTCTAATATTTTTATAATATTCTGTTTGAAGTTTATTTTTTTACTCTGAGCGCTCGTGAACTTTGTCCTCATCAGATGTAGCTTCATGCTACGTCCACGCAGGATAACTACGTCAGGTGTGAAGCTGAAGATCAAAAAGATATTGTGTATTGTGTGCGCGTGTGTGTGTGTGTGTGTGTTCATGGGGGTGAGTGATGGAGAGAGAGGGGTGAGGAGGTGGTGGTGGTGGTGGTGGTGGTGGAGGAGGGGGAGGTTGGGTGGTAGCCCCGCTGTTTGGCCATACGCTCCTGCCTTCTCTTGCCTTTTCAGCCTGGCTGACCAGAGAGCTCATTTGCATTAGCGGTGTGTGTGTGGGGTGATGGAGGGGAGGTGGAGGCGGAGGAGGAGGAGGGTGGGTGGATTTCGCTTGAGGCCTGTCTACTCTTCCAGGCAGTAGACTGGTGTGTGTGTGTGTGTGTGTGTGTGTGTGGCATGTAGTGGGGGGGTAAATCGCGCTCTGGCAGCGAGGACGTGTCACATCCGTGTAGCCCCCGCTAATCAGGGCCGGCTTGAGCCGCGGCCAACTAGCCGAGGCCTCGCTCTGCCTCCACACCATGTGAAGAAATGCAGATAATGGCGCACGCTACGGCAAGAGAGAGAGAGAGAGGCATGCTGGGAAAAAAAACACACACACAAAAAAAAAAAAACGCTACATACGTGTAGCTGGTGGAGTTCAGCATACGGGGGGTGTGTGTGTGTGTGTGTGTGTGCGGCTACGCTCTGACAATCCACCAGCAGCAGCAGCAGCTCCTTTCCATTGCAAATCCTCAGTCATTTGGTGAAGTGCTAGTGACCCCTATGGGCAAGACGCTGTGAATTTTGGCTATTCATGATGTGCATGGCTGAATTTGCACTAACCCAGAGAAAAAAAAAGAGGCGTGGGGGAGGTGGAGGAGGTGGAGGAGGGGAGGTGTGCACGTGTAAAAGGGGACTGCAACATTGAAAACACTCCCCGAGCTACAGCCAAAATGGAAAAACTCTGCTCCTCCTCGCCTCCTCAAAGTCCACCGAGCTGCTTCTTCTGCAGATTTCCAGGGAAAGCGGCGCCCCGAAACAATCACAGCCAAACACAGAAAGACGTGTGAACATCCACCAAACTGACCACAAGCTCTGAGGCCGGTGGATGGAGACAAACCTGGCAACCCAGAGACGACAGAAAGCTCAAATTTAAAGAGTTCCTTCAAAATAAGACTCCTCATCGTTACATTCAACCATAACTCTTAAATCTTTGACTTGTTCTGGAGTGTTAGCAACATTTCCACCCTTGTGCAACCTTCTCTGCCACTACTGTACTCCAACAATACTGAGGGTGGAGTATGGGGGAGAGAGAGGGGAAGGATTGTGACAGTATCAGCGGCGAGCAGCACCCACCTCCCTCAGGTCTTCACTCCGCCTGAGCCGAAACCTGCCACTCTTCTTCCATCATCCTCTACAAACAAAAAGCAGCCGAGCGATAGACAGGGACACAGCGGAGGAGGAGGTGGAGGAGGAGGAGGAGGTGGTGGAGGTGGAGGAGGATGGGATGAATCAAGAAGGGAGGGAGGTGAGGGAGAGTTAACCCAGGGGGAGAGATTTATCCGGGGCGGGTTCGGGATCCGAGGCGACCCCTGTGTTTTCCTTCTTCACCATCAGCTGCCCTCGACGTGGCGAACACACACACACACACACACACACACACTCTCTTAAAGCGTCTAATCCGCATCTTAACTTAAATATAATGTATTCCAAAAAATAATATGACACAAAGGGATGATAAATAGCAGGATGAGGCCTGCATTAAGCTAAAGGGGCTGTGTGGATAATAAGTATGGAGGAGACCCGGGCCCGATGTGTTCCTCCTCTGCCCGCCCGGGAGCTCTAATCCTGGGCTTTGAGCGGAGGACGAGAGGCTGGAGGTTGAAGTCAGTGTAAGATGCATTAGTGTCTTCGACACATGTGCGTCCTAATCCTCTGCTCTCCAGCTTTTTCTGAGCTGCTTTTGTATTTCATTTCTCCCTCCCTCCGCCCTCCTCCATCCATCCTCTCCATCCTCTCTCCTCTCTTGACCAGTTAAATCCCGGCGGGGCTCGGCCGAGTGACAGGCCCCATTCAGCGGTGTGCTGGGGGTGACAGCTGGTGAGAGGCCCGTGTGAAAGAGCGCTGCCCCCACGATGCCTCCACCACCCTCCTCCTCTCCGGGCAGCAGCTGAGCCGCCCCTCGTCGTTTTAACCCCCTTTAAAGTCTCTTTGGACCGGCCCGGGACGGACCCGGCGAGGGGAGAACAGGTAGTGAGTGTCAGTCTGTGACCTTCAGCTCAGGTGACATCTTTAGTGCCGCGCGGTCATCGCCTGTCAGTCAAAGCAGGCAGAGCCTCTGCAGATATCTGGCTGCTCATCATCATCATCATCACTGCTGCTGCTGGAACCAACAAACTCAGGAAGCTCTGCAGGTTTAAAACTCCAACGATGGTCTTCATATTTATCAGACTGGTTTGATTGATTATCTCACATGTCGAGTATTTACTGTGTTGTTCTGTCAGCCGCTAGCTCTGCTGTGATCCAATAAGTGGAGACAAAACACACCTTAAAGTTTCAAGAGTTTAGTATGACCAGCAGCTTTTGATGGCTCCACAAACTACATCACTTCCTTTAAATATTTGAATTTTCAAAATAAAATCAATTAATTTTTGTGTGTTTATTTAAAAAATAATTTGTTTTCTTCACAATTTGGATCTTATTTTTATTTTTTCAGTTATAATAACACTGCACGCTGCTGTCTGTCATAATTCTCACCCACATTGTCTCTTTTTAAAGATAAAAGTATCAAGTATTTCACAAACGAAAACGAAAAATCTGAATTTTGTCAACAGAAATATGTAAAAATAAATCATATTATGACCCCTTTAGATGTATCTCCGGACCTTTTCAGGAGTCCTGACCCTCAGGTTGGGAAGCACAGAGCAGAAATGATGAAATAAAACTTGATGATCTTTTTCTTTTAATGGAAATCAGGTACACGTTTAAATGATGCAGGAAAAACGTTAAATCTGAAGTTTGTCTGGTTACAAACGGCGAGCTTCATTCAGATCCTCGTCTGAACCTGCTTCATTTTTATTTTTACTGAACTTAAACTTGATTTCAGCGACAATGAGGGCCGTGTGTGTCGGCTTATTCATTTTTAGCAACACTTGAGCGTCGAAACGCGTTTATTTGTGTAAAAAGAGTCAAGGACGATGACTCCAGCCGTCACTTTGCCGTAACCTGGAGCGATTTGAACTTGCTTGGTGTGTTTGAACGAGGCTCCACAGCGTCCACACACTTGATCCAGCCGCCCTCCCTAAAGTACGGGAGCTGCTCGGCTCTCAGCACGGCTCTCTAGTCAGTTCACTTCATTAACAAGGGGGAGCTTGTGCTGCTCTGAGGCCTGTAGTATTGTGTGTGTGTGTGTGAGACCTACAGGAGTGTGTGTTTGTGTTTGTGTGTGTGCGTGCGTGTGTGTGTGTGTGTGTGAGGCCCGTCTGGTGCTGCCCTCATGTCGACCATGACAGCATGTTCTTTCTCTGCCCCCAGCCTGCTTGCGTTGCCTCATGTCCATCAATCTGTGAGAGCGCCCTCACCTGCACCTGTTTGTGTGTGTGTGTGTGTGTGTGTTTCATGAGTTTCCTTCCACATTTCGGCTTGTGTGTGTGTGTGTGTGTGTGTTGCCTGCCCGCCTGCCTAACGAGGGTCCCTAGTCCATATGTGACTTCCTCATTAACGGGCCCACATGACAGGGACAGAGGCGCTGGCCGCTGGCCCAGAGTCGGGCTGACACCGCCGGACCCCCAGACGCCAGCGGGACCGCGCATGTGTGTGTGTGTGTGTGTGCGGCCACAGATGCCCTAACCATGTGGCCCCCTGTTCTCTCTTCCAGTTAGGACCACTAATTACAGGCTGGATCTCTCCCCTCTCCTCTGCCTCCCTCCGTCCCCTCCATCCCTTCCTTTCTCCGTCTCTTTTTGTCTGTTTTTGAAGTGTTAATGGCGTCATCGGGTCGTAATTGGCCGGCTAAGATTGATAGTAATTGATAGGAAGGGAACACGGTGTGCTGCTGCAGTGTTGCGGGGTTGTTAGTCGACATTTACGGTGCAACTGGGGGCTAATAAACAGAGAGGGAGCGGCTGGAAACAAAAAAGTTCAGGTTGTGAGCAAAATGACAAACTAGTCGCACACAGCAGTGCGAACAGTCGATGTTGGCAGGAGTGTGTAAAGAGAGCTGCACCAGGCAAGCCGCCACAGGCAGTGATTGACAGCCTGTCACGGGGAAACCGGCTTTTTCGGGACTTCAAGTCGACTTTCGCAAAACGCCGCTCTGCCTGCCGTACCTGGCAGAGGCACAACTGGATAACAAGCGAGGCCTGTTTGTGCCGCCGGTGCCACATTCAGTGGGAATCACGGGCGAGAACAAATAATGTCAGTGCCTCTCTCTCTTTGTGTGTGTGTGTGTGTGTGTGTGTGTGTGTGTGTCTCTTGTGCAGTTAGTGGTCACAGGGAGTGTTTTTCCCATCATGCTGAGCTGCAGAGAGGAAACACAAACACGAGCTGACACTCACCTCCACCAGCTCTGCAGCCCATACAGTGAAAATAAGATGATGATCAGAGATCAGCACGAAAAGAGACGGTTACTGCGGCATCATGGGTACCAGAAGGTTTTTTTAAGCATATTTACACACTTTACTTAAGTAAAAATACTCGATTACTCTGGGACCACAGCTCCTTCATTCCAACAGCTGTCAGACTCTTGAACACCAGCAGGACTTCATGACTTTCTGATCAACTTTGTGTTCACGAGCTGCTGTGACGAGTGAACTTCCTGCTGTGGTCTGTATCTTATATCATCTGATTATTATGAAGGATTAATCTGCTGATTATTTTCTGCATTAATCGATTTTTTATTTGGTTTTTAAACTTCTGAAAATAGAGAAACAGACTGAAAATGATTAAAACAACTTAAAAGAGAAAAGCAGCAAAACGTCCAGATTTGTAACTATTTATTTCAGCTCTGCTTGTTGGAAAAAAGTAACTTTTACTCTGAAATGTAGAGGAGTAAAAGTATAAAGTGTCATATCTATCTATCTACTTGAGTAAATGTACTTAGTTACATTCCTCTCATAAACACGTGTTGGTTCAGTGGTCAGTATAAAGACAATTTAAAAGTATACAGACTAAAATCACCTCATTAAAACGTCATTAATCAGAATAAATCAGATTTTTATGATAAAAGTACAAATTTATTTAACCGGCCACTTCACTTGAATGTAAACAGGGTGGCCAAAATACTAGAATCACCTCTCAGTATGAAGTATGATGTTCAAACATTATTCGTCTCACCAGCGTTTCTAAAAACATGACTCTGACTTTATATTTGGTCAATCACATTAATTGCCTCTGATGAAACATTATTTGAGTTAATTACGTCCTGCCCGCCCACGCAGTCTTTCTTTACGGACTCACACTTCAGAAATCAGCACCGACGCACTCTTTATCAAACACGCATGATTAGACGGCGTGTAGTTCAGGTTCAGTCGGTCAGAGTGACACTTTAACCGCGTGCTATCACCGCACAGCTGCGTGCAGATGTTCCCTCCAGCGAAACATGACAGCGACACAATATATCGAGGATTCACGTGAGACTGATCTCAGGTCTGAGTCCTGGAGATGTCCGCCGCCTTTGACAACCACCACCTGCTCCTGCCTACGACCTCGTGATCTCTAGGTCTGAGCTCCGAAGCTTCGCCCGACGACTGTACCTGTCGAGTTCACACGTGTAACTCTTCTCCGTTACATGTATGATCATTTCTGGGTCACGGGGAGAGCGTGTGAGCGAGCCGCGGGCTCGGACTATTTCCATTAAAAGTTTGTCACGAGCATTTCATCACTTCCAATCAAAACCTCCGTCAACACAGGGGGTGTAAAAACACACAAAAAACAACATTTCTTCTATTCTGAGTCCATAATTATAATATGTGATTATTCACATTGTGGTGGTTTGTGGGCAAATGTGCGGCAATCATTAAGGTATTGTTTGGCTAAGAAAGTATAATTTGCAGACTGTGCTATTGTACAGGACTTAGCTGCTAATTACTATGTACATTTAAGACTAAAGATCGCTGAGAGGCGGCTGATTGTTACACAGCTATTTAAACATGTATGTTAATTGCTCCGTTTCTGAGATTTTTCTGTTTACTTCAAAATAATTACCTGTCACACAAACGTTCAGGCCTCAGGGGAACTTTAACATCCTCAGCTGATATCATTTTCCCCCTAAGCGGGTCTTAAACTGCCTCCCGGTGTTAAAATTAATTGCCCCCCGCCCTGAACCGCCCCGGCCTAGACACAGGGTTGACCCCAGACAGCCGTGTTGACCTCCGACCTTCCAATTGTGTTGCTGCCTTTCCAGGGTAAACAGAGGCAGAAGGCGGCCTGTCTGCTGAGCTAATGGTCTGTCTGTCTGGAGCTGGATTCAGGTGGAAACAAACAGACGTGTTTCTCAGCACGTGTGCAGAAAAATTACCGACCTGATTTCAATGAAACTTGGAGAAATGATGCAGCACGAGCTGAAGAAGAAGCAGCCATGAAACGTTGGAGGCAGACCAAACATAACAACACACTGATTTACAGTAATGTCCTCATACAAACAGCTTAAACCTCTTAAATTCAGCCCTGTGGAGTCGTGCTTTGAGGTAACAGTTTATCAACCTGCCCGTGTGTCTGCCAATCAAACGGTCCGTCTGTCAGCCAGTCAACAAGCTTCACAGATAAAAACTTGTTCTCAGAATAGAATCAGCTGTTCTCGGTACTGTCAGGCGCTCTCAGGAGGAGCGCTCCTCATCCGACGCCGGCACAGATAAGACGGGGATCTCCTTTTGGAGCACGATGGAGTGAATGAGTGATGGAGCGAGCGGTCACAAGGTGCAGCTTCAGGCCTCACAGAGCTTTGTCCTCTCTCATGTCATTTCTTCACCCGCCCTCCATCTTGTGCTGCTCATCTGAATGATTCAACCCGCCTCCTCCCCCCAAAACACACTATCTCAGCCCTCAAACTCAGCCTGCGGTGTTTGGGTCCAAGAAATCAAGTGAAAAGAGGAAATTAATTTTGTTTGAACTCATTTCACCTTTGAATGTGCCCCCGGATAGCCGGGAGGCGTCGAGGAGTGAGGTTGGATGTGATAACGGCTATCTGCTGCTTATGGTCTGCAGCTCTTTCTCCCCCACAATGCACTGCCACAAGGACTGTTCAGGGGTCAGCTGAGATACAATTAATGTCTGTGCCCTTGTATTAAAACACTCGGAGAGGTGAGGTGTCACTTCTGCACAATGATGGAAGTCCATTCGGATCTTTCTGGTGAATTTGCGTCAATCTAAAGACGTTTAGAGGTCAGACTTTATGAAAGGGTGTTTTGTAACCTGCAGTTTATGTCAGCTACACTTGCTAACGTGGCATTTGATTGGTCATGTTTATCCAGAGCACTTCACAAGCTCGGTATAGGTCACCTACATTGGGAACCAAGTCATCATTTTGCCCTAACAGAGCCACGCTGGACGACAGATTAGATTTTTCTCTACAAACATTAACCTGATTCTTGTCTTTTATTGGTTGACGTAAATCTCAGAAGATCTTTGAATAGAAACGATAGGTCCAGGTTGGCAATATCTGTTGGCCAGCACTGAAATATCCCAAGAACTATTGGGTGGAAACTGGAAGTACAGACATTCATGCTCCTCTGAGGACGAACCCTACTGACTTTGGCCTTTTCCTCTAGTGCCAAACGTCGAATGGAGACAATCATGGTTTTCATGAACTTCCATGATCCCTGGTTTGTGATAAAGAACCATCTGGGACTTGGCAGGTGATTGGATGAACCATCGATCAAGGCGAACTTCAACCAGTCAGATCAACGAACCATCAAACAAACTCCTTTAGAAGTCAGTCAGAAGAAGAGAGTCATCTAGAGCTACCATGAGGTCAACATTAAAATGTCATAACAGTTGAATTTTCTTAGAAAGTCATGAGTGTGGCAGAAGATCTTTAGTCTAGTTTAACACAAACCCACCAACATTTCTGCATACATAAGATTATCATTGTCAAAGGAGTCGTAGGTGTGTTTTATAGACTCAGCAGCATGATGCAAAACCTTTAAGTAAGTTTCTAATTATGACGCGTACCTGATCCAAATTAAAGGTTGAACCCAGACCAATCCAGGTCAGATCTTTCAATATCAGATCTCTTGGATCTCTTGGTGATTGGCTCCTCGTAGCAAATTTGCATAAATCTGAATATCTGTAGCTTCATTTGGTTCAAACTTGTCGTCACATTCCAGCAAAGTCTAGAAATGACTTCCTGTCTCCTCTGGATTTATCGTAGCTTAGCAGATGTGAACTTCTGGCTGCACAGGAGTTTGTGTGCATGCATGTATGCTGTTTCTGGCAGACTATCTATTCTATCCTGTGTTGTTTGGCGTTTTGTGTATACATTAGTGGACATGAATGAAAAAGAAAAAGAAGGGGGGATTAAATGAAAAGAAAGGATCAACTGATAGGATCTGTGGAAAGAAGCCCGAGGTTGTTAAAGGTAATGAATCTATACCTGTGTCTCTGCAGCCATTGTGGCGTATAATTGCGGCTGTGTTCTTCAGTGGCTGAGAAATGCCAAAGAGGGACGCTCAAACAAAACACCTGCCCCTGCTGTTATTTTACTACAATATTTCCTCCCTGACAATCGCCTGTCTCAGCCTTTCACAGGCTTCCTCCGCTAAGGGTCCACCAAAGAAGAAAAAACAGTGTTTGTAGAAAGAGAGAGAGGAAGGGGCGCCACTTGGGAGACAAAAGGGGAAAGTGATGACATTATGACGTGCCTGTGATGTTAATTAAAGTAAGAGAAAGAGCGCATTCAGCAATGTTTCACAGATACCAAACAATAACCTTTTGTGTTCAAAGAAAAACCCTGTACGGGGGTTTGCACTGAGGTTAGCAGTGGACATCCCCCCTTCAATAATAAGCTTTACAATGAAATGTCACTTTTCTGACATTTCTACAAGGATTCAGGCTTCTGTGCTGACAAGTTTATGTGAGGTGAAGCGTTACGGTTTATTTCCTTTGCTTGTCATTTAAACATTTTGTTATTGGTTGTGTGTATCGCACTCCTCTCTGCTTTGTCTTTGCTTGTCATCTTTCTTGAAGGAGTTGATGTGTGTGTGTGTGTTTTTTTAAAAGGCCCTTAGGGTTTGTTTTATTTCACGTCAAGAGAATTTATATTTCTGATGTGCTTCATCACTGAGCATGTAAACACTGTAAGCCAATCTGAACGTTTGGATGTCAGGCGTGCGTTCTGTCACTTTCTATCTCGTTGTCATTGGCAGGATGAACGCATTAAAATGGACTTAAAGTGTCTCCAAACTATACGACACTTTCAGACCGTTACAGTTCAACTGGAGCTATGTGTGTGGGCATTCGACAGAAATCAGTCCAGAAATACATGAAGACCTTTCTAGAGAAGCTTCAGTTCATCTGAGGTTCGGCAGTGTTTAAACGTGGTGATTCAGGGTGACATGGGAGGTGTTTGACTTGCTCCTGCTGCTGATGAATCCACTTTCCAGTGTGAACGGGGACATCATCATCTCGAAATATGGAAGCTTCATGAATGACAAGTAATTTCACCGTGGGGTGCACCTGTAAAAAACGGTCTATATCCTTGTGTCGTTTTTCCACCGTGCAGAGGAATCACCGGCTCTCAGGACATTGTTACGCATACATCTGTAGTTCATACAAAGACCTACCAAAGGTTGCTGTTGGGATGTTGGTCCAACACTTTGCCAGCAATATTTCAACAACCAATGAAGGGGTTGCAATTCAAATTTTGTACAAACATCAATGGTTAAACTTAGACAGAGCAAAGAATGGACGTTGTATCCGTGACGTCACAAGTTTCTGAAGCTCAGCTTCTTTATCTTTGCAGAATTGCACCCGGGTGGAGCACTAGCGCCAACGTGACTGCCACAGTATAAATATAACACATATGCACATGTATATTGAGGTATTCACCTCGACCTCTTCAGCTCCAGCAGCTTCCTTGCCCGCCATTTTCACAACGTCTGTGGTCCCTCCACCTTCAGCTACGTAACACAACAAATTGCCCCTCGGGGATAAAGATTCCTGGAACCTTGAACCTAGCCAAAATGGAGAGCGTCATGGGTACTCACAGTATACTTCCACATCAACATGTTTGTGTTGTCACTGGCAGCATGTTACCGTGCTAATGTTAGCATTTAGCAGAGTAAATCGTGGCTGTGAAATGTAAAATTATGATTTATCACATTTAATCTTTATTCAAGTTCATTAATACGTTTCCGTCCGTCACTGTTTGGATTCACGCTGCCTCGGTGTTTCATGTTGTCAGTCTGCTCCTCTGTATTAATAATGTTTTGCATCGCAGTACAAAGACTGTATGGATCGTCTTTGATTTGACAGTGACGCAAATAAAACTGAGGAGCTCTGAAAACAGAACTGGGCCATTTCATATCACACATGATCATTTTATTTTAGCCTGCATGGATACAGTAACTACTAAGATTCCCTCTCACATGACGACTGTTAACAATAGTATATCATAAGTTATTATTTGATTATTTTTTGCTTGCTAACGAGCTCAAACTGTATCAAACTGAGGATGATGGACAGTAATGGCAGGTTGCAGCGTCGCAGAAAAGTTACAGGTTAAAAGAAAAAGCGCATTCATCTGCTCACAGCGCTCGTGCTGCCTTTTGTTCCTTGTGGGTTGCATTTCTTTTAGGTGTCCAAATTTCTAATTACTACTTTGGAAACGAGTATTTCAACCACACAATAATCCCTTCCTCTGTAACTCCAGTAAAGATCAAACAGTCACTGGAAAATAGACAAATGCCCGTCAGGAAAATGATCAGCAGTGTCCAAAGAAATGCAAGCACCCACCAGAAATGAAGAAAACTTGAATATAAACTGATATTAGTTGACTTTGACACACTGCAGAGGTGGAGGAGGTGGAGGAGGAGGATGGAGTAGCTGATGCGTCGACCTTGGTTGAACTCCATCTTGAGTTTTTTGGAGGTCATTTAAAATTTAGACTGAAAGCTCTGCTCATTTAACGTCACTGACTGTTTAAGATGCCAAAACCTGAAACAAAGTTTTGGTTTGCAACTTTCCACTTTCCAAAGTTCCATGCACGAATGCGCGTCCTCCGTTCAGTCCGGGCTGAAGCTGAAGAAGAATCGAGACTCCGACAGCGAACATAAGTGGTCCATGGATGAAGTTGTAGGAGGTGGTGAACACTCCGTCACACACTCTAAAAACTGCCTTTACCCGTCCTCTTTTCTCCCTTTTTCCCCTCTAGGACACTGTAGGTAAACAAATTCTGCACTGTTTACTCGGTTGCAGTCACCCGGGTACTTGTCAGCAGTGGCTTCTTGCAGCATCAGGTACATCTGAGTGGTCTGCGGGATCTGAGGCATCAGGGAGGCGAGGAAGACGAGGGAAGAGGTGGGGGATGTTGTACGAGGGGAATCGATGCGAGCCTCTTTCAGGCTCAGTTCCCCGGCTGTGCAGCTGCTAGCAATTACCTGCGAGGGAGAGGAAAGACTGTGAAGTAACCCAGCGCTGAAGGCCTCTCCTCGGCTCACACCCCGAGGCTCTCTAATTACTCCAGCAAACGCCTGAATATCTGTCAGAACCAATCAGAGGCGGCCAGGAAACAGGAGCATGGCGAGGCATTCATTTGTTTGCGAGGTAAACACTCGCCAGGTACTTAGCACCGAATCAATGTTTGATTTATTAATGCGTGTATGCAGGTCAGAGCGCCGCGCTTTATTTTGACAATTCTCCCACTTGCAACAAAAGCTGTGGAAAACAGAATTATTAGGTGCAACTACCTTTGTTTTGCTTTTTTCTGCCTTTTTGCAGAAGCTTGTTTCTTAAACGGGGAATTTTCACTGTGAAGAGAACCACATCGACCGAGCGAGCCGATGGGCAAAAAGTCGGAAACAAACACAAGAGGTGATAATCTTCATCTCTGCATCCCCATTCATCCTCATTTTCTTCATCGTCTTTGCAGGATTGGCTTTGGAGTGCAGCCGCCGCCACCGCCGCAGCTACCACCCTGCCATATGTTCGGCGCTGCTCGTCTTTTAGAACCACTTTGTCACTCTCCTCAAGTTCGGAGGTAGACTTTGAAAGTGATGTCGCAGGATGCAAAACACCCAGAGAAGGTGGGCCAGCACCAGACAATGATTAATACCGCTCTCTGCCATCTCCTTGAAGGGAACTGAGGCATCGCTACATCGCAGGAGAATTACTTTGGCTTCGAAGGGGAGGGTGGAGGGTGAGAAAGCAGCGCCATAATTCTCTGAATCAGATGTTTTTTAATTAAAATGTTTAGTGAATACACATTATTCACAACCTTGAAACTTATACTTAATGCACCGGGGAGGGGAGGAGGAGGAAAGTGCTGAGACTTTGTCATATTCACGAAAGCCTCATCTCGATCTCCGTGCTCTTCCTCCAAGGTTGAGCCGGTTATTTTGCGTCTTCCATTCATGTTTTAAAAAAGTGATAAATGATCGGAGTAAAGTTTGCACACTGTTCTGAACTCTCAGAGAAGAACTGGACGCTAATGTTGGATGCTGGACTCGGAGGGAGTTTTTCTTGTTGGGGAATGCCGGAGCGTGCCTGTGCATAAATAAAGTTCGGAGTGTTGACGATGTGTGGCCGAGTCTCCCCGCGAGGCCTGGTCAGTTTGAGCACTGCGAGGTCAGAGATCATGTGTTCACAGAGGCTCGCTAATATGTGTTGTCACACTCCTTAACAGACTAATTAAGACCAATAAGACATAATGATCAGGGCCCTGTGAGTCACACCTCCTGTGGGAGGGTGGAAGGTGTTTGTCGGCTTTCTTCAGGGACTATACTTAAATATGTCAGTGTGTCTGTGTTGGAGGCACATTTAGGTTGTCAGTCTAAAAGTCTAGCTTGAAGTTTAGTGATTAAATATGAGACATTTGCAGATAGTTTAAGTAAGTTTCACATTTTTAACAACGTGGCAGAAACTGTGTGATCATGACAGAGAAACACCCAAGAAGACACAAAGAAGGACAACTGCTGCTTAAATAGCAAAAAATCAGGTGTTCCCTCTTTAGGTAATTAACACTGCACCTGGTAATCAGACGTTTAGGTAACAACCAATCAGCATCCAGCACTGGAACAAGGAGGAAGGGGGAGGAAGGTGGAAATTTCTCTTAAAATCTCATAAAATCTACAAAATGCTTCACATGACTGAACCGGGATTAAAATATTTAAAGACTACAATGAGTCAAATAAACATTTAGACATTAAAAGTCTTCTTAAAGTTTTAAAAGGCGATTTTAAAGAAGATGTCAGATGCTTTGATGTAAAATTGTGATCATTTAGACAAAAACAGATTTATTTATTTCGCTGGAGAAAGTTTTGCAACATAGAGCACTATTACTGACAGACGATAACTGATGGAAATTACCTTGTTTATTTGCGTGTCATTCACACATTCACACATTGACAATGATACTGAATTTTGTGTTTACGTGGCAGCATGTAAACATAAAACAACAGGGGACCCAGGATGGAGCCGTGGGGAACACCACAGGTCACAAAAGAGAAGGTCTCTCTCTTTTTTAGCTCTGTGTTTGGTCTCTACCAACGCCTCATGAAAATATCTGTCTCTTTAGCCACTAAATACTCCACTACGTTGAGCAGCTGATTGCTAACTGTGTCCGTCTATCATCAGGAAGTGTTCAATGGGTTTATCAGAGCTGCCTTTTGCGTCCAAAAACGACAACATGAGAGTGAAAAGTTGTGGGATGGTCAAGTTTACAATGATGTCCAACAACTTTAACATTGTCACATTGTTTTATATAATAATATTTATTGTTTTAGGGACTTTAAGTACCTCCACCACTGCCAAATGGAAGCAGAATTATCCAATAAACTACTTCCTGTCTACATCTTTTTGGCATAGCTGAAGTGAAATAGCAAAAGGAACGTCGATGATTGATGCAGCTTCCAACAAAAAGGAGCTGATTGACCCCGTGTTTGAAAAAGCAAGAAGATGCAGCCACCGTTTACAGGATGAAATATAAAAGAGGTGAGTTATGAATGTCTGCTTTCAGAGCCATGACTCACTCATTCACACACTCAATAAAACTAACTACTGTTCTTTCATGAAGCAATTCATCCAAACAAATTAGAGACTGCGACTAACCCACAGATGAAATCTCACTTAGTACTTACCATGCAAATTAACACCACGCAGTCCATATTCCATTATACATATCATTACAAACCCCTGCCCACTTCAAAACCCCGGTGACCAATAATCAATCTTACCATGTTGGGGAATAAAATGCAAAGCGCTGAATTAACAAGCAGGCGTGACAGGCTGATTATTGATTTAATGTCAGCGGCTGGCTGGCACATACATCTCTGTGGCACGGCACACTATTAAAACGTCCTAACTAGGGTAATTGCATTAGACACCTTTTTATACCACTTTGTGCAGCTAATCGGCATGTAATAAGGAGAGCGAAGAGACAGGAGGCGAGCGATCCGCTGAGTCAGTGGACGTGTGATGTCATGTCTGGAGGTGGAGGGATGACGAGGAAGAGAGGTGAGGATGACAAGTGTGGAGAAGTGATCACAGCAGGAGGAAAAAATCAGGTCAGGTCTCAAACGTCCACTTGAGGCTGGCTCCAGAAGTGAGTCAGTCTCCACAAGTCCCCATGTTAAAATGTTATGCAGAATCAAGAGCGTGGACGCTTCGATTGACAGGTGGGCGTACAGGGTAACAGCTAGCCTGGTTTGATACAAACCAACAAGTACAGTTCTCGCCTCACAGGGTCGAATCCCAGAAATGTAATATCCTTCAAACTCCATGCTTGGACCACTTCCTGTTGCAGCTTTATCGCGGACCACCCTATGAGGTGTTTGAGGGGGGGTGGCCAGGTGCCAGGTGCTCTCTGTGATGGGACTCGGGTCAGAGGCCACGAGGTGGGAGTGGCGCCGGCTCGGAGAGAGGGCGCGTGCTCCGAGCCAGCGGGGCGGCCGGGCTTCGGCATGAATTACCCGCCCGCTGAGCCGACGCTGCTTTGGGGATGCTGGAGGAGAGGTCACGTACTCAGTGGCCCTCGAACGCACACACAACGACAACAACAAGGCTCTGTGTGCGGCCAGCTAGTCACAACAGCTACTCTGCATTTAGCGTACACACACACACACACTTGGAGAGGATGCATTAGGTTAGCTTGGCTGGTCAAAGAGAACGGCTCCGTCCACAGCGGGGAACTAAACACAAATTATTCTCACTAGAATGCTTTTAATATGAAAGACAATCAGCCGCTGGACCGCCAACATTTGGACTGTCCCAGCGCTCAGTGTGCAGCCACATAAGGCAGCTTGTCCAAAGAGCACCTGGACACAACAACACCTCAGCACACCGCTCTGCACTCAAGGTTAGTGAACGTTAAAGTCTCCATGAAGTCAAACTTCATGTTCAAGTGTTTTTGTCCTGTCTGTCCTCCAGAATCTGGACCAACTCCAGGTACAAAGTATTTTCAAGTATTTCAGTAACATTCAGCTGAAGGCCTCACAGGCTGAACGATGTAAAACAGCTGAGTCGAGGCTTTGTTTGAGGATTTGTTGCATTTTCTTGAATTTATTATGAAGTTTTCTTTCTCATCCTTCTCAAAGTCAAACAGTGAACTAAAAGATTTGACCTTCTTTATTAGAAAACAGTTTTTGCGGATCAGTGAACTTCCTCCTCGCCGTTTGTTTCACTGCGATGATCCCACTCTGTCGGAGGAGGGCTGGAGAGAAAGCGAGAGTCCGGGCCGCACCGTTCATCGCCGAGGCCAGAGGCCGCTGCGTCTGCCTCCAGCCGCCTGATTGCCAGAGACCCTGGATCAGTGCCTCCATCATCTGACAACCTGTGAGAGCGACTCATTCATTCAGTCCTCTCCTACACACTTCGGGGACCTCAACAACACCTCGCAGCGTAATGAATCAAACACTCTGCCAGGAAAACATGAACCCCCGCATGAACACACACACACACACACACACACACTAATGATTGTCAGCGAAGACAAAAGAAAGTTTGCTGACGAGTTCATGACTTATTCTGACGGTTGCACAGCGGCAACATCGCGGCGCTACGTTCCATTTTTTTGATACCTAATCACGGCAGACGTCAACAACGCCGTCCTTATTACGCCGGTAATGAAAAGTGAATCAGTCTCACACGGATTAATTTGTAAAAGAGAAATAATTAAGACAAAAGGTCCAAATCAGAACGACAACAAAGTACGACGCGTGACACTTTCCCAGAGTCCTCCTGTGGCGATGCAGGCCTGTCCTTTGTGTCATGACTAGTCGCTCTCTGGCATTAATCAGAGCGTCGTCCTATCTTATTAGGCTGAGCTGGGAGATGATAGGGCGACTGCAGGTCTTTAATCAAGGTTAGAATAATCTGTGATGGTAGCTGATTATAAAGCTGATCATCAGCAACATATTGTCACCTCCTAATCATCCAAATAAACAGAGAGAGACCTGCCCTCGTCCCCCGACGTGGAGGAATAAATTACAAACGCGTGCACGCGCTCCTCCGCGCAGATATCAGCACTTTTACATCAAATACTTTTAATGCAAATACGGCGTTTTGAAATTTCTCGCCTCTCAGCGATCGGGAAATGAATGCACGGCTTGAAAGACATCCATCAAGACGGCAGATAAACAATGAAACGGCCCCTCTCAAGTCGATGATAACCTCAACTTCTTTCTAATCTACTTTCATGTGCTTTGTCTCCTTTTTTTTATTTACTCCCACTCTTTTATTTCACCTCTCCCGGGGTGAGTCTCTCCTCTTTCTCCCTCCTCCCTCTCTCTCTCATTACCTTGGGACCGAGAGTCTCGGCTGTTTTCAACACAGCTGAAATTATAACACGACCGGCGACGGCACTCGTTAGCAGCCTTGTCAATCATCCGCCCGGGCACGGGGAGAAGCAATCGGCGCCGGGGTCAGCGATGAAGATGTTCATTCTCTATTCATCCATCACATCTTCCGGGGAAATCAATTTACACCGCATCAGCGTCACGGCGCCTCGACAACAGCGGTGATATGAAAGAGGAGGGAAACAACTTCTGAGGGGAGCGCTACATTCGTTTAGATACAATCTAATAAACGTCACTCATCTCGGGTTTCCGTCACCTCGAGGTGAACAGACTCCATTGTCCTCCGCTGGAAATTACTATTTGCTAATAACTCTCATATATATCTTGAAGTAGCAGCGAAGCTTTAATAGCTACCAATAGCTAGTTATCAGCATGTTTATAGTCCTCATCCCAAACCTCACTCCTCCTTCATCGTCCCGTTTTACTTATGTATTCTCTTTGGGACGTGGCAGGTGACAAGGCAGAGATTTGGGCCGCCGCCACCACCGCTGCCGCCACCACCGCCGCCGCCGCTCACGTTAATGTAGTTGTTGCTTTTCTTGCAGATGTCAGCTCCACGGTTCATTAATTTGGTTTTGGAGAAGCCCCGAAAGAGAGAGAGGATAAAAGACTGAGGAGAGACAGGTAGAGATGGAGGAGAAGTAATTGGCAACATAAATGAACCCCGGTGGTGTCGCGCTGACACCGTCCACGTTACGACTGCGGATGAAAAAAGGCGATTCTGAGCCGGACATGGCGGCTTTGAGAAAACCTGAAGTGTGAGGTGAGAAACAGTCAAGTAGGGAAGTGACTGAGCAAGAGGAGGAGGGCAGCGTGCCAGTTTGTGTGCATGGAAGCATAGACGTGTGTGTGTGTGTGTGTGTGTGTGCTTTCATTCCAGGAGATGTCATGCTGTTTGAGCAAACGGTTCTCCGTTAAGGCCATCCACCGCCTGCTGCCGGCGTCGCCACCCCTGCTGTACCCGGCCAGCCTCGTGCCAACGCCTCCGACACGGCAGCCGCCAATGCCAGGAGCCCGCCGCCTGCCCCTCGTCTCAGCAGAGCAGATGTCACTCAATTGCCCTCCACCTCCCCCTGAAAACCACCACCACCGCCATCGCCGCCACCGCCACCACCACCACCACCCTAACAGGCAGCCGTGCCGACGTGCCAAGCAGGCGACACCCGACGTGTGAAGAGAGAGAGAGAGAGAGAGAGAGGGGTGGCGGTCGTATCGGCAGGACAGCATCAGGCAGCGACGCTCAGCGTGGGAGCGTTGTAGATTTTTCGCACTCCCCCCCCCCTCTCCGTCGCTTCCCACTCTGCCCCCGAGCCACCCACTCACCCACCTCTCCCTCACAAACACCACCATCACCACACCACGCCGCACATGGCACATAAACACATGCACCGTCTATTCTCTCCCTGAAAAAAAAAAAAAAAAAAAAAAGAGACACACTTTCCCCTCTTTCTCCCGAGATGACACCCCCTGCAGGCCTTTGGAATATTCTAATTCTGTTTCCTAACTCTTATTATGTGTGGAGTGTGTGACATGTGAATTGTAATTAGTCGCTCTGGGGTGAGCAGAGAGCGAAACCCCCCCACCACCACCTCCCCAAAAAAAAGAAGAACCAAAAAACACTGCAGGGCGAATAATACCCCATCCAATTTTAACCCCCGAGTCACCACCCCGCGCTCCTGTCGCGCCTTTGATTCTCTCACATAGGTGTAGCACACGCTCCCTCCTCAGCCTCTCTCCTTCAGCGCTCTTTGTTCCCCCCTCCCGGCACTGATCCAAGTCCATTCACCTCCCCTTAAGATCCATATGGTACAGGAGCGTTCCTTCCATCTTATCTGCAGCCGAGGCCTGTATCAATAACCCCGCAGCCTCCGCTGCACTCCGCCACAAAAGGGCCCGGGCGGCTGGGGCTAGCTGTAGGGATGGAAGATAATGGTATTGAGGTGGTACTTAAATCTCAGCGAACCACAGCAGCTCGAGTAATTAGTGGATGGGATCCATACTGGGGGCGCTAAGCAGAGCTAATGCTACCCTGGGCTCTGCTACTGGAGCGAAATTAGCAGTATGGGAATGTGTGGAGATATCGCGGCGGATTATCTTCCTTCTGTCTCTCAATCTTTGTGAGAGACAACTTCCAAAGAAGCCCCAACAGAAAGGAAGGAGGGAAGGAAGGAGGGAAGGAAAGAAGGGGGGAGATGGAGGAATCAAGCTGGCAGGAAGGGAGGAGGGAGGGATGGCGAGGAAAGGGGATTGTAATTTCACAGCAGTGTCAGAGGAGCCAGCCGAGGCCCTGTCTTTCCATTGAGGCTTCATTAGGGCGAACAATGGACTTCCCTGCCATCTAATTAGACGAGGTTAATGAGGAGAGGAGGGCCGCGGCGGATCCCCGCCGTGCACACTGTGTCGCGGGCGGAGGAGGTGGTCAAGGGGCTCCGAAAGGGCACGAAGGGAGGGTCACCTCGAAGCCGCTTCACAGATTACTGCGTATTTGATCAGGAAACGAGGAGCAGCGTCGAGGCTAAACGCGCTCCTGGTGGGAGGAGGCGTAAACTTCATCTGAAATCAGACGTATTGATCCCCGAGGAGGGAGCGGAGGGGAGAGAGGTGATCACAAAGTATATATTTTCTATTACCTCGATACATTTTTTCTGCATTAGAGAAGAATTAGAAAGTGAAAAGCAATTTATAAACGGCGCACGGTGAGTCTGAGAGCGTGACTCATCGTGCAGAGACCTTTAAAGAGTGAATATTAAACTTTACAAACACACTGGTCACTTTACAGGATGTTTGGTGACGCTCGGCTTCACTTTGAATTTATTTAAATCTCTGTTTCCAGCTGCACTGCACCTTTAAGTGAACCCTTTAGACTTGGCTTGTTGCACAGTCAGCCAGTCATTAAAGGCTGCAGCATGCATCCTCCATCCCACCGGCTATTGAAATTCATGGGTCAAAGGAGCAGCTCACCAAAATGTTATCAGAGAGAGGAGAAATGATTTCTCTGTTAAAACCATGCTGCATGTATGTGAGGAATCATAACACACACGGTGTGTATCATTCATTTGTAAGACGAAGGCTCTATAAGCTGCTCAAACTCCGGTGTGTCAGATTTAAGGAGGAATGCCTCTAGGTGTGCCATGAAGGAGACGAGGAAACGAGGAGATTGCAATCAGTAACTGCACCCTCAGATGTCAGATTTAAATTAACACAAAAATGTGACAAACAGGTAAATTATGACGCGTTATAAACAGCCCAGTGATGCCTGAAGTCGTTCAAAACGACCAAAAACTGCAGTTCATCAAACGTCCACTTGAGGCTGGCTCCAGAAGTGAGTCAGTCTCCATAAGTCCCCATGTTAAAATGTCACAAAGAGACACACAGGAGCACAAGACAGGACAACTAGACACAGGTGAGACTAACGAATGGACAGGTGAAACTAATCAGGGTCAGAAACTGGCAGGAAAACAACAACAAAGACAGGAAGTAGAAATACCCAAGACACAGAGAGGGGAGAACTACAAAATAAAACAGGAAACACAAAACAACAAACTCCTAGTAACCAGGCTTCGTTCAGCTCGCCTCAGGTCCACTGATGATGCACGATCTTTAGACAGGACTACAAAGATGGCGGCGACCAGAGCCTTCACACTGAGCTCCTCATTAACCTGTGGGTGACGTCAGGGAGACGACGTCCAGGTTTTATACAGTCTATGATGCTAACATTTATATTATCATGACAGATCTGCAGAGCGAGTACTTTTACCTGTTACAGAGTATTTCTGCACGATGGTACTGGTACTTCAATTCACAGCCATGGAGGCTGTCGCTTGTTCTACGTCAGTAAAAGATCTTCTACCTGAGGAAAAAGTTTACGATCCAACGATGCTCCAACAGCAAGAAACCTTTTGGTGTTTGTCGTCACATTTAATCACAAACAGGTGAGAAGAACATCACACCCGTAATGAACAGTAAAGAGACGATCAGACATGACGACGACAAACACACTAGAATCCGCTCGTTAGCAACAAAGTCAACAACAACAACGTAAGGATGCGGCTAATTAATCGGTTAGGTGTGAGGGAGGTGAATTCGCCATTAGAGACGCGACAGACGACGGTGTACATATGGAAGAGGCGAGAAAAGACTGACACTTTGGTGACACAGCTGGCGTCTAATGCACGAGCTGTAACGTATAGAGTGAAGTTAAAGCATCATTTGATTTTTCTCCAACACGGCATAGGATATCCGCTCCGTAACAACCATTTCCCGCCATGAAAACAGGCCTTTTACGGCGCATTAGAAGAGATTGGAGGTGCCTAAGCTGGAAGCTAGCAAATGGGACCCTACTCTGCCATTTCTGTGAGGTAAAAACAATGTTATCGCTGCACATTATGAATCCAAGAGAGTGCAGCCTATAGCCTAGATTGGGCTCTCACAGATTAAGGTAATTTCCAGGTCATGGTGTGCAGTAATGACCATAATCACAGTTGCTGTTAGGCTAATTTCAGATAGATTTTGTGTCCATTGTCACCAAAAAGCCATTTTGTTTTATCAGACAGAGATAGAAGTCTCTCCCGTATATTCTACAGTTTACACAGCCTCCGTCTCGCCTCTTTTCATTTCCCCACAGAAATGACGCCGCCTGAATCTGACATGCGCGAGCAAAATGTTAATCAAACAAACCCCATTTCTGCTCAACAGCTAAACCAAACAAACGGGCCTCAACTTTCCCATTCAAGTCAAGAATGACAGCGTAACACAACACAACAGCGGGCGAACGCGGCACTTCTTTATTCAGGGAACGTCAGCCAAGCGCCATTCTGTTGAAAATATCAACTTCAGATGTTGAGGGGAGGAAAAAAGACGGGCGTTTTGTCTGCCTTTGTTGGTTCGGGCTTGATATGCCGCGTGAGCCTTTCAAGCCATTTGTTAGACTCAATTTCTTCCTCTGTTACATCTGCAGATTACGTTTCAAGCAAACAACCAGCAACATGAAGGCACAGAAGCGCTATTATGGTGAGAGAATGACAACTTGCATAGGTGGAGAGCAGGAGGAAATACAAGAAAAGGATGGAGAGAAAAAAAGAGTTGATGTAAAGAAGGCCGGGGAGATTGGAAAGAGGCGGAGATAGAAGTGATGAGATACTACAGTGATGGGATGTATGCGTGTGTGTGTTGTAAATGCTTGCATGCAGGATATGCAAATACAGGCGCTTTGATTCTCCGGCCTTAAACATAGTCGCCCTCTTGTTGTTTTCTTTAAGTCTCCATCTTGGTTTTTAATGTCTCTCCTGCAGGTTTCTTCTTTAAACATTACACAAAGAGTTTCAGATGAACCTGAAACTTATTTTTATAATCGTATATGGTGCAGCAGAGAAGACCAGCAGCTAAAATGGGAGCTAAAGCTGCTGCTATACCGTCTGTTTTGGTTTGTGATGCAAAAGCATCAGTGCTTTTCTGCTCATACAAAAAGACATTTGAACACACCGATGAGAGAAAAAGTCATGAAGAGAGGAGTTCAAAGTAGCCACTGTTAGCTCTGTTGGCAAAATAGTTAGCCGGGCTGCTTAGCTTCTAAACACACCAATAAGAGAAGAGGTCAAGAAGAAAGTGAGCTAGTTAGCCTGGCTAATCTTTGAAGTTCAAAGTAGCCATTGTTAGCTATGTTTGGTAAAATAGTTAGCTAGCCTGCTTAGCAAAAGAAAAGAGAGGAGTTAGCTAGTTAGCCTAGCTAATCTTCATAGTTAAATGTAGCTGCTGTTAGTTATGTAGATATAATAGTTAGCTTGCCTGCTTTGCTTCTAAACACACCAATGAGAGAAAAAATACAAAGGTTAGCTATGTAGGTAGCTAGCCTGCTTAGCTTTTAATGTTCACATAGTAATAAAAATGGCATGTAGAGAGGAAAGAGAGGGGTTAGCTAGTTAGCCTAGCTATTCTTTGAAGTTTAAAGTAGTCACTGTTAGCTTCTTTGGTAGTTAGCTGGCCTGCTTAGCTTCTAATGTTAATGTCTGCTTGTATGTCTTTCTTATGTGTAGCTAGAAGAATCAGAGAAGTGTAAAGTTCGACTTTAAAGGAATTGAAGCTTTTTCTTTCTTCTAAATCTCTAGAAACAGACTCAACCGAACTTTGTTGGGTCACTGAGCAAGTCGACATGGATTTGGCTTTTTTAACCAACAATGTGATGCGTCCAAATAAAGAGATGTTTGTATGTATTCTGTGTTGAATGTAGATTTAGGCTGAAAATATGCCGTTACAGCAGATATATTAGCATAAAAAACGTAAAGAATTTGCTAAAAAACTGGGTGGAAACTGAATCTCAGAGACCGGTCGTGGTGTGATCTCACCCGGGGTGCATGCACCCTGCAAGAGCAAAAGTTAAAGCAGACCTGGTTCCATATTTTACAGCTCTACACGCTCTCTGAGTGTGGACTCTTCAATGAGGTGCAGCAGACTGCTGAGGAGTTCCTGCCGTCCAAAGGCTCGACTGCTTTAACCTAGATCGCCATCTAGTGATCAGGTTCAGTACACCACACCATCCTCCACACACACACACACACACACACACACACACAGTATGAAGCAGATCGAACATTGACTGTCTGTGAGGCATTTTCAGGATTTCAAAGTGTTTAAGACAAACGCTCTTTTGTCCTGACATCTTTTATAATCAGTTACACATTTTTCTTCTCATCGTGAAAATATGACTCGCCGTTCGATGACGATCAATACGTCCTCGTCGCTGCTGCTGACATTTAAATTACTGATTTCCACAAATTGTTTCTCAGGAAATAAACAATAGACACAGAGAGCTGTAACCTGCATGACTGTGAGATCTATCTGCTTCCTGTTAGCTCGTCATGTCAGCGCTGCTTTCAGGCTCCAAACATGATTCAAATTTCATCAATACAATCTTAATTTAAACATTTTGTTCATGTAGATTTGAACAGATCACACACTGAAGCTTCTATCATGTCATTCATAAACATAAAGTTAGGTTTGGTATTTGCAGCAGTCGCTTTAGTTTTTGGTGTTTGTTGTCACTCTTATATTCTTATATCTTATATTCCTGGTTTATGAAAACAAAAGGAATTTTTTGGCTTTTTATGAATGTAAATTTGAATGCAGCTCAAACTGCAGCTTGTTTTAAATATGTTCAACCTGATTTTTGGCTTCCTGTTATAATGCAGTTTTAATGGCACACAAACTGCAGCTGTATCATGTCAGTCCTGAACACAATCTTAGTTTTGGCTTTTTGTTTCTTTGTTATTTGTTCTCCAGAAATATTGTTGGTTTATGAAACACAACAAAAAAATGTAATTTTGAATGGAGCTCAAAGTGCAGTTTGTTTGCGTCAGTCTTATATCTGCAGAATAAAACCTCATTTTTTGATTTCCTCAATGCGGTTTTGAATAAATCACATACAACAGCTTCATTTTTTAAAATGGATTTTTGAATAGTTGAGATAAATTATTATTGTTTGTTTGTCTCTTCAAAAAAAATCCTGGTTTATAAAATGAAACAGAATTTTTTGTCTTTTTATGAATGCAGTTTTGAATGAAGCTGCAGCCTGTTTGTGTTGCTTCATATTGTCACAGCAAAATAAAACCTAATTTTTCAAACTGCAGCTTGTTTTTGTGTCGTTTCATTTCAGAATTTCAGACTCGCTCTTTGTTTTCTCATCGTTTGAAACGTCACACAGACTTCATCTAAAGAGACTTTATGCATGTGTTCATGCACATGTTCGCCCGAGTGTCAGCTGTATTTATGCACATACCTCCTCGTGTGTGTGTGTGTGTGTGTGTGTGTGTGTGTGTGAGTGTGGGTATGAGTGAGTGTGTGCATGTGTGTGTGAGTGTGTGCAGAGGCCATGCGCCTCACCTCTCTATAATGAAATCATGCGGGTCAGTGAGGCCGGCGAGGCTCGGGCAGGTCACCCAACAGATCGGAACTAAGCTGCTTTGACCCGGCCCGGTACTGCATGCCAAACACACACACACACACACACACACACACACACACACACACACACACACTGCTTACAGCACAATGAAACCACTGTACAGAGGAGAGTGTGTGTGTGTGTGTGTGTGGTAAAGATTAAACACACACACAATGAACAACTCTTTTTATTTGGCTCCAAAACTAATAAAAGCGATCAGGGGAAGTCGTCCTTAAAAGACGGTTTGAACGACGACGTCGTGAAATGAAATCAAACGACAGATGCCGTCTGTAAACGCTGAAATGCTACATTAGATTACAGTACAGCAAGTCGTGTTTCAGCCGGGTTATTACGGAGGAAGCTTTAATCATTTCTCTTCTATTAGCTGCTGCTCGTATCGCCCAGGGACTTCCATTAGAATTAAATTAAACAGTGGAAATGTAAATATTGACAACATATGCATAATTATTTATTCCACAAGCAACAAGATCAGAAAATTATTGCTACAGCGTCGTGTTAATATGAAAACAGAAACATTTGCATCCACTGCTAATAAAAATGCAAATCACATGACAGAGCAAATAACAACAACAACAACAACAATAATGTCAGAATATCAGAAAATATTATGAACGTCCACTCGTCATCTTTGCATCTTTACTTCAAACCCGGTCACAGGTCAAAGGTCACCGCCCGCCCTCCTAAGAGGATAATCAATTACCAGAAGACCGATCGCCCCCGTCGTGTCCCCGCTCCTTCACGTCAGCCCCCCCACCATAAATTTGAATGTAAAACAAGCGCACCCGCGCGGGGTTAAACACGTAATTAGCCACGACAAGTGAATATGAGGAGCAGACTTTAGTCAGGAAGAGAGGCGATGGTAATGCGGAGGAGACTTCACGGAGGCCCCTGCGAGGCATCGAGACGGGACGAGGAGGAGGTGGAGGAGGAGGAGGAGGAGGAGGAGGAGGAGGGAGTGTGAAGAAGATTTCACTTGCAGATATTAGAAATGCAATTGTCTTCTGCAGACGGGGCGTCGGTCTGGAAATTGACTTTTTCATTATTCAGTTAGTGCAATAATTAAATATTCGATGCCCTGGGTTTGGTGAAGCTACTGAACCACGCCGCGGATATTTAACCGGGCCTGACAGATGTTTTAAATAATGTTTATTTATCAATACTAATATAAACTGCCCTAAACTGTCGCTCTCCTGTGACCTGCCGACAAGTTCTGCAGGCTTTGCATCAGCAACTCGCACCGACACAAGAAGAAGAAGAAGAAGAAGAAGAAGAAACTTCCAGAACTCCTGAATCACGTGTCGTCCCGTCTGATTGGCCGATCCGACTTCCGGTGATTCAAACTGAATTAGAGGGAAGCGGCGAGCGGCCTCGCTCGTCCACACGACCCAAGTGTATAAATGAATAAATGAATACGTGAACAAACATCCACACAGATGAATTAATACATAACACAGACATATTTATTCATTATCTCCATAGCAACGCATTTTCGCCGGCCCCGGCAGATCTGAGAGGGGAAAAATATTATTATACGATAATTAGACTTTCCATCGCCTGTTAGCAAATGTGAAATATTCTATGTATTTACATCTGAAAATGTCAATCCTGTTCAATATCACGGCGGTGATTTGCAAGTCAGAAGACCCGTGAAGGGCGAGGATAAAAGGCAAAAAGGAAAGAGGCGAGCGCAGAAGGTGTACGAGCGAGCGAGCGCTCGGCGAGGCCGACGGACGGACGCCGAAGCTCCGAGGAGAAGCGCTCAGCGAGGTCGTCCCTCGTGGCTTTCATGCGGGTGAGTACTCTTGTCTCCGCGCTCTCCTCGTGTTTCATATTGGAACGTATCGACGAACGCTGCTGAAGCGTTTACCTCGGACACTTTGAACTGCCATGTGCTTCCTCACTATATGCGCCTGACCGCAGCGCCCCGAGGGGTCGCGCTCGACCTTTATTCCCCCGATCTCGCCGTAAAGCAACACGTCCACTCCAAAGAGGCAAACAGAGTGGACTCCAACGCTCTCAGAGCTGGAACAATGAGCTTCCTTCCTTTGGATCTTTTGAATCTATTTGCATTGGCAACAGGTAGCGGCGGCGCTCCATACGGGGGCCCCAACGAGAAAAATGTCTGGTTAGAAATTCATCTGCTCCTTCACATCAGAGATCTCCAGCGGGCTCAACGAGGGTGGAGGGGGGGACAAAGTGGTGGAGTGCTTTTGTTGACGGGCTCCCCAACAACTTATAGTGATCCTTCATCGGCTGCGTTTGATGGACGTCTGAGCACCACTTGTGAAAAAGTGTGGGGGAAGGTGGCGGGCGGGTGCACGGGGTGTCAGCGCGGGGACTGATGGAGTGTGCGCTAAAGCAGTGTATTGAAAAAAATAAACAAATCAGAAACAATTAAGTGTGAACTCTCATGGAATATTCATAGGCGGCGAGCAGCAGCAGCCTTTGCGTGACAAGCCATCACGCCACCTTTTTTTTTTTTTTTTCCTCCATCTCCATGTCCTGCACACATGGAGATGTGCCTGCCACTTAAATCAAATTAGTCATTAGCAAATTGAATCAACAATTAGAGCAAAAGAGCTACATGGCATTAGCGTCAGCTCAGTCAGGAGTTTTTCCTGCGGTCCGACTCCTCCGCGGTGCGTTCAAAGTCAAGACTGTAGCTCAGGGCCGTCCCTTTCCTGCCACGGTCACCTAGCATCACTGCGTCACTGTGTGTGTTTTGTGTTTTGTTGTCTGACGGCTGACCTCGCCGCCTCTTCTGGATTATTCGTATCGACGTTTCTCACTCTGACCGCGGCTTTTTTAGTTAGAGGCTGTCAGAAACATTGCCGGCGGAAATGGAAGTATCCTCATTATGCAAATGTCCGGGCTCCACTGATGGCATGTTCTGTTTTTTAAATTGCATCCCCCCGTTTGTCAGAAGTCAAATTGTGTTTGAGTAACTTCAGAGAAATTGTCACAAGATTTCAATTTGGCTTCGGCGGCGATGCCACCGTCAATTTAGTCAGGACGAGCACAGACGTGTGTCTTTACTTTAAAACTCGAGTGTGTTGTTGTTGTTGGACATTATTTTACAAGTGCACGAAAAAAGTTGTGAGTGAATTCATTTCATATATAAACTATGATAAGCAGCGGCGGTTAGTGTATATTTTTAAATGATTTTCTGCTCCTCCGACAGAGCTGACGGGGCGTCCTCCGCGGAGACGCTAATAATCGTGTTCCATTAGACGTAACAAGGAAACACATTTAGGAGCGATCTCCTCTAAAGCCGCATGAAGAACTTGATAATTGTAAATCTGATTTGTAAATTTCCTTTTCAGAGTCGAGGATTGCTCGCACGCATCGCCGTCGAGTTTATGAATAAAAACCTGATCAGGGTTTGAACTGGAACTTGAAGAAATGAAATTTAACTCTTCATCGTATAAAAACGGAAACCTTTAATTCTTTAAGACCAAAAAACTCTTTAAAACTTGATCAATGCCCGGAGGAGAACTTCCTAACCTCGGTCTTATAACAGAGCGAACGCTGAGCTTGCACTTTAAAACTTATGAAAACAAATATGGAGCTGCGGGGATGCAAACAGCTCTGTCAGCACGGGTCAATACAAATCGACTTTACAGGATGCAATTTCAAACAAAACTTCTTTAACAAGTTTCCTCCCTGAATTAAGGAAATCTCCGAGAGGCATCGAGGGATCTGAGTCGACTTGTGTTTATCTGTTTAGAGGGTCTCAAACCTCCGTGATCTCTCCGTCTGCTTCACTTACAGGCCTCCGTCAAACTGCATCCAGAGCGAGTGAGCGAGCGAGCGACGCAAAAAACTCGCTTCAGATTTGGCAAAACGCACGACTCTGTTGTCGCCTGCTAACCCCTCCGTCATTGTTACAACAGCGAGGAGTGGGAAAAGAAACACGACGCCTTAACATCTCTGACAGCAACAAAAATAAATGGCGCCTGGCTACTTACTACTGTAGACAAGCCAACACACACACACACACAAGAAAAAAAAAAAAAAAAAGGAGAAAGCGAGAAAAAACGTCAGGGTCGATTTTAATATTCATGAATTTTCTACCACCAGCTCAGTTCAGCAGTTTCGATTAAGCATTAATTAGGAGCCAGAGGGGAAACCAAACAAAAATAAGGAGCTGAATGACTAATGAAGGTGGTGGAGATGTGGGTAGACTGCCATGCCACTAATGGTTTGGTGTTATGGGTGCTACATGGGCAGGAGTGCCAGCGGATGTGGGCGGCTAGACGCACCTCTGCCCACACCAGAGATCACACTCTGAGCTGGGAAGAGAGAAAAAAAAACTCCCTGGAAGAAGAAGAATAACATAACTCGCCTCCAAACAGCGAGCAACCGCTGCTTTTTCCTCCGCCGTCAGAAAAACTCCAAACTCCTCTGGGTGATGGGAAATTCCTACAATCTGTGGATTTCCAAACCAGCTGGATAAACTTAAAAACATGCACGCCGAGGTCAAACTGCACCTCCTCCGTGCACGACACATGCAGTAAAGTGTGCATGAGTGCTGTAAAACTTCACACCACAAGTTTCCTGAAAGCAGCTGCTGAAAAAGTGAAACGGTCGAATCGATCGGGCCGCAGAGAGCGACGACGTTTTTAGGTTCACGCTGAACGTTTCATACAGAAATGATTACTCCAATCCTTAAAAATAAAAATAAAACAAGCAGCTTCAACTTAAAATAATCTGGCTGCTTTAAAGAGTTAAATGTTGTTGGACAAACTAAAAAATGAAGTTGTTTGAACTTGGTGACAAAGCTGCACTGTAAAAAAGAAAAAAAGTTGTTTTTACTGTAAAAAACCGTACTGTTCATTTCATGTTTAAGGTTTCATATTTTATCGTAAAAATATATTTTTTTTTCATCCAAAGAAATGCTGTTGCCATATAATTGACATGAAAATACTGTATAAATAGGTATTGCCTTGAAATATTAGTGTTTTACTGTATAATCAACAGCCTCTAATATAAAATACGACTTTATTCTGTATAAATTCCCTTAAAATTCTGTATTAATAAATATTTTGCCATTAAATAATACTGTGTTTTACTGTACACTGTAAAACAACTGTTGTTTTTAAGGTAAAAACCTGGCATGGCACTAATACAGTGTAACTTTTTCTGCTCTGACATTAAAATGGTATTAGTAATGCTGATTTTATGTTTAAGTTGATATTTTATTCCGTATTTTACTGTGTAAATAAGTTCTTTCATCAAAAGAAATGCTGTTTTTGCCGTTAAGGTATTGCCATTCAGTATCAGTGTTTTACTGTACAATTAACTGTCTGTCATTTAAAATACAACTTTACTCTGTATAAATTCCCTTAAAATACTGTGTAAATAAAGGTTTTGCCATTAAATATGACATGTGTGTTTCACTGACAAACAGTTGCATAATATTGTAAGTTTAATCCACACGTTTTTTTTTAATGATACCAACGAGACATTTCAAATACAAATGTAAATCTGAGTTGAAACTAAAACCAACAAACTGGCATTAACGTCTTCAGTTGTACAAACAGTATCGTCTCTTTTATGGAGATTTACTATGAATATTTAATGCCTTTTGAACATGGTGACCTCAGAGAAGAAAATATAACTATTATCACCATCTTTAACATTATTATGGTTTTTATTTATAATGTTTTTTAATTTCATGAGTGCAAACAGCAGCTACAGGATGACTTGTACTGCATGCAAGTAAAACAGTGTGTTATAATTAAATGCAGTGTACAATACTGTTGTTTTAGATACTTTACGTACAAATTATATTAAATTTTACAGTTTATTAAATTGGATTTTATGCTAACACCAGACAAACAACATTATTAGTTCATGCATTAGAGTTAATTTAGTAAAAATCCACTGAAACGTCGAGTTAGAGGAGAAAATGTGAAGTAATAAAATAAATATTTATTTTTCAATAAAACAGACTGAGTTAAATCAGATTATTAAAGATGTTAATTTATATTACAGCTGTATTTATTATTCTTACATAAAGTCAAACAGCCCTCAGGTTTGTTTAATATGTCAGCGCTAATATGAAGCTTAATTATTAGGGTGCTTCATGCATTTACAAGAACACTGTAATGTATATGTATGACTGTGAATAAACAGCATAAATATGAATCTGGCATAACATTTTCATTCATTATTGTCATGACTCCAAAATGTCAGCCAGGGCACGATTTACATCCCATAAATATTTTCACCTCAATTATTATGATACAAAATAAAAAGAGAGTTCGAGTGAAGCAAAGTTTAAATATTATTTTTCTTCTGGGTTTTATTTTTATTGGCACTTTATGAAAAAGTGGAGAGGGGAATAATAATCCCCTTCAGGAACAGAGGAGGAGGTTATCTTTTCTTTTATCTGTTTGAGGAAAGGCTTTGCAGCCTCCTCTCTCCGTAAAACAAGGATAAAGGGAACACGGAGAAAAATAAATGATATTGTTACAGAGGTATTATCCTTAAGCCTGCCCATGATATTTGAATTGTATTGGTGAATTGTAATCAGGTATTTTAGCTTAGCGCTTAGCGCCGGTCTCGGCGTCGAACGCCTACCATCTGGTATTGGACGACAGCGTGACAGACAGAGGGGGGCCGGAGGAGGAGGTGGAGGAGGAGGTGGAGGCGAGTCTGAGAGAGGAAGCCGTTATCCGAGTGAAAAGCCGGCTGACTTTAGTTTCCACAATCTCTAAATCTACACATTGTAATGTAAGTCCACAGACAGGAAGCCCAGAGCAAACAGTGTCTGTACGGCCACGTATGAGGCTGCGGATCCCTCCAATCAGGGAGCAGAAAGTTGGCGACTTTGGCGAGGCTTTGTTCGCCCCGGGTAGGTGAGGAACAGAAAGAAACAGTGTTTAAGTTATCTGGATGTTAAAGCCCCCAAACATGTTTTCATTATTCTGTCTTCACGTGTTACATGGGGTTAGCTTGTTTTCTTTTTAAATGAAACTAATGAACGCAGCCGGACGGGAGGAGACAGTGAATATCAGGTGGGAAAGGTTAAAAACAGACACAAACACACCTGATAGGACAACAGAGGGTTCAAAAATATTAGATTTTAACACTTTAATGTCTGAACAAATGATCAATTAATCAAATTACCAACACACATGAAGAGAATTTAAGACTTTTTCCTGCTTCATCGTCCAGTTTTGGTGTTTAAGTTTAACTTTAACCTTCGTAAACGTTCAAATATGAATCATACTTTGCCAGAAACGCCCTCAAATCAACATTTGCTTCAAAAAAATAGCATCTGTGCTCGTTCAGCATTGTTAGCTTTTGCAAAAATGTAAAAATATACATGAAAAAACATAATACATACGTGTGCATTGCACAAATGAACACTTTAACGTCTTTACAAATGTTAAATGAATCAAATTACCACCTAACAGAGAATTTAAGACGTTTCCCCACTTTAGGTTAGCATAAAGACTCAAATATGAATCATATTTTGCCAGAAACGGCCTAAAAAACAACATTTGTTTCACATAAATGAGCCTGTTTCAGCTCCGATATGTGTCTGTGCTCGGTTAGCTCTGTTGCTTTGATGAAAATATAAAAAATCTAAGTGTGCAGCACATGAACTCATCGTGGAAAACTCGGCATTAATTTCTTCGTACGTTCACGTCACGTTTGAGCTGCAGACGCTCAAACGAAGCCTTAAAAAAGACCCTCTCTCTTTTTTAACACGTATCCGCTCTTCCTCATTGGTGCCTCACAGAGAAAGGCAGACAGAGGAGCTCATCTGTACCTCGGGCGCTGTGGTTTGACCCCTGCGACCTCTCGGCCCCGTCTGATGAGAACTCTTGTTTCCGTTGACGACGGAGAGTCCTGTTGCGGCGAGGCCCCCCGAGTGAATCATTGCGGCGGCGGCGGCGGCGGCGGCTCGAGTGCCCTTCAACCGCTTCACTCTGCCAAAACAGAGATCGGGAGCTCGGAGAGCACTTTGTGTTTTCTGTTTGGAGGTTGTGGTGAAAAATTGAAGCCACCAAACGGCATTAAGCGTTAGCTTTTGTTACATGAACTCCCCTTCACAGGCTCAGCTAACGCTTTACATTTGTTCTCGTGGAAGTGAACCTGAATTGAACATCTTATCTGGTCAGCGAGGGTCAAACACGGAGAATAACACTGATTATCAGCAACAGCTCCGGGTGAGCGCCCTAACAATTAACAAAAGGAAGTGTGTGTGTGTTCGACGGAGGGACGGAGGAGGGGTGAAGTTTTCTTTTCTTTCTCTGCCTCGCCACCTATCACAATTCATTACTACAAATTAGGGTTCAATAAAATTGCTATTCAGAGATAATTAGGAGTTTGCGGCAGAGGAGGAGGAGGAAGGGTGAGGTAAGAGGAGGCGGCGGTAAAGAGAGGGGGAGGGAGGAGGTTCCACATGTCATCATGACCCAAACCAACAAACCAAAGAGGTCTGCAGCTGGGGCAAGTGAAGTGAGACCCCCGATCCGCCACCAACGAGACCCCGAAAACCAGCGCACAAAAACACTTTCTCCCCCCGCCGTCCTCTCACCTGCTGAGCTGGGAGCCGCTCCAAATTAAACAAATTATTTCAGGCCTCTTTCTTTCATTCTCCCCCTTCAATAAAAAAAGCAACGGCTCACCGACAAACAGTGGTCCCACATAAGGACGGCGGCTAATAAGGTTGTGTGTGTGTAAGTGGCTGTCTAAGTGCGAGGCGAGAGCCGGGTTATGCCTGCATATGTGCGCCGCGCTGAAGAAGGTTTGTCTTTCATTAATTAACACTTTCCCTACCCATCTCCGCGTCAGGAGAAGGAGTGAAATATTTGTCGGGGTGACAGAATTTGCCTGAGAGCGGTTAAATTTAGTTAAGACGCAGAGCTTCTTTTGTATGAATTCATTCTTAATTATTACAATAAATTAGTCATTTGATGTTCAAGCAACAGGCCTCAGATCTGCTGCTGCTTTAAATTGTTTTTCTTCTACAACAGTGACAAAAAGTGAACGCCGAGTTTTTCTCTATAAATAATTAATAGACCCTCTGATTGAAAATATTTAAGTGCACCATCGAATCAGCGCAGAGCGCCGCTCCTCAATGTTTTATCCTCTTCTCAAGATCGTCCTCTTCACTCAACAACTCTTTATTCGGCAGCCGAGCGGAGACACGAACGACGCGAGCGCCACGGTTTTAAGATTCGAGTGAATTATTCGCAATAAAAAATAAAAGTCTTGTCCTCTCGAAGGACACGTGGAGAGTTTAAAGTTTGACATTTTGGGTTCATTTCATTGAAATAACTAATGTTGACTGATGCATTAAAACCTGTATCAACTTTATTGCCCCCTCATGATCACTTTCCAGTTTAGCATTTTAGCTTGATGTCAGGAGCATTTTTAAAAGTGTTAACTAACTTTATTCAATTGATATTTTAACATACACGTGAAATAATTCAGACAGTTTTCTTCTGGAGTTTGACATTTTAGCTTTGCATCAAATAAGCTAGTCTACATGTTAGCTACAGTATTATATACTATAAAGAACATTTAGCATTTAAGCTTGATGTCTGAAGTATATTAGCTTTGTTTGCCATTTAGCTTTAAAACTTTAAAACTGACTGTATTCAACACTAAAGCAGAAAAACAAGCATTAGCTTGAAATAAAACCAGGAAAAACTACAAGTTTTGTTTCTCCTTTCTGGACAGGAAACAGCCGTGTCTTTATCTTTAAAAACTAAGCTAAGTTTAGCTAAAAACTAGCTTGTTTCATAATGTTTTTATTTTTACACTAAGCTAACTTTAGCTTAGTTTTTAGTTACATGTAGCTACATGTTAAGCCACAACATTGTATAGTATATATCACTGTTTTATGTACAAGTCTACATGTATCCATGTTAAGAAACGTTATTAGCATATTAGCTGTTTTATTTAGCTCCTATTCTGGAAACAGTCATGTTTTTAGCTTCAAAAACTAAGCTAACTTTAGCTACATGTATGCACATCATGAACATTTAACACTTTAGCTTGAGGGCAGATCAGCTTTTTTATTTAGCTTATTAAAAACTACAAAAGCTACAAAAATCTCTACATTAGCCATTTTTTAGCTAAAAACTAAAGCTAAAGTTAGCATATGTATAATACAACATGTATCAACTTCACTGCAGATTTAGTTAAACGTTTGTTTGCTCATTTTCAGCCTAAAAATCATTTAATTAATTTATCAGACGCAGATCTAAATGTCAGAAGCAGATATTCAAACTTCATTAAGCAAACACACAATCACAGACTGAACACCAAAATAAAAGCACATAAAAACAAATGAAAAGTTGTTATGTGTTCACTTTGAGCACTACTTTGGCTGCTGTTACTGACATTCAGCTGCTCCGATGAACCTGTCAACTTTAACTGTTTTCTCTTATGGCTGTTTGTGCCCTCCATCCTCCTCCATCCTCCTCCTCCTCCTCCAGCTGCCTGCGTGCGACTCTGGCTGCAGCCTGAGCGCCACTGGAGGGGCCGTGTGAACCGGCCAGTCCGGTCACCTCGCATCAGTGTCGGGCTGGAATGCGCCGTGGCCCTGGCCCTGGACGGGGACACCACTCTGGGGGCTGGTGGTGGGGGGGATGTGGTGGTGGTGGTTGGCGGCTGAGCAGGTGCTCGGTTAGGAAATAATGTTGATGTCACGTCCCCGCTATCCTTTGTGGTCGGTGGGGGGACATGGACACCAAGGGACACAGAGAGCCTGTGGGTGTGCCTCTCTAGAGGTCACCATGCCAGATCACAATCACACTGTGAGCCTTTACTTATTAAGTGGCTTTCTGTGCACCCGATGGTTAGCCAGCGCTACGCGACAACCAAGCCTGTTCGCTCGCACAAAAAGACCCCGGTAAAGAGATACCGGCCCGCTATTGAGACAGCCACTCTGCTGTTGTGTTTGTCCCTGCTACTACCAGCCACCGTGAACAAATATGGCACATGATACCAGAGGTGTAGCATTCCTTCCCCCTTCCCTTCTCCACTCCTTGTTGAAAGAAGTCCTTTACACACCAAACAGAGCATCGCAGACTCTCTGATCACCAATTATGCACTTTAGAGGTATTAAATACAGCTGACGGGCGGGGGGACAGGGGGCCTCCAGGGACCACCAGCAGTCCGTAAATACACTTCTCTGCTGCAAATGAAAGGAAGAGACCTGCCACTTGTAGACATTATTCATGCATTAAATGTAACGTCTGGGTAAAACAATTATGCCGCATATATTTCAGCTTTATTTACTGCGTCTCGTCTCGTCTGACAACCCTCCGAAGTTATTCGCCGAGCCTCGTTTGTGTTGTGGATCTATATTTATCGCCAGCGCGGGTCACAGATCACCCGTTTCTAAGTGGTGAACTGGCACAAAAGATTATCATCAATTAATATGCCATAATAAGCGGGTTCACTTTCATATTCGGTGTGTGCATTTGTCTTTTAAAGTGATCCGGTTTGGCAAATCGAGCCGCCTCTCCTCTAATATATGCTAATGTGAGTAAAAAACACTCTGGGTCGTCTCTGAGGAATAAGAATCCATATCGGGATTCATACCAGCGTCGAGAAAAGTTCTCCGGCAGCCAGGATGTCTCACCAAACTTCACATGTTGTTTCCCCAAAAGTTGGAGCCTGGTGAGCAGCCAGAGAGTCTGATTATTCAAACCGAGGTCCTGACACCAGTTTATGTCTGAATTACATTAACTCACATGGAACTCCACTTCAGCTGTGAGAAGGAATTGTTAATATTCACCCCAAACTCGGCAGCATTGGCTACCCTTGACGTCCTTTTGATATTCCATGTGACCCAATTCATTCACCCAGCTGCACCCGACGCACAATAAAGATATCAGCTGTTAGAAGAAGATAAGTGGGGAATAAAAAAAAAAAAATCACACTACTGCATGTGAAAGAAGCTTCCATTAACAGAATAAAACTAACTTTAACTGATGCTATCACTGTCCTGCTTTGCGTTTTTGCTGCACCTTTGTTGGCAGTCAGTCGTCTTGAGAGCGAAAGATCACGAAAAACCAAAGAAGAACTTTTTAATTGGCCATCCTCAATTCTACTTTCACCAACAAAAGATCAACAATTTAAACTCTGAATATAGAAATAATCGGCCGCAAGAAAAAGGTACTTCAAACAAACAGTAGTTTGTAGCGATGGAGGGGTTGAGGAGTTTGCTGGAAATCGCTGCTGGTGGGGTTTGAAGTCGCACAGAGATGTACGAGTTACGAGGAGAAATCAGGGTTGTAGATGGATAAAGGACCGGTGTCGGCTGGTGGTGACGGGACGACGGTAGAGAACTAGGAGGAAGTCAAGAACCGTCTCTTCATCGCTCTACTGGATTTGGACCTCGGTGGTTCCTGGGACTTATAAACTTCACCACCACACTGGTGTATCTTTGTTATGTTTCTCTTGAGGCCTTTTGGTGCTCCTTATTTGGGGTTAACTTGATGTATTAGGAGCCTAAGAAGGTTACCTAACAATCTTTGTTGATCACACATGGTAGATCTCGTAACCTTTGATGACCTTGGTCACAGATGCAAGTAAAGACTTCCAGAAACAAAGTTTTAACAAATGCTAAGCTCTGGCCTCCCTCCAGCACAAGTCAACATCATCAAACTCCTACATCAAGAAACTGCAGCTTGTTGAGCGGCGAGGCCTCTCCGAAGTGCACTCGGCAGTTAGTGCGGCACTCCAGCTGCACGGTAGCTGAAGCACCCTGGGCGAGAGGGCTTAAAGGACGGCGTGAGTGACGCAGCGCCTCGGCGAGGAGAAGGGGAAGTGACAGGAGACAGTTGCTACACACTGTGTCAGGCTGGCGGTGTCACACCTGGCAGCTGTCAATCACCGCCGCGCTCCCGAACACCTCGCTTCCCTGATATCGCCGGAGCCGCTGCCAAACATGCCTTGAGTGGTGTCATCCATCCACACATGAGCACTGGCTTCACTCTGACTGCACTCATCCTGTCACTGCAAGTCAGAGACGAGGGGAGAGGAAGAAGGGGGGACAGAAAGAGGGGAGAGAGAGGGAGGGAAGCATCCATCTATTTACATATGGAAAGGTCACAAATAGCCTGCAGGCACTGTGCTAATTAGAGAACGTGGCAAAAAAACTCCAAAGATAAATTGAAAGACAAAAATGGAGAGTTATCTAAGTATGCTGGCGTAATGAAAGTGGGGATAAGGTGAATAAAAGGAGAAAGGAAGTGGCTGAACCTCGCAGGACGTAGAAGGTGGAAGCCAGAAACAAAAAGTTTGAGTCAGAAACTGCGCCGTGATCTTTAAAATCCTCTCAGGAATCATCGAATCACATCGAGGGCTCTGCGACCGACCTCCAACGGTCCCAGCGATGATGTGGCTTCAGCTCGGCGTGTTTCGCACAGGTCTCCACCGGCAGACGTTGACCATATGATGGTGTTGGTGTGTGATCTCCCTTAGCCAGATAAGCGAATCAACCTTTATAATTCATTGTGACAAGCTGACAGGGAAAATGAGTGTAAAATTTTATACTTACATGAATTTTTGTGTCACGACGCCGTCTGGTGCGCTTGTTTTTCTGCCCCGGCCATAGCCGAGGGCTCCTTCCTCTGCGGGCGCTTCACGGACTTTGTTTCCAGGCCTTCAGACACATCGCCCTTCGCCCTAGTGAATTTGCTGATTAATTTTGGATGCTCCCCTTAATTAACACCCCAAAGGAAAAGTGTAGATTTCCTAGCCCGCCTTTGCTGCGGAACAAACAAAAAATGAGAGTCTGAAGAAGGATGACCTCGGGGAGACAGACGTGCTGATGTCCAAAATGACATTACAGGAGCGATGTGAAGGCCCCGTGATGCCGAGCCTAGACCTGGACATGGGCGATGCCTCAGGAGCTCCCAGGCCTTTTAATCAGCGGCTGGAAACGAGCTCCCTATTAGTCTCATTTCATTTGCTTTAGCATCGGTGGAGAAGCAGGCCTCGCATGATGCCACCCGACGCCTGAAACATGCTGTTCTTGTGCCAGTGCTGGTGCCGCCTCCGGCCCACGGTCATTAATTGGTGCCACTCTCTTACTTCCAGTGAAATTGGCAGATGACGGACATTTCTTTCTCTTTTTATTCCCCCCTCTCCCCAACATCAGAGTGGATTTCACTAATTGGGTTGAATGGCGCCCATCTAGTCTTGTGACAGCCACGCAGGATGCATGAGAAGCTGCGGGCAGCTTGGAGAGCTCTCACCCCGCCACGCCATGCCAGCTCGGGAAGACACGCCGGCAGGAGGCGGCGGCGGGGGGGTGGTGGTACACGCTGAGACAAAAGAGCACAGCGAGAGATCGCACGCTCACTTTTTCGGAGAGACCTTGAACAAACAAACTTGCACTTTGTCTCGCTGAGGGCGAGAGGGAGACGCACATCATCAGTCAACCAGAAGGTAGCAAATCAGCTCACGAAAACACTTGGGGTAGGAGTCCTCGGAGACTTTCTGTGTCTCCTTGGCCTGTGTGTCGTCAGTACATCACTTTGAATGGGTAAGGAAAAGGTCGAAGTGAACACAAATAGCAATGTGGACGAATAGGAGGCCACAAATCGACCGTTTGTGTGCAAAAACTCATGAAAACATGCAATTTCTTATCATGTTTGGATGTTTGGAGGTTTATTTTTGAGCTCTTCAAATTAATGAAATGTGAATTAAATACTTACATAACTGAGGACTAATACATTGTCCAATTAGGGCCATTAAAAGCACATCTGATCCACCAGCCTCCAGTAAAACAGACATGGATGTTTGAGCAGGTCGTCTCAGCTCCACGCCGGACAATTGTCCACTTTGTGTTCGCGGAGATTCAGAGAGGGGAGGGGAAGAAAAGGAAAAAAAAGCAGAATTCCCATTACAAAAGGACAAGAAGTGCAGGTGTAATTGGGATATTTGGGAGTGTCTAGTTTCAGGACCCATCAGAGCTGCAGTGAAATGAAACCTGTAAGACTAGAGCAGGAGAGGCTGCCCTCTCGCTCGCCTCGCCGTCTCACTTTTTAGTCGACTCTCTCTGTTGCATCAACCGCCTCACCTTCTCCATCCTTTCTGCTTTACTTTCTTCACATTCTCTCCATTCTTTTGGGATCGTTTCCTTCCCCTCTTTCTTTCTGACACCGGCCCTCCACTCGGCAATGATAGCAGCTTGATCGGGCGGGTATGGGTAACAAATGAGATCAATTAACGTGTCCAAGAGGGGCACCTACCCGAGAGTCCGGTTGCACTAAACGATCTCCTCATCTTTTGTTTCCCTCTGCGGGATTCCATTTGCAACCTCATCACTTTCCCGTCCCCGAACAACGGAGACGATTGTTCCACCCAACCCTTAATGGAGAAGGCCCAAGAAAGGCCTGGCCTCTTACCCTGGCAGCCTATGTATCTGTACTATCAGGACTCCGACTCTGGACAGGAGGGCAACCTCGCTCGAAATGAATCCTCGCTGCCCCCCAAGAACTCGCCAACTCACCCTCCCTCCCCCGTGTCGACTTCACGGGACATCAACGGGCTCGATTTGTAGCAAATTTGTTGCTTTAATTGGACGACTTTGACACTAACAAGGAGCTGATTGAGCTCAATAATGGCGCCGTTGACGGTAGAACCGCCGGAGCGAAGGCCAGAGCTGTTACAACCTCACATTACACACGTCTTTAGCGAAGGGAGACGGATGTTTCAAACAGGTGTATCACACGCGGCGACACCGAATGAGATGTCAAATCAATCCTCCGGTGGACGTCATGCATTTTTTCCCAATATTCAACATCCTCTTATTTTTGACAAATTGACGGCCACTCTCGCAAATTTCATCCCTCCTAAATATTACAAGCAGCTCGCCGGAGAGAGATGGGATAACTGAGTGAAGGTCTGCAGAGAGAAATCACAGAAATAGGGGCAATTATCATGAGTTAGAGAGACGGGGGGGAGGGGGCGAGCGCCGTGATGGCAACCATCGAACCCTCCGTGAGCGTTCGTTTAAATCTGCTTGATGAATGTGATGTTCGCTCCTTCATCTGTCCACAGCAGTTAGACTGGGATTGTTTACTATAACCTTGTAATCAACCTGGCTTGGTTTGACAGCTCACCATTACCCCGTGATAACAGGTCTGCTGCAATTTGTCCCCCAGAAAGAAAATATATATATTAAAAAAAAAAACTCTTCTCTGATGCCTTATTGATGGAGCGCCGGCCCCGTTATCTTTGTGCGTAATTTGTTTTCAAGAACTGTGATTTACATTTCAGTGGGATTACACCTTTTAATGCTACACGCCGGCGAGAAGTGGGCAGCCGCTGAATACTCCACATCTCCACCACAGGAGGAGGAGGAGGAGGAGGAGGAGGAAGAGGGATGGAGGGACGGGAGGGGGTTCAAACGATGCATTTCCAAGTCCTCAAGTGGAGAGGATTACAATTACAATTAAAAATCAAAAGGCCTGTGTGTCCATCAAACGACTGCCCATAACCCTTTGTGTACCTACTGCCAAATAATTGTGGCTAGTGGAGGGTTGGCAGATGCAAAACGCTTTCCAGCTTTAATTGTGGTGTATTACCGGAGCTCGTTCATCGGGGATATTATGCAATAAGTGTTATTTCAGGCAAGAATGCAGCTTTCTAAATGGCATGCTAATGTGAGTCCCTTTTGGCAGCACGTTAAAGAAAATCCATGCATCACCATTAAAAACACAACAGGCCCCTGGAGGAGGAGGCCGGTGGCAAAGTTCAATCATCTTGTTTTGGATGTCGCCTCGATGTAGTACAACAAAGTTCAGCTCGAGTCCAGCTGCCACGGACGGAGGACGCAACGCAGGTAGATTAACACAAAAAGAAATAAAATAAACAGCTGATCACGTTTAATTATCAGAAACTCTGCAGGAAGTCTGCGTCAATCTATAGCGCCTAAAAATTACACTTCAGTCCATGAAATATCTCATAGCTCCACCTCCCCCTCCACCCTCCACATGTATCCTAATCATGTGCATTATTTCAGCAATTCAGACGACAACATTTTACATAATTCTTTGTTTATTCATTTCTTTCTTAGACAGTCGGTGAAATTATGTAAAACAAGCTCTCGCCGGCGCTCGGCGTGTGTAATAAAATGCATGTTATTCCAACACATTGGCTCACTTGGAGGCAGAGTGTCCCATTTAAATGAGAATTACACTTAAATGTCACATGGGTTTATCTGAATTTATAAACAGTGCATTTATTATATTAAATTTGGTGAATCCTGAACGTGGATTTCGGGGAGCTCCGAGGGTTATGACTTACTAATGCCTATTTAAATTGTAAACGCTTCCTCCTCTGTTTTATTTACCCACCGAAAAAGATGACATGGCACCTGAAGAATTGCCCTTTGAATTTTCCCAGTGAGGCTGCCATTGAGACCGAGAGAGAGAAACATCATTTGCTTTTGTTGAATTAATTCACTCATTAGCTGCCAGTTTGAAACCTGCAGCTCCTCCAAAGAAAGAACGCATAATAACATTTCTGCCATTCACGGCAGCCCAGTGTCTCCTGATAGCCGGCAATCTTATCATCATTTTCTGGCCCAAATTGTAAGACGGGAATCGTCATTGAGCGAGGTGGAAAAAGTGTGAATGCGACAGTGAATGGTGGAGGAGGTGGAGGAGAATAAAGACCCCCACACCACCCTCAAATGTCTTTTTTCAGAGTGGCAGCAAAACAAGGAGATTACAGGGGAGCTGGTTTACCTCATCAGCGGCCTTTGTACGCCGTGAGTCAGCTTTCTGAACACAAAGTAGTCCCTCCATGTTCACACCGATTTATTAAAAGTGTTTGAAAAATGTTTAAAAATATCCAGAGTTATTCTTGCAAATCAACATCTCCCTCGCCACACACACACACACACACACACACACACACAGCGAGCCTGCCTCCTATTTCATAAACACACTCCGAGGATTGTTTCCATATGGGACGGCGATATAATAGCAATAGGGTACATTAGATCCCCTCCATACAGATGTTCACCTCAATTTCTGCAGCAGTTTGGTCCATCTGTGTTAACAGTGAGCTGCTTAGCACACGCCTGTGTGAAGGGAGGCATATCAAGCATATGGACATTTTACAAAAGGTTACCCTGCATAAATTAGGTTGAATGGCAATCTGTTGAGGAGAGGTGGCTTACTGTGAGCACTAGGTGGTTCAGAGTAAAAAATGGATAATAAAAGGCATCTGGTTTGAGCTGTTTATTAAAGTGGGCGACACAAAATGATCCAAAATGAAATATAAACAGTTTAGTCTGAATTTGTTGGAGTAATATGGGATAAAAAAAACATCTGGGAATGTTTTAATTCAAACAGTTCATGTTAAACAAACATAAATAATTTCAGTATTTTGATTATTAGCTCTTCACATGTTTAAAAAAGAATAATTTATTAATTTCTTCCCCAAAAAACAAGAATATCAGTCAAAAACTGAAAAATATAAATCAAACTAAATGTATTTGTGCTTTAAAGTTTAAAGTTTCTCTTAGATCAGCGCCATAAAATGTTTTTAAGTTGTATTTATTAAGTTTTTATTGTTATTTTGCACCCACAACTTGCTGATATTTCAGCTCAGCTCAGCACGGCTCGGCACAGCTCAGCACAGCTCAGGCCGGCTTTTAGATTTTATCACGTCTTAGAGTGACATCTAGTGGCTGTTTATGTCATGACACCACAACCCCACATGTGCACTTCATATTAAAAGGTGAACTTTAATAATATATCTCGACCGACACTCACTTTTATGCACTTTTTATGTTTAATAATGTGAGTTTATATCAAATTATGTGATCATTTGAGCTCCAAGACCACGCAGGAACATAAAATTTAAGCTTTTTCATGTGCCAAGATCACAAACTACATACATGCAACCATTTCCTTCCACCTCGACGTGCTTTAAGACCATTTTTATTGGTAACATTTTAGTTTTTTTCATCCCAAGTGCACCTTCTCCTTCAAACAGCTGCAGAGTTTCCTTGTGGCACAACACTTAAAGACATTTGCCACCCATCTGTTCCCGTCTCCCGTGAATACGATCTAATCAATCAAATAAAAAAATAAAATACACTTTTAAAAGCTCTAAAAACAAACCCACGTTCGCTGCACCGAAGCGTCACGCTGACCGCCCTTTCATACATCCACCAACGCATCTAATACATTCAGTCTAATCTGCCTATGTTTGCTCTCATCTGTGAGTTACCTTCATCACCGTGTGGGTGGTTAAGATTGATTAACAATAACAGCAGCTGACTAGGCAGGAATAATTCACCAAAAACAAAAGCGGCTGTGAATCAAGAAGACCCGCGATGAGAGCGACAGAAGGAGGAGGAAACCGCCGTTTCCTATGAGTGTTCTGATGTCGGCTAATTGAAGCTTTGTAACGCAGATCGGGCCAGACGAGGTTCAAAGGCGAACAGCCGTCTGGGCGACAACACACGGGTTTCGTGACGCTCGTCGCCTTTGATGTGCGCCACTTCTTCTGCTTTGATACAAGAGGTCACCGCGGCTGGTCGAGAGGGCTTTACCGGACACAACGGGGCCTCGAGGAAAAAGGATCGGACGCAGGTCACAACAGGAAGAAGAGCAAGAACCGGACACGAGGGCGCTGAAGTGGACGAGATTCATATTCATGCAAAGATCACACGACATCAAACATGTACAGTAGCTGTGGAGACAATGGGGCGCTTTTTAGGATAATTAACCTCGTCCTTTGGCTGCCGTGTTGAAAGTCTACGGCTAGTAACTCAAAGAAGGGCTGCAGACCGTCAGGACGGGGCGAGTACTGACCATTACTTCATTATGAGATGACATAAGCGTTACTAATTAAATGTAGAAGCTGTGACTGCATGTTAGCTCTAGCATTAGTTTGCAACTCAAGTTGTGAAGTCTTAAACTCTAGTATTTAGAGCAGAGGCTTCACCTGAAGACATGATTCAAGATTTGGCACCAAATCTTAAGAGATGGAGGTGAAGTTGGAGTAAAGGCAGCAGGTGGTTGGTGGGAACTTTGAGAGAAATCTCCCAGAACAACCTGGAGGTAACTTCAGTGATGGGACATCCAGGGAATGGAGGTCAATGGCCACATGTGACGATGTTGTTGAGTTGTGACTGTCGGGATGTAAGAAAGCAAAAATACCATGAGGTCATCCATCAAGAAATAAAGGTGGAACATCAGAAGAGATCTTCTCCTGTGCAAGGAACGTCCAAAATGGACGAGAAGTTCTGAAAGTGCTCAGAAAAAATGGATAATTAATCTACGATTATAAAAACTGAAGTTTCCAGAGTAAATTGTGCTGATCTTCAATGCATTTTTCTGTTTTTGTGCACTGTAGTTCCCATACATTGAACATGAAGGTTTGTGTAGCTTTACAGTAGCCTTTCCATCCACCCAAGGCTCCATTGTTTCCATGTAACCCTTTCCTCAAGCATTCACAGGTGATCTGTATTGACCTGAGTTGACTGATGCCAGAGCCACCTATAGAGGGTAAGAGATAAAGACGCAGAGGATGGATGTTCCTTTCCTTCAGCCTCATAAATACGTCTTCAGCAGAACTTGGTGACACCGAGTCGAACGCCTCCTTTTGGTTTTGTAGCAGAACGTTAGCAACCCTTAACTCACCCGTCCAACGTCTTTTCATGGCCGCCTCTTTTGTTCTTCAACATAAAAGGACGAGGCTCTACATGGAGACACTTTGAATAACACGCTGATCAATAAAGACCATCTAGCATGGAGATAATGTTGGGAAATTTAGAGTGCGGGTCGTTCAAGTGTCATGGATAGCGCTCGTGGCGAGAAAGGGTTCACGCTGTAGGTCATCGTCTACGACGGCTTGTTTGACCACATGAGGGTGAAGGTGACGTGATGTCAGGCCTGCTTTACAAATGTTCTCTTTGATGGGGTTCAAAGCTCGGCAGGAACTTCAAGATGAGTGAAAGTGGAAGGTTGATGGTTTGAATCTTGAACCAGTGCTGGGAAATGTGAATATTAGAGCCCTGAAGAAGGTGCTTAACCCGCAGACGACTGGGTGACCAACCTTCGTTTGGTTAAAATATATATACACGTGGGTATGGAAGATGTTTGGAAGTTGTTTTTACTAGAACTTTGTGGATTTGTTCACCATTCACATCGTGTTATTTATGTATCGACGACTTATTTTTACTTTAAATGTTTATTATCTGTCACGTGTGAGTTCAGACAAGAAGGTACGTACACGAAAAGTAACTTTAATTACGTGCAGGGATGAAAGGGACAAACAGACACAAAGGAAACACAGGAACTAAATAACAAGGCAGGACAACTGGACACAGGTGACACTAACGAGGGACAGGTGAAACTAATCAGGCAATCAGAATCTGGCGGGAAAACAAAGGCAGGAAGTAGAAATACAAGACAGAGAGAGGGAAGAACTACAAAATAAAACAGGAAGCACAAAACAAACTTTGTTGTGTGACTTAACATATGTCAGTAAATATGTCTTAAAATGAAACAAGCTAACAAGTGGCCACAGAGTCGGGGACATTAAATGTCACCACACTGAACACTCAAAGCTTTAGTGGTGAAGTCATGTAACCGTGGTGTGGTTAGCACAGGCTAACGTTAGCGTTTTACTGGCGATTGCATTTATGCTGTCAAACATTTGAGAATCCAATCAGAAAATCCAGTTGTTGTTTTTGTATAACTTCAAGATGAACTTCTTTAAGAGTCCTCAGGCGGTTTTGTCAGACTCTGATCCAGTCAGACGCACAGTTGGACCTCTGCACATTAAAGAGTCGCTGTTATAATCCAAAGATCTTTTTAGATATGATTTGTTTTCTGACACGTGGTGTCTCATCCGTCTTTCCCAGGACACAAATAGAGAAATAAATCATCAGTACAGTGTGTTTGGAGTCTTTTTAATGCTGAGTGACCTCTCAGAAGTACAGTGCCGTAACCGTAACAGTGTGTAGTTTAACTTAAAATCTGAATTCAGATCTGCAGGCCTGCACGGCGTCGCCTGCTGAGGATGAGGTCTGCTGAGCGAGGAGGATATCAGCGTTATCGCCGCTCCTTTCACTCTCCCCATGATGAGCTGTGCTGCCGAGTGTGTTGTTGCCTAATTCCCTCTAACTACAGCCCTGTGTAATCACATACCCCAATTAACCACCTCGGCTCCCCGTTTCCTGCATCGTGCACGCCGCCCCGTCTTCTCGCCACGCCGCGTAATTAGCTTTCATCTGAAAATGAAAAGAAAGGAGCACCTCAGCAATTGTGCAGCCACTCTCTCTCTCTCTCTCTCTCTCTCTGTCTCCACGTCTCCACCCGTCTCTCCAGCACTCCACTCCTCATATCATAATGGCCTGCAATTTCAATCAGATGGATTTTTATCGCTGACACTAAGAAGAATTGGCCCTCATCCTAGTCCCTCCTTCCACCACCCCCAAACAAGCAATCCGCCTCGTTTGATAGCTGCAGCTCGTGAGACAGCGATCCAGAAGAGTCCTTGTTGTGACGGGGAGGTCTTAGTTTGATATTTACAAAGGATTTAATTCCCTTTTGTGGATGTGTGTGGCATAATGGAAGGATCATGTTCCAACAAGGTGTAGTACCAATTAATTTGCATCCACCTAAACGAGGGAAAAGGACAAAATAAATCCACGGAAGGTTTTTTTGGGTTTAAACATTTTGTTGCTTCATTTTTTAAACCCTGTGTTCATCATTTATGTTCTTGACATCAGGCCTAAATTTCAGTCGGTCCCACTCATTTCTGTGTAAATATGTTTGATATGAATGTTCCACAGTAAAATAATCAAACACTGTCGCCATGGTCTTTAGTTTGTTACAATATGAGCTCATCTAATTTTTGTTTTACAGCGAGATTGTTACAGAATGTGTTAAATTCAAGCTTTACAATATTTTTTGCTGCATACACAACCATTTAAATTATGTGTATTGTATGTATAATGTCTTTTTCAGTCATCAGAATTATTTCTTATTATTGCCCAATAATTTATTGGCTATAATTTAGTTACTGGAATAACACTGAATATAAATGATTCCAGGTCATACGGCAGCAGACATGCTCATACTGTACATGATAATTATCAGGATGTAAGCCAAAAATATGAATGTGATGATGACAAAAAGATGTCAAATTATTTGGCAGTTCCACCTTTTTTAAGATGGAAATGAAGTGTTCAAACACTCTTTTCACACGATTTACACCTTTAAACAAAACACGAGATAAAAACAGCGTATATGCAACACGTGCAACTTTATATTGCAAACTCGAGTGGCTCCACCAAAAACTGCAGTTCCTCTTGTCAACGTGAGGCTGGCTCCAGAAGTGAGTCAGTCTCCATAAGTCCCCATGTTAAAATGTCCAACTTCACAGCAGAAATAAACATGTTTACAGCCTGGTACAAAAAACAAAAAAAGGTCTATATGCCTACAGCAGCATAAATAAGGACTCACCCGAGCCCGACTAGCCTCCAGATATGAGGCTGGTACTGACGTCTAACTCTGGTCTGAGCACAGAATGTCGATCTATTGCTTTAAAATGTCAGTAAATATGCAGAAAATCAAAAAATATTCAGAATTATTGGATTGTAACTGATGCATCAACACACTAAAAACATTTTATTGTTGTAGCTGGTTAAGATGGAGCTTTATTATTTACTTTATATACGTATATTTCACGTTTTGCCTGTATTGGGCTCCATAAAGAAGCACTTTCAAAGACACATTCAAAGATTAAAACACCATAAAGTGTTTAAACTGATCCAATTGTTCATTTTTGGAGTGAAACGGCAGCAGAAGTTCTGCAAACAGGCTGAAGAAAGTCAGACGACTTATCACGAGAGGAAAATGAATAAACGTCTCTGTGAACAAAAAAGCTGCGTGTCTTGTGAGGCATAAAACGAGGATTGCATCAGGTAAGAGAAAAGAATATTCCACCTGTTAAGATGCTGACGACACCTGTTCTACGAGCCGTGTGCGCCTGTTTTAATCTTGTTTTTTTTTTTTTTTTTTAGGCACACGCGTGCAGCTTTGGGTTCCCGGGAATCCGGTTCTGTAGCCTGCCAAGTGAATTCGTAAAACATCATCAAAGAAGAGGATGAGGAGGAAGAAACACCGGGGTTTGTGTTCCCACCAGCAGAGAGATAAAACAAGTCACGGAGACGGGTATGGAGAGGAGAAAGAGACAGCCAATCTCTCTCTCGGTGCATTCTGGGAGTTGAACCTGGCAGGAGAAATTAGCGGCGTGCGCACTAAGTGAAAGGGATAATCCCTCTCTGACGGAGAGGAGTGCAGCAGTGATCCCTCCTGTGTTCCTGTGATTTTAGGTTCCAGGTTTATTTATTAAGAGGATAAGCCCTTCCTCTGTATGCAAACCTCGGCGGTTAGAGAGGGGTCGCCTTCAGTCGGCGTCGATTCGAGGGTCGGCTGCTGGCTGAGCGTGGCCTCACAAACTTCATGGAGTAAAACAATGAATCCTTCTGAGGGCTGCTGCAGTCATCTCTGTCCAGGCCTCACTCATTACTCATTTACACAGTCTACTGATGACCTGCTAAAGTAGCTAGACTTTCAAAATAAAGCTTGTGTAATGCTACAGCGTCATATCTTGCAGCGTAGGGCCATCGATCGGGACTATTTGATGAGTTGGGAAACATTTTGTGGAAAGCCTTCACACAAAATAAAGCAGCATATTAATGCCCATGGGTTTGGAGCCAGATGTTTAGGTGTGAGTATCCACATGTCCATTTGGCTCTGCCAAGCAGTGTTAATCTATATTGTCTTATAAACGGAGGACGCCTCACTAATTCTGGGTCAGCATTCACCAAACGATGGTAGGAGTGCTTAATCTTAAACCGCTCCCACCTCCGATGTAATCTTGTTTGCGACACACAAAGGTGAGTCGCCATACGGGAGAGACGTGCAAGGCGGCGAGTGGCTGTTCTCCTGCACGCCTGTAAATGGCCAAAAAAAGATGAGGCCCTCCTCTACGTGTGCGTCCCACTTACTCAGCGTTGATTGAATGATATCAAAGGCTAACAACACAAGATCAACTCTCCTACACGCACCACGTAAACAGATTTCTCTCTCAGAAAGTACACTGGAAATGGCAAGCCGCTGTATAAATTAAATGACAAGCAAAGAAGCACTAATGAAAAATGAATGCATTGCTTGGCAAACACAATCTATTGAAACTGAAAGAGCGTATCAATTGCATAAATATGTTTACCCGCATTGTGTTTGGTTCTGTTTAAGACAGTAATGACATCAGAAGCGATGTGGTTTATGTTGTAAGCATACTCGTGTCTATCTGTCCATGTCTGCTCTCCACCACGACGACCGCAGCCGCACAGATCGGTCCCGTACTTGTAGGAAGTTTGTGGATGTTATTATCTCCCCAAATGGAAACATTATTCAGTGGAAATTGTGTTGAAATAACAAATGATTATACATTTCTCTCCTCTTCCTTCAGCTTCAGATACATATTCATGCTCGGGCTGCCTCTCGTGTTGATGAAGCGATGGTTTGTATGAAACGTCCGCGGAGCCGCCTCCACTCATGTGAGATGGCGAGCGAGTGAGGAAGACTTGTTTTAATGAAATGTGACAAAATGCTTCATCGTGAAGGACGACCATCTTTTTTTTCCTCTTTAGGAAGTTAAGATTTAAAAACAGCTCTGGTTTCATCTCAACATGGGGATCTATGGGTATTTGTACACTGTATAGGTCCAGCACTTCTGGAGACATTTGTCCATGCAGGGCTGCTGCAAGTGTTTGTGTCAGTGCACAGTGCACCTCCACACATTCCTCTCTCTGTTCTAGGCCAATCTCTTCTCAAGGCGAGCGCTCGCCGATGAACATCCCTGAGCTAACGAGCGCCTCATCGATTCGTTCAGGACAAGGAGAAATAAGAGAACAAACAGGCTGAGAGGCAGAGGAGGGGGATGGTGGAGTAAAGAGGCAAGAAGAAGAAGAAGAACCAGGAATTCAGACAGCCGTCGCTGTGTTTCTGAAAGGCCTGCGGTTCGTTCCACCTGCAAATCGCCTCCGAAAAGGAGATCTGGGTGAACACCTTATTACATGTTAAATGTCAGGGCTGTATCATTAACAGGCTGCTCACTTGTATGACTGAACAATGATTCACCCGGCTGGAACTGTTCCTGGTGACACCGAAGTGTGGTGTTCGTGTCACATTACCGCCGTAGCTGTGAGGAGCGTTCACGCTGCTGATAACTTCTTAATGATATCATCTCTCTCTTCATCTGCAGGGAAGCCTCTCGCTAGCAGCGAGCTCAAAGTGTCGGTCTTACCGAGTGTCAAACTTTTTATTCCAGCTGCGAGCGTGCGGTCACATGATCAGATGTAAAATGTACAACAAAGGCGAGCGATGGAACAACACGCAACGTTTGGTCACAGCAGTCAATCACGCCTGAAGTAACTTCCTTTTCGTGCATGTTCGAGCTGAAGCTGAATGTTGGCGCTAATGCTCGCCATGGTTACAATCATAGACAGTATAAAGCGTGGACGTCCTGTCCGTGACGCTCAGTGTGGTGGCCTCGTGGATCATTGGTGGGCCGAATGACGCCTGGTTGCCATCCGTGACGACACCCACCTGTCAATCAAAGCGTCCACGCTCTTAATCCTGCATAACTTTAAGCCTTAATATAATCTGAACAGGTGAGTTGTATAAAAATTCACCCTCAGTACAGTTTTCATGAACGGGGAAATTAGCTATAGAGACCAAAACTGTTTTTTGTACCAGGCTGTAAACATGTTTATTTCTGCTGTGAAGTTGGACATTTTAACATGGGGACTTATGGAGACTGACTCACTTCTGGAGCCAGCCTCAAGTGGCCGACAAGAGGAACTGCAGTTTTTGGCGATAAAACTACTAAATTGCAGATATTGATCATATTGTGTGCCCTTTCCAAAGAATGAAATGAAATACTTTGACTTGTAGTAATCAAGCATTTTTTATATTTCTACTCAAGGTCAGACAATGACACACACACACACACACACACACACACACACTGATCGTCTCTGACCAAACTAAATATTCCACCGCATGTCCCATCAACCCCAAGGCACTATGGGAAATTACATTACTGTTCAGGAAGCCAGGAAGGCACCATCCGTCTAACCTCAGCCACATGTAGACCTCGGAGTCTTCAGTCGGCGTGTGTCATGGGAGTCAGCCTGCTGATTTGATCCGTCTCCGGCTGTAAAGGCGATGACATATACAGTTAATCATGAAAAAAAGAGATTCACACCGGCAGGTTTATATCTTTTCTTCACCTTTCAGGTGTGTATGTATTTATATCCGCTGTGTTTACTCAGCTCCGTCTCTCACCTCCGGCTAATTCTCACACCTTGATGATGAATTCCACATTCGGCTGTAAATCGTATAAGCCGGAGAATATACAGTAGCTATCGTGGTTTTCATGCCTGCTCAGCAGGTTTGGTTTGAAGGCGGGCGGCGAAGAAACATTTGATAATCCACACAAACACTGCGGGTTCGTGTGGATGATGAGTGTGGACGCGTTGGACACTTCTCGCCCTCAGTGGAGGAAGCTGCTGGAGCCGAAGATGTAGTTTGTGGATCATCAGTGGCTCTAAGGCGGGCTGAATGACGCCCGGTTGCACAAATAAACCATCTGTAACGACACCCACCTGTCAATCAAAGCGTCCATGCTCCTTATTCTGCATAACCTTAAGCCTTAATATAATCTGAACAGGTGAGTTGTATAAAAATTCACCCTCAGTACAGTTGTCATGAACGGGGAAATTAGCTATAGAGACCAAAACTGTTTTTTGTACCAGGCTGTAAACATGTTTATTTCTGCTGTGAAGTTGGACATTTTAACATGGGGACTTATGGAGACTGACTCACTTCAACTAAAGTGCCAGATAGAGACCAAAATCAGAGAGAATATTTGCCCTATTTACTATTTACTATTTACAAGCGGTTACAAACAAATTTAGAATTGAGTGAACTCTAGCGGTGTACTTGCTGATTGCAACCCCCTCACCTCACCCTCTCCTGCCTTGCATGAAGGAGAGACGATGGTGGCGGCGAAACCCAAAAAAGGCCTCATCTAGATTCAGTGTTTAGTTCGTCTGACATGACGGCTACAACATAAATATTATTATTTTCAGGTGATTATACAATAATGAAAACATAGTTATGAATATTATATAATCTCTTACGCCATATTCTGTAAATAGAGGCCTCTAAATCTGACACACTGGACCTTTAACTCAAGAAAAATCCTTAATTTTTTGTTTTTTAGCCAGAATACTCATGATCTTAACATCTCTGCCTGTAATAGACACAATAATCTAAACATCATGTTGACCTGCTGTAGCTTCCTGATACATTTGATGTCTATAACTGACAGGAAGTCATTGAAACTGAATGAAATGATACAGATTTCTAGCCCCTTCCTGTCAGTGTCACCCACGGCTGACCTGGCTTTTTCTCCCCCCTTCCACCTCTTCAAGAAGCTTCCTCCCTCTGTGTCTCCCCCCTCCACCTCTTTGTAAACCTCAGTACGCAGGGGGGGCATCACAAGTGTCGCCGCCGCCGCTGCCACAGCCGCCGCCGCCGCTGCCGTTATCCCGTCTTTCCCCAGCTCACATCGGCTGCTGCTGAGCTGTTTGTTTAGGAATCTGGGCCCGAAAATTGTATTCCATCGACCATGCTCGCTATCAACACACAATTATCTGGGTTAATCATGTGGAACTGTGGCAAATTCACCTGGGGCTCAGGAACTAATGACATTCGCGTCTGGCCCTGCTTTAGTGAAATGGCCCCAGCACCTGCAGCAGGAACACGGAGATTGCCAAAGAAAATTTGGTCTCATTTCGTCCTCCCTCCCTCCCTCCCCCCTCACCCACTTCCTCCCTTTCTAACTGCCGCCCATCCCCCCTTTCCAATCTCTCTCTCTCTCTCTCTCTCTTCCCGCTTTGCCCTTAAATTTATAAATCTTTCTCCTCGTCTGCTGCTCCTCCTTTTTTTTTTTGTTCCTCTTGCACCTCCGTCTCCTGGCGAAAGGAGGGACGCCCAATCACAGCGGCTCATCGTCTTCACGCCTCTCGTGTAATCGCTGTATTTCCGGCTTCGCTACCTGCCCCGTGTAACACCTGAACAGTAGATGGTGGAAAAGTGAGGAGGTGATATAGAGAAGATGATAATATCTCGCAGCGAATTTGTGACTTTGGTTCCGGACAGACAGCGACTCGTATTCTCACTGTATAATTAAGAAAGTGATTGAGTGCAGTCAGCGGGGTGTTGATGCTCTTTCTCGATCACACTTGCTCTCTTTGTCTTTCTCTCCGTCGCACACGCTCAATCACACGCCGCCGCACAGAGTCATTTCCAACCAACTTAGAGGAAGTCGAGGAACTCAATGCTCATAATTATACATCAATACAAACATATGTTTCCCAATCACAGATGCCATCCATGTGTGAAATGGGTGTCACACCGTTGGAGGTCTCATTATTTGTGAAGTGTGCGCGTGTCTCAACACTTTGACGACCACCCACACCGGTCACAGTGACTACGTAATGTACCCACCTCCTCTGCTGATCATCATCTCAAGCAGCTTTTTGCATGCCGGGCGCGCCGTACATCTACGAGTCTATTTCCAACAATGGAGGTGCGAAACAATCCTCCCGTCCTCGAGGGGACGTGTTGGTCATTGAGGATGGACTCCAGATGAGTTCTCATTGGGTTTGTTTCTTTTTCACACCTTGAGTGAGAAATGAATGATAATTGTTGGGGTGTTAGAGCTCGCCTCACTGCCCACTATGAAGCGTTGAAGCTCTTCCAATGGGTGACCACCATCCAGACTCAGGTTAAGAGACACCGGGAGGTCAACACTTTATCTAAAATGTTGTCACCATAGACAGAAGTCAATTCTTCTTGATCGATGATTTGCAAGTTTTTTGGGCCCCAAAGTTCTCGTTTGGTGTGTTTAATTTGGGTCTCACTACTGATCAGTAGATGTGCTCTGTTGCAACGCCAACTATATTCCACTGAAGGCAACAACTACAGGAGGCTTTGTGTCACTCTTAAAGAATAAAATCAGTCCATAGGTCTGTCTCAATTCAGATACTTCTCTAAAAAACTGACTGCTAGTGTTGTGAGTTGTGATAAACTGAAATGTAGTTTGGTAAGCAGCACTTGATCGGCTCGTTGTTTCGAGTTTTTAATGCGTCCTGCAACAAATTCAGCCACATTGTGCCTCTACGCTATCCTCTATGTCCAATCTTGGTGAACGATTGAGGACCTGAGATGCAAACAAGCTGAGAGACTGAATCAGTTAAACACAGTTTATTGTATTTGCAAAGAGGGAATGTGAAGATGTGACAGACGTTTTTCCACAAACAAGCAACATGACTTAAGTTTTTAGGGAGGTCGAGACGATCTTAAGCTGCAGTGGTTGATTGGTGAGAGGGGAAACCGGAGGCCACACCCAGCACCATGAAATCGAGGATGGAAGATGTGTACAACCTTCACGTGACTTATGTAGAAAGCCTTGGACTTGAATGGATCTTAAAATTGTGGATGAAATCTTCACAATCCCACCGTACCTGGCCCCAACTCGGCAATCAAACACACCTCCGTACTGCTCACGGACTCTTCGGTTCTCCTGCACATCAACGGAAACAGCAGAGACGTCTGTACGACAGCGTGCTGCACAATGTGCGTCTTTATGATTGTTCTTTTGAGTACGGTGTTTGCTTTGTCGCCTTATTGCCCCTGAAATCAAGCACAGCCGCCTCTTTGAGCTTTAAATATCGCCGTCTGCACTCTTACGTTTGCACACAGACACATTTCTGTTGCACAGAAAGATATTTAAGGCCACGATTGTGAGGCTAATTGAAAAATGTTCACCAAAATAATCAAATTTAAAGCTTAAGGATGCATTCGAGCCCACATAAGAAGCACACACAAACACTGGGAGCTCGTCTTGTTGCTCTGGAGTCCGTGACATGGTTTAACAGTCTCACAGGATCCATAAAACGCCCCCGAAGGCTTCATATAATCTCTCCTTTTTTTCCCGCTTAATAGGAGATAATACAAGCGCGCACCCTGATGAATCAATATGCAACAGCAGCTTTAGTTTGATAATTAATACCAGTGTCGGAAATAGATTTGTGATTTGGCAGCACAGGTCTGATATGACTCTGGTCTCCTCTCTCTCTCTCTCTCTCTGCATCCACATCTCATTGAACTAATCTCATTCCTTTTTATTATTATTATATTTTTTTCTCCTCTCAATAGCGTTAATTCTTTGACTAAAGCCTGTTATCTCATTAAAAAGGGCCCCGCGATGGGATTCGATGGCATCCTGACATCTGTATTCATTCCCCTCGAAATTAGTCCTGACACAAATTTAATGAAAAAACACTCAGAACAGTGGAGATTAGACGTCATGCCAAGTGTCGCAGAAGGGAGGAAAAAAAAAAATCATCTATTTAGTTTTGGTTACATTTTTGGAAGGCTGGATTAACGCTCAGATCTGTTGGCCCACCTCGAACTCGCCCGTTTTGACTCTTTTAAAGTCGGATTGAGATATTTAAGAGTGCGCCGACTCTCCTTAAATGTTTTATCTGTAATTCAACACTGTAAAAAAAAAAAAGTCTGTAGATTTTAACGCTGAAAAACTGACAGTAAAAAATGGTATTTCAAAACCTTTTAATACAAACTTAAGGCAATTTATACAGAATGAAGTCGCATTTTAAATAGCAGACTGTTAATTTCATTCATATACGGTATTTTCATGTGAAATATACAGCAAAACAGCGTTTCCTTGATATATTTATACGGTCAAATAAAGAATAAAACGCCGACCTTAAACGTGAAATCAACAGTACAAACATCCTTTTACTGTAATTATAGGAAAAAGTTATACCGTGTTTATTACGGTAAAATTCTGTCAACTACAGCTGCCAGTTTTTTACTGTACAAACAACAGTTTTTTACAGTGAAGGTGAGAAGACAGAGGAGCTGCCCCGGCTTTCGGGAGATAAACCCAAGAAGGATGCACGGGAAGTGGATTCCCTCTCCGATCTGCAAACTTCCCACCCCTCCTCGTCTTCCTCCTCCTGCTTCTTCTTCTTCGCCATCGCCCTCGTCAAAGCCTGTGTCGGCTGCGGCGCTGATAATTCCCTCTGTTTGGAAAAAAAAAAAGATGAAAGCGTTCATGGATGAAAGAAACTTGGATTTAATCTTCCTCGCCGTCTTTCGCTCTCTCTTCCAGTACACGCTGTTGATGGTTTTCTTGAGGAAGAAGAAGAGGAAATAGAAAAAGCTCGGCGGCGAAGCCCGTTTGGAGCCTCGAGGCTCCGGCTTGAGGAAAGGTTGAACAGAATCAGTTTACCCTCTGCGATTGTACCCACACTGACCTGATGGAAGAGGAGGAGAGAGTCCAAAGATAAAGAAAAGCCATCGTCTTCTTCCTGTGCCTCATTTGGCCCTCGCCACGATAAGGCCTTCAGCTCTCGGGTATCTGTAGTCACAACGTAAGAGGCCTGTCATAACGGGGAGATAGAGAGTGGACTGTGTGGACGAAGACGAGGCAGGATGGACACGAACCCATCAGGTGACCACGGTGGGTCTTAAACACACTGCGTGCATGTTACAGCTGCAGAAATGTAAAATTCAGCCATCTTATCCGATTAAATCAGCAATAAAGACGTTTGTGCGGCCATATTGGAGTTGTAGTGATTATGAACAGCTGCTGGAGTAATGATGTGATGCCCAGCGGTCGGTGTGGAGGTGCCTGGGGGAAGTGGGTAAACTTCCAGGAAAAGATGAACGCCCTGTTTTATAAACAGTGACATGAAAACTACTGCTGGATATTTAGTGCAGCCAAACAGACCACAAGGTTTTTATTCATGCAGTCAGGACGGAATGAAAACAACATTAGCCATGAATACTGGGTTTAGAAGAAGGTATACTTCATATTCCTGCATATATCCTGCACTGCACCCGCTGCTGATGACCGTACCCGTAAATCCCACCGGGCACGACTGCACCACGGCCGGCGCCGGCGTTTTAAACAATGATTCAGAAGAAGAAGAATAATACGTGGCTGATCTGTATTTGGACTTGGATGTGTATGTACATGTGCTACATATGTATATATATATATATATATATATATATATATATATATATATATATATAAAATGAAGTAGCAGCAGAGATAAAAAGGTGCCATGTACACCTTATGTTCAAATGCAAAAGAAGAAGAAGAGACGCCACAGAGACTGGTCAATTTTCAAAATAAAACATCCTGTGCAGAGAGGACTCATTATAAAGTGTGATGGCGGTGGGCAGGAGTGACTTCCTGTAGACGTCCTTTTTACAGCGGAGCTGCAGGAGTCTCCGACTGAATCTGCTGGAGGTCATGAAGTGTGAGCTGATGTCCATGATATGCTGAGCTTCAGAGCAGTGTGATAACACAGATATATAGTGTAAGAACATTTCACACATCTAATTAAAGACAGCAGCAGCAGCTAGCTGATCATCTGTGGTTTGACAAATTTTAATAAACTTTAAGAGAAAAGAAACAAGAAACCAGAATCAGTGAAAACAGTTTATTATGACGTGTTACTGCAGGACGTCTGTGGTCGGTGTCTGTGATGAGGACGTGTTCAGGTAGGTTCATGGGCTGGTGGTAAAAAACAAGCTCGCTAAAGCTGATAAATAAGAGTCATTTAATTAAATGAGCCAATATTAAAGCTGCTATAATACATATTTTTTATATTAACAATGATTTATCCTCCATCTCTATGAAGCTTGTGATGTCTTTCAGCTTGTTGTTTTGGTTTTACAGCCCGTGACTAGATAAATAATCAGCCTGCAGACAAAGGAAATAAATATAAAATATCTAATTATTGCAGCTGTAAGTCTCCACATGTATTTAAACACACATGATCCAGTTTCCTCTTCTCTAACTCTGAATTTGAACCTCTGCAGTTGAGGATTGTTGGCAGTGATCTGGGATGTCTTGGTTGCATCTTTGCTCTGAGCGATGCTACTATAAAGAGCATAAGGTTAATGTTATGCATCAAACGTCGCTGAATCAGCCGCACAGCCAAGTGTAAAGCACAAATAACGCCATCTTAGGACGTCTCCACTTTCATAACATAAAGCACAAATATAACGAGCAGCCATTAAAAGCTGGACACGAGATTTTCTGATGCCGCCGCCTTCCCTGAAACTCCTCCACGCTGGAACTCTGTGCTCTACCTCCACGTTACCCAGAGGCCAACCCAGGGGGCGCAATTATTCAGGCCTTTGCTCAGCCAAGTAGAAGAAATTAGCCTCTTCTCCTGAACCAAGACCTTCTAACCTGCACCAGGACCCGGGGCTGCCTCTCTGACTAGCATGACCCCCTGTGACTTCCCTCTCCAGACCTTGTTTTCCATACATATGAGCCCGGGCTGGCCGGAGCCACGCTTGGCTGCCATATGGGCTCTCGCTGCCCCGGCTGGCAAAGTGGGACTACAGGGGGGCTGCAGGCTATAAAATCCAACACCCCCACACCTCCACCGCACCACCGCCGTGCACCCCTCCTGGAAGGATGCTCGTGTCCTCGGGCCGATGATGTGCTTTTACAACAATTCAAGTCGAAGACGGTGAGCAGCTGGTCTGAGATGTGTCATCACTGTGGCTTTAACGGCAAATTAAAAACTGAATTTGCAGAAGAAGTCATGCAACATATCGTCAAAGTTTTCAAATTGCTGCAGGTCGGCGTCTAAATGAGCAATTACGGAGAAGAATAAAGTTATATGATGAATTCTGTGATGACGGAGTGTGTTCTCGGGGTGTAAGGCCAAAGAAGAAGAGCCTCTCTTCCTCCTTTTATCCTTCTTCTTCATTAAAATCATTTCCAGTCACAGGTGAGTCCATTTCCCACGTCTCCGCTGACACATCCTCCGCTTAGACCTTTTTTCTTTTCCCTCTCCTCCTGTCTGTCTTCGCCTTTTCCCACCTTTCCATTTCATCTATTCAGGACAGTCACTGGTTGGATAATGAGGTCTGTGGCCTGCCACTGTGCTCCCTGACTCACAGAGCTGGAAGAGCTCTGCAGGTATATTACAAAACCTGCTACAGGTACACAACAGAGTGTCTGTCTCTGAATATCGGTCAGTTCGGCTACAGATTGTTGAGCTTTTGCTCTTTTGCCTTCTTGTGGCCTGCACCGGCTCGATATCCATCAGAAACACAGCCATGTTGGACAAACCTGCCTCATGATCTACGTCCAGAGGCAATGCTGGTGGTGGATGGCGTACAGCACGTCTGACTTTGATGCAATCGATGCACCAACGCTGCTTCTTGACCACCAGAAGCTGAGGCAAATTTATTGCAGTGACATTCTCAGTCAACCTTCCAGACTTTTCATGATCGCACTGTTCCTTACCTCGTTTACGCTTTAGTCAATGATATGCTAAGTCCTAGCCTTGGAAGTTGTTACTTAAACTAGCCGGACATTAGCTGATGTCATGCTAAAAGACTGAGGCTAAAGCTACATATGCTAGGCAGAAATTAGCATGTTGGTCCCATAAACATACAAATAAATGGACTCAGTCAATGATATGCTAACTGTAGCCAGAGATGCTAACTGCAGGTTTTTGTGTTTGCAGTTGTCTAGAAGTTAAATATGAAAGGTCATAAATTAAATTCAACTTTTACGTCTTTAAAAAGCAAAAAAAACAAAACCAGACGAGTTTCTTCAGTTGCGTCTTCGTTGCCCTGCAGTAATTGCCGTGGACAGTCCTATCTACTGAGCACAAAGACCCAGTGTGATGATGTGATGTAAAGGACGACGAGGTGATGGTGCAGAGTGTGTGTGTGTGTGTGTGTGTGTGTGTGTGTATATATATATATATATATATAATATATATAACGTGTGAGTGTGTGTGAGTCCACGGCTGACAGCTACAACAGCACCACATCCACTCCTGGACCTGAAGTAATGAATCTGCCACGATGCTGCTGTGAAAAGATTGAAACCAAAGTGATATGAGTGGATCTCCTCACATTCATTAGAAAATAAAGATCGGCCTTTAAACCCCTCTGACTGTGCGTTGGCTGTTGGCGGCGGTGGCGGCGGCGTGACGAGGGAGGGGAGGTGACAGATGTTTAAACACGGTGAGGGCCGGGGAAGTGAATGTGACATGCTCAGGTGTAATTATACTCACCTAGTTCACAGCGGAGATTAAGAAGAGAAGGGATGGAGAGGCACGGGAGCGTCAGACATGAAAGAATATTGAAAGACTCACTGATGAGCAGTGTCAACTCTCTGCTTCTCCCTGCCTCACCCTCCTCCGCCTCCTTTTCTCTCCCTTTTGTCACCATCATTGCAAGGTCTCACTTCTGTTTGCCTTTTCCAATTATCAAGGTGTGACTGTGGGCTTCCACCATCCTCCTTCTCCTCCTCCTTGGAATATAATAACTATACTGAACTTGAATATGGGGGGAGAGAAAAAATCTTTTGTTTGTCAGGAAAATTACAAGTTGAATTAATTATCACTTACAAATTTCTCTCCTCTGTAGGTTTAATCTGATGCGGGCGCTGCAACTTTTGCTTTTTTTTTCTGTTGCTGTAATGTTGTCGGACATCATCATAAAGAGGATGACAGCATTATCCTGAGACAACACTGTCCTCTGCTGGCCGCTGTGTGTTTTACAGACACTTCGAGGTGTCCCTGAAGTGGTCCTCCTGTCAGAAAATGGATTATGACAGTCTAATTTATTAATATCTCCATCCTCTCTGACCCAATATCTCAGAGCTTCAACCTGATGTCCTCATGACAGACAGGCCTGGTCACACTCAATCTACTCAGTCTGCTCGTCCACTTTTGTCCAAATTGATTCATCAGTTCTGATGAAAGCCGAGCGGAGGACGACGACTCATCACAAAGGGATCTGTTAAATCGATTAGAAAGATCTTCAAATTAAAACATTCAAATTATCTGCGCTGATGGAAGATCCACATCTGTGATTTTGATCTCTGGTCATCTCTGAACTGTTTTGAGTGACCAGCTGTCAATCACATGTGGCTCTTTGTGTGTTAACTTATGATTTAAATCGTAAAAATGTGATTTCCAGCACGTTTTTTTCCTGTTAAAGAGCTTCCTGACTTCGTCATTTTCTGTCTCAATTAGTGCTTAAAAATATGAATTAATTGTCAATGCTCTTAATTCTGCAAAATTTAAGTCTTAATATAATTTGTTATGTGCAAATTCTGGTTAAAGGTATGATTTGACATTTTTGCCCAGATTCAGACGAGAAGATTGATACCACTCTCTTATCTGTGCGGTAAACGTGAAGCCACAGCCGGGGGTAGTTAGCTTAGCTTAGCACAAAGACTGAAAACAGAGGGAAACAGTTAGCCTGGCTCTGGTCTGGAGGTAACAAACGACATATAGCTCACCATATATCACTTGAATGACGCCTGTTTGCTCAAACAAACCATCTGTAACGTCGCCCACCTGTCAATCAAAGCGTCCACGCTCTTAATCCTGCATAACTTTCAGCCTTAACATAATCTGAACAGGTGAGTTGCTGTTTTTTGTACACAAAAGAAATAAGAACAAATGACTTTTAATACAATGATATTCAGTTTATAGATCTTTATAGATCCACAAGAAAAACAACACGAACATCTCTGACCATCCTGATATAATCCTCCATGTTTCAGAGGGAATCACAGACAATCAGAGGCTGGAAGTTCTGGAAGTTTCTCTCTTTTATCCGGCTCAATCCTCTCAATGCTCCGTCCGACCACGATGAAGAGCAGGCCGGCCAGCAGGCAGAAGAAGACGGCGACCGGAGCCAGCAGGAAGGACGGACCGTGCTGGACGCTGATGTGGAACGAGGGGCAACCAGAGACACTCTCTGATGGTGGGCGAACTGTTCCAGAGTGTCCAGGACCTGGACCCACATCAGATACATGACCACGACGGCGAGCAGACCGAGACCTGACAGACACAGAGGGAAAGAAACTGTCAGACTTTATTACACTCAACATCTCAGAAGATTTACAGTAATATTGGTTTATTTATAAGAGTTTAATGCTGCAAAACGCCCAAAAGTTGATGTTGAAGTTCATTTTTAATCCGAGTTGCTGATTTCTGAACTCAAAATTGCAGAAGCAATGTCAACTTTTGTGAAAAGTCACATCAAACTTTTATTTTTTGTGTAAATTTGCTTTGTTATCGTCATTTTTATTTATTTTTTCGTCCTGGATGGCAGAAAATCTGCAGAACTGGAGTCAGTTACACAGTCTTTGTTGTTTCTGCAGAAGATTTACAAAGAATGATGTGAAAATGTGACGCTCTGGATGTTTTTTAGGCAGTTAAAGACACAAAGAAGTTTAGTTTGTGTTAACTTAAACTGGATTTATGATTATCTCACACCTGGACTTTAATCTAATCTGTCTGGGCTTATTTTGTGACCTCTCTCTCTTCCATGAAGAATAATCTGAGGCACATGTTGGCTCACAGATAATGTTTTCTCTGAGTTGATGTTAGCGAGACGTTTTGATTTATGGTGAGAGACGGCGAGCACATTCTCATTTCTCGTGGTTTGGCAGCCGACAGACGCCGAGGCTCAACATATTGATTGCGTGTGATGGGTTAGTCAGATTTTGAGGTTTCAGATTCGAGACTTTCCGAGAGATTACTGTCAACTTTGTTGTCTTTGTTGAGCAGCCTGTAGCATAGAAACTGTGGGAAAACTACAACCCCGAGAGAGAACGGAGGAGAAGGTTCAGCCAGGAGCTTCAAGAGAAGCTAAAAGTGTCCTGAAACCACAGAAACGTTTGAACCTGAGGCAGAAAAATGAGAGAAACACGAGCTCAGTCAGATGGAGGCTTCTTAAAGACTTTGTCCAAGCTGTGGCTAACGAAAGCTAACGAGCAGCCACCAGCCTCCAATGACGTCTAATTAGTGACTTTTTTTTTACCTTAAAAAGTTTGTTTAAGCTGAATTAGGTCTAAATTTTACAAATAAACCTCCAGTTTAGTCCAACTTCTCTCTTCTTTAAGATCATTTTCAGGGAAAAAGATACAAAACAAACATTAAAATATCAGAATAAATTGAAATAAAGCAAAAGATAAGAGACATTTCACCCTCTATGAGGTTCATTTACATCTCAAAAGTGTAAATTTACATTTAAACATGACCCAATACTTAGTTTATATTAAAGATTGAACTGTTCACACCACGTGTGCCATGTTTTTAACCCAGACATCAATATTATACACATAGATGCCCCCAAAATAAGAGCCCATCAAATAAAACATACCTCCAATCTAAAGGAATATTTATAAATATAAATATCTTCAGACACTTTAATCAAATATCAGGATGTCTGCCAAAAAATTCAACTTTATCTGCAGGAAAACATAAAAATAAAAATATTTAACTGCATTTTTTCACATAATTAAAAGTCATATTTAGTCACTTCAGATGTGCTGGGAAAAGTGCACACAGTCCTGTTAAACATTTTTATGTTTTAAAGCTCTTAAAGCTCTGACGTGCAGGAAAACTGGATGTTAAAGGGTTAAAGAAGTCTCTTTAAACAGTTTGAATACTTCCTTCAGAATCTGGTTTCATCGCTGTGAATAAACAAATATTTTGGGTGAAAAAAAGAATGACGAGAATCTGAAGCCGTTCACACTTTTGGCTGAAATCTGCTGCAGAGAGTTCTGAGTTATTTTTTCCATTATTACTTCATGGCACGCATGAAAGTGACTCAGACTTCACCGGCATCTCACAGATCAGCCAAAGAGAGTTTGTTTAGAGCGTTCAGGTGCGACGTGTGCAGAGCGTCAGAGTTTAGTCCATGAATCCACCAGGATGGTCGATCGCTTGATGAACTGCAGCCACAGAGAGGTCACACGTTACACTTTATATTTCTTAAATTATCGTGTCACCTGACATCGACCAAGAACTTCTGGAGGTCGTGTAATCCCGGTTTAAAACCAAAAGCGACGCCGTCCTCAAACTATAAACACAGTCAGTGGATCGCTTCAGGGAGCTCACTCACCTGTGAGCACTTTGTCCTGTTTTAGTTTTATTTTGTCATTTCCTGTTTAATCGTTGAAATTCTTGTTTGTAACTTTTATTCTGAAAGGTTCTTTATAAATAAAGTTTACGTACTTTCTTACAAATCTGAGTTACTCGTACTTTATTTGAATGTTAACCTTTTATGCAGAGTTAACCTTCGACTCTTTGAAGCTCGAGGTAAATATTGGACTTTTTTACTACAGTCAAATTTTCCCTCATGAATAAATCCCAAATATTTCCCGAACACGTGTGCTCAGACAAACATACAACACGTGTGTTGATGTTTTAGCCGATTCGTGCTTACCGCCACAAAGCTGAAGAGACCCGCCCACTTTATAGAGCTTGTGATTGGCTCCTGGGGCAGCACAGATGACCACGAATCCACCAACGGCAACGGCTGTCAGGCCTGCGACCAGGAAGATGCTCCAGAAGGTTCTGAAGACTGAGAGACAGAGCGAGGCGTCATGAAAGATCTGAAGGTTAAATCATTCAGAGGATTCGTTGGAGGAAATACAAACCGATGGCGGAGTGGTGTTCGTACGGTTCTGTGGGTAAACCGTGCGGCTCCACCCACGATCTCATTGGCTCGTTCACAGGAAACGGGAAGAGGAAGGCGGCCTGGCAGAGCTTTGACGGCGGCTGATTGGCTGAAGGAGAAAGAGGCGGTTATGATGCCGTTTGTTCGCCTTTAAGCGTCAAATAAATCTGAAAAGTGACGATTCTTACAGATCCAGAGGTCCCAAATGGAGAATTTATCTGAGAGAGCCGTGAACGAACAACGCCAGAACAAACCCTCGTGGAAGATCCTCACGCCGTGTGGAGCCTGAAGAACCTGAAAACCAGACGAGATCCTTTAAACATGAAGAACGTGTCTGCTCATGTCCACAGCAGAATGTGTGTGTCAGCTCTCTGGAAATAGACGGTGTTTGATTGATGGCGTGAAGTGAAGACAGCGAACCGCAGCCGGCAGGAAATTCCTGTCTGACCGTCGTGTGCGTTAATGAAATAAGACTTTAATAATCGGACAGCGACGAGGCTGAAGGAGCCGAGCGTGATGTTTGAGTTCAGAACTGAAGCATGACGGAGAATCTGACGGAGATTTACAGAAATAAAGTTCATTTATTTTACAGGAAAAAGTCGGTAATTGTTGTAGAAATGCCAAAATTCACATTTCATTTGAAGTCCTGCATTCAAAACTTTATTTCATTCATTTAAAGTACCAAAAGTAAAATAAAGGATCTTAATTATTGATGCATTCATCAGCTGGTGGAGCTCATTTTAAAGCATCTGATTATTATAGTTTGTGCAAAGTCACTAAAGTTATCACATAAATACAATATTTGTCTCTGAAGTGTCGCTGAGTCGAAGTATTGAGCAGCTCGCTCTGGGATCTATGGCATTTTTCTCTCGAAGCAAACGTTTTTTTCTAGAAATATTCACAATTTACACTTTTTTCCACAAAATATGAACCTCTGATGTTCTTTTCTAACATATATTCAGTGTCTTTACTTTTGTTGATTTTTTACCATATTTTACTTTACATACTTTGTCACTGAAGTTATCGGATGAATGCAGCTGAGTCGAAGTACTGAGTACTACAGTTCAGTATTTGAGTAAATGTGCTCAGTTACTTTCCAACACCGGAAAGGACCTATATTTTCCTCTCAGAGAAACTTTCTTTTTTCTGGAAATATTCAAAGTTTTACACGTTTTTTTCCTCAAAATATGTTTTTTCTTTTTTTACAGAAACAAACAGTGTAAAATCACTTTAAAGGTCCAGTGTGTCAGATTTAGATGTACAGAATATAATCACCTGGAAATAAGACACACGGCGGAGTCCGCCACTTTCTACAGTAGCCCAAAAAGGACAAATTAAACACCGCTGTAGACGGAGGCTTTTGTAATTTAACACATTTTGTAGTTTCTCCATCACGCGATGAAAGACAGGGTGAAACTAGAGGGTTGTAATCAACGCTGCTAGATGCTCCTAAATCCTACACACTGGACCTTTAAAGTCTGATTACTCGGAGTGTATTTCTGTTTTTTATCGTCCTGATTGTTTGAAAGGAGCTCCACAGACTTTAAATACCTCCCTGCTACTCCTCCCCTCTCCTCCGTCGCCATCCTCTGCCCGGCCGCAGGACTCGGCGGCGAGCAGCCAGTACTCGGTGCCGCAGGAGAGCAGCGTGAAGAGAAACCCGACGGCGGCGAAGAACAACGCCAAGAAGAGGAGAACCTTCAGCCTCTCTGCAGCAGACATGTCGGTTTGACTTCATGTTCGGACACGCAGAGCTTCAGTGGAAATAAACTCTGACATCATGTGTTGGTCAGTTTGAAGGGATACAGTTACAGGAGGGTGTGTGTGTGTGTGTTTGTGTGTATGTGTGTGAGGGTCACACACACTCACATAAAAATAGCTGTTATGCTAACACCTTTAAAAAAAAAAAACATCACAACTGTAGAAATATCTCGTTGGCATTTATTGGAATGCCGGCATTGAAATCCAGATTTGGTACAGTACAAGGCTATCCAGTTTAGCTGAGATCTTCTAGGCAACAGTGATGGTCCAACAACAGTCATCCAAACTGCATGTTCATATATTAATACGACTTTTGTTCATGAGATGATTCATTAATAAAAACAGACAGACATCAGGAATGATCAGCTGATTGTTGGTTTCTTTTTTTTTTTTTTTTAAACACGTTTGTTTGATGATTTAATGAAACAACCATCGTGTTTTTTAGAGTACATAACATATCGCAAGAACCCGACCCATATACACAGAGAGGTGCATTTATACAGGACTCCATGATTAATTACATATTACAACCCTGTGAGGATATTAGATAAACGAGGCACGCAGAAACTATTATTAACCTACTCGCAGTAAACATTTGATGAGTCGAGGATCCTTTGGGCTGAGTCACCTCTTTTCCTCTAAAAATATTTTGCCGAGGACGTTTGCAGCTCTTCTTCTTTTTTTTCTTTTTTTTTTTTGGCAGTTTGTTTGGTCCGCTGTCGCTCGATCCGAATGATCTGTCGGAGCATCCGTGCAAAAGGCTCATGGGATTTTTCCACAGCATGTGAGGTGGGAGGAGTCTCGCCTCCCTCGTGTTTGTTTGTTTTTTTCCTCCTCGGGAAGCCTCCGCTTGAATGCGCTCTCTCGCCCTCGACGACCTTTTTTTTTAAGACATGACGCCGAACACGGGGTTGTGGCGGCAGATGCTCGGCCCGATCTCCTCGTAGTCTTTCTTGGTGTGGCACACTTGGTAAAACTCGGGCTGCAGAGACAGAAAATGATCCGTTACTTTGATACAAAACCATCAAAACTTTGTTTCAATCATCCAACGACGATCACGTGTTTTTATACTCACAGTCGACGCCAGCATTGATCCTCCGAACCAGACGGCGTACCGCTGCATGTGATGGGTGATGACCTGCACGTCGATGGGTTTGGGCTGCAGAAGAAGAAGAAGGGTTATGAACATAATGCACTTAGAGATTAGGTCACGGAAGTCACGTTTAAGTGGAAATCACCTGTTGGTAGAGCCGTGGTTTGTTAGAATACAGGAGTCAATAAATATAATCATAGGTGAGCAGTTTGAGTACCTCAACATTGAACTTGGAACCAAACTGTTGGACCCTAATTCAACTTTTCAAACATCTCCTTTCAGATCTTTCCTACAAACTCTGCTTCATAACCAGAGCTGGCCGATTCATCCTCGTTCCCTCGTTCCCTTGTCCCCTTGCTGCCTCACCTTCAACTTGCCACCGCTCAGCTCTTCGCTCATCTTCAGCCGTGCGTCCACGGTCCTCTTGAGGTCTCTCTGCAGGCGTCGGCCGAAGTCTCTGAACATGGTGGATCCTCCAGACAGCACGATGTTCTGCGACACAGAACAGGAGGATGTTTACTACAACACAGCGACAGTTACATGAACTGTGAGCGGCTGAGGCTGCGTGCGGCGTACCTTGTACAGCGGGCGTCGGACGTCGATGGGGCAGTTCTGGATGACTTCGTCCACGACCTCCGAGATGGGCTGGGTGAAGTCTGGGTTGGCAAACTGAACGAGACCAAACAGTGAAAAAATAAACCCTCAAATGAAAACTGATGAATCAGCGTGAACACGACACGTCTGCAGATCATCGTACCTCAGGGTGGAAGAAGATCTCCGGGCCCAGGAAGCGCTCGTAGCCGACATCGATGGTGAACTCCTTCTTGGTGATGGCGTTGATGCCCGTGTACTGTTTGATCCACTTCGAGCCGTCTGTGTCGTACTTGCTGAACTCCTTGACGAGGTCGGGGCAGACGTAGCTGAATCGCTCCTGAAACAACGAAAACATACCGGACACGAGATTCAGTGTTAGTGCTGCAGACTCAAACAGACAAAGTGAAGTTAAATAAACGCAGCAGTCTGAAAGGAGACACGTTACGTGACATTAAAAACTTTTTCTGTCTCTCGTGTCTCTGCAAACTGTTTCCTGCTTCCTACATGAAGTTTCTGTGGCTGTGCTGACCTCTTGTGGCCAAACTGAAAATTACACGACAGCCGCAGCACTGACACAGTCTGCTCAAGTTTCACTTCCTTTTATTTACATCCTCGTTTGGCAGGTTTCGATGCAGAAATGAACTAAAAATATCAAACAGATCCTGTTTGCTTCTCAAACGTCTCGTTTGGTTCAGAGTGGAGTTTGAACAAACGGTTCCTCCAGTTTTACCACTTAAACTAAATCATCAAATACTGTCAGGGAATGTTGGAACACTTGAAGGAGTTCAAGTATCTTGCCATCTTGTTAACGAGTGACGGGAAAATAGAGTGTGGGATGGACAAACAGGTTGGCGCGGCGTCTGCAGTACTGTGGACGTTGTGCCGGAGGGCAAAGCTCTCTGTCCATCTACGTCCCAACCCTCACCTCTGGTCATGAGCTTTGGGTAGTGACCCAAAGAACGAGATCGCAGATACAAGCGGCTGAAATGAGCTTCCTCCGTCGGGTGGCTAGAGATCGGCTCTACTGTGAGGGTAGCTCCCCGGATAAGTGAAAGAAAATGGATGTCAGGGTTTGAACACTGACCTTGACCGCCTTCGCCGTCTCCAGGGACTGCTCCGGAGGAATCCCCACCTCTCGCTCCCTCAGCAGCTGTTGGGTGAAGTACGTGATGTCTCGACCAGCGATGGGGATGTGCTTAATGCAGCTGCCGATGACGTAGCCTTCGGCCTGAACGCAAACGCAGGTTTAGGGTTGAGAACGAGGACACGGTGAAGAAGACGACCCTGAAATGAAGCCGCACAAACTCACCACCGGGATGACGTGCGTGACTCCGTCTCCGCTGTCGATCACAGTCCCCGTCAGCGTCCGTTCTCCGACCTGTCTGGATGTCCAGGAGGCAGCCAGCGCCAGGACAGCCTGAGGGAGAAATTCAAGGTTTGAAAGAGACAGACAGAAACTCAACAAAGAGGAAGTGACACTGAACACTTCCTCTTTTCAAATATCAGCCGGCCATGCTGAGATTTATTGACTCGTACTTGAACGGCGATGTAGAGACCGGGGACGTTGAAGGACTCGAACATGATCTCTGCTGTGTACTCTCTGTTCTCTGGAGTGTTGAGGGGAGGTTCTGTCTGCAGAGAGACGCAGAGGAAACAATGTTAACACAACAACAACATGTTTGTCCTGAAGACACGAAGAAAAAGACTTCAACAAGCTTATTATTGATGTCCGTGTCCGTCTCTCCGCTCTTACCAAAAGGAAGTAATGGTCTTCAGGTTCTGCCCGCAGATACTTGAAGATGATCTGCTCCATGAATCTCTCCATCAGGTCCCAGTCCTCCACGATGCCGTGACGGATCGGCCACTGGAAACCAAAAAACAAACGTTAGTCTCTAAAAACCAGATGAAAGACTCTCAGAGTTCTTCTTCTTCTCCGTCTACCTTTGTCGCATACGACGGTTTGTCGATGGCTTCGTCCCCGATGAAGAAGTCAAGGTCGTCCACGCCTCTCATCATCCGGCGCTGGGCCTGGTCTCCGACCTTGGCCGACTCTTTGATCGCGATACCTGGAGAGGATCGAATAAAAGTGACGATACGAGACGTGGGTTAGATCCTCAGCTACAGCTAGGCACACCTTCTGATAACAGTATAAGGACGGCTCATTAAGTAACTTAACGAACAATAAAACAAGAAATAAACTTCATGTTTGTCTCAGCAGATTTTTCTCTTTAAGGAAGCTTCATTATCAACATAACTGTGCACATAGAGTTTTATTTAACACCTAACAAGTCACCAGCCGTATCCTGAAATATTTAAAGTACTACGCCAAGTTCAGTCATCTTTCTTCAAAAAGGTTCAGTCTGGGGAAACTGGACTGTTTGTAGATCCGTGAAGACGTTTCGCCTCTAATCCAGTGATCCAGCTCTGTGTATTTATACTAGGAAAGCTCATTGTTGGCCCAGACTGAACCTTTTTGAAGAAAATGTGGAAATAAATGTTATTTTCCTCATTTTAAAGTCACTTTGCTGCTTTAATTTTGATGCATTTTGTTGTTAAACAGCCTCTACATGTGACACAGTGATCAGCAGCGTGCTAACCTTTATAACAGAATTCATATGACACATTTATGACACTCAAACTCCGTTAAAAGTGACTAAAACTCGTTTTTCTGTGTTTCTGTGCACTCACATGACGGTATGATGAACTGTGGCTCTGTGTTTCCTGCATATCCGAGCTTTGTGTACCTGAAAACAACAACACGAAGATAAATGTTGAGTTAAAGTCAAAAACAGCAACATTAAATCAGTTAATCCGGATTATAATCAGATTAATCCGGATTAAACTCTCTGCTGGAGGAGCGTCCAGGAAGTGACATTAGCTTCCACAGTTAGCAGTGGCTAACTCCAATGCTAACTCAGAGCTAAGATTAAATTAATATAATTAAAATAATCCGCGTGTTAAGGAGTTAATCTGCAGCTGGATTAACAGACAGCATGAGAGTAAACATGCAGCTGTGCTAACGTTAGCACCGTTCAGGCTAACGGGGCGTTAGCTCCGGTTTGACAGCTAGGCTAACGCCAACTAGCTTACTCACCCCGTGCCGCAGTCAACGACACACGCCGGCAGCCGACCAGCCATGCTCGCTCTCCGTGAGTCTAGCTACAGGTAAACACGGCAGGTGTCCGGTACGAACGGGTCTCGAGCGTTAACGGAGGACCGAGTCGAAGCTCCGCGGACTGAATGAGGAGCGAGCTCTTCCGGGTTCGGTGGATTTTCTTCTAGTGCGGCGTCAGCAGCTTTAACGGCGCGACGCTGCCACCCAGCGGCCGGAGACCGCAACTGCAACTCAGGTTTAACACAAATAGCAGTAAAACACGTCATATTTCCTGACAAAACAACTTGTATTTATACAGAATGAAGTAGTATTGTAGTTTATATTAGAGACTGTTAAATATACAGTAAAACACTGTGGGGGTGGCTTTGGAACCGGAGGGTGGCCGGTTCAAGTCCAGCATGGACCAAAGTATGGTAGGAAGGAAGGTGGACTGGTAGCTGGAGGGGTGCCAGTTCACCTCCTGGGCACTGCCAAGATGCCCTTGAGCAAGGCACTGAACCCCCAGCCACTCACACCATCTCTCTTTCCACATTTACATGTGTTTGAGCCCTTTGTGTGTGTGTGTGTGTGTGTGTGGTTGTGTTTCGGGGTTAAAATGCATGTAAAAAACTGAGTGAAAAAAAGAATTTCCCCTTGAGGAATTAATAAAAGTATCTCAAAAAGATTTAATGGAAAAACTCTTCTTCATACGGCATTCAGTTATACGGCAAAATAGTGTTTGTTTCCTTAGATGGAAATTAACTTGTATCTATACAGTAAAATATGGAATAAAACAGCAACCTCTAAGTCTATCTTTTTGTATCTTCTTCTTCGTATTATTATTATTATTATTATTATTATTATTATTATTACTATTATTATTATTATTTCTATGAGTTCCTGAATTGTTTTTTGGGCAAAGATTTGTCAAGTGCTGTCAAATGCAGGGTGAAAACTAGTGTGCAATAGATCATAATATACAGAATAAGAGTGAATAGTGAAAATAATAAAAATAAAACATAAAATATGATAGAATTTAAAAAAGTCCAAGAAAAGAAAGAACATATAGCTCTATCTGTGTAAAATATACAAAGAAAATATACAGGGCCTTCTCTGTCAGTTTCAATCTTTCAGGTTAGGCCTCCTGAAGTCCACGACCATCTTCAATTATCAATTATCAAACACTAAAATGACATATTTTATATGTATGTACTGGAGCTTATATAAGTGTACAAAGTCAGAAACGTTGTTGCATTCAGGTCTCTTGGTTTATATTTTTTGCAGCGGTTTTTCATTGAGCAAAAAATAGTAACCACCTCATCTCGCCCTGCTGACTCCACCTGATGATATCAGTGATTTAGGTGCCATCAAAGAGCCAGACAAACCTCTCCTCAGCCTCCACGACTGCATGGAGGGCCACTGATAAAGACGATAGATGAGCATGAAGCAGCTTCAGGGAGCTCGACGCTGGTTTCAGAGCGCCTTCCTACATTAGAGCCAATCCCAGGGCCTGAGAACATTGGCTCTTTTGTCCTCGGGCAGGCTCATCACTCACACAAGAGACTCTTCACCCACTCCGACTCTCCTAGAAAAGCCCTTGGCTCTGCAGCTTCTGATAGAAACAGTTGGCGTGGAGCCGAGGCCAAACTCTCCATCAAGAAGTGTAGTCGAAACAATTTGTTTCAGCGTTGTCAGCGGCGGAGCGTAGATTCGCCAGGAGCTCGCCATCAAAGGAGAACTTTCCTTTGACGTCGCTGAGATGAATGGTGGAAAACACAAAGTGATGTCTTTTGTTCTGTTTTTTAGCTGAACTGAGCAACAACAAGACTGTAAAACACGTTTTATTATTCAGACCAACAGTAAGAATCAGCTTTATTTCTCTTTTACAGATGAAGCATCATTCATAGACGAGGAGTTTTATTTAAAAATTCAAGAACAAGATCGCTAAAATAACAGAGACCATAGAATTGTCTGTTTTTCTGCTCAGACGCCTCCCGTGGTATGACCAAACATTAGATACCACTGTGTGGCTTCTACTGTTTTATAATTACCCTGCAATTGTCACTTGACTGTTTAAAATGAATAACCCAAACGCACTCTTAGAAATAAGTTTAATCCAAATCCAATAAAACAAACCAAATTCTTCAGATACACAGAAAAGTTCTCCAGCTTTGGTGGCTAACGTGTTAGCTCATGTTGGCTAACTTTAGGTACATATTGCTAGCAGATGTAGCTGTGTCAGTTACTTCACAGCACTTCTACTTGTGTTACCGTTAGCGTACATTTTAGCATATAACACAGTCCCTTCATTGTCGCTTGAGGCCACAGTGACAGTAGATAGGCTAACTTTAGCTGCCGTTAGCGAGCAGCCACAGTAACTGCTGTTAGAAAACTTTAGCTGCGGTTAGCAAGCTAACTGAAGCATGCTAACTGAAGATTATAGGCCTACATTAGCTGAACTGGTTAGTTGAGGTGAAACAAAACCAATTAATCTGTCTTTCCATGCAGATTTAGTCTATTATGAACACTTAAGCTTGGTTCCCATCCAAATTTTAACAAAGTTTTGAGAAAATTGGGAGAAAAAAATGCAAATTAATGCAAGTTTCCATCCACTACTGTTATGCAATCATTAAAAGGTCCAGTCAGGTACCATTAAACTGTGCAGAAAGTGACTAATGTCTACAGTTATATAATTACGTGACTTAAAATTAAAAGTTTTAACATTTCACCCAATAAAAGTAAGAAAATATTGACACAAGATGGCAGCAGATTGTGTGGAAATGTGTTTAATTTGCCTGTGGGGACTCCAGGTGATAAATACCTGAACTTTAAAGGTCCAGTGTGTAGAATTTAGTTGCATTTAGTGGTCCAATCACTGCATTGTAATCTCCTCACATCACCCTCACCTTCCTAATGTAAAGGAGAAACAACACTTTAAGGACCCTGTTTAGAGTGAGTATACATGCATCAAAACATAGTTATGAATATTATATTCCATGTTTGCCTTATTCTGAAAATAGAGGCCCCAAATCTTACACAACGGGACCTTTAAAGTTCATATCATATCATCATCATCTGCAGGTGCTTTACATCCCTGGTTTGAATACTAGAGGGCACCAGCGCTCTGGTTTTTAGACGAAGCACCACAAGGCAGCAATAACACACAAAACATGGTGATTTGTCGTTTTAACTCCATCCACCACCACATTAAAACATCCAGTAACGAGGCATTTTCACAGCCGTTCTTCAAGCCCGCTTTTGAGGTGCAACATATTTAACACTAGTTAACTTTCCCCACAGCCGCAGATTCATTTCCCCGCTGCACCGGCACAACTTTAATCGTGTTTACTTCTTTTTATTGGCCCTACTTACTGGAATGAAGATTTGTGTTGCGGCACTAAAGTGGATTGAAAATAAAGTAGCTTTGAGTTTGTCTTGTTAAGTCATCAGATTTAGGCTGACTGTGGAAGAAGCTTCTCCTCAGACTTCATCTGATTTATATCTAATGTAATATATTTAATGGAATTTGTGATTGAATTTCATCTTCTTTAGTCAATCGCACGACGTGGCCTCTCGATGCGTGGGTTAATATGTGTGATTCATGCATCATAGCTAACTAAATAAACAAGATTTGATGCATTTAATGGAGCAGCTATGATTCATTATACACAATGTATCGTGTCCTTACAGCTGAACTCTGGGTAATTGAGTCTCAGGTGGGTTTGATCTCGCTGTCCTCTGTTGGTGCTGTGATCTGAGCCGCCCACACCAGAATAGATCATCCCCCTCCGCCCCTCTCTCTCATTTCCAATACTCTTAGCCTACACAGTAAACAAAGTAGATGAGTTGCGGTCCCTCATCAACTGAAGTATTTCCACCGCCGGAGCCCCTAATATGACTGTGTTTGCACGCACGTCATTAGAGCAAAAGGCAGAGGTGGGCCTTATTATTTTTAATAATCTCCTCTTTCTGCTGCTTCTTAATCCCGGGAGATCTGCAGTCGGCACTTCCCCTCTGTGATCGTCAGTCCTTCCTCCTCCTGTGTTCAGGCTTAATGATGCTCTGTCATACCGGCGCGCCCTCACACTGCAGGAGTCTTTTTGCTGCTAATGGACCCCAAAGTTTAAGCTCCAAACGGCACAAACCGCTTCTGATATTGCAACGTTTGATTTGTGTTTGAAGCTCGTTTCTGCAGGATTCATCCAGAGGGAGCCGCTCCATTGTGTCTCTAACAATGCAGCGCTGCATTGTTAGGCAAATAATTGAAAATGGTTACTTGGAAACACTTTACAAGTCGATCATCGTAGCCACAAGTGGACTGTCGCACTCTGTCTCTTTAGAATAACTCCAGTCTGAGTGCTAACTTGCCAGATAAGCAGCTCTCATGCTGCGTTTGTCTTAAATAGTCCAACAACTCTGAGGCATGTGCACATTTCTCATCACGTCTTTCCTAAATTACCCAAATTTGAGAGACAAAAGCAGCCAAACTGTCAGACAGCTGTAATACAGAGTGGATTATGTCTGATCTGTATTCTCTGCTCATGTTCACAAACCTTTAATCTTCTGCTTCAATATTATCAGTGTCAGTGCACACAGGTAGGAAGCACCAAAAAAAGGACTCTCCACTCAATAATGCAATGCAAAAATGTACGTGCATGCTCATTTTGAAAGCCACAGAGGCACAACATAATCAATAGATGAGTAATTGAGTGATGGTAGCTTACTGAGATGTAGCTAATTTAATAAAACGCAGCTTTCACGCCGTCCTGAGCTCGACCGTGTGAAGGTTAAATACACAAAGAGAGTGTTTGGGCCTAAGTAACCTCTGAGGGACGCCGGCAGAGTCAAGTAAAGTCATCCCCTCCCTCCAAACACCAAGAAAGTTCATCAGTGTACCTGAGCTGAGGTGAATAAAGTTTAAATAACGTCTCTTATGATTTAAACTCATGGAAACGTGTCAATCATCAGGGGAGCTCCACTGCTGGGACTCTAAGACGTTACAGGTCTCTCATTTCCTATAAAGGAACTATCACGTAACTAAATGTGGTGCTAATTATCGTATAGGGAAAATGAAAACAGGTCTCATCAGGATACTTCCAATTAATTAAATCAAATTAATTGCTCAGAGTCTTTTAGTCTGCACACAGCGAGTCTGTAAAACAAAATCTGATATTTGCCTTCTAGAAAGCTCCAATAATAACTGAATAATTCATGAATATTTACTTAAATATTTGAATTACAGATTAAACTGATGTGTTGACAGTACAAAGAATGGACGTCGTACACGTGACGTCAGTGTTGTTGCTCTGGTCACCGCCACGTTCAGCTACATTAGCATTTATTTGGATTTATGTTCATGTTTCCAGGTGAACGTCAGTCCAGTACACGAGAGCCACGAGAGTCAACCAAAACAATGAGCTAAAAAACAGCCCGATGACAGCTCCATTTTCTGCAACATTTATTTACATCACACAGCAGCAGAATACAGCATTACTCTTCACAGAAGACCAGTCGAAACAAAAACTGCCATGAACATTTACCGGATGGTCCGTCTCATCATTTTTTTCTTTTAGTTTGAGTCACACGATGCTCTGAAACAAATCTTATAATACCAATCGACACGTAACATCCTTTTTCAAACTGTTCATGTGTGGCGTTAAAACACAGTTAGAGAAGTCTGCCGTCTCACTACATATAAATATAACACGAATATTCATCCAAATCCAAATTTCATGAAACAAATAAAGCAGCAAATCAATAATTTTGGAGGGACGACGCCCAAACATGGACGTCTTTTCTCTGGTGTTGGTTATAAAATGCAATATTTGGTGTACAGCGTTGGCTACATGCAATATTAACTATGATTTAATTTAAGAAACATAAATTTAAATAAATATGGCTGATATCACCCTGAAGCATTTCTCCAGAGAGAATTCACTTGTGCTTATAGCTTATTCTTACACTGCACTACGTCTATGTAATGTAAATTACACAGATTTCACAAAGGAATATTATAATTCATATGTCTGATCGGCTTCTCGTGTCACAGAATCAACTTTTAAATGTTACAGTCAAGGATGATTAAGCGCCAACGCAAACACACAGTCAGGAAATGTCAGTTAATACTGCGCGGCAGTGGAAAATATGCATAAATATGATGGATAGTGTTCGCCTGAATCAAAGTGCCTTCTTCATCACAACATATCAGGAATATTTGGGGTTCGTAATCAGTTCAAAATATGAAACACAACAGTGCTGCCTCGAACCAAAGCTCACAAAATAAAAGCTTCAAAATATCATTTTCTACAACGACTTCCACCAGCGTGTAATAACCACAAAATAACTCCAGAGCAGCGTCCTCACACAAAACGCTCCACTTCACAGAAAGCAAAGAAATCAAAGAGAGACGCCTGTGATGGTCCGAGAGCGATAAAATGATTCAGAAAAGCTCGCCCACGTTTTTTTTTTTGTTTTGTTTTTTTCCGGTGGCACTCTCAGTGATTACGGTGTTACATCGAACAGTTTCTTTTAAAAATGTTTTCATGACGCTGAGAAGATACGAAGCCGGTGTGGAGTCCAAAGCTGCTCCAGAGATCCAAGAAGGACCTGCGACAGAAAATAGACAGGACGTGTGATTAATCAGCATTTTTTGGTCACTTGTAGCATCAAATAAGCTCAACGAGATGTCTGACACTCCAAATTAGCACTAATGTGCTGCTTTAACAGTCTTTAAAGACCATTTAGGACTGATAAGACTGGCTTAAGACTGGCTCGAGGTCGTGGTTCCAGTTCATTGGAAGGTGTTGGATGTGGTCGGGGTCACGGCCAGTCCAGTTCCTCCACATCAAACTGGGAAAACCATTTATAGTAAGCAGACTGTCCATTAAACATCCATTAAACATAAGGCTACATCAAGTACAGTTAGCATAGCTTATTAGCACAAAGATCGAAACAGCTAGCCTGGCTTTCTGCAACCTCCATGATTGTGAATTGAAGCCAGTGCATCTTGAGATGGAGCCAGGCTAACTGTTTCCCTCTGTTTTCAGGCTTTGTGCTGAGCTAAGCTAACTACCCCCGGCTGTAGCTTGTGGACATACTCTGATGTAAGCTGCAAACTTTGGTGGCCTGATGGGAGTTTGTTAGGAGAACAGACAGTAAAAACAGAAAATAACCTCACCTGAACCCCGTCCACTCACCTCTTGATACCCTTAGTGTTGCAGAAATCCACTCTTATTACTGCTGGGATGCAGCTACCTCTATTTGTTGGCATCCAATATCGAGCAGCACAAGAAAAGTGCAAACAAGTTTATCCTGTTTAGCTGAAGTTGCAAGGACAAACTGATTTGATTTGACTCCCACTCGCGCTGTCAGAATTTCTAACCTCGCAGGAGGATGTGTCGCCAAGATTCTGTCTGTTTACAAGTCTTAATATAGTTTTAACTAAGCTGTGAATGAACCAAAAACAAGCACAACAAAGTGAGATTTCTACGGTTTGGACTAAAGAAAACAAACTGTACAGAAGAGATGAGCTCCTCGGTCTACGTCAAAGGTCGGAGCAGGAAGAAGGTCAGGAAGAGGAGAAGAGGCCGGTTCGTTCGCATCGCCGCCGCCGCCGCGGGGATGGGACGCTTCCTCCTGGGGCCGTTGCACAGCGGGGTGCTGCAGCAGGAGATGCACACTGAGTTCATGTTGCCGGTGCAGAACTGCTGGTAGCCAGAGGAGGCGATGAGGCAAGCCCCGGAGGAGGCGCAGGACTTCCTATAATGTATCCCTGCAAATAAAACCAAAAACAGGCATCTGATTTCTGATTTTTAGTGAGTCAGATATTGGAGCTTTAAGATGCTGCAGATTTCCCCCCGCTGTAATTAGATTGCTTGGACGTAACCTATAAGAGCCTTGTATTTTGCAATGCTGCAGCATTTTATTGCACTATAGGGTTATGGAGCTATTGACTTCCTGTCTGGTCTTATTAACTGATGTTTGTCAGCGTGCTGTATATGTTACTACAGTTTATATGCTTGTATGAAGAAGAAAAACTCATATTCTGCAGTGCTGTAACTTTTTATTGCACTCCAGAGCTGCTGACTCCCTTATCAAGTGATGTTTCTCCGTCAGGTATATACTGCTGTGCTTCCGTTGTATGTTATAGCAGGTATTTTATCATTTATGTGGCGTTTATTGCGTTATTTATCTTGTGTTTTCTGTTGTCTGCAAATGAAATTTCCTCTTTCCAGTTTCGATTAAATCAAATTCTGATAAATGCAATGGCTGTAAGCCGAACGTTCCACTGTCTGGTGATGCTTTTTATTGATGGAGGAGAAATATGAACAAATATGTATCTTTGTGTTGCATGTTTCTACACAAATCATGAAATTAAAAGTTGTGCTGTTGCAGATATAATAAAAAAAAGCTGCTGCAGACATTGAACCTCCAATTATAAGATGTCTCTCACCATCTCGTCACCTGTCTGATATTCTTCACAACGCGTATGGAAATGAATTCACCTTGCCAAATAGAAAACCTCAAGCTTGAGTGTTGATAGCCTGAATGTAACCTTGGACGTACGGCTTTAAAAACATCTCGACTGAGGCCGAGAATATGTGCAATTACAATTAATGAGTCCTTGATTTCACAGACGGATAAACAAAAGCAGCTTTCTCATTTTTTTGATTTTGCTGTCTGAAATAACAGATTTTATCACTCGTCGCTCGCTAACTAGCTAATTAAGCTAATGCTAGTTCTTTGACTTAGTTAAAGTCACTGTCTCAGGCTGTAAACTTTAAACTAACAAACTGACTTCAGCTTATTTAGCAAACTCAGTTGTTAGTGGTGTGGCAGACATGACTGAACCAATAAACACAGCAGATACAAGATAAGAATTTGATTTAACTTCAGTTGTTTACCAAATATGCACTTTAGTTTAACAGAACTTTGTATTTTTTGTAATTTTTTTTTTTTTTTTTTTTGTAAATTTGACATTTCTGCCCAGATTTAGACGAGAAGATTGATACCACACTCATGTCTGTGCGGTAAACATGAAGCTACAGCTGGGTGCACTTAGCATAGCTTAGCACAAACACTGCAAACGGGGGGAAAAGGTTACAAAATCCACCTGTAAGCACTTCTAAAGCTCGCTAATTGGCATTTTATTTGTTTAATCTGTACAAAAAGTGTAAAAAAAAAGAAGCCAGCAAGAGGTTTGTTTAAACTTGTTACCATCTGGCATCAGACATAGTAATATATCATATTTATATAGTACTAAATAGCTTCCATTACTATTGTAGGTAGTAAGCTAGTTAGTCACATATGCTATATACACACGATGCTCTGAAACATACACACTTTCTCTTGTGTTTTGTGGGACACAATCCTCCAAACTCTTTAGCAAACGGTCTGGTTGGCGCCCTGCAGGTTGAAGCATTTTATTTTCAGTTACGTGGTGCAAAACTAATCTAATGTTGTGTCAGAGGCAGCTGAAAGAAAGTCTCTCTCTGCTTTGACGAATGAGCTGAATAAAGCATGAGCATAAAAACAACCGAGGGCCTTCCATTTGTCTGAATAGGATTTACGCTGCATGGAAAAAAACTGATGTGTTACAGTCTGTAACACAGCGAGCGAGTCCGTCCACACATCGATCAATGCTTCTCGCTCTGAGGCACACAATAACAGATAACAACGTCTATTACACTTCAAATCACAGCAGATTGTTTGGACCTCTTCTGCTGGGTCACGTATCAGGATATAAAGGTGTTTTAAAGGGAAAATGCCAACAGGTGGAACATCACAGCTGATTTCATTCAATGTTTGTGCCGGCTGCGCTTGTGCATGACTTTAAATAAAAGTCACATTCGAGCAAAGAAATCAAACTCAGAGGTCTCGTCCCTCCTGAGCGTTCAGCCTCGTGTCTCCGGTTTCCAGACGGTCACCTTTCGTCTACAGATAAATATGAACATGGATATTTTTGGGTGACCCCGACTGGACTTCTACAAACTCAACTATGAGCCTATACCTCCACCAAAGATGCATCATAGAAAATACATACATCTACCTTTAACATGATGATCAGTACTTCATAAACAAATAAAAAGATGTCCACAGAAGATATTTAACAATGCTCTGTTGTCCTTGACCATGTTTGGCTGCTCTGAGCTGATAAAAAGATCTTTGTAAAGCCACCAACAAGCACAATATGTATGAATATTTATACTCCGATCACCAGATTCAACATTCAACATTAATCTAAGCTTCTTATATAAATGATTTCATGCATATTGTCTGACATTTACTTCATGTATTATCTCCTTCCTCTTGATTTATGATGGGAAAATTTGTTCATCCCACCAAATTTCATTAAAATCTGTAATTTTTTTTCTCCGTACAGTTTTAAAGCGTCCCTCACCATCGGGTTTGACCAGCACCTCCTTCTGGCACGTGTCCTGTACGTTGACGGTGCAGTTGACGATGTACTCCGGCGTGGAGCAGTCATTGTGCTTCATCTCCTCACACTGGTAGCACTGGATCTGAAGGGCATCTCCTGCAGAGGGCAAAATACTCAGTTGTTAGTGGTGTGGCAGACATAATAGAACCAATAAACGCAGCAGATACAAGATAAGAATTTGATTTAACTTCAGTTGTTTATCAAATATGCACTTTAGTTTCACAGAATTTTGTACAATATTATGGGCAAATAACATTTTGGTTATGGAAATATTTTTCCCCAGATTTAGACGAGAAGATTGATACCACACTCATGTCTGTGCGGTAAACATGAAGCTACAGCCGGGTGCACTTAGCATAGCTTAGCACAAACACTGCAAACGGGGGGAAACAGCTAGCATGGCTCTGTCCGAAAGTTACAAAATCCTCCTGTAAGCACTTCTAAAGTGCACTAATTGACACTGTATGTGTATAATCTGTACAAAAACAGTAAAAAGAAGAAGCCAGCAAGAGGTTTGTTTATACTTGTTACCATCTGGCATCAGACATAGTAATATATCCTATTTATATAGTACATTCACATCTAATTATACAGTGATGTTTCTTCAATACTTGTATATAACTTTCTTTTATTAATTGTTGTTATATTTTATTTATATCACTCCAGTTTTTCACATAAAATACCAACTACTGCTCTGAATGTTGGCATGTTTCGTTGTACTGTTGACTAGCTTAGCTAAACTAATCTGCTGCTGACTCTCAAACCAAATTAAACTTCTTCGTGTCACCATTTTGCAGCGTAAATTTCAGTCAGACTCAGATTTAGCTGCTTCATGAAATAAACAAAGTATCAGAGTACCAGAGGTTAGATAATCTCAGTTTCAGGCTGACTGTGGAGGTTTGACCGATCTGATCGTCTGACTTGTGACGTCAGGCTGCGTTTTTACAAAAATTGGATCCGGCTCAACTTCTCCGCTGCAGGTCGCTGCGTTATTTGGAGGACAAAACAGACGACCTCCACTGAAATGAATGGAACAACCTGCATTTTCCCAAAATATCAAACTATTCCTTTGAGATCAGAATAAAGTTGGTTATTAATACATTAAAATTAAGTTTAAATATTAAATTTAATGTAATGTATTTCCTGTTTTGTCCTGTCGTAATATTTTTGTCTTTTCTTGTGTGCATTAGACATTTGTTCTCTGTCTTTGCTCGTGTTTTGGCACTCGGCGAGAGTGCAGCGTCATCTTCTCTATATTCTGTTCTGACATTAACGCCCGTGAGCAGAAGGGCAGTGCCGAGGTTTTCGTGACACCTTCAGCAAAGTCTAATCTGTTTTTATTGGCCGTCTGAGTGTCAACAGAGAGGTCATCTATAGATTCACACGACGAAGTGAGAACAAACTGGAGAAACCACACAGGGATGCTTTTAAGGTCGTGGATTTACAATACAAACAGGCACTAAGAGGCGCAGAGTGAATCTCCATCGCCTCAGATCATTAATGTGCAAATTTAAGCTTTTAAAAGCTGCACGGACGAGTGTCCAACATGTCCACCTGTCCTGCACTCAAGGGACCTAAAATGGAGGAAGAATAGTGCCATTTAAGAATGTCTAAGCTTAAAAAATGTGAAATACAATGACATGTTTTCCATTTTTGGAGAGCTAAAAATAAAAATTACTCACTCAAGCTTCTTATTCTGCAAGTTAGTGATGATTGAGCCGTCAAACCTGCCAGATTTAATTAGATATCTTCATCACGACAGCATCATTCAATCAAAAATAACTTCCACGCCTGCCCTTCTCTTTTCTGAAATATCCCACACAGGCTATCCGTCCCTCCTGACATATATTAGTGGTGTAATTATTGAAATGGCACCGAACATTAATCTCAGCTCTTGACGGCACCATCATCTGATAAAGGTCCACATATAACATCACAACCCCACCTAATTATTTTAAAGCAAGCAAACCTCCATCCATCACCGGGCAGGACTGATAACGCAGAACTTTCTTATTTTGGGGGGATTTCTGTCACACTGGAGGGCAAAATAAAGATTATCAGCCTCAGAGCATGAGTCTAAGTCTGTTTTCCACAACAGAAAAACAGAAGATGAGAAGAAAAAGAAATCTTTTACAGCTTCAGGTGCAGAAAAAACACAAAACCAATATCTTCTGATCACAGTCGTGTTCACTGTAATCACTGCAGGCACCAGAAAACAAAGTGAGATCATAAAAATCAGACAGTTCTGGAAAGAACATCAGATTTTCTGACACCTTCAGAAAATCATACAAACAGCTCATGGGTTGCAGAAAATCACAGATTTTATGACGCCACCTGTGCGTAAAACCACCAATTTGTTCATTATTGCGCGTTATTTCTGCGTGTTGCTTTAAGTTTTTAAAGTAAGTATATAAAGTCAGCAGGTAGATGTTGGAATTTGACAGATCTGGAGTCAGATCTGAGGCGCAGACTTCACATGCGCACAGAAAATGAGTTACCAAAAGTCAAAATTTAAACTGGAAGCTGAATATATCGACATTAAATCATAATAAATATCATGCAAATTATGTAAATAAATCATATAAATTATAATATTTGTATTTCTCCCCCCGTTGCGCATGAATGTGTGGAAACCTTTTGCGCAATCTGCTCCAAACTGTCCCCTCACAGCTGCCTGAGAAGCGGCCGCAGTCTCTCCAACTTGGCGCCTTACCTGCGTCGAGAAGGACTCCGAATAAAGTCACAAAAACGAGAAGACGCATTCTCTTCCAGATGACGCTCGGAGGGGAAACATCCGACCAAATGAACTCGTTCAGACGGAGGCATGGAGGACGAACCGCCGCGGAGGAAGAAGCCCAGACACGGATCCGCTCATCATCATCACCGTGGTCCTCCTCTCGGCTCGCTGAGGTGAGAGCCACAGACAGAAAAAAGGAAAAGCTCCGCAAAGTGGACGCTCTCTGCTTCCCATGCGCAACTGGAGACAAACCCGGAGCGCAGAAATCATAAAGCGCACCACGTGATGGCAGCTCGGGGCTGGTGTTTGTCTTCATGCGCTGAGGAATCACTGAGGAATCAGGATGCTCCGAGTTTATTTCTAGTTAGTTATGATTGGCTGAATGTTCGAGTTTTACAGTCTTATATTCATTATGTCATTGTGTTTATTTACAGGAATTACAAAGATTCATTTTAGGGTATTATGGTACTTTTTCACTGTATGATATATTATTGTACTTTTGCTGTAAATTACGGGCTAATCACTGCAGTAAATTCACAGTAATTATTCCACAGATCAAAATAACAGTATTGTACTGTGTTTCTACAGCAACCAGACACATTATTACTGTAACAAAATACAGTATTCCAATGTAAACTTACTGTAATAATCATTAATAGTTACTGGAAGTTCACGACCGTTTACAGCAACATTACAGTAATGTACTGTGTTTTTACGACAGCTTTACTGTAAACTACATTATTTCATTGCTAAGTTACAGTATGGGGCTGAACCTTAGTTCAAACTCAGTGGACAGTAGATTACTGTAAATTCACATTAAAATACTGTAATTTTACTTTTTTTAGTTGCTTTGATATAAATTCACAACAGCTGTCAGTAATAGTCCACACAATTACCCATCATACATTGCAAAAGTGTCATTACAGTAGTTTATTGTGAAAACTTGGTGATTATTATATTAAATGATGGGAGATTTCTTTAAATATGAAGCTTTTTTCTACATTTTATAAACATTTTTTAGTCTTTAAGAATATTTTAGCACATTTGGATTTATTGTTTTGTATTTATTTGTTGCTGTAATAATGTTTTTGTTTGTTTTTACATTTTAATTGTTCTTTAATGATGCAATAGCACATATTTATGACACAATATAGATCAGTGTTGACTGTGTTACTTAAATTTCCCTCTTATATCATCCTCTAACATTAGAGATAAACAATACTCAGCTTTTAACATAATCTGCTGCTGTTTGTGATCCATTTTCCTGAAACATTAAACTTGTTTTATCATTTTAAAACATATTTAATAAAAAATAATTTCAGGCTAACCATTTGTTTTTTTTTTTAGCTTTGTTAAATTGTATTTCTGTCAATCATATTTGGATAGAACTGCATCTGTTGTGTGGTCTAGCCCAGAAAGATACATAAAACATATCTATGTCACGTCTTCCAGCCTATTAAAACAATAATAATGATCTCATGTGTAATGATTTCAGGGCAAGGGCTCCGCTGCATATATAACCTATTGTTTTCAAATAAAGATGAGCAGTGTGTGATTTGGTGGTTGCGCTTGGTTTGTTCTGGTTTTGGGGGCCAGTTCAGGGCCACCAAAATCCTCGGGCCGGCCCTGTCAATACAACATATCGAGCTTATTAGCGTATGTGACAGAGAGAGAAATCATCCGAGTGTGCGTGGAACTAATTGCGTTTATTTATAAGCACATAATTACCCATCGAGGGACTAATGGTTACAAATCCCTCCACAGTCTTGGAGCTAACCGTCGCCCGGCTCTGAGCTTCGACTCCGGCTGACAGATTGTGAGTGGGCAGCGGAGACTACAAGCGATGATCTTTGGAGTGAAGCTTTTATTTCCACACTGAATGAATGAATGAAATAAAAACACACCTCACAGCTTCAGTTTGAAATAGGAAATCTCATATTTATTTAGGAAATAGTTACATAAAATATAGCATTAAAGTCTGGTGTAACAGACAAAATTGCACACAGTAATAATAATAATAACAATAACATTAATAATAATTACCAAAGTAACACTGCTGGTAACCATTTCTCTTTACAAAGGAACATTTAAGGAGAGAGGTGAAGCATGACAATCACACTACAGTCTGACAGTACAAAATGTGGGTATAAATACTGGACATCTAGAAAAATACACATCAGACTCTCTTCATACAATATTAACAGTTTCATAGAAAAAAAATGGAAACACACACACACACACAGTCGGCTCTGTTGATTAGCACCAGCTGGTCAAATTCCAGATAGATTTTGGCATTAACTTCACCTAAAAGTTCAAAATATGTCTTTAAAATAAAGTGATAAAATATTTTTTTTAGCTCTTATTGATCAAAATAAAGATTTTAAACCCCGAAAAAGAAAAAAAGTTTTCAAACTAAAACCTCGGTTGAATGATTGGCAAACAATTTTTTCTTCTTCTCATTTGCATATATCAATCAGCAATGCCCGTTCTGATATTAACTTATAACTCTATATACAACATAATATACAAGTATGACATGAAAGCTGAGGTTTGTGAGTTCTGGTGTGCGATGCTACATGAGACTAGTCTGTTTGGATCGTGGAGTTTTGCATCAGGAACTCAAAAAATAAAAATAAAAAGTGTTATTTGTCGACAATTTCCTGACGGCTGCATTTTGATTCTTACAATCTACGTTAGTCCAGTATGTTCCCTGAGCTACCAACAGTGACGCTGGGCGCGTTCAAGCTAGAAAAGTTGGTCGTTTGCTGTACCTGCGTACGAGCCGGACACTGAAAAATCATCATGTACCACGTGGCAACATCATATGCTTCAGCTTCTGCTGCTAAAAATGAGATTTGTTCACAATTTATCGTTTTTGTTTCGCCGTTATCGGCGGCATAAGCGCTCAAAATAACACAAAGACAAGTTTGGCAGTTTGTTGTTGTGTAGTTTCAAAAGATGAACCAGGCGTGTTATTTATGGGTTGGGCAACTTCAACGGGCAACGTACTTAGCAGCAAACATAAAATGACACCTTAGGTTTAAATCCTAACAAACAGGAATGCAATCAAAGCAACAGTTTTGTTGCAGCTACACACCAATGTTGCCCATCAGCTCCCAGAAGATGCCCCCCGGCTTATCACCGCTCGAATAATTGTTCACTTTACACTCCTTACAGACTTTGTACAGTATTTCTTACAGTGCAATGATAAGAAGTTCCCCCAGCGTGTGGAGGAGAAAACAGATAACCAAGAATTGCAATGAGACAACGCTGTGTATTGCTGTCCAGTCCACCACACCCAGAGTCAAACTACTAAAAAAAAAGTCCTGGTTTTGGTGTTCGGGTTGAGGTTTCATCCTCGTGTCTCCGGCTCCACTAAGTGCTTCGTGTTGTTTGTTAGCGAGGACGGGGCTGAAGCAGGGCTGCAGTCAAGATGAGGAGGAAGCCGAGATCAAGGAGTATTTTTTACTTGCAAATGCAAAAATTAAAATCCAAATCTATCTGTAAATCCGCTCCACTGGGCTCCACAATCAAACAAAAGTTGATAATGGCCAACCAAGATCTTGACTGCAGCCCTGCCATCCTACTCGTCGCCCCTACACGTCATTGGAGCCCTGACTGGTGCATGAGGAGAAGCTGTCATACAGCGAGTCGCTGAGGGATCCCACGGGATCCACCCCGGGCTTGCTCGAGAAGCTGGAGGAGGAGGGCTCGTCCACCTTGCAGCAGTCCTCCACGCTCTTCCCGGCGTCGCCGTGGCAGTCCCCTCTGCGGCTGCCTAAACCGGCATCTGGATACAGGCTGCCGCTGCAGGAGCTGCTGTGATTCAGCTTGTTCAGGGACTCCAAGGAGAAGTCGAGAGACGGCGGCTGGTTTGCGCTGACGGGCGTCTTCTCCAAGGGAATCTCCTTCTGCAGAGAGAGAGAGAGAGAAAAAAGAATCAATAGAGACTCAAAATATGTTAATTTATGAAAAGTAGTATGATTTGCTGCATCCTGACTATCCTGCACTGTAAACAGTTGTATTTTCCAGGCGTGTCTCTTTGACAGAAGTCAGTCTAACATCGCACCGTGTAACTCATCTTGTTTGCAGCGTTGTGCTGCAAAGCAATAAGACTGTCGCCTCTCGAGAGCATGACAGTGATCTATATTGAGATTTTTATCACGCTCAAGGACCAAATGTACGTCTTGGGTGTTGGCAGGCATGCATCTCTGGGCATCTGAGCTCACCCACTCTCCCTCTCTTATATTAACTGTGTCGTACGCTGTGTTTTTCTTGGCCCTCTGCTTCAGAAATTAGCATAGTTGGAAATTTGTTACTCGGGGGAAATGTTGCGTCTAAAAGCTGTTATCCGTTAACACAGTTTCAATTAGCAGAAGTAGTTTCATCCTGATGATTAGGGAGACGTGGAGTCGTGACAGTTCAGAGGACATTAGAGCTGAGAAACGTTATTATTATATCTTATCACCAGAGCGGATCACATCTTCACATCTGAGCCTACTGGCCTTTCAAGGGTACAAGCCCTTAGGCGACTCAGCAGCGATTTGATCAACAGTAAATGTGCAAAATGCTGCATTAACCAGCTGCTTCTTTGGCGCTTTATGCTTTAATTCACCGTCACATAACCCAACGCCACATCATCGCTAATGACCTACGAGGCTGCAAAACAGAAACAACACACAAAGCTAAAAATAGCCGGTTGTTGTTTATGATCTGCCAATTATTTGAGTATTCTTTGTGATCTCGACTGTACGTCTCAAAAGGCGCTTTAAGGAGCTAGTTACTGTCGCAATCAGCATGAAAACAACTCCTCAGAGGCTGTAAACAAAATTCTTTGGGTTGCTGCGTTTTCCTTCAGCAATTACAGCCTGGGAGTTGTCTACTTCGGTATTTTTGCAGGGGTAAGTACACAGAGGAGTAGCTGGAGGGTCCAGGTAACCTCTGAGGGATCCTCCGAACCCGGACCATTTAGCATCTTGCTGCGAGGTGTATCTCCCCTTAGAACTGAACCCGGAAATACTCGACACACGAGAAGCACAAACACATGAACCGCATCAGTTATTCAGAGTGCTGTTTCTTTAGTTTTATTTTTTTTTATCTCACCACACAAGTCACTGAACTCCTGACTGACATACTAATGTGGCAAAAGAGACAACACTATACAATATTTAGAGGAAGAGGATGGACACAAAAACAAGAGCAACGTTTCTTTAAACAATAATCCTGTATATGTTGTTGTATAATAATGTATCGTGTGCATAATATTGCATCATGGGGATCTTGTTTTTCTTTTAGTTTCAAGAATATATATTTATCATCACAATTCTGACTTATCTACAGTCAAGAAGAAAGAAAATACGTTTGCATGACGATAATGTGATACCTGTTACATATTTTTCATCATTAATAGTAATGGAAACTCATTTTTAATCGTTCGTGTTCACACACTAACGTAGATGCTGCATTCACACAATGTTGCCCCCCTCTGCTGACCTTGTATTTGTGTTAATTGGATATAATTTAGATGTTAACTGCCAGCAATAGTCACTATCTGAAATCCCAAATATCTGACTGACCTAAAGTGCTTTTCTAACTCAGATGCTCATAATTACAGTCCAGAGGGGCACTGTGGATGAGCTGCAGCCGCTTTCCCATGGTAACAAAACAGTGGAATTGTGCTGTAATCTAATATTCCCAAATCTTGGGCTTTTCCTGCATTTCCAAAAGTTCCACAAAAACAGGATGATTTTTTTGCTGCATGTTGGGCTGCATGTGTAGGTGGAGAGAGTAAAAACAATAGTGATTGTTGTTCTCAGTGCTTTTCCTCACGGGCCTCAAGCCTTGCTCGTTTCCTCTCCTACCAGCTAGTTAATTGCATTCACCTGCCAACCCAGGTCTGTGATTTGGGCGGCTGGAATGAGACCAGCAGGACTCAGGAGCCCAGATAGCCGAGTATGAGAACTATTGGTACTGTACAATAAGAGGAGGAAGCAGGAGGAGAAGGAAAATAGTGTCTCCTTTCTCAAAATGCAATATTTCTACAAAGTTTTTGGTTCATTGAGGCTTGAAAATATGAGAGATTTATATAAATTTGTAACAGAATAACGCTTGTTGAGGTTGAACTCACTGAAAAACATCAAAATATTTCATGATGTGATGCTGCATTGCTCTGCAGAATCAACTTTCCACCCAAAAATCCCTCAGAACTTCATTAATGTGCACCGATGTGACCTGCGACCAGGCACGATCGCGATAAATCTGTAAAGAAGATGGAATCAAAAGGAAAGTTGAAGGAAAAATGTGCCCAAAGGTGACATCTGACTCACACGTGTAAAATGTTGAGTAGTTATTTTGCAGGTGCGGAGGCTGAAGCCAAATGAAGACACAGGCGTTGAATGTAGATTAACACCCACGCTTCATCACTATTTTTATGTCACGTCACTGTCAGCCCTGAAAACCTCATGGCCTCGGGATACGAGCGAGCGCGTGACGTGATGGGCATCGGTGATTAGCAGAGCTCAGTGACAGTGAAGAAGAGTCCTCGGGTCCTAACCTCCCCTCTCTGTATCTCATTGTGGTCAGAAACAAGAACAAAGAAATGGAATGGGCTCGTCTTATCGCTGATTGGATTTGATTTTGCAGGAACCCAATTACCGGCGGATCGAACCGTTCCCGGTGCTCCTCAGTCTCTGTACCACCTGCGGGTTCAGCCAAAATGATAGCTTCACACATAACTGAGGCTGCAGGCAGACGTCTCGGTGAGAGCTTCCCACTTGAAAACATGGAGAGGCCAAATCGGCAATTGGTTCTGCATCACATGTCAGTAATGGGATGTCCAAACTCAAATTCACTACAATAGCTTATTGAAAGGCTCTTTTATTGTGACCTGAGCAGGACGTGTTTTGTCCTTTCCCCCTCTCTGCTGTGTATTTTTCTCTCTGCCCTGATGTTTTTGACCTGAACATGAAATATTGAAAGATTATTGAAAGTTTTTGATCCATTTATGAGTCTCTAATTTGGCAAACTCCTCAAAGCTGAACTGAATAAGATCTGCCAGATTTATTATTTTTTTATGGCGATATCTGGCTAGTATAAAATATGTATCTGTGACGTCATCCACAGGTTTCTGAAGAGCCGCTGTGAAGCTCAAGTTGGACATTTTAACATGGGGACTTACGGAGGCTGACTCACTTCTGGAGCCAGCCTCTAGTGGACGTTTGAGGAACTGCAGGTTTTGGCACTTGCTGTGTTGGCTTGGCTATCACAAACTTCCCTTGGTTAAGCAATGATGACACGGTGGCCAACCTTAGACCGCACAGTCCAGTTTTGTACATTCAAACTGAATCATGAACGTTACGAGCTCCTGTTAGCTCCTCACTCGTCCGGTGTAAAGGTGCGTTCAATGCCTGACTTCCTGCTTCCTTCATGATCTCTCTGAGTCTCTCTTCACGGCCAACTTAACCTTGATTTTCCTGCCAAACATTCCTCTGCCACATGCAGCACATCTAAAGTTGAGTTTGAGTCCATGGACACACGTTCACGTTGCGTCCATGATGGTCAAAACAATAAGAAAACATGCATAATAAAGATGTTTATTGTCTCCAAACATGTCGTCGTCGTCATCTCTGTGTGCAGATATTGTATTTCTGGCTCCGTTCCTTCTGTCTCCTGCATCGGTCTGACAGCAGCTCAACAGGAGCGCATATTCCTGCTGCTGATATTTATTTGTACACTGACGCAGCAGCCCATATTTCAAATTACACGTCAACTGAAATGTCCCTTTCCCCCCCCTCGCCATGTAATCATTGCTCAAGGTAACAAGCTGTTCCATGCTCGAGGAGACGCTGTGCATGCTGATTATGTTGTCGTACACCGGGTTTGGACCCGGGTCACATAAAACTGCAGGAATCCCTCCGACTTCACTGACGATACGCTTTGCCACAAGTTCTGATGTTGTTGTTGTTTCTCCTGCAGCAATCTCTTTCTCCCCTCATGCAGACGAAGGGTGGAAATAGGAGAAATGAGAAAAGTTGGGGGGGAAAGTGTTTAAAACAAAGGCGAGAGAAGTCAACTGAGAACAGGAGACGGAGAGAGTTGTACGGGAGGGACGGAAATAGAGAGAGGCAAAACTGAAAGGAAGACGAGGAGAGACACGTGGGAGGAAGAAAGAGAGAGAGACTCGGAGGAAGGAGAGGATAGAGGCAGAAGGAGGCGGAGGGCCGCCGTTAGCAGGACTGTCAGGTGCTGTCAGGATGATGAATGGGAGGCCAGCGCGGGCTGTGAGGGCTCTGATGGGAGCCGCAGAGCTTTACATCACTCTCCTGAGTGTTTGTGAAAGGTTATTAAAGGCGCTTAAATCACCGGGCTCTGACACAGGCTACGCTACCAACCACCAAACTTCCCCCCAAAACTGCCGCCAATGACAACGTCTCACGAGTCGAAAGCTCCCCGCACAGGTATGGACGTGCAGCGAGAGGGGTGAGGAGGTGATGGCACGCAGATGGATTGTCTTTTTAAGAGGAATAATGTAGGGTAACCGGGTTCAACAGCAGTCATCCATCATTATGGCTGCTTCACAGCTCAGAATGAGGCTATTGTCAAATTTATATTCAACTTTTGTTTCAGAACGACAGAATAATACCTGTTTCCAACACAGGAACTTTATCAAGGTTTGTTTCTTGATTCTGCAGCAGCGACTTCCTCTATTCTTTTTTTCTTTTTATCTTGAGAACACTCTTAAATTTAGATATTTTCCTTTGGAGATATTCTTTACACATCCTGGAAAACAGCGTAGAGCTCCCCAAGCGAAGGAGTTCAAGTATTTCGGAGTCTTGTTCACGACTGATGGGAAAATGGAGCGTGAGATGGACCACCAGGTTAGTCCGTTGTCGGCAGTATTGCGGATGCTGTACCAGACCGTTGGAGGCATAGCTCTCGGAAGAAGAAGATGATCGTGGATATGAGCGACCTAAATGAGCTTCCTCTGCTGGGTGGCCAAGCTCAGCCTTAGAGACAGGGTGAGGAGCTTGGATGTCCGCAGTAGAGCCTCGAAAGGAGCCAGCTGAGGTGGTTCAACAGGAGGTGTTTCCAACTGGTTGGACACTCCAGAGAAGACCCAGAACTTGCTACATAGGAGCAACATAGTCCACCAGAAGGAAATGGATGGATTTTAATGTACACCCTCATACCGGATGCAAACAGAGCTCAGAGTTTGAGGTTCAGTGTCGTGCATTATTCTGCCTGAAGAGGCATTTAGATGCTTTAGGGGTCACACTTCTGGTCATATATTGTATATGCATGAAATAACGAACATTTTTACTGATGCATAACCACATCAGCAAAGTTTTTAGCGCTGCAGAAGGTCAAAGTACCTTCAACAACTTTATACACTGTTGGCTAGTTTCATCGTTAACGGTGCATATTAATGTTTTTAATGTCGCTGTACATGGACCTTCCAGCACTTCTGGTCTGGGCCTTGGATTCCAGGTTGTTTTCTGAGAACTTTGCTCCAGTCCCTCCCGTAAGCACTACAGGCTTCCCCACAACCCTCAGAAACGTAGCCTACCGCATCCAATTAAGCGACAGCCAGGTTTGAGGATGAGACAAACAGAGCTCGTGTGCTGTCAGCTAATGGACTTGTGCTTGCAGCTTGGTTGCACAGCGTCACATCGAACGAGCGTCCTTGCATCTCTGCTGGGACTCCGGATCGAAAAGAAACCCCCCCCCCCCCCTCTCTCTCTTTCTCTCTCTCTGTCTGTCTTTTCACGCAATTCTCGCTTCCAGGTCAAGTGCAGACTCAACTTTGCTTTCAGAATGCATGATTGCTAAAGAAAACCTCGGAGCTCAAGGACGGCAAGCATCCTTCATCATTTCCTTGTATACAATCGAAGATAAAGGAGGAGCAGGCTTCCCTCAACACAGCCTGTTTAATGGTGTAAGCTTATTCCATCCTCCACCTGTAAATTATTCGTAATTATTCGGCTTTCAAATGGTCTAAAATCTGATCCTGAGCTCCAGGACACCAAAGGTCATGAATAAAAAGCACACAATAAATTCTCCCTCGGCTCATACTCGATTGTTTTTTGAGCTCCTGTTGAGTTTTTTTTTTTTTTTCCTAAATATAGATTTTTGTGTCAGGGTGTTGTGTTGTGCGGCAGTTGTGAGAGAGGAGAGTTTGGCTGTCCCGTCGCACGCTGGAGGCCATTTCATGGTCTCTGATCCTCATTTGTCATTCAGCTGCATTAAATACTAATAGGCAAATACCCGCTGACACGAGAGGGCCAGACGATCGAAAGCAATTACGAAAGCGTCTTTCTTTTTTTCTGTGAACAAACAATTCCAACGCCGGAAAAAAAAAATCGTGGGAGTTTAGCGAAACGTCTCGTGCCTCGGGAGGCGTTTTTCAAAGGTAACGCTGACATTGCGGCTCAACGGGAAGTCGCTCTGACCGTCTGAAAAGTCTCCTTGCCGAACAGGAACTGTATTCATCTTCACGCCTCTGCTGTGAGGAGACAGAAAATATGCAAACCCTGTGACAGTGTGTCTCTCTCACACTGGATAAAGTTGCTGCCTGACTTTTTCTCCATGAAATGAGGATTTATTTTAGAACGACAAACACGAGGCACTTCTCATTATCTTCTTCAAATCGAGCCAAAACAGTCAATAAGAGTCAGTTTAACGAGACAAAAACTGACGTGAACGAGAACCTCCAACACCGATTAGCAGCAAGTGTTAAATATCTGAAGATACGTCAACAAATGTTTCGACCTGTGCCGCCGTAATGAGCAGTAAAACGCCTGTGGAGCTGTTTTAATACTCACGCTGAGTCTGTCTCCCGCTTTGCCATCGAGTGATGACTCTTTGTGCAACAGGTTGTACTGGGAAATCCTCCTGCTGTCCTTCTCCAGATGTGAAAACACGTCATGCTGGTAGTAGTCCATGATCGACAGCGGTTTCTCCACGCTGCTTCTCTTCAGGGTCTCCTCGTTCTGGTCGACTGTGGACGGATGGAAGAGATTCGTTAGAGCGAGAAATAAAAGAGAAAGATGCAGCTTAGTTTTGTTTGTGGGTCTAAGTTTGAACCGGACCTGAGTCGCTCTTCTTAGCTCTGTAGATCAGCGTCCGTTGCGGCGACACCAAAGTGCTTCCGGTTCCCTCGAGTTCAGTCTCGGTGTCGCTGCTGCTCCCAGAGTACGTGCACACCTGAAGGGCTCGCTCCTGCAAAAGACAGAAAGACCCTGAGTAAGACGACATTAACTGTGAAATTTCAGCATGCATGTTGTGATGTGGATGACTTACAGCGGACATGTTATGGTCCTTGTTTTTCACCTTCCTCTCTTTCTCTTTGTCCTCTGTGGAGGTGTTGCTGTGAGGAGCACCAAGACTCAACCTCTTTGTCCTGATTGCATCTAAAAGTCAAAAAACTGGATGTGAAATGACAGAAACTATCACATGAACACCAAACATGATGCATACAGACAGCTGGGAATTCTTTGACTGTCTAACACGTCCATGTTCTGCCCGTATGAACGCTGCTGCACAAAGCCAAGCTATCAAACATTAATGGCGTTCACCCTGCGATTGTTCCTGGCCGTGACTCCTGGCAGCTCTGATGTAACAGCTTTCAGCTCGCTGCTTTATTATCGCCGCCTCGGACAGACGCCAGTTTAATTGTCTCTTTTGCTTTTTGGATGAAATCTGCATCCAGATCATAAAAGTCATTTCACCTTCTCCCTCAGTGCGACAGACGTCGCTCCCTTTCTGTGATTCTACGTAATGAGGATGCACAGTGAAAGTGCTGCCTCTGCACTGAGGCTAACATCCTGTAAGCATAAATTATCCCAGTGTGGCTGATTGCATCCTACACGTCACCTTTCTGTCTTTCTTTATGATCTACCGCTGCGTTGACGTGCTTTAGTTTCCCCTGCGGGCACGTCAGAGCTTCTATAAGGACACATGGACTCCCTTTGTCATCTCAGCCGAGTATCGCATGTCAGCGTTGATGCATTAGCTCGAGAATTAGCTGAACAAACAAGGTTCTTCTTTTAATCAGAGTCTAATAAACTGAACAGGACTTGTTCCTGTCGACTCGTCTGGAGGCCTCGAGCAATATTTCACTCACCTGCTGAAAGGTAAAACAAAGTGACAGACTCTCTGCCGTCGTGCATGATGATAGCAGCTTTTACAGACACGTTTCCATTTATTTTAAGTAAAATAAGAAAGTTGGAAAGTTTCTCACCTGTAGTTGCTAGCTTGGGCAGCCGGCTCTGGGTGTCTTGCGCGTTGTTGCTGCTGCAGGTCACGCTGGGGTCGGACAGGGAGTGACCCATGCTGGTCGGGGCATGCAGGCGGGTTTTAGGGAGGGAAGGCACTTTCACATCAGGTCGCGAGGGTTCTGGGTGAGAACAGGGAGTCTCCCGACTGAGCTCCGAGGAGCCGGCGGTCACCCCCTCGGGGCTGGATTCGGATTTAGGGATGTGACGACCGCCGGCCCGGGTGACGGAGTCGGGGAGAGGGAAAGTGCCGATCCCGCTGTCCAGGGTTCTCATCTGACAGCCGGAGCCTAGAGTGACAGGGAGAGGAGGAGGAGTGTGACGTCTGGGGAGAAGCAGGGAACAACAACAAAGGAGGCGAAAGGAGGATTCACATGCACGGGAAAGGGCTGTGAGTAAAGAGGGCGTCTGTGGCAGGTTCAGTAACACAAAGAGAGAGAAGACAAACATTATCGTGATGTTTGAGAATTCATCTGAGCAAAACAATCGAGCCACAACCCCGAGGACTCATCAGAGTGCATGCTGGGTTGTAATCAGGAGAGATGACTGTGAGTAGCAACAGATGGACGTCGTTTGGAAAGCCACAGTTTGACTCAGGCTTGAACAGATGGAACAGGTCCGTGTAACTGTGAACGTTGGGCCAACAGTTACATCGTTATGCGAGCTTTGCAACTTTGTCATTCTGCAAACTTCAGCTGATTATTTCACATCTTCTCCTGCTGCCCTCCGAGAGGAAGAATCCTCTGAAAAATATTTGTAAATGAAAACTCTGGCGTGTGTTTTATTTTCCTGTGTTGTGGAGATGGATCGATATCGACAGGCTCTGCTTCTCGACTGCGTAGCCTCGTCTCGACGGGATGCGGGAGCACAAACACGATCTGCTCGCGAGCTCTTTGCTCGAAACACTGTTGAGCTTCAAACGAGTGTGTTCTGAGGGCGCGGGGCACACTTTCAGTATCAGCTTAATCCTGAGAACATTTACTCTCGGGGTCTGAAGCTAAAACTATTGATCCGTGTTCTCTTTGGACGGCTTTTTTTCTGGCTGTCATTAGTAATGCACTGAAGGAACGCAGCATTTCCCTCCGAACGTCAATAAATTCACAAATAAGGGTGTTTAGGGAAGAACTCAAGAGCCAGTGTTCTTGTTTTTGCGTCCACCAACACCAAAGTGTGCATACAGAGGCTGTGAAAATGAGTCCATTGGACAGATGGCCCTTTACTTGCATCCATATCTCCGATCTCTGCTTTAAAAAACACACATGAATGTGTGAGTTAGAGAAAGGTGCACAGAGCTATAGATTACACAGCTGTATAATTGAATGCCAAGCCGCCTGGCAGTTCAAAATACCCTCTATAACCAAACCATAACAAGGTCCACAGTAATTCCACCCAGAGGCAACAACAACTGGACATAATCTAGTTTTTCATGAGCTCCCTATCACTTCTGTATACAACCTCCAGGGTTTGAGGGGAGGAAGGTGTTTTTTTTTTTTGATACCTCCATGGTGCGAAATGGACTTTATGCAATGAGGAGGTGTCAAAGGGAAAAGAAGGAGCCATCACTAACAAGCCTAACCTCATCTTGGAGATATTCCTGTGTCAGCAATCAGATGAAAAAGACCCAATAGAGACGAATATCCTCCGTTATTCGAGTAAAGATCCAAAACGTTGAGGCTGGGGAGTAAGTTTTGAAAGCCAAACACATCAGCACCCGCTGAAGTAATTGCTGAATCATTGGTATTGATCAACAATGCCATCAAACCCTTGCAGATATATTAAGGTCGCTCGGTGCTATGGGCCGGTCGAGGTGTTATTTATTGTCCTTTTACACAGAAAAAATACACAGCCTCGAGGGAAGTTCTTCTAATATGCAACAAACTGACCGCTGTGGAGTGAACTTCAGAGTCCACATTCATAACTCGAGCTGCTCGCGTCATAAACCGGCCGGCTGTGAACTGTTTCTATGATTGATGTGTTTGTCGGTGAATGGTGCACTTTGGAGAAACGTGACATTAAAGCAGCGCCGAGGAAACAATGAGCTTTATGAAATATTTAATTCAGACTGTCTCGATGTGCTTAGCTGGCAGAATATTAAAGAAAAGGCAGTGTTCATCAGAATACAGAAAAACAATTACGTGTTTTATTTTTGGCCATCGTCAAACAAGCCGAGAACTCCTTCGTGTCTAGATTATCACCACCAACGCTCGTCCCTACCAAAACACATCCATTTTAATCATTCAGAAGAAAGAGTCCATTTAAATTCTTCACAATTACCAACAAGTCGACATCGATCACAAACAGTACAACCCACTTTTACAGCCAGTTAGCAACAATTTACTTCAACAAACCAACATGACCTGCCCTGTCCTGATCAAAACTGAGTACGTGAACATCTAAGAAACACGATGAAACCATTTCTTCACCAATGCTCCAACTGGAAAACTCTTCAGGTCAAAGTAACCTACTCAAGATTTTGGTATTCCCCAAAAAGCCAAGCGATGTTGGAACGTGGCGTCTTGAAGGCGAGCTAAAGGGTAACGCCCGTTGGCGTGCATCAGACTGACTGTAAACGTAAGATCTGTGATCTTTTCTTGGTGTTCTGCAAGAATAAACGATTGCCGGGTTGCCCTCGCAATTTCTGTTGACGAGATACCCGAGAAGATGCAAAGAAAAGTTTCGGGCTTGGTTAGGTTGAAGAAAAGATGATTTTGGTTCAGTGTAGGCAACAAAACTACTAAAAGAATGAATAAATAAGACTTATTTTCACAGGATGTGGCCCTAAGTTAAGAGATGAGTCATTACTTCCTTTGAAATCACACATACTATTTCTGCAGTTCCTCTCTCCTTCCTCATGTTAAATTACATGCAACGTAAGTTTGTCACACTGCGATGATGACAATCATCATCCCGTCTCATAAACTGTTTGATGCGTCTGTTTTTTCACTTCCTTAGCTGCTCAGGCTTTGTAAAATAACACACGGTTGCGCATTGAACGCCCGACGAGACTGTCAACATGTTTGCAGCCGCTGCTATTTCCCCACAGTAATGGCAAGTGAGGAGAAGGAATTGAGTTGTCAATCACATCAGGAAATCCAAACTGTAAAATGCGTTAATGCTCTGCTGCACCGGTTCATTCGTGATGTTTAGTGACAGCTCTTTGTTAAAAAAACATACGGGCTGAGGTAAACACTCTCAAATGTGGAACTCAGCGGCGTAAAACAGACAACATGAACTTTTGGCATCGTAGAGGAGAATATTCAGTCCAAGTTTTTTTGTTTTTTTTTAAACTTACCTATCATGTGGTCCTGACAAGTTGTATCTGCGAGGCGTCCCTCCTCGTTTTCAGCCCTCAGGTTGATCTTCTGAGTCATTAGAAGAGTCTACAACATTCACAAACAGTCGATGTTGGTGAAAAAACAGCTAAAATATACATTAATACACAACATATACCACAAAATACAGTAAAGGAATGTTTTTCAAAAGGAGATTATACAACAAGTAGTTCCAACCAAGCAATCGGATTGGTCAACTAGACATTTAGAACATGCTCGTTAATACAGGTGTGTGTAGCTCGTTAATGCAGGTGTGTGTAGCTCGTTAATGCAGGTGTGTGTAGCTCGTTAATACAGGTGTGTGTAGCTCGTTAATGCAGGTGTGTGTAGCTCGTTAATGCAGGTGTGTGTAGCTCGTTAATACAGGTGTGTGTAGCTCATTAATACAGGTGTGTGTAGCTCGTTAATACAGGTGTGTGTAGCTCGTTAATGCAGGTGTGTAGCTCGTTTGTGTTCAAATAGGGTAGAGACCTCAGAGAAAATGTTGTTTTTAAAGACTAAAGGTCGACTAATCTGGGCTGAAGCTGAATATTTCATTAGATAAAAACATGTTGTTCATTTTGGAAATGATCTCATCGATCTTTGTTCAACACATTTTGACTTTTGGACTTTACAACGCTGTGGAGTTATTAGAAATGTCTGAATCACATCCTCCATCAGCTGAGTCGCAAATATGGCACTATAGGCCTAAAAATAAATGTGAAGTTTACGTACTGAGGAGATAAATCTGTCCATGGAAAAATGATCTTTTTCTGCAGTCACTGCAAGCCTGAGCTAACAAAGAAGTGTTTATATGTCTGGTATTTATTCAGTTTGGGAAAGTCCACAACCTCTTGAAAGTTACTAAGGCTTGAACTACTGGAGTAGTAAACTGGGTTCAGTTACATAAAAAGTCTACTGCAGGGACTGATTGTTTTCAAGGTATTAGTCGGACCTCGTGTATCTCCATGGAAACTGAGATCAGAATAGAAACGGCGAGCAAAAAAAAGTTTATTTTGAGAGCAAATTGCCTCAAAACAAGAATCTTTTGATTGTATATTACTGAAGTTGATATATCACATTCGAGGGTGTGCTTTATTGTCATTATTGGCACTTCAGTGATGTTTACTTACCTGACCGCATCACTCTTGTGCCAATAATGATGTTAAAGCACACCCTCTCATGTAATATTGCTTAAGTGTCACATTATATAACATATATCCGTAAAGCTTGAGGCAATTTGTAGAAGAAAAGTTGAAAAGTTTGGTTATGGTGCCTACAGATTCACGTATTTTCTAACTCTTTGATGAAAAGACAAGCCTCTGGCATTGTGAAATACGTTCAAAGTTTTGTTCAAAGAGAAGCACAGCATTAAAAGACTTTCCTGCTTCACTTTAATTTGGTTATTTAAAAAAAAAAAGTGGTTTGGGGGTTGGTTCAAGAGCAGGAGCTTGTAGGTCATAAATTGTCCCTCTTTTGTTGTATTTCCGTGGGGAGAAGATAGAGAGAAAGCCTGGAGGATGGTATTAAATGGCCCCTTTGTCAAATTGAGTGCCAGCGATAAGGAGCTCCTCCATGTTATCAAAATTCCACATCATGTGGATTAAATTTCCTACATTATGCAGTGAGACTCTCTTTTTGTAACACTCTTCCTCCATTCAGCCCGGCTCTCTCAGGCACTCGGCTGAAACCCTCCATCATTTTTTCTCCGTCTTTTGACTGACAGATAATAAAGAATAAATCTGCAAGGTCATAATTTTTTAGCCCTTTTGCTTACAAAGAACGGTGGCGGCGGCTGAGAGAAGCATAATTCAAGTTTGTATTGCATGCATCCATGCCTGATGGGCTGTCTCTCGCTGTGTGAGATATAGTTTTGAAACCTTCAGCCTTGTGGAAACAACAACAACATGGGCCTGGGTAGATAATGAAAAAGTAGGCGATGGATTGTAGGCTGAGTCAGAACACGATGTGAATCGATGGCGTGCCTTCGGGGGATGTGATGCTGAAGAGGCGGCGGTGATCTGGGATGTGTTTGTGAACATGCACATGTGCTGTGCGAGTGTGGAAACCTGTCCAACAAACAGAGCTCGACACACGATGTAAGAAAAAAAGTCTATTAGGGTGGCGTGTTTGCTCACTTACAGCAGTATCAGGACAGATCTCCATATCTCCCTTCATTTCGCCGTGTTTCTTTGGCGTTGAGATCCCAGGCGGCGACGCAACCACCGAGTTGCCCTTCACAGCAGTCCTGCGAGGAAACAAGATTTGATCTGTTTTATGTCTGTGTGTCGAGCTGGAGCTGATAAATTGCACTGACCCACTGCACATGCCATCAAACCTCTATGAAGTGTGATTGTTTGCAGTTACTCTGGATAAAAATCTGTCAGCTGTGATTTGAAGTGTATGCAGAGCTTTCCTGGCTTAAAGATATTTTACCTTGAGTGTGCTGACTATGTGTCTGGATGTCGGTCCAAGAAGTGCTTATGCTCACTGGAGTGGAGTCATAACTCAAAACAGACAGCTGCTGTTTATTTATCAGTTTCATGCAGTGATGGCTCATGTTTAATTTAATAGAACCAATTTGTTTTAGTGCAAATTAACTTGATAGAAAGACGAATCGGAGACGGCTCGGTGACAGGGCGTAATCAGCGTCGGATCAATTTAACACAATTCATCGTTGACGATCAAGATGTTGTTTCACCCACCTGCCAAGAAGCTCTTTCACGAACTGATCTTTGCCGATAAACGCTGTCGTACACTGGATCTGGCTGGCAATCTGACCCATCTGGTTGTTGCAGTGGTCCATGATGGAGCTCAGCTTGTTGTTCACCTCAGACAGATTCTGCGCCTCCTGACTGTCTTTCTGCTGGCTATCGTTTTTCTTCTTATCCTTCTTCTTGTCAGACTTCACCTGTTTGCCTCCGAGCACAGATCCGATCTTCAGTTCTTTTTTCTCCTCTTTCCCCTTGGGGGAGTCTGCTTTCTTACCACCGCTCAGAGCTGGAAGTTTGCTCTTACGGAGGCCGAACCAGTTTGCCAGAGAGGGGCCGGTTTTCTGTTTGGCCTCGTTGGCAGCGACCTTCTCCTGTTCTTGACATTTCTGCAAGTTCTGTTCGATCCCCATCATAACTTTCTCTTCGATGGTGCAGACTGTTGGGCTGATCTTTTTCTCCTCCATGTCTGGGGCTTTGTTTGGGGAATCTGCCTGGGTTTTGACATCCCTGCTGAAGTCTGGTTCGTTCGGGGTGGTTGCTATGCCTGCTGTCTCTCGCACCGGGTTTTCTGAACTGCAGACACAAGAGGACGGAGGCTGAAACTGCGGATGGGAGGCAACTTTTGCTGGCTTACGGATGTTGTTCAAACCGATCCTGTCGCTGATGGGTAAGCTGCGCACCTCTTTTTGAGAAGGTGAGGTGACTGTCTCCCCCTTCACTGTGGCCTGTGACCCTTCACCTTTGGAGCCGGATTTAGAAGTCCGATCAGGGAGGATGTTGTGACTATTCGACCCTGTCATGCCTCCGTAGTAGCTAAGCCTCGTCCTGGGGGAATGCACAGGACTCTCAGCTAACCCGACACTGGGTACCTCCAAGGAACTCTGCCTCGACAATGAGTTCCCCCTTTCGCCTGAGTTGGTGATGATCTGAGTTCGGATTTTTCCCGGCCCGTCTAGAACAGTGATGTTGGGTTTCTCGATGTAGTTGGTGCTAAAACTCTGGCTACGGGCTTTGGCTCCATTCATCCCCAGGGCTGGCTTTAGATGAGGTTTGGTAGTAACAGATATGGATCTAGAGAAAAGTTGACTATTCCTTTTCCCTTTGTCACAAACATCCCCCTCCTCTGGTAACACAGCAGCGTGTACTTCCTTTTCCAGTAACCTACACTGTACCTCACCTTTCCCCTCTGTAATGGACGTATTGGGTGGTGAATCAATGCACGCTGGCTGCAAGCTGTCACACTGGGTGGAAGCATTTGAAGTCACGGTCTCCTTGGAGACTGAGTTGATATGATCTTTCTCTTGCTTGCCTGGTATAGAGGGACTATTTTTATGGCTAGGGGGAGATTTTAAAAATGCTTTAAACCCCATTGGGATGCGAGTCTTTGAGCCTTTTTCTGGGGAAATCATGACTGAGCTGGGTGGGCTGACTACAGCTTTGCCACTTTGTGGTTCGGTTTTACCTTGAGGCGGGTCCTGAAGCGTTATGGGTAAACTAATAGAGGTCTTCTGCACTGTGTGGTGGACATTTTCATGGCCTGATCCTCTTTTACTTGCAAATGAGGACCCTCTGAGGGCACTGTACGGAGGAGGGACATTCTTTGAGCTTTTAGGTGCATTTTCAGTTTCTGGAGCACACCCTGAGTTTGCAGACGGGAGGTAGTCTTTTGTGGCCATCCTCTTGGAAGTGCCTTTAGTAGGTGTCTGAGTTGTGGCGGGGGACTTTTGAAGGTGCTGACTGGTTTTGTCGACCAGTTTCTGAGGTGCAAGTGCAGTCCCGTAGCCTGCATCCAATTCTAAACAGTCTTTATCCTTGATGGGTAGCGTAGTTTGCATATTTGGTAAAACTGAGGTGTGGTAACTTGGGGGAGGGCCCCTCACAGTGGTTGGTGTGGATGGTTGAGCCACCCATGTTTTATGTGCTTGAGGCGACCCTTCGTAATTTGGTCTTATCAGTAAGGAGGTGGTGCGGCCGGGCGGAGGGGGAGGAGAAGGGGACCTGAGTTTATTTTTGCTGGTTTCACAGTGTTTGTCTCTGGTTGGCTGTTCGCCGTTGTCAGCATACTCCAGGTGCCTCCTTGGGAGGTGTGGGGAACTGGAGGAGGAGCCCTTATTCCATTCAACCCTGCTGGAGGTCTTGGAGTTTACCGCCTTTGGGCTCTGCGAGCAGGTTCCCGGTGTCTTGATGAACCTGGATATTTTGACTGTAGGAGAGGAGGGGGATTTCTCCTGAACAGAGGGTCCTGAGTTTCCACTGTTAGTTGGTTCACTGATGGAGCCCTTGGACGTTCTCAGAGGGGATCCTGAAGGTTTGTTACGTCCGGGTATCTTTGAACCACTGGACCTTGGACCAGCAGGATCGTTCATGGGAGGGATGGAAAGGCCTTTATTAGATCGGCTGCTTGGTGGTTTGATTAGTTTCCTCTGTGGTGTCAACTGCATTGACAGCCTCTCTGCACTGCTTTCCCTGCTATTGCTTGTTTTGCTAGACCTAATTTGAAACTCAGATAACTTCTCTGGAGATTCGAGAACACTGTAGTTTCTTGCATTTCCTGATTTTTGCCTCGTTGGCCTCTCTTGGGGCACCAGTTCTGTGTAATCAGGAACTACCTTACTACCTTGAATGTCAGTTCGAGACCCAGCACCCGCACAAAGTTCAATAGGCTCTCCTTCTGCATCAAATATGGCCAAAATGCTCTCCTCAGACTGAGTACATTTGGCCACTTTGGGCTCCTTAATCAGGCTGAAAGGCCTGGGCCTCCCATCTGCAGACTGGGTGCGTCCCTGATCTCTTCGCAACCACTGTTGGGTGAGCAGCTTAGCAGCGTCTCTTGACAGTCTCTTGGAGTCCCTCTCTGCTTGCTCTGGTGGCTGGCTAAAGGACGTTCGCATGTCACTGGACTCAGAGTTGAGTTCCTCTGGATCGTCCACATCAGAGAGGTGATTAGGACCTTCTGGATCAGAAGGGTTGAAGTGCAGCATGGATGGTTTAGTAAAAGCTGACGTCCGCCCTCCCTCGGGGAGAAAACTGTTTATGAAACTCATGAGTTTCTCAGGACGCTCTTTTGAGTCATAACCAGAACCAGAAGGATGTTTCACAGCTGCGGCACCTGAGCTACCGTCACCTCCACCTCCACCGTCCTGTATCCCTTCCCAGCTACACAAACTGTCTGAGATGCTGTGCGAGAGCCTCTTACAGTAAAACCAGCTGTCCTTGGTGGGGATGTTATCTCCACGACCGGAATGCGCCAACTCATCATCAGCATCATCCGAATCGTACGAGAACTTCCTGCTGCCAACAGCTAAATTTCTACCCACATGGGTAGGCTTGGACACCCCTTTACTGCTACTCTTGATTCCCAGGGAGTAGATGCCCTCATTGGAGTTCATGCAGTCTTTATCGCCTGACTTGGAGACCCTGGATGAAGCCGAGGAGCTCCTGTGTTTCCTTCTCTGAAGCTTTCTCAGTCCCTCCAGTATGTGGCTCTCCTTGCGCCTTGTGGGCTGCTGCTCCTCCAGGGCGGCGCAGATATTACTGGGTGCAGACGAACCCAAACTCAGCCTCTTCTCCCAGGTTAGAGATGACTACAGGGCAAAAAGAAAGAGAGGGTCAACCTCACACAAATTAAACATCATCACCACCTAAAACATTCAGTTCTATACTCCTGACAAACTATTAAGTTCATGTTATGGGTATTGAGTCATGTTATTATCAATCATCATCAATTATCTTAAGGGGTGTCTGTGAACGTTCTCAGTCGTCCAGGTCATCTTTCTTTGAGAAGGGTTAAATCTGGGACAACTGGACCTGGACCTCTCATCCAAGAGGCTTCTTTAGAGCTAACCCCAACTCTAGGTGGGATCGTTGTCCGAGCCGTTAAGGCCACCTGAGGTCCAATGTTAGGGTCACCTGAGTTCTGGTATCTTAAGGGAGTCAGAATCAATGCACTCTCAGTAAGATGAGGGGTTAATTAGGGTCTCAAATGAAGGACTACATCTCTAACACGGATCTTGACGAGCCCCTGTACCGCTTTGTAGAATTATAAAGCAAGGCGGCTTACCATTTTCCCACAGGAGCGTCCATCATTCCAGGTGTACGAGCCGCTGGAGAATTCACTGCATGCACTTGACAGCGACAACTCACTACTGCTGCAGCTGCTGCGTGGGTAGACAGGAGCTGGCACTGTGAGACTCAGCTGGCTCAGACACTTGGCCACAGGGAGACCTGCCTTTCCATTCAACTGAACCTCCTGCGGGACAGAAAGGAGACATGACGTTATGGGGGAATACTTTGCATACAGTCATGTATGGCTTTCTTCTTCTAATCTTACATATCACCTAAATATGTAGATTTTCTTGGGACGATGCATCAAGAATATCTGATGTGTTAGTTGTTGGGTAGTGTTGCATATCTAATTGCTATCCTACTGTTAATTCTGTGATGAAGGATATTTAACAACGACTTGACAGACCAATCAAATATTCTGGGAACGTTCGGCGCTTTTCAAACTTAATTTTAAAATTATCAATCAAATTTTCAGTCATCACAGCACAGCAGATGTTTCTCCAACTCCAGCATCTGCAGAGACGTGAACATTAAATATGGTTTAAAAACTTATAGTACAGTTTCAATTTCACTAATCTCATAAGTGTCACTGGTGTGTATCACCTAACAACCTTTTTTTATAAGGAGATGTGGTGCATTAAGATAACAGGATGATTTATAATTCACATCTCAGCCATTATTATTTCATTTTCTTCTGCTCTCAAAGCACACATCAGAGTTTATCAGGTGGCATTCTCAGAGGGGTAAAAGGGTAAAAGAATGGAGCGAACTCATTTTCAGGCCTTAATGCATAATACATAAGATGACTAATGTACCACAGTGTCCTATGGAGTCATTTTTACTGACGGAGAGTCTCAATCGATGGCTTTCTGGTAATATGACAAGGATTTATTCCTCTTAGTGCCAAGTGATACTGCCAGCTCTTCCTGCTGAGAGCAGAGGAGGGGTCACGGCTTTAGATAGTTAGATCTGTATTTTAATATCTTGTAATGATTTCTTGAAGGGGGAGGTGGGGTACCTGGCCGATTCATATGAAATGCATTGCCTTTCTGCGTGTTTCCTATTAAGCTTACATTGGAGGGAGAGTCTGTATTCCTGGAAAGCAGGAAGGCCTTGCTTCTCTCCGGCTCCAAAAGCAAATCTGCCGCAGATAAATCCATGATCCGAGAGTGGAGCTTCTGAAAGGCAAAGAAAGGACACAGCAAGAGTCAATTTTGGGTTTTAAGAAACTAAAAAGAACCTCAGAGACTTTTTGTTCCCCTTCGTTCATGAATACTCACTTTACTGAAATAAACAGCATCTCAAAAAGTCAGACAGTTTACGTTGAGGATGTGTGAATATTTCACCGGCCTTACACGCTGAGTCCTGATTCCTCCCCGCTCAAAGTCATTAATGTCACCGTCCAGAAAAAACCCAACATGAATAGGAAGTAATTGCATCAGGGAGTGAGGGATTCCTTTGATTTTTTTAATTCACATTCCAGTCCGCGGTCTCTTCTGTTATTTAACTCTTGTGCTTCAGAGGAGACGGACACAAAACCAAAATACATTTCAACGTATTAATCTCTGAACTTAATTAAACTGAGTTCCCTGCGCTCAAATTAACTTAAACTGGAACTAAACACTTGATCTCCGGCTGCCGAACTCTCACTCGGGGAGGATACGTATGTTTGTACCGTTGAAACGCAGCAGAAAAATCAAGAAGACTGCGTGTTATGAAAGTCACCTTCTGAGGTTTAAAAATAAAAGCGTCCATAAACATTTTAAAAACAAGAGCTGCTTTTACTGCACTGCATAAAACTCTTTGCTGACAGTCTGTATTGACTTTTTGTGCAGCTCCTAATGATACCAGAACTTCACCGCTTTTGTCTTTTAAGAATAAACAACCTGCATCGCGTCGCCTGTGGCCAAAACACAAACCATCCCACGTTTTTTTTTCCTCTTCAACTTCCAGCCAAAAAAAAAGGAAACATCCAAAGGAAAAGCTTCTTTTTGTATTAGTGAATACGCTTTCAAAGAGACCGGCTTTTCACCTGCAGTGACGAGGTGGTAATGGTGCCATGGAAACAGATCGATGGCCTCTCTCAAAGCTTTTTCAGCTCGGATAATGAAAAGTACTCTTTACTATTCTGAGGATTATATAAAATAAAAGAGGTTCTGCATCTCTGCACTGGTTAGATTTAATCTGTTTAACCCAAAAACACTTTATTAAGCTGGATCGATGCCATTTTAGTTTTACTAGTTTGGACTCAGACGGCCACTTTCAAAGTCATGAAACTGGAATCGGTCTGATGCCGGGCCTCCTCCTCTGCTGTCCACACGGGACAGGGAGTGGCTGAGGTGTCATGGGAGGCTCTGATCTTATCGTAGGGTGCAGGATTTCACCTCCTCAGCATCCTCATCAAGCATTCAGTCAATAGTGTCACAGGGTCGCGGAGGTGGGGGGAAGACAGTCAAAGGAAACGGTAGATGATGAGGCCGTGGTACGGTACGCTTCTTGATCTTTTTGAGGTTCAAGGCCGAGAGCAAAGTCAAAATGGTAAAATGGCCGTTAATGCACGCAAGACGTGCAAAGTTTCACGTGTCACGCTGAAGAAAAATCTTCCTGCTGTTGTTTTTTTGGTTTGACAGCGGTCGTATTTCAAGATAATGAATATCGGAGCCAGAATAGCGGCGATCAGCGGCTCCCAAACAAATACATCAGTATCGACAGCTGCTGTCAAAAACTCAGCGGTTGAACACACAACAGGTAGACAGACAGTCTTATCCTCGCATCAAAGGCTCGCTAAAACCACACCAAGAAAATTATGCAACAGAAATTACTCCACCTCTCTTCCTGAGAAGTGGCATCGCTGCACAGAAACTTTGAGCTGATTGCCGTGGCGGCAGCAGCAGCAGCAGCAGCAGCACAGGTTCGACTGCATCAGCTGCACGACCGGTAATGAGGTCGAGGCATTCTTGCTGTGTCCTTCCTGACGTCTTCTCAGGAAAACACCCAGCATTTGTCCCGGTAATGGGCGACTCGACTGCAGCTCGCCTGTCACATTTGATAAGCGGCATAAGTGGTTAGGGATGCACGACAGTTATTATTCCTCATCTTGCAACCAGGTTTTCTAAAAAAAATAAAATGTGGCACTTTTGGAATCAAACCAATTCAAGCTGAACGTGTTGAAGATGCTCGACTGATGAAATCACCATCAAGAAGGATTCTGGTTCTTTATCGGAGAAACTCAAGATGCCCACTGGGAACTACACAACGTTTAATTACTGATAACCAAAAGGTCCAGAGATAGACGGGAAATATTACACTCATATTCTGCTCGAGGATCCACAGAGAGAGAAAAGAAATGAAGACTCACGCTTGTTATTTTCATATTTTCATAAGAAATTTTGCTCGGATGGTTTCAGAAACTGCTGGTCTGGAAAGTGCAGAGGCGTAAATGAAGTAAAAAAAAAAACAAACACATAATTGTATTCTGTGCAACCTCGTTATAGTTATTGTGTAATGAGAGAGACTGACCCGACTACGAGTTCAATACGCATAAAATTAGCATTATTTCTTCAGTTTTTCAGCAAATGTGGAGAATGTAGAGTGAGTAGCGTCTGCAGGTCTTTTTTTTTTCAGGCTGCATGAACCTCACAACCTTCATCATGAAGACCTGAGAGGCAGAACATGTCTGAAAACTGCTCGCTGCACCACTTTCAGCTCCTCAGATGTGTGTATTTAACATTTGTAGATATTGCTTGTCTTCTCTCATTTTTATTATGGAGGCTGGACAGTAAAAGGTCAACGTTTAGACAGATTTTAATATGAAAATTAATCAAAGTATGCTTGTAAGGCAGGTTTTAAAGGGATAATCTGGGGAAACAGTCTGTTAGCTAGTTTAGCTTAGCACCAAGACTGGAAACAGCTAGCATTGCTCTGTCGTAAGATAACAAATACATTTTATTCTCATTTGTTTAATCTGGTTTTAATCTGGTCTAGATGTTTTGTTGTTTTTGTGCTCAGCTAAGTAAGCTGGCTCCTCTCTATTCCTTTAATAAATATGCCATTTTAATTAGTTTCTCTGTATTTATTTGGTGTTTTTTCATGACGTTCCCTCGTGGGTATTCACCGCGCTCGATTCATGGTTTAAATCAGCCACTAAAAGTTGGATGATCCATAAAAACAAAGAAAAAAAAATGTGAATAGAGCTGGTTGCAGTTGCAGCCTGCTGTGTGTGACGAGGATAAATATAGATGGTTTTAACAGCTCTCCCACGTGTGACTGGAGAACTCATAATGGATGCACCAAACATCCGGAGCAGCCGGGTCACGTTGTGATTAATTCTTACACTTACTGATGGTGAAAAAAAATGACGTTATTAAAGCGTTTTTCAAACGTTTGAACGTGCAACAGGTAAAAAAAAAAAAAAAAAAAGTGAGTTGTTTGTTTCCAGCTGAATCTGAGCCTTCATTCACTTCTCCAGCTGGATTGCACCTCTCTGTCCCCGTCGTGCTGGCATCAGTATCCCTCTTCAGGCCTTTTATATTGCAGTTTCACTTGACAATGTTCCTACCTGTCCTATAACGGCGCTCCAAGTAGCTTGAGACTGACTGAGAGCTTCTCCACAATCCCAGAGTCGCTCCATTTATCTACCATTTCTTATTTTGCCCTTTTTTCTTCCACCTCCTCCTCGTCTCGGCGCCTGTGCTATCTCATCTTTCTCCATTTTCGTCCTTTCCTTCTTATCTACCCTTGCTTGCCTCCTCTCCTTTCATCCTCTCCTCCTCCTCCTCCTCCTCCTTCTTGTCTGGACGGACTGACGGGCGTCTGCGATTTTCATATTGACAGCAAGGAGTCCCGCGGCAATTTGCACAATTATGTGAAACCCCACTTCCCTGAGCTGAACCTTTAGCGCCCCGTGCTCGATGCTGCATCACTGTTGACAATAGATGAGTAAAGCATACAGCGGCAGGTCTCATAATTACACCTTTAAAAAAAAGGAATCAAGCTGGAACACACACGCAGACGTTTTTCAGTAAATTGGTGTTTTCCAAAGATGAAGTGAGGCAATTTTCAGCCGCTTCACACAGGAGGACGTCGAGTTTGTGGAGAATATAAGTACTGATGGTTACAGACGAGAGACGAGATGGTTGCTCGTTAAAATCCTTTTTTTATGTGATATGAAGGAGACAAGTCGTCCCTTCATGCAGCAGATTACAGCTGCAGCTCTGCAGACGTTTCTCTTTGATTCGAGAGGTCGGTATTTGGTTTGCACCAGGGAGGACACTGAGAATTTACATGAATATTTGTGTTTTTTAAGCTTCCTAAATGGTTTTAGGAAGTTTAATGCAGAGGTTTTACACGATGGATAAAGGTGAGAAAATAAACCTGAGCTCCGAGGCCTTTCACGTCCTTTATGTTTGCATCAAAACAAACCAAAAAAACAGCTTCTGAGGAGGGAAAAAGTTTTTTTGGACTCCGTATCAAAGTATTTAAAGTCTACTTTGCAGCTCCTGTCTGCAGCTGAGACCTCAGAGCAGTTTATTAAGAAACCAAATGAAAAACAACTTCAAATGCATGAGAAGAAGAAGAAGAAGAAGAAGAAGCTCTCAGCCTTGTTTACTCGGGGAGCTGCAGAGTCTTACAGTACGAGTGTGGCTGCATGATATGGATGAATTATGCTGCTGTTAGCTGAGTGGATGATTAAAGTTCAAACTAGCTTCTACAGCAGCGTGCATACTTATTTCTGCGTCTTTAGAGGGAGTGTTGTTGCCTCATCAGGGCTCTATTTTTCTGTTCCCCACAGTGAATCTCCCTGCCGGCTGAAAAGGTGTGAGTGTACCTGGAGAAGCAGATCCGAGGCGGGTTTGATCCGCTGCTGGAACAAAACGCTCAGCGCCCGATTCTGCTGCTCGAGGTCGAAAACTCGAGTGCGCAGCTTCAGACACTCCTCTCTCAGATCCTGTGGGAGCGAGAAGAAGAAGCGCAGGAGGACGTCAGGAAAACAAAAAAAGCACATCATATCATGAAGAATGTAAGATGTGATGGAAACAAACCTTCTGGGTGAGAAGCGCCTGCACGACTTGATTTGCAACCTTTAAAGAGAGAAAAGAAAAACAAGGCGTCATTGAAGGTGACACTTTTTGATGCCGTATGACCCTTACAGGCCTCTGTAGACCACCTTTGCACTGCTAACGCTGCATTTCCTCAGCTAATTCACACACAAGATGAACAAAGTCGCACTGTTTCTCCTGGTGTGTGTGTGTCTTTTACATGTCTCACTTCCTAATAGTGGTATTGACAGGAGAAGCAAGCGGCGTCTGGGCTTTTGGTCTCACAGCGGCTAACACACTTCAGACCACAGCGCCGGTGGAGGAGCGGCTCCGATTACTCCTCATTGATTGCTCATTAATACCGTGTGAAGCCACATCGGCTCCTTTGAGTGCACTCGCTCTGGTTTATTGAATGAGGACAGACCGGAGTAAATACGGTGAAATGAGCCCCGGGCGCCCGGAACCGCAACTTACAGATCAGACTCGAGTGAGACGGGCAAAAATGTGAGAGTTTGATCTGTTGACACAAGTAATTAAACTACAAATGAGCTCGACGAGCAGCCGGCCCAACGTGGAAAATAATCATCCCTTCTGCTTCGAAGCAAACTTCAGGCTTTCCCGCCGAACTCGTTAGAGTGGCACAGGATCATTACCGAGCGCTCCTTCAACACAAGTCGACCTCACAGGAAAATAGTTGACAAGTAAACACAACAAAGCCGGGCGGCGCCATGTTAACGAGAGCGGGCAAGCAGAGAGGAGACGAGGACTGAATTCAACCTCTTCTCCTTCTTCTCCTCTCTGCTCAGCCTCTTGGTTGCAGGACAAATTGGGCAACTTGTCCCTGCTGGACATACTTTCCCACCCTCCTCCCCTCATGGAGTGATTCAGCGAGCAGCCACAGCCGTGAGGCGGCCCGGTTTATTCCCCTAATGTGGCTCCCTGAACGGCACTTATTGAGCTCTCACAAATAACCAGAGGGCACACAAGTGGCACTGTTATGTAAAGCATTAGCTCCAGCAACACCAGTTCACGTCAGGTTATTAAAGAGCTCCAGTGTTTATTATGAAACCTCCTCTCTGACATTACAGAGTCCTAATTATGCAAAAAAGTATGAAAATATGAAAGTTTGGTGCATAAATCAGACTGTAGTCAGCTGAAACTCGCTTTAGCTTAGTGCAGCTAAACAAGCGAGACATAAATATCACAAATTAATCGTTCGAGATGTGATTCAAGCCAAGTCCAACATACAGCACTGTACACAAAGGCCTGTGATAAATGAACATCTTAACATTCAACGCCATTAGAGATCTGTTTGCTACCTTAGCTTAGCACCAAGACAGGAAACGGGGGAATCAGGAGCGACTGTACTCTGATTGGATACAGTTTCCACCACGCCAAATGCAAATATTTTGATAATCATTCATCGTTTAAGTCATTTTTTAAGCAAAAAAGCCAAATACATTCTGGCCTCAGCTCCTCACGTGATATGAGGGCATAAGCTGAATTCTTTTTTAAATTTTGGACCTTTGCTCGGACATTATATCCACCAAACGACCGACCAGTTTATCAGGACAATAACCGGCAGTGAAATTTAGTTTAAGGGAAGTTTTTAAATACAAATATCTCTGGCTTACATTATAACGATGTACCTTATTATCACTTCTTTGCTCACAACCTTGACAGCTTTGTAGCATGATTTGTCCTCTTACTTCCCCTTATAATGCAGTTATGAGTCATGCAAATAAACAAAAACTCTGTATCTTCTTACTAACATCTATCAAACATTTATTGTTAGTTTTCCTTGTTCTCTAACCATATTTTAGGTTATTTGAGGTTCCATTTACTCACGTGTTCGAATACTTTCTCCAAAAACGGGTACACCAGATTACATCCCAAGATTACATGTAAAAATGTTCCTACTTCACTCCCACATTTCAAACATAAGGAGGAGAAGGAGTCAAATAAAATTCTCTCGTGTTTCCCTGTATTTGATAAAATATTCTCTCGCTCAGATCACACTGAGGTCTCTCTGTCAGAACATCCTCTTGTAATCTGGTAAATATTTAGTAAAACATGGCGGACACAGCTTTATTGCTCAGGTGTGCTCAGTCATGTGGACTTTTCAAGGTGACTTAGAGATAAACAAACACTCACCTCGTCCAGACAGCGTTCGTACTGCTCCCTCTGGCTCTCGTTCTCCAAGGCCAGTGCAGAGTTCTGCTCCTGCAAACAAACAAACACAGACAGACACGTTCAGTGACTATGCTTTACATTTGATGCAACGCCGACGGACGTAGCAATCAAGCCGAGCCGCAGCCGAGACAAAGGTCATATGTCAACGCCGAACCGGAGAAGGCCAATAAAAAATGTACAAAGCAGCGCGGAGAGAAAGGTCAAGGGGACGGAAGTTATGATGCTGAACTTTGGGCCGGCAGCTAGCCGTTCGAAGCTCACGGCTAATAAGAATATCTTCTCCACTTGCCAAGCGATGAGGCCGGGCCCTATTGATCTCTGGGAGTTTCCAATTTGTCAGAGGCTGGCAGCGTATTAGGAGCTGTCAGTCGGCCTCACTTCTCTCGCCCTCTGCCCTTTAGTAGAAACTACAAATCCCTTGATGGAAACACGGGAAACATAATTACAACCCAAAACATCCCAATTATGCCACCGCGGAGGGAGCACGGACTAATTAAAGCCTCAAAGGTTTCAGGTGCAAATGTAATGAATTAAAGGAATCTCTTAAAATTCATTAAAACTAAATATCCTGTCACGATTTGTATGAAACAAGAAGAAAACACTTTTTACCTCCACAGGAACTCTATGAAGTGTTATCTGACTCTGTGGGCCAAAGTTACAAGATGCACTTCAGCTGTATTTAGTTACCCCGGCACTGACGTCAGTTTTATTATTGCCGCTTTATTGTTCAGCGACACACGAGCCTTTAAACGCTGAAACGAGAATCTCAAAGTCGTCTGGACGTTTACCGCAGTAACATTTTCCTCTGAGTACAATGTTGGCCTGTTTGAAGTGGAAAAGATGTTTATGGGGTGACGTGGTTATTTAATGATTTGAATTTACTGAAACGCTGACAATTTCTTGCCAATATCAGGCGTCATTACGAGTCAAACCACGTTAGCTTCATCGCAGCTTTCCCGCCTGGTAGCACCGTAAGAAGAGAGAATATTATGATTTTCATGCCGTCTTATTTTGCCACATCAACTATCCTGATGTTTATTCATTTAAATATAATTAATATTTGTTTATCATTTTGTAAAAGTGGCTCCGGGCAAAGCAAGTGGAGTAGGTGGAGTATCTCCGGGCGGTGCTTTAAAGCTGCATCAGTTATAAACTCCACCTCCCGTTCACTCTCCCTTTAGCTCTGCTTTGGTCTCCACCACCAAAATATCTCATTCTTTAGCTGCTAAATGCTCCTTTATCTATCTGCCACTGGTGCAGCTGTTACATAAAGTGGCTTTATCAGAGCTTTTTGCTGCCTGGAAGTGATGCAAAAGCTTTAATATGGAGGCCACGATCAAAACAAAGAGCTAAAAGAGGCTTCGTAGAGCTAAAGGGAACCTGTCGAGTTGGGTGAAGTGTTTTCTGTGTTTCAATGTAACGTAATGTAACGTTCGCTCCTCTTTTAGCTCTGGTTACTGGCTGGAAGTTAAAGTGAGGGTGGAGCATGAAGGCCACAAACCAAAACAAAGAGCTAAGAGAGGCTAAAAAGCTTCATAGAGTTAGGTGAACGTCTCTTTTCACTTTGTATTTGATCCACTATGAAGCTTTGAACAGAAGTATTGTTGCACCACATGATGGTGACTCATTAATCATCACATATAAACATTTTTAGCTTCACGCAGCAGCTCTGATCCTCTGCGTGGGTAATTTTAGCTTTCATGTTCTCATCACTTCACGATGACCAACAGGCGTTTGAGTGTATTCATCTGAGCTCCAGTTATAGACCGCAGTGCCGCCTGCCAACTTAATGAATCAGTTGGAGAAATAAGAGCCGGGCGGGCGGTGCTTACTTAGTGTCAGAGGAGTTTATGCACAATGCGGCGAGCGGTGATGTATCGCCTCTGCTGCTTCGGCCAGGCGGTGCATCCATCACCGGACGCAGCAGAATGAAATAAAACGCCAGATAAGTTTTGATAAAGACGTTTAATGTGGAGGTAACGTGCTTCATCTGATGGAGCACGAGGACAGGTGGAGCATACTTCCTGCCAGTACCCGAGAGATAAGTTACAGCTGAGGAGCAACAGGCAATTATCTGCCGCTTCGCTGTAATTAGGGACTATTTTCTATCAGTGAGGCTGAGTGTAATTGTTTCTTCGTTCTTTATGTGCACACTGGAAAACTCGAATAAAGCTTCATGAATACCAGCAACATTTGCTTTATTATCACGAGGTGAAGGCTGCATGTCACACTCTCAGAGACGGCGGCTTAATTTAATTAAATCTGAGAGGATGTGTGTCCAAAACAGAAAAAACAATCAGCACGGCTCGCTGTGGCTGCTGTCGCTCGGAGGCTCGTGGCGAGCTGCAGTTTTAATCCCTCGAGCAAGCGCAGAGGAAAACAAACCAAAGCCGGAGTACAGCCCGAGGCCCCTGGCGGCGACTCTCACAGGATGACTTCGCTCTCCAAACGAAAAAGAAGGATTTGATGAGCTGTCATGCTCTCAGACACAACCGAACAAGGACTCTGACAACTGGCAGACAGGCTGGCCACAAAAGGATAGCCGGAGGTGGCGTGGAGGTGCGGATGAAGAAGAACAAAGAAGAGAAGGAGACCAAAACAAAGCGCTGTTACCTCCAGGGCCTTGAGGCGCTCCATGAGGGGCTTGGTTTTGTCTTTGTCCTCTTCTGCTTCATCAGGATCGGCGTTCGGAGGCAGCGGTGGCGGCAGCCTGGCGGCGTCTGGCTCCGTTTGAGTCGCCGGTGGCGGCTGCAGGGGGGAGTCGTTCTCTTCTGGGCCATCGTGCTGCTTTTGCACTTCCTCTGAGAGTTTATCCTGACACAGAGATAACAAGACGAGGGTTAGAGGGAGGGAGGAGGAAACTGGCAAGAAAAAACTGGAGCAGATGGGAAGAAAAGTGAGGTATGACAAATGTTGAAGCCATGACGGGACAACAGGGAGGCAGCTTCGACAACAGAGCTCTGAAACATCCCCTGATCCCTCATCATGTTTCACTTGTTTTCAGAGAGCGGCGGTGACCTTGAGGGCTCTCGTCTCGTCTCTCTCTCGCTCTCTTTCTTGTCTTTGATAATCTCTCTCAGTCTCTCTGCCAGCTTTCCTCTCTTGTCTTTTTTTGGCTTCCTGGCATCTGCGATAATTAACTACTAGTAATAATTAGCTACTAATTAGTTACTGTCTGGCTCGCACTAAACCACAGTGAGCTCTCTCTGGTGAGGTTATTCATCTTTTTTAAGAAATCTGTGGAAAGTGCATCGTTCTTCTTCTGCTTCTCTGATAATTAATGATTTTAAAGATGATTTTCTGTTTTTCTCTGTTTTAAATTAAATAAATTGAATCTTTTTGGGATTATCTAAAAAAAAAAATCGGATCATCAGGCGGGCTGAATGAAGCCTGCTTTGCTCTTAATCCTGCATAACTTTAAGCCTTAATATAATCTGAACAGGTGAGTTGTATAAAAATTCACCCTCAGTACAGTTGTCATGAACGGGGAAATTAGCTATAGAGACCAAAACTGTTTTTTGTACCAGGCTGTAAACATGTTTATTTCTGCTGTGAAGTTGGACATTTTAACATGGGGACTTACGGAGACTGACTAACTTCTGGAGCCAGCCTCAAGTGGACGACAAGAGGAACTGCAGGTTTTGGCACTTCACAGATTGTGAACTAATCAAGATGCTATGTTCTGCATTATTTTGGCCGTGAGCTGACAACAGCTGATTCATTTTCTCCTCTAAAACTCTCAAAATTGAAATACCTGTTAGAGGTCTGGAGACGTACAGCTGCATGATGGTTTGATGATTTTATAACATAGTGTCAACTCGTCATGGGTTAAATGAGTTTTGAGCAGATTACTAGTTTTAGATTTAGATTACTAGTACTGTTGGTTTATCCAACAAATCCCTTAAATTTTCCAGTATCTCACTAGAAAATAAAGGTTTGACAAACAATTTGAGAATAATTTAGATGTTGTTGTATGTTTGATATGTTTAGATTTGTTTTTGGAAAGCTGGTCAAGAGAAAACAACTCTTTATTTTAGTTTAAGATATTTTAAGGTAGAGTTTGGCTTTGAAAATGAAGTTGAAATCATGTTCAAGTCTCTAAATTTCAGACATTAAAGACCTGAAAAATAAACCCTAACCAGTAACAAACAAGAAAAAGCAAAAAATCAGAGAAAGAGAATCTCATTTGAGCAGCCAAATAATAATTTTCTTATTTCCAAAGTCATAAATTACGTCGCAACCCCTGAGATCAATCTTACGACCCCTCTGAAGGATCCTGACCCTGAGCTTGGGAATCAAAGAAAGCTTTAATTAAAAGTACAAGACTGATCCTGAACGCAGCTTTTCTCATCTTTATTCCAAGAACGTGTCATTCCCTCTAACGTTACAGCTGTCATTGGACCTCATAGCTGCGTCTGCGACATGTGAATGAAGAGACGTCGTTAAGAGTGTGATATATCACCGTGTGCACATGTTACATTTTTCATTCCCGGCTGAGCTTTGACAGACCGTTGTCAAACCTGAAGATAGCCGTGGTTAGCGATGCTAATGGATGGCTGCAACTCATCTTCTATATATCCAAATGCAGCCAGCTTCTCCGTCCTAGTAGGAACTGGGAATAATGTCCTTCACAGCAGTTTGTTTTCAGCTCGATCCAATCTCCTCCAAACATATATTAGGTTTTCAATCTTGCTTGATTCCATCAGACAATTGTATTCAAGGCAATGCTTTAAAGTCACGGTTTAAGTTTGCTTTTGTTTGAAATCTGCAGCTTGCTCATCAGACGGCGTTAAAAAGGGCTCGGTAATAATCTCCACAGAGAGAGTGTGGAGAGGGAGAAGGGAGGGAACCCCGTCCCTCACACTGCCCTCTCAAGTTATTGAGTTTGTCTGCTGAATATACAGAGTACAGCTGCAGGAGGAGAGCAGCACTGCAAAGGAATGGAGGTTATACAGCAACTGAGAGAGCCACAGTAACATCCAAGTTTACTCTCTGCTGAACATCAGTGTGGAAAAACACTTAATGTGAGTATTTCTGTTTGTTTTTCCATAAAAATTATGGAACATTAGCAAGAAATCAAAACTATTTTATAAAGATTTAATGATGAGTTAGCAACATTTGCTAATTAGCACTAAACAAACGAAGACAAAAGTAAATCTGAAACAAAAAGCTGCTAAAAAGTTTCACATATTTTCTCTGTAGTACTGAGTTATCTTGGATTGAACCCACGCTCCATCACCTCTGTCATACTGTGCCTCCTCCACATAATCCGTCTGTGGTGAGGATTACTCCGCGTGCACAGATAACATTATTTACATACTGACTATTTATTCTAGAGAAGTCATATTTTCATTATGAAGCTTCTGCACCTCAGGACAGCTCACAGAATATCTGTTACCATGGCTGATAATCCATGTTTGACTTTTAATCTTACAGTGATCGTTTTTTATTCTGGCCACTTTTATTTGCACTCATCATTCACAGATGTCTTTTATTCTCAGTGATGAACGCGTGCAGTAATTCATAAAGACTTTTTTTTATTGCGTACTTGCTGAATTAGCTCTGCCCTTTTCGTCTATTCCCTGAAGGCATCGCTGACGTTAAAATCAATAATACAGTCGCTGCTTTATGGACGGTGAAGTTATCGTTTGCTTCCAGTGATGGTGGAGGAAAGTCTACAAATTAATGCATCACACATGAAGTGAAAGAATGAGAGAAAGAGCTCTCAGATACGGACGTGAACAACATCACACAGATGACAAACACGCTGAGGCAACACCGTGTAAACATCTTGAGCTCCACAAAGTGAAGTACGACCTGGGAGGTGACCCCTCGCTCCAGATATATGTGGTATTACTTATTCTTTTCTGCCTCTCTGCTCGATCCCGGCAGCTATTTCGATTATGTAACGGGGTCAGCGATGAGCGCTCTCACCTTGGTTCAGTGGAAGCTGAAAAATAGACACAAACACCTATACCTACAGAATGGTCGCTGCCATACAGGGGAGTAAATAGAGCGTGACTATATATCATGAGAGAGTTTACAGACTCATGTTGTCATCTGTGAGCTGTCATGAAGAGTCAGACCCTCGTGGGATCTTAGTTTACCTTGTAGGCCTTCATAATGTCCACCGTGTCCACAGCGGTCTGCTCCACGACGGTTTGATTCTGCAGCAGCGACCGCACCGTCTCTTCCATCCTGCACACAGAAAACATCGTGTTAAGTTACCCAGCGATTTTACAGACATTTTGGTGGCCGACACTCATCTCTGCAGGTCAGTATTGTGCCGTTTCTATTGTAAAATTAAAGTGGATTCAACTTTAGCTGGTGTGTGCACCTTCTAGACACCCTTAAAACTTGTGCTGCAACAATTGGCCGACTAATCAACGAGTCTACGACTATTTGTAAAGCGAAAAAAGGCAGAAAATGCTGCTTTTTCTCTCTTAAATTGATCTTCAGACTGTAAAATTGAGCATGAGATGAACCGGCGTGTTGGTGCAGCATCTAAAATGTTGCTGATGTCGGAAAGCTTTGGGTAGTGACCACAAGAACGAGATTGCGGATACAAGCTACAACCGACATGAGTTCCTCTGCCGAGATGGCTAGGCTCAGCCTTAGCATTAGGCTGAGGAGCTCGGACATCCGGAGGGAGCTCGGAGTTGCTTTGGAGGAGCTAACCCTAACCTGCTGGAGGGACTACATAGACCATCTAGCCTGAGAACGCCTCAGGGTCCTCCAGGAGGAGCTGGCGTGAGTTGCCGGGAAGAGGGACGTCCTGCTGCCACTGTGACCCGACCCCAGATAAGAGGAAGAAAATGAATGGACTGACTAAACAAGACGTTTAGAGACATCACCTTGGACTTTGAGAAACTTCCTTTCCTCCCGTGGATAAACAGCAGGAGGACTCGTTGGGTTAAAGTTGAGGTTTGTCCTCAGATAATAAAACAAAAGCTGATGGATTATCTCGAATAACAGGGACATTGTTTCCTGAAACACATTGCTATTTAGCCAGCAGCAGTTTCTGGCAGCCAGAGCTCCTCGGGCACATTGCTCCAAGGTGTAGTAACCCTGATGCCAAGGTCCAAACGTGCCTTGTTTTTAATCTCAACTGTGAAACACCGAGCACCAAGACCTCGAGGTCATACCGGGTTAGACGCCAGAGTCATCATCAGTAGACCCAAAGGTACCACCGTAAACATCTGAAATGGGATTTTCAAGCTGTTTTTACAGTTTCATAAGATGTTTGTTGTTTGAAATGGATCATTGCATGCTTCAATTGTTTCCCATCAGCATGCACACACACACATGAGTGAAAATGAAAAGAGGATGGGACTGAACCAGCGCCAGAAACAAAAGATGGATGAGTCGTGTTTGTTTGGACTGAATCCCAAATTCTGCTCAGTTCAGTTGAGTATGCGGGGAACACTTTTTCCAAATGACTAGACCGAGTGCAGAAATGTGCAAACACAGTACTTACTGGCTCATTGTATGTGATTTTGTAGGCGTGTGATTGTTCGCGCAGTGATGACTTGAATTAAGAGCAATCACACTGAGCGAGCGTGACCTTGACCTTCACGGCCTGATCTGCTCGAACCAATCTTCTGTTTTGTGCCGCTGACGCTGCAGGCTGCATGCAAAACAGGCAAAAAAAGAGCCTCAGAATAAGAGCCGCGTGCCTCTTCATCCCTCGAGCTGAAGGGAGAACTTTGACCCGACATGAGGAAAAACACAGCGGCAGATGAGCGACATAAGATGATCTTATGATGTTCAGGAGCAGCGGTGGACATCCCGGCATTGAATTTCATGACAGTCTAATTCACAGGGAAGTTAAACAAAAGAACGCCTTACGTAATAACCTTGAAATAAAGGTTTAAAATGTTGATTTTAAGGGTGTGACTCTCACAATATGTCGCGTATAATTCGCATTAGCAACGACTCCTTTACTCCAGTCCCAAACTGGTGTGACAGAAGACCTTTCGCTGCTCGTCAAACCACTGGTGAAGTGCATGAATCGCCTCTAAAATCGTCTAAAAGAGCGTTTAACCGACGTCTGCAAGTCCACATTTAAGGTAAATGCCTGAGTACCATTTTTGTGCATTAATCCTAACATTAAAGGAACATTTTTAGAACTATTTCACCAAGAGTTAGACCAGAAAATGAAAATGTGGAACTGTGGCCAGCAGCCAGTTAGCTTAGCTTAGCATAAAGACTGGAAACAGAGGGAGACAGCTAGCATGGCTCTGTCCAAAAGGTAACAAGACCTTCCTACCAGTGCCTCTAAGGGGAAACATGAACTATTCCTTTAACCAACAAACTAAAATCCAAAAGCTAAACACATTTGCCATTTTATTTTCATGGTGCATGAAAATTGGACAATATTGGGAAATAAGCAGCAGCGCCTGAAAGCCAAAAAATAACTTCTTTGTTATTTTAAGGATTTTCATGGTCAATAAAACACATTCCTCAGTGCCTGCATTAAAACTGTGATGTGCATATGTTTTATACATGTTTTATTATCTCATAATGTCCTGCTGCTGATCGTCCCTGGCTGTTTTATGACGGTGGGTGAGAATGAGCGCAGGCAGGGCAGGGCAGGGCAGGGAGGACGGTGCTAGCCACACCATCTGTCCAAGCTGAGCCATAAAGCTGCCTGTAATCAGGCCGCTAGCTGCTGACTGAACAGTCAGTTGCTCCAGTTCCTGCTTTAAATGCCGGCCTTTATCAGCACAACGTACAGAGCGAAGAGGACGTGACAGAGGAAGACAGACGCTGACACCGGGTCAAGGACTAGCCGACATGCATGATCAGCATGAAGAATAGGGCTGGTTCATGGACTGAGGTGACCACCTACAGATTATAGCCACACAGTATAATCATGTCACAGAGGCGAGCATCCCTGACGATCTTTTCAGAAACTCAGAAGGTTGTTTAACATCCAGAAACCTCCAAGAGTTTTCTACTTTCATCTGCACAATAAAAAGATTTCTAACCTATGAAAACAGAAACTAAAGGTTTAACTCGACTTCTTTTCTGCAGAACAGAAACTCTGTCCAATTTTCTCTCCTCGTAATTTTTTTTTTTTTTTGGCTGCCAGCAGAAGAACCCAGTGTTGGTAAATATGTGAATGTGGGAGTTAAAAAATTAAACCTGAAATGAGAAATAGCAGAAATATCATTAGTCAAACCAACAGATGGAGTCAAAATTATTCTAACGCATGAATGAAAACATGCTCAAAATGAGCCAGCGAGGCAATCAATGTAAAATTAAACTAATCACATCAGCACTTAGCTTTTGTAGCTGCAGAACTACCCAAGACCTCGACGACCTTTAGTTACACAGTGGCAGGACGCTGAGGAAGGCTTTGATGCCTGCTTCCTCGTGTTATGGTGGGGGTGGGTGGAGGTGATCTGGATGTGGTGCATCTCAAAGAGCCTCTTTGTGTTTCCAAACAGACCCGCGGAGCTCTGAAAGCTGCCTCGCTTTCCATACCGCTTCCATTTCAAAGTTTTCCTCTCAAGACATGCGGCGGCATCTCACCGGACAGACTTTGCTTTTGCTTTTGATGGCGGAGGACGGAGCGCAGAGAAGACTTTGAAGTTTAAAAGGCGGTGCCGAGGGACTGAAGAGACTTAATGTGGACAGAAAAGTACATTTGGAAGTAAGATTTATTGTAAGAATAAAACATCTCTGCAGCTCTGCACAGATTGATGGGTTGGGGTTGGTTTATTATCCCGATGCGGCGGTTAGGTTTAGTCAGAGCGGTTAAGGTTAGGACATCCATCTGGGAAGTTGTTCCGGGATGTTCGAGAATATCAAACGTACAAAAGCAGGTATGTAGACGAGATGTTAGCATCAAAGAATAAGTCGGTTAAGGTGTTACAAACTATTTCATCCACGTTTCTACCTCTATCGTCTAATTTTCCTCGGCTACTCGTGCAGAGCGACGACACAAATTTTCTTTGGACGATTACGCCCGACTAATCACTATTGATGTTGCACTAATTACAAATACCAACAAAGAGCTTAAAACACAGTTTAACAGCACTTCTTTGCAAAGCATGGAGCACTAATTATGAAAGTTTAAATAATCAAAGTGTGTTTCCAGAGCGGTAAATCCAGCCGAGAACAAACATCCCATAAAATAAAGAGTGTAATTTGTCATTACTGTAAAACTTGTTTATATGTGAGAGAAAGAGTCTGCTAAACGCTGATGATGGATGGAATATAACTCTCAGATGACAGAGCATTACTTTACATAAAAAACATGCTCAGTGTGATGGTGTGATTAATCTCAAAGTGCTCGCCGACGACCGACTGAAAACATCATTCAGGGGGAGGACGGAGGAGTGTTTGGAAGGAGGCGAAAGCAAATCCTGACTCTCCTGACCCTCGAGCCGAAGCTGAATTTCAAACACGGCGTTCGTCAGCAGTCCAGGAAATACAATTAAGGGTCTAATCAATTTTCAGCCTGAGGTTTGACGATCTTTGGGCCGGCACACACTTCTCTCTATCTCGCAGTAAACACACAATGTTCAGGGCTTTGTGTGAACGCACCGGGGCAATTAGAGGTGAAATGTCGACTGGTTGACAAACCTGCGGTTAACATGAGGAAAACTTCCCCTGGCTTCTTCTTCTCGAGCTGTCAGGAGTCACAATGACACAGAGACTTCAAACGGAGCGAGCGTTTTATTCGAAAGTCTTTCTATTCATTGAATCGGCGGTGGCTTTACGCGGCTCTAACCTTCGAATGACAAATTCCTTCACACACCTGAAAATGATCAAAGGGCTCAAAAGCTGACAAGGTGAGCTCAAAACTTACCCCATCTTGAGCTTTTCTCCATTTTTAGTGCCGCTGCCGCCTTTCCGGAAAAAAGCCAGAAACACGGTGCAGACGTCCCTGAGCTCCATACGTAGAGACATCCGAATGCACACTGCACTCACGGCGCTATAAAGTGACCCAGACTCTAAAATAGGCCATGCAGTCATCATATAAGCCTGAGTGCTTTTCGCTCAATCAATGGTCAGTCCGGGTTACTGAGTCAGCCTGACAGCAGGTCTCCTGCTCTCATTTTCTACTTGCCGTGTCTCCAGCGTGTCATTATCCATGCAAGACAGCGATCTGGCAGGCAAAGACTTTCCCATATGTCCCACGTTAAGCCCTCTCCAAAGGAGAAGGGCCCCCGCTGAGAGGCAAGCAGGCCTGCTAGTCTCAGATCAGACGGGAATCTGGGATGGACACAACTCAGGACAGGGATCCCCCCCCGTTCTATCAGCCAGTGTGCGTGTGCATGCAGTCAGTGCTGATTAAGAAGCTTTGGCGTCGCTAAAATCAACACGTTATGTGCAAGAAACAGGAACATGCCAGGACGCTCGCTGCATGTGAGATCTCCGCATGCCATCTCGTGTTTTCTAGCCCGATCTTATCTCCAAATGTGCCACCACCGCTTTTCAGACGCTCATTTGTTTATTTCAGTTAATCGCTCTCCTGCCAACGACCGCCCGCATCTTTGCATGTTTCACAGCTCGGACCAGGGAGACGCTGATCCTCCACCGACCCCCTGCCACGGCTGGAGATTTGGGCTGCCAAGCATTCCTTCATCATCTCGGCTGCAGTGTGTCGATATCTTAAACATTTCAGCCTCTAAAAAGCGTCAGAAATCAGCAGAGATGCTTTTGATTTTCTCCGTCTGACTCTCACTTTATCAGCGCTGTCAGAGGTCTCAGGTTTACAGAGACCCCCTAATCAGATTTGACCAGTGAATGATTGGAAAATCCTAAAGCTGCTGAAATGATAGGGAGAACAATCACCTGGTTGTGTGGCTGAATCGAGGCCATCGGGGGCCCTTGCGTGACTGCTGCATCGACGGCTTACGCGACCTCAGGAGCCTGAAAAACTGTCCGCTTTAGCTCAAGAATATTCCATTCTTCTTCTTCTCAAACTCCTTTCCAGCAAATCACTTATGTACGCCCACCGGGTGATTGCCTAGCTTAACTCAACGCTAAGCCACTCTTATCCTCTTAGGGCTGTTTTGCAGAAAAAAAGGAGACCCTTTCTTAGACGTGACCTAAATGAAGGAGAGCTCAACTAAACTGGACGCCTTTGGTGAAAGGTTTTGGTCAAACTTTAGAGCCGTGCGGACAGTTCAGAGCTATAAAAGTCACGCACATCAGTCATGCGCTTTACAGCGGGGTAGCATTACAAAAGGTCCTCGCCCTCCTGACCGCTGGCTCTTGTCGGCGACCTTTAACTTTATCAACAAGGCACACATGCCACAGAGTAAGAGATCAAGAGGCCAAAGCATTTAGTACGTCCTCGCAGTCGTATTTCATTCTGATATTTGTTGACCGACTGCTGTGAAAAGCAGCACAGGATACCCAAAGATCATCAAAATACACTTAAGTCTTGATTTAACTTACAAATATTAGAAATGCATCCATCTTCCATGGATCACCTCAATGATTTTACCAGATTTGACGCCTGGGTGCAATCAGGGATGAGTCTGTAAAGGAACGTAAATTAAAAAGGACGTATAGAGGGAACCAGATTTACTTCCTCTTTCATCCCTGCAGCACATTTGGAAAGATTTAGAAGTGCGAATTCATGATAGCCGTCCCACATGTTCAACCGCTGGCCAGAGGAAGCCGTTAGCAATGAGGAAGAAGAGCATCTCGGCGTGTATCTCCCCAAAATGGGCTCACAGGCATGTCATGTGTGTTCCACATGTGAGACAGAGATAAAGGCTAAAGGAAGACATCCCAGTGGGAAACCTTAGTCAAGATGACAGCATGGAGTCCATTACTTACACCGGGAGCCTTGATGGCTCCCGAGCAGGGTCATTTGGGAACTGGGAGGATGGAGTAGGAGGTGGGTCAAGGCAGAAAGTAAGAGCAGTGACACAAATAAAACCTAATGTGGCTTCAAAGTGGCAAAAGTTTTAATCTAAATGTGGATAGTTGTTGGTTTTCTGGCAGCTGATACCTGCAGCTCTGCTTGTATGTAATCTCATGTTTTGACACATATGTCTGATTTTGTGCAGAAAGGTAATTAAAGTCAGAATGAATGCAACCAGCTGAAGCTCTGTCAGTTTCACACCAACAGACACCAACCTTCACACTTCCTTCTTCAATTTTGTACCATCTGCCTCCACTCCAATACAATAAAGGTCAAGGTAATTTAGTTTGTGGTGGTCAAAGAGTGGAAAAATATCTGTTTTTAGAGAAAGTGTCCCACGTACTTTGGATAATCTGCACAACACGAGCTGAAAGAAGTCCTTTTTGTTGCTTGTGTAACGTACAGATAAAGAATTAGCTCATAAAACACGATGCATAACATCAGCTGCTGCGTATATGTGTCAACCAGAGCAGCTGCCAGACATCCAAATCTATACTGCAACCATGAGGTCAGTTTGAATTACACGCTGTTTTAGCTTCAGGCTACAATCTGTGAGCTGCGAGCTATCGCAACGTGACGACGGATTTGCCCTACTTCCGCAAAAAGCCTGTAATCTGACCTCTTTCAGCGTGCCTATAAACATCATAACCAGCATGTTTAATCCAAGATGGAAGTTTGACATAGTTACAAGCCATAGGTCGAGCTGTGACACACAAACCCAGCGTGGCGCTCGAGCCGACAGACTTTAAAAAATGGGAGCCACCAAAGCTCTCTTATGGGCCGGTAATTTAGCACAAGTGATGAAGTGGAATAACCCAAATTAACTTCAATTAGACATGCTTCCTTGTTCAAATGTGGAAGTTAAAGAGAGGGGCCAATAAATCCTCTAAATATGAGGTTCTCCCAAAATAGTCCAGACACCTATTATCTATTTAACAGCCGCCAACAGTCCCCATTGGGCAAAAGTAAGGAAGTAACTTCAAAAGACTGACCCCCCTCCATCTCCATCCTGTTAATGACCCCAGATGTGTTGTCTTGAACAGGGGCCTGATTCATCCGGCTAAACCCTGCAGCCGCCAAGGCATGGAGGAGGGGGGGTGTACCATTTCGAATAAAATTAAAACACTCGGTCCAGGCGTGGCTGGATGCTTGGATGATTAGACGAGAGTGCAATCACTCAGCTCGCTCTCTCTGGGTGTTTTAGTCTTTGCCGTGTCCAGCTGTGCGGTGTGGCGGTAATGAGAGTAGCACATGGATGCATACAGTACACTTTACCCTGCGGACCGTGGAGGGATTTCAACCTGAGCGTGACCGTCCAAACAACACGGCCAGACTTAAAAAACGCTGCCATTCTTGTCTGTTTACATCACCGACGTACACACCACACACACACACACACCGAGCTGAGCCTGTAAATCTGAAGGCACCAGTCATCGTCTGCTGTTGTTGTTAGTCTAGCCGTAAGTCTCCCATATCCTGCCACGACGAGGGCCCTTCAGGACGGCGATGACTCAAAGTCGAGAGGACCGGAGGGTCGGCTGTAAACGGCACGCCGATGACAATGAGTCTTATCTGAGTGAATTCAGGAGTTTATTCCCAAACTATCTTTAAGCAAAAGTGACAAAAACAAGATGAATCGGAGAATAAGCAAGTACCTGAGCTGTGTATGTCTACACTGTAAAAAATGTCTAGATTTTACGGTGAAAAACATGACATGCCACAAAGTATGACTGTTTTCCTGTACACAGTAAAACACATCATACTTCAAAACCTTTATTTATATGACATTTTAAAGGAATTTACACAGAATAAAGTAGTATTTTATATTAGAGACTTAATTGTACGGTAAAACACTAATATTTAATGCCATATTTTACGGTCTTTTACTGTCATGGTTTGACAGTTTCAACGTAAAATCTACAGACATTTGAAAGTATGGAATAAAACACCAGCCGTAAGCGTGAAATCAACAGTATTAACATCCTTTTCCCGTAATATTTGAAAAGGTTATACCGTATTTATTACGGTAAAACAGCTGCTGTTCTTTTACCGCAAAAAACAGTTTTTTCTTTTACAGTGCAGGCCTCTTTTTTTCCCTTTCTAGAAGTGTCTAATCTCCATTACAGGCAGAGGAATGACTACAATAAAGTCTTTAAGAGGATAAGTATGGTAAGCAAAACAAAGTGCAGTGGAGCGAAACCAAACAAATTGCCTCTGAAGACTGAAAAAGTTGCTCTTGTCTCGAGTTCTTCACAGACAAAATCAAAGAAAATTGCTGCTCATTACCTGGAAAAAGCCTCCCTCATCTTCAGGCCACGTAGGGCCCCGAGTGGCCCCCATGTTCCCGTCTGCTCACCGGTCATCCCGGACGTGTCCTTGCTGGACAGACGTCCAGATGCACTCAATGGATTACAGCTACGATTCATTTCATTTTCTGTGAAGGACGTGAAGTCTTAAGTGGCGCTCTCAGTCGTCGTGCCCCCATCTTTCCCTCTCCTTCCTGTCCCGGCTCTTAAATGTCTTGCCCATATGGAGTTGTGGGACGTCCAGGCTAAGGCCGAGCAGGCTTGTTGTTGGGTTGTGGGCTGAAGTCTCCCACTAATCCTGGAGTTTAATGACGGCAGGCCATGCTAGTGGTGGTGAAGCCCCGGGGGGGGGGGGGGTCAAGTCAGGAGGGGGGCTGTGCATGTGACCAACACCAGGCTAAGAACCCAACTGGTTGGGGGAGGGTGTGTGTGTGGATATACCTATGTCTATGTCTGGAGTTAAATGACCAGTCACTAGAGGAATGCAGACTTTCTGAAACAGGCAAATTGAGCCAGTTGTTCCAGTTTTGTGCCTCACATTCAATCCCTGCCAAAAAGTTTAAGTGTTACAAACAAAGGCTGTGAGAAGCCGAGATCCCCTCGGAGTTCGTCCGCCGTCGGTGAGCGACTGATCTTTGGTGTTTGTTCGTGTGTGTGTGATGCCATAAAGTGCAACTCTAACAAGCAGCTCATTACCTTTGTTTCATATCATCACAGGACTCCTCTGCGGCGAGCTTTAGTCAAACCAGAATCTATTTTGGTCTCTCCGTTTCAAACATTTGCATACTGTTTGATATCAGTAACATTTGCCCGTCTTTTATCATCAGCTGCTTCGCCTGCTACCGGCCTGATTTCTCCTCCATCATCGTCGTGATTTAAAGCACAACCTCAATTAATTAGCAATACGCAAATCAATCGCCGCCTGAGGTCAAACAGATCGCGGCCTATTTAAAAGATTGGACGTCCACTTAACATGATTTGCCGGCGTTATCTCAGAAGACACGTTGATGAACTGAGGCTGCTATTCCCTTAATGCGCAACAAATAACGAGCTTAAATCAATCAGGAGACGTGGATGAAGTCAGCTGGTTGACGGTAAAGTGTGCAGAGCAAGCGGCAGATGAAAGTGGGGCAAAGGTTCATGGGACGGCGGCGCTCGGTCGCCCGGTGACCGAGATATCTTTTTTGTTTTCCTTTTTTTGTAAGTTGCTAATTAAAGTGACCTCATTGATGTCCCATCTGCCACCGAGTATTGGCTGCCATGTAAGCATGTTAATCCACTGAAGGAGCAGGCACACACACACACACACACACACACACACACACTCATTCACATTCAGATAAACACTCAGCGACGCTTAAACAAAGATTAAGACTTTGACAGTGAGACTAAAATCCTGTTAGCGTGTTTGTGTGGAGGTGGAGGTGGGTATCTTTGTGGAAGCTCCCACAGGAGGAGTCGCAGCTAAAAAACGACACAAGACGACACGGCGGGCGGAAATTACAGCAATCCAGCATGATGACAACGAGCGACGCCGCCGGAATGACAACGTCCCACCGTCTATAAGCACTTTTTGAGGACGTAATGCAATCTTTGTCTCGGCGTAGCAGCCTATGAGAACCATCCATCTGGGCGACCCCTGCCACGCCGACAAATTCATCTGCCTCCGTGGGGACCTGTGCAGGCCCCAATCAGGGATAAGCTTCGCAGTACATCCTCCACTCTCATATTGCTGCTGCCCTATCTACTAATTCAGACTCTCCTGCTGTATCTCCACAAATATTATCACTTTTTCCCCCGTGTGCGAGGTGTCGACACACACAGGTCAGACAGGGGAGATACTTTTGTCTAACTATGAACCCAAAACAGAAGACAGGTGCAGCCAGCGGTGCTGGAAATATGAAATTGGTTGGGACAGGTTTATACAGGATTTCGTGATGATTTATACACCTCTGAACAGGAAGTCATGCTACACCAACTGGAAACTACCTATAAACCATCTTTTCAAAGGTCATCTTGTGTGGACTGCAAAACAAAGACAAACTGGTTAAAAACTGCCACTAAAGGACACTTTGTGTACGTGGACTGTACGAGTTGCTTTCAGCGAGTTAAATTCAGAAATATGTGTGATAAATCTCTGGAACGGCTCTTAAATATTTTATTCTTCCCCCTCGGTGGCGGCGGCTCTGCCCTCGTCTGCTCTGTAACACTCGGACCATTAAAACGTTCAGGATTTTCTCCACCAGCTTAATGAGAAGATAAGCAGTTAATGTGAAATCCTCTGGACGTTTTTTTGTTGGATAAGTTAGCGCGCTGAATGTCTATCGCCTAATTAAGGCATCAACTCGACTCCGACTCTTGATTTGCTGTCCCGCTCTGTCACACCTCAGCGGGCTGCGAAGGTGGAGGGCGAGTTAATGAAAGAGAGGTTACTGAAGTTGTGACAGGAGCGTTTGTGTTTGAGATGTTTAAGCTGCAGTAATGTGTCTTTTTCTGCTGATGACAAGGTTAAGCGACCGAGAGAAGTATCACTGAAGAACACCGTATTGATTGTGATATAAAACAAAGTGCTGATTGTGGGAAATGGCTGCCAACGATCCATTATTTTTATCGAAAGATGGAAGTTACAGAAACTTTTGAGAAAGAAGTTGCCACACATCTTCGTATCCTCTCTGTTCTTGATTTGTCTGCTCCACGTTGAAGTTTTTAACCATTTTTAACTTATTTGACAGTTTGACAAAGATGGCGTTGCTTTAATCGTGTATCTATCATGTAATATCTGTTATCATGACTTAAACCAACGCCTGAAAGGAATATTTGATCCGAATTGGCTTAGAAATGTTGATTATTTCTCTAAACTGATGTTCTGCCTCTCCGATCTCGATGTGTTTTACTTATTTACAGGATTTATGAGTCAACCCGACACCTGTTTGGTCACCAACACAGTTTAAATGTCACAAGAAACTACTACTACTATTTAAACTGACACAAATATCTCCAACTGCAGTTACACAACTAAAAAGAAAGATTAATTACTGATCTCAAGTGTTGAAAGAACTGTTAATTTTCAGATATTTTGACCTGAATCTAAATATCACTTTTGTCCTTTGATATTGTAAAATATGCCTTTAGTGTTTGGCTCTTTTTACCTGGAGAATTGCTGCTGCAGTGAAACCATCTGCGCCCGTCCCAGCTCGGACTCCTCCGTCACTTCCCGGAGACGCTTCTCGCTCTCCAGTCGCAAACGTCGCTCTTCCTCTAGCTCGTGGATCAGCTTTTCTCGCTGTGGAAACACAAGAATAAGAGTCTCTCAGGGCTGTGCGGCCTAAAGGCTCCAAACATTTCTCAGTCATATGCCATATTTGTGGACCTGGAGTCCCCCCAACAGATCCAGGATGCCATTTCCTGACTGACCTCTGACCCCCTTTTATTTTGAAAAGATCATCAAAACATGTGTTCTTCTTTTGTCTAATATCAATCGCAGGTCATCCAATCCCCGTCATATTTTTCATGCTTTAGTGGTGAAATAAAATAAAAAGAATAAGGGCATGATGACATTTAAGCTGTCAGACTGGCATTACCTCTGTAGTTTGTTGTTACTTTGAGATGTTCATAATGAACCTCCTCCTCCTCCTTCTGTCGCTGTGACAGAAAGTTCACGTTAAATGTCAAACAACGTCACCGAGCTCTTTCTTTCACTCTTAAATTTCATCTCAGCGCTGTACAAAGTGTGCATGTTAACGGTGTCAAGGTCCCCGAGCCTTCACACTTTGTCCATCGTCAGCTAAGAAATGTGATGAATCGTTTGTTTACCACAGAGAGATGTACATTCTCTCCTTTGTGCTGATTTTTCGTTGCTTGGTAACTTTGCTTGGTGAAAATTATTTTTTACTGTTTTTTTATTGTTTTTTTGGCAACTGAAGATTTACAGCAGACAGAAAGTAACAGTAAAGAATGACACTGAACAGAAAAGAAAGAAACAAAGTGAGAAACTCGTGGTGAAGATGCTGTCGCCTGCTAACAGGTAAGCAGTATTAATCTACATGCCAGTAACATTATCACGCTGCAGTCCCAACATCTATCTATAACACCAAAAACTGATCAGAATCAACACTTCTATTCAACACCTTAGACAAAGCATGAAAAGTAGTCCCATCGCTCAGGTAACGAGTCCACAACGTTCGCATGAGGGATCAATATTTTTGAATATTCTGTTTTTTGTTGATGTCAGAGCAGACTATGTAACACCTTCAGTGTTTGTGCATGCCAGCATTCAAAAGAAGTGAGTCAATGGGCTCTTCAAAGCCATCGGCTATCATCTGTTGATGATTTAGCCTTTGGGGGCATCTGATGTAGCCAGATATCCAGAAGACGGATATCCAGGCTAAGACCTCTTCTACAGTCCGATTAGCAACTTCATCCTAGAGAACGACGACACATGACACATTTCTGCTGATCTCTATGAACAGTTATCTGCACATGAATGCAGATAACTTTACATAAAAAGCTAAATCAGCGCCAGATGAAACTGCATTTCAGGTGATGCCTTCTGCCTCTTTTGTTCTCCACATGGACTGTTGCAACCGAAGCCGGCTCAGACGTGAGTGATAAATACTGACTCGGACCACAAACAGAAACCAGAACCAAAATCTTGATCTTTTGCCTACAGACTCTGCATGAATATGTTGATATCTGTTCAGGATTAGTTCATGGGTTACGTTATTGTGCATTATTTTGTTTGACCTCACTGGAATTCATTCAGAGGCTGAAGGCAGGCAGTAGACTTGAAGACGTTCCTTTGCAACAAAAGGTGAAGAATTAAAGCTCTATAACTTGGAACATCCTCATGGAGGTAAAGCCTCGCCGTCCTCGCCTTTTGTTCCCTTTTCACTTCATTTAATTGCTGTTTTATGGCCGAGTACTATGGATTTTTCTCTCTGAAGCTCGGTTTGGTGTGAGTTAACCCAATCATCCTCATGAGGAGCTTTCAGAGTCTGGTGTGTAAGGTCTCCGCAGATCACATAACCGTTTTTATCTGTCCTTTCTCACCACAGACGTTTCCAAAAGCTCTTTTTTTTCAGTCTTTAATTGGATTCTTCTCCGTCTGATAGCCTCAGCCATCTGCTCCCAAAAGAGAGAACCGTTCTCGCCTCAAACCCAAACTTCAAAAGACCGTGGCCCTGCGCTGCCACACTCCCTCCTCTCCTTTGGCATCGTGAGTGAGTTTTTCAGTGACAAAGTTGTGGAGGAGCTTTGAGCAAACCGCCAGCAGCAGCAGCGAGGCTGAGGGTTTTAGCTGACAGAGCAAACAAGCGAGTCTCTCTACGCAAAGCTCGGCATCTTCTGCAAGTGGCAATTTATGACAAAGCAATTGGCTCCATTTTCTTAGCTGGAGGTTGCAAGTGATCAACAATCTGTCACCATCCTGTCAGCCGAAAATACAAGACTGTAAAATATCTGGGAATTGGTTGGAGACTAACTGGATTGCCATCTGGGGGTTAAAAATGTGCAAAGCAAGGTGAAGTTTTTGCTGAATAAGACACTTGAATTCAAAGTGCATTTCATCTCATTTGTTTGGCTTAACAAGAGAGATGTTTCTCCCCCAAAAAAGACAAAAAAGAAAGTCATTATGACTTTAATGCTGCCTGCAAAGAAGTCATTGTCAAGAGGATTATCCTGTCAGTGCTCGGTAAAAGATTATACATCATCAGCCGCCTTCAGAGACTTTGAGAATTTGTCTGTCCTCACTGCAGAAATGCTGTGATGCCTCGTCGGGAATTAATTTATCTTTTCTGACTCTACACAAGTCTTCCTCTGCATGTTCTGAGGATGCAGAGATGCTTGTTCACAGGCAAGCATTATGGGGACATCTAGTGGTGTGAAAGTATAAAAGGTCCAAGATTCAGACGGTCTTTTTGTTCAACATGTGCAGCCATGATTTAAAGTGACACCATAAAAGTAAAATATCAAAACAACTGCCTGTAAATTACCCAACATTTTTAGAAAATTGCCTTTTTTTACTGCGACCGCGCCGCCTTGATTGAAACCATATTTCATTACAGCATGTTGTTCCTTGGCAGGAATTCTGTCACAAAAGCAGATTTTTGAATCGGTCTCGGAGAGAGAGAGAATATTAAACCCAAGTCACCATTAAAACCAGTTCTGGTCCTCGCCATGGCTGTAAATTCATGGCTACTATGTGGAGCAGCTCTTTACACAACAGGGAGGCTCCTCCTGTCAGGAGTAATGGCCGCTGTAAATCCAGACGTACAGGAGCAGTGCACCCCCCTGCCAAGAGCTGGACTTATATATCTGGACTCAAACCAACGACTTTCTGGCTCTTCTTCACCTCCTCCAGGCCAAGAGACGAAGAACATGCAAAGGAGGGTGAGCGTATTAAAGATATTCACTTGGAAATATGTTTTTAATGATTCAAACGTGGCACTCAAAAGCCTCAACGCAAATAAGCACAAAGGCCTTTTCTTCGCGGCATCGCGTGTATTAATGTGTACAGTATTGTTCTGCAAGTTGGCCTGGATTCTCACAAAAGCACGGTAGCTTTAGTCCTGATTTTTGTTGCCCACATGGCCTAACTAACGCCCCAGGCATAAACCACCGACCGCTATGTGTCTGCTGACAAGGTCTTGCCAACAACCTCAATAACAACACAGGATTTATGGTCTATGTTGTAGTAAAAAAGCCCTCTATTGCTTTTGTTCAATATATAATTTCAGCAATTTAACAAGGCCTAAAGCCATTAAATCAAACATTACCATATCTTTATGTGGCCAGAAATCCCCAGCAATACATTACAGTTTCTCTCAGTTGAAATGTTTATTGTCTACACCAACCTTCATGGCTTTTAGAGTATGCTAATTGAAAGCATATTCTTTAATAAGCCCTACAAAGGCAACACGCCTTCAGCAACAGCCTGGGAAGATCTCAGAGAGTCAACACAGAGACGCAAACATGCTCGACGACTTTCTGTGGGAACATTTACTTTAGTTAATCCAGCGAACGAGCACATAATCCTCCTCACTTCACTGTCTTTCATACCACAGGCTGGATGGGATGCACTGCTTCGTTTCGCCTGCGGAGGGCAACGTTTTCCTGGGATAAAACTGCCAAACAAAGCCGACAAACAATACAGAGGTTGGAAAAAGCAATATCAAATGGAATAGGCCAAGTAATCTATAAAATGGCCCAGGCAGGATTTTATACCGGTCTGCTGAGCCATATATCTGAAACAACCCCAGATTGGGTGTTTCAGGATTAAATTTGACCTCTGTCACAGACGAGGCTGGTTTCATTTCCTGCTTGATAACAAAATATATCCATCTAGATATGACAGAATTTATCACCATCAACATGTAAAGCTCGGAGATTGAATGGACTTACGAGGCGGTATTGATTTCAATACACTAAAGGTGGAGAAATAAATGAAAAATCCGGGATAAAAGCACCTAATTTATGTGTGTGTGTGCAGTTTTGTAACATACACTGCATCCCAGAGTGCCTATTTCTTCTTCTGGAGCCCAGAATGAAGCTCGCCTCTGTAATTGGGCAGCATTAGATGGTAATGGTATTCATCCAAGCTGAATTACTCGAAGACTCGAACCCCCCTGATACCCTCCAAGATCCACAGAGGACTCTAAATTAATTAGAGACCTCTGCCTCTGCTTGTTGTGCCTGCAATCCCCATAAAAGAAAAGCTGCAGTGTTATCAGGTTAAGTGCACATGTCTGGCTCTGCTTCTATAGGACGTCCATCTGCAACTGTATATGTATGTATTTGTGTTCATGCAGGGTTTGGGGGTACAGTTCTGTGGGCTCAATAATCTCTTCATTACACAGAAAACACCCCCATCCTCCTCCTCCTCCTCCTCCTCCTCGGTTTGCCTAATCAAAGGGCCCGGGAGCAGATCTCGCTGGCTCGCTGCTAAAGCAAACATCAGGGACACAATACACCGAGCTTCAGGTTCTTCATTCATAAATAAAACATGGCTGTTTGTGTGCGCTCGTCGGGAAAGCCTGAATTCGAATGAAAGTGTAACACGAGGTGGGTTTGTACGTGAAACGTCAGGTCAAGACGAACTAAGAGCCGAGTGTGCTTTTATGCTGACGATATAACGTCATTTGGCGCCTGACGAGGGGAAATGTGGGTGTCTCTTTACTCACTGGAACATATGTCTTCTGAGATGACTTGTTATATAAATACGGCTCCGTTAAAACAGTTTTATTCACTCAAAATCTGAGTCTTGTGTCCCCCAGGGCTCCATCAATTCAATTATCATGGAGAGCCACTACATTAGAGTCCACCACTTCTCTCTAAGACAGCCGCGGGCACTACTGCAAATAATACACACACCCCAGGAATATGCTAAATCATATGAGTGGCCCATTTATCATTGCCAAGGGAGCTCCCCTCACCCCCACCCCACCCACGCACTCCCGAGTCATTCAGTCAGTCACACAAATACACTCCGGAGAGTGGCTGAAAGAGACGGTGTGGAGATGCGATTTGTGCCTGGCTGTCAGCGCTCGTCACCTCGGTGAATGTGCCGAGCGCCGAGAAGGGGGGGACCCCCATCTCGGGGCCCTTCGCCCCTGTCCGTGGCTGATAAGGCCAATCTGTGAGGACAGCACCTGAGTCCCCCAAACCTCCACGCTGTCACACGTCCTCCAAACAGCTGTCAGAAACACTCTGTGAAGGTCCCTCAGCGGTGCATCGCCATGAGGACCGAAGCTTTTCTCCTCGTCTTTTTAAAGCCGGCAGCCCCTCAAACCCGTTTTTATCTCCTGAAAGCACACTACAAAAGATGTCCATCCTCAAGCTGCTTTTTATGGTAGTTTAAACACTAATAAATCATTGTCAAATAAACCTTGATCTAATTAAAACTAATTAATCCACGTTTACGCCAAGTACACCAGAGGAACTGTGCTCAAAATTAAGACTGACAATCACACCGTGCCTGTGTGGAACTTGGAAAGCTTTGCTCAGGAAGAACATCAGCTGTCTTTGAGTAACAACCAAGAAGATTTCTGACCCAATTAAGCTCCCGTGAGAATTACGTAAAGCTTTACGGCACTAAGTCACACACCACCAACTATTTCACTGATTTTGGTGAAACTGGATCATATTTTATGGAGAAAATGTTTTCTGGTTTTCCCTCTGATGTCCTCCGGCTGCTCCGCCTCAACTCTCTGTGATTTACAGAGTTTCCTGATGGACAGTGAAGTAAACTGCTGACAACTGTAGCTGCTGTTAGCTCATGTTAGCTCAGTTTGTTAGTGCAGAGTGACCTCAGAGCACCAGGGGAGTGTTAGTGTTGGTATGTTAGTACAACAGGCATTTTGGACCACCGGGAAGAAGAGGAGATTTGACAAGGCTGGGGCTCAGCAGCCTCTATGGACATAATGGCAGAGGAGAAGAGAGTGAAGAGGACGTTGACGGAGGAAGCTAAGAAGAGAAAAGGAGAGAGTGAGCAAGCAAGAAGCTGGCTGCTATGTCTTGTTGTTGTTGACCTTGAATCTGGGGGTGCTACTTTGCAAAAAATATCAATTTCTACACAATGTTGCTTTAATGTTGGGCAGCTAAGCACTGGATTAAGGTTAGGGGGGTTGATAAAAGGCCACACATAAGGATGCAAAGTTGCAGAAGTTGCTACATGCTACATAACCAACTTTTATGACGTGGTGCTGGCACTTAACGGCAATGAAATAGTCCAATAATGACCTAATCCAACCAGGATACTGTCAGTTGTATCTTAATTGAGATGTTCCCAAAAGAAACTAAACCTGAGGCTGAAACAGCAACAAGCAGATACAAGTTAAGTGAAATCAGCTCAGAATGACTCAGGACTAAATTATTTGTAAAGAGTAGCATTCAGTCGTCGTCTCGGGCTGTAAATCTCAGTACAAACTGTCACACACAATCTTGCATACTGTAGCACATGAGAAATCTGCTTTCATGGATAAAAATAGCTGATTCCTATCTTGGCTCCAGGGCTGATTTCACCATCCTGTGCCCACCATCGTTCCCATTTTACACCCACAGCGGCTCCATTCTTATCTTAACTTCATTTTCGACATGAAATCCTGCAGAAATCTGATTATTTTTTAAATGAGCGAGTTAAACAATTAAGCTAAGTTCAAGCAAAAGCCTTTATCCTTCATATGCACGCTCCGCTCGGCCAATCAACCCCCAAATATCCTGTGTGAATCCACTGGATGTATCTGTTGAGGCTCAGATATCAGAGCGTGTCCACAGAAACCCAAAGAAAAATAAAGCCAGTTTCTCTCCAAACCCAGAGAGTTTATTTTCATGTGTTGTTTAGACAGCCGTTTCCAGCGGTCATAATCTCACCCAACAGTTTTAAATGCCTTTTTAATGGAGAAGCCAGCCCCCGCTCCGCTCAGCTGTGCAGCCTTTTTACGAGCCTCCATGTGCACTTCTGTTTTCTCCCTGACAGGAAACCCGGCATCCTGCCCCTGACGGACTTAGATTGCACTTCAGAGTGGCATCAAACGAGAGTGAGCCCTGCCCTGGACCACGCCTCGGGGGCTGGGGTGTGAAGAATTCCTGAGAAAACCTACAGCAGCGACAGAAGAGGCCGTGAATGAGCGGTTTGACTCGAGACAGGGCGGGCTTGTTGGAAAGAAACTGAATAAACCATGACCTGTGCTCTATCAAACACCTAACGGGAAGTCCACTGTTTTTCTAGTCAGAGTTTTAAAGATCGTTCTCAGCGGCGCAGGCCAAAAGCACCACGATATAAAGTTTAAGACACAAACAGACTGATCTGCTGATCTTGCGTGACCATATTTGAACCTGAACACTGATTGCCATGCAAATTATTCAAAAGCTTTTTGCACGATTCTCCCAAATGATCTCTAACAAAAGAGTGTTGTGCCTCAGCGCTGCCAGTAGCCGTCGTGTTTCACAACAGGAGACCCAATTAAAAACACGCTCCTCTGTAAAACTGTGTTGTTAATGCTGTTTCATTTACACTCACGGCTGTGTAACTGTGCAAGCGAGACCTGAGGCTCACAATCGCAACAGTGTGCACCACAATCATAAAGATGCCTTTCACATTCTTCGCCTGCACAAAGCAGCAGTGATGGTACGGCATAACACGTCCCCGCAGAGCTGGGACTGCAACGGGGTGGCACTTTTAGTTTCTCTGATCGCGTTACACAGAAGACACTAATGGATGTAGAAAGGGAGGACCAAGGCGGCAACAGAGGCTGTTAAAAAGAGGAATCAGATACAGCCACTTCAAAAAGTCCGGGCTGTTTTAATCTGTCTCTCTGCGTTAGTCCCTTGGCAGGCGAGGATGGGGGTTGGGGGAAGCGAGTGGGCATAGAAGTGGATGTGGAAGTGTGGGGGTTTGTGGGGCACAGGGTGAAGCTGGTGTGCAGTTCCCACTACACACCGCCAGCACTTTTGACAATTATCTCCTTGATGCAGCAGTCTCTTTTTCATTTCTATTGAAGAACCGTGCCTGAGCTCCGAAGCCTCCCAGGAATGCCAGAGAGAGAGTGAGAGGGGACTCCAATGGGGATAATCCCAATTTCAAATGGAGCTTAGTGCTATCCCCCTCCTCCCTTTCTTCCTCCTCTCACCCTCCTCCTGTCTGGCACAGATAACTCATCCCTCTCTCTCTCAGCGATGTGCATGCGCAGACAGCACCTCTAAAGAAGTAATAATTAGCATGTCATCCACTCGCGTGAGTCTGAGAGCCGAGGATCTCACTGCGTGGCGAGTGATATATTGTTCTTGGGCTGTGTTGAGGTCAGAGGATGCAAGGTGTTGGTGTTACAGGAGGAGGCGCTGACACATGGAGGTGTAGCCTTGAGGTGTGGACATGCACGAAGAGGAAGAAACTGACCTCAGGGGTACCACAAACCGGCAAAGTGGAGCTTTGTCACGTGTTTGGACGCCATCTGGAGCGGTCCAAACTTTGACTTTGCCCATTTGTTGCAGGTTCAGGCCAAAAAAACTACAAGAAGACGGACATAAAAATGATTTTCCAAGGATACTCTGGTGTTTTGGGCTTGTGGTGGTCATTAAAAACTGAGTTAAACTGAGTGAGCACGCTTGATTTAACAGCTCCTAGCTATCCAACATTGGTTATGACTTCTCTGAGACCTCTACAGACCACCAAAGACAAAGAAACCCCAAAAGAACAGCGAGCTGGAGGTAGTACAGGTGTGAAACTGACCTCAACTGATCAGTTTAGCCAGCATGCATTGCTAGAAACATCTCTAGCTGCTCACATGACTGTCGGTCATGCTGTAAGGGTTCACTGGAGGATGCACGCATTCCTTTCATTTACCGTGTATCTCCCCACTATGGAAATCAGTACTGGACCTTTGTGTATGTATGGGAAGAGTCACAAAGAGGTCCGCTAGGCGGGGAAGTGAAGGCTAGACGCGATGGCCATCTTTACTTGCATCTATCTACTTGAATTAATCAGATTGCGTTCATGAAGTGACGCTAAACGAATGCACTCATCCAGAAGAACCACTCACATGACAGACTCCCGTCTCCATCCATCCATAACATACAGTTTAACATGACTCTGGTACCAAAATAAGCCCTTCAGCAGCACGCTGAACCTTTACCCGGCTCCGGCGGCACTGTTCTGTATCTGACCCCGTGATCTGACCTCCTCGAGCGCATGAAGAAGAAAAAAACAAGCGCTCCCCCCTTCAGGGATCAATAGAGAATCACACAAACTAGTGCAAAAACCTCGTAGTGCATCAGCCCTTCGTGTGCTGTTGCTTTAGGCCTGCTGCCATAAAGAGAATCAGAGGCGTCACTGGGGTGCAGTCAAACAGCTGGGCCTGTGGTTAGAGCCTCCGCTCGGAGGCTGCAATCAGCTGAGCTCTGCTTCATCACGTGGTTCAACTCTTCACCTCCCTATTGCACGCACACACACACATACACACATGCAAACACACACAGAGAAACAAAGATATGCACATGAGCAGATCTCCACTTTCTGGATTCTTTCCTCCCTGTTTACACAAGTCCTCCTCTTAAGAAGAAGTGAAAGCACAATATCAGCGATTTCCAACAAAGCTCAGCACAATGCAGTGTTGACAGATTAAGCCCAGCTGCAGCTCGATAATGTTACACAACCTGATCGTGCACCTGAGCACCTGTTGTTACTGCAGAAAGTTTATCCAGTCTACAAACCTGAGTAGTCTTTAGACTCTGATCACATTGCATCGTGAAGAAGAAGAATTAGGCCTTACCCGACTCAACATGCTCTAACGCCCTCCTGCCTTCCAGCCTGCACAGTGAAACCTCTCCAGATGATCATCGAGCTCCACTGGCTACCTGCAGCAGCCCACATTAAATTCATATCCCTAATGCTGACTACAAGGAAGGTCTCTCTCTCTGGTCTCCATGCCTCTCCAACGCCTGGCTCTGCCACCCGTACGCTCATCCAAACTTTTCCCGTCTGTTGTTCCACGTTGGTGGAACGTCCTACCAGCTCCTACCAGATCAGGGGCGTCCCTCTCTACCTTCACAAACGTCCTGAAGACCTCCAGCTCTTCAGAGAGGACCTCCTCTCCAACACTACCAACACCTGGACATGATACATCCAGTTCTTGTCACACTATACGTTGATTGTTTCCCCTTTTGTAACGTTTTAATCTAATTTTAAGTCTTAATTTTAAATATTCAGACTGTATTCAACTTTGGAACAGTTACTTTTCTTTTAACTTTGACATTTCTCCAGGATTGTCTTCTTTACGATCAACTGATGAAGTGTTGAAACACTAAAGGTCGACTCGGCTTGGCAGAGCTCGACAGTGTGTGAAGTGCATACTGTGGCTTTTCTGTGGCTTTGTGCAGATTATAGAGGACGAGCAGCTCCACTGTACTTTACCATTGTTCCTTCGCTTTTGCTCCGTGCGACTTCCCTCTGCAGGCGAGCCACGGCCAGCTTTTCCCTAAACAGAGAGGAGAGAGGAGTGAGTCAACGTGTGATCAGTGGGTGACACATTCAGACAATATTTTTGTATTTCAGCGGAACACATGATGTTTAAATCTTCTGTTTTTTTTTGTCTCCAAATCAACCAACACTTCTTCTTTCATCCATCAAAGCACGAATCTCTCAGGCCTGCCAGCGAATCAGCAGATAACACACAAACACACAGCAGTGAGGAGCTCGCAGATCTGTCCAGACTAAAATAACTCAGGAAACAAAAAGCAGGGCATCCTTAACACACACACACACACACACACACACACACACACACACACACACACACACACACACACACACACACACACACACACTCTCACGCACACACACACAGGCTAAACAAAGAAACTGACTGTGCGCGTCCAATCCATTTCCCACGTGAGGGCATTCCAGACTTTAACGGGATAAATCTTGGAACACTAGCACGGATAATAAAGAAGCCTGTTTTATGGCCTCTCCTGAGGTATCACAACAACTCAAGCACAACTAAAACACGCCGCAGGAGACGAGATGTATGCGCTGTTCGGTGAAAGCAACAACGAATGTGTAGAGGAGGAAAACATCTTCACAATCTGCAGGTTCAGAAAGACGTAAATATGATGCTGTAAACAGAAGACGCACAAGCTGCCTGATATCCTACAACAAGGAATTTTTCACATTTGAGGAGCTGAAATCAAAGAATTTGAAATTCTTTTCACAATAAAAGCACACAAAATAAGAAAATCTGAGGTGTAACTTTAAAGTTTTTTCATTCCTGACTGTCTGTGTTCACAAGAATACATCAAACACACCTAATATGGGACCCTGGGACCTAATAAAGGAGTGTATACAGCAGACAGCCACAAGTAATCACGATCACCTGCTCATTTCTCACATTTCTTCAGCGGAGCAGACACCCAAACCTCCTCAAACTCCCCAAAATAACTCATGACTAACGTCTTCTAGTCGCCCTTTGACAAGACATCATTGTTCCTGAGCGTCTTACCTGCCGGGAAAAACCCCCAGTGATTAAGAGGCAGCTGGGGGACGAGTGTTTGATGGATGAATCCTACGTCTGAGCTCCATACGAGCTAACGCTGCTGCTGCTGATAATGGGACCAGGCTGAATTAAAGCCGAGCCCGGCACACGGAGGATTGTGAAACAAACGGTGCGGCGGTGACAAATCCAGGAGGTAGTCGAGCAAAGTGCCGAGGCTGTGAGGCGAGGGGTGTGTGTTTGGGTGTGTGTTAGTGTGTGTGTTTGCTTTGAGAACTTGGTGTGGGTGTGTGAGTGAATGAACTCATTAAAGTTAAGGTGTTTTGACGTGTTTGACTGCTCGTAAAGGTGAAGGACAATGTGAAAGTGTGCTGCACACCTGAGACTGACTAATACACTCATGTTCCAGTTACACAATGTGTCTCTTCTTATTACGACATACTGTATGCTTCAAACCATTACACCACCGCCAGAGAGAGAGAGAGAGAGGGGGGAACTTCTCTGGAAGTTCTCACCGCAGATACTGTTTTGTTAAACAGGACCGGCCTGGCATTCCTCCAGTCTGTGTTATGGCTGAGCGTCAGCCCTGGAAGGGGTTAAGTTTCAGGCCACTTATGCACAGGCATGTTCCAGGAGCAACGGAGCATGAGCCAACTGCGCCCGGAGAAAATCATCCCCAAATATAGAGCAATTTGACATTCTGTGTTAAACATAATTATAGTAACTGGCAACGAGCAGAAGTCAAAACAGTATTCAAGAGCAAGGCGCTCGGCAGCGACAACCGGCGAGGAGTTATACGAGTAATCTGTAATCTGATGGATGCTGTGTTAGACGTCTGGTGGCACGCTGAACGTTGAGGTTCTTGCATAGAAGTGTGAGATGGACCGGCAGGCTCAGGTTGGTGCGGTGTCAGCAGTACTGCAGACGCTCTATCACACCGTTGTTGGGAGGCAAAGCTCTCGATCTTCCAGTCCATCTACGTTCTAACCCTCACCTATGGTTACGAGCTTTGGGTAGTGACCCAAAGATCGCAGATACAAGCGCCCGAAATGAGCTTCCTCCGCTGGGTGGCCGGACTCAGCCTTAGAGATCTGAATAAGACTCCTTCCTTTGGAGGTTTTCCGGGCAGGTCCAACTCATAGGAGACCCCAGGCCAGACCCAGATCCCGCTGAAGGGACTACTTTGTCCATCTAGCCTGGGAACACCTTGGGATCCTGCAGGAGGAGCTGGGATGCATTGCTTGGGAGAAGGACGTCTAAACCTGCTGCCACCACGACCGGACCCAGGATAAGTGCAAGAAAATGGACAGATGGACGTTTAGTGACATCGACTTCAAAACAGTCAGCAGACTGAGCAAGGGTCGTGTCAAGACGTTTATCTAAAGGCAATGACGTGTGCTGAAACATACATGTTTCCTGTCTTAAAGGGTAATTCCACTTTATAGTCTCATTTTAGCAGTTATGGTCATCGTCATAAAAACACAAAGTAATTAGTGAAACCTGGGAACGTCGCTGAAACAAAATGTCTGACTGGGCGAGCGGTCAAACAATCAGCCAACAGCTTATAGCTTAACAGTTTTTTCCACATTATATAAACTTTATTTGGAGGTAAAATCAGAAGTAATGACTGTGTGGAAAAAAGTCCACATTCAGTTTGGCTAACCTGAGCTTTGTTTACAACCTGCTCTTGTTGAGTTAAATGTTATTAGTTCAGATAAAAATGACGGCCAGGACTGCAAAGATGAGACACAAGCAGAGGAAGAAAAGCTTCCACGGTGGCTGGATAATGAATCATACTTGTGCTGTTGCTCTATAAGCTGTGCACATTGTATATATTTCACACTCCACTGTGACTAAAGAGGAATTATTTCAGGCCACAGGCCGTGCCTTCATCCCATACATCCGAGCATATGATGAAAGCACAAGCTGTATACATTCCTCTTCTTCCTCTGCTGGTTTTCTCAGAGAGACAACACGAAGCTCGAGTAGCCGAACACGAGCGGCGTCGAAGTGGACCTCCATCGGCTCGCGGTGACCTGGAATCACCTGATAGCACCACCAGAGGAGGGGAATCCCGCTGAGCTTCAGCAGGGCAAGCCAAAGAAGCAGCTGATACACCACCTCCGCCCTCCACACACACACACATTTTCAAGTTTTACACTGTTTCTGTGCATCAGAAGTTAACGTGCCAAGAGGCAAACCATGGCCACATGGACATACACCCTGCTGTGCAACTTCAAACATGTAGCATGGAAGATAAGCAATGTACTGCTGGGGATGGGGGCAGCAACAAAGAACATTTCAGCCCCTAAACAAAGACCCACCTAAAAAAAAAAAAAAAAAAAAATCAATATCAGTCTAAGTGTACGCTATATTTAGAACACTTTCACAGCTTTGCCTCGCTGTCAGACGGCCCCTTTCTGACTGTTTACATCGATCTACGCCCTCTCCAAAGCCACCAGGCTTCATTGACAAAACGACACGGGAGTCGCTGATCCATCTGATCGGTTCGTTTTTATGTCATTGTGTGACTTCAGTGTATTACACATCCAAACTAATGTCAGTCGCTGTGGATCGAGGCGACTCCTGCGTCCTGCAAGGTTAATTCAGTCTTTTTGTGAAGGGAGCAGAAAGAGCTGCCTGAGGCGAGGTAAAGGGGTGAAAATACTCTTACACTTTTTTAGGTGGGCATTTATTTAGGGCTCAAATAAATGATCTGTTGTCCACACCTGTACATTGTAAATTTCAATGCTCGTCCTGTGTTGGGCCGTGACGACTGCTGTAAGTACTTTAACAACCCCACTTCATGGAAATTGTCCTTTTAAGGCACAAACGTAGTGACTGCACCTTTAAAATGGATGCTTCAGCATGAACATGCAGTCAGAGCTTTCATCCACGTACAGGTTTTCCTTTCATATTCTCAGCTGACGTCCACCCACGCAGACTTTGCACACCTCAAAGACGATCCCCCGTCTTTTCACATGCAGCATCACAGCAGCTCAGCCTCGTTTCCTCCACACAGACGCTGTGTAAACCTTTCTCAAACGGTGAGACAACGCGCCGACTGCGGCGGCTGTGGCGGCGGCATGCAAAGACACGACCTGTCAGGGGCTGAGGGAGGATCAATCACGGACGAGAGCATCTGCCAACCTGAGCTGACATGTTGGACTCATGTGCTTTGAACTGCATTGTGGGAGGCAGGGCTGTGTTTTCACCACCGTTATACAGGTGGTTTAATCCATTGTACATTGTTTGCTGTTAAGCACATAATGAAAGAGAGAAAAAGTGCTGTCTCTTGCAGTTTTAGTTTCCTATTTCCCCACGCTGTGCCATGCACCGTCTTATTATCACGTGTGGTTAATCTCTGCTCTGTACAGAGATGTTAACAGATTAAACACTACATAACGCTGCAGCAGTTACTCACGCTGACATCAGGACACATAAATATAAACCGTCTTTTCCAATATTGTCATCCGAGGCTAAACACTTCAATCGTTCTGAACCACAAATGTACACAGAGAGGCCGGGGGGGATGCATAAATGTTTGGATGAGAGCGGAGCTGCCATGCATTTATGTATTAGCGTCTGCACTCCTGCTGGGTTAAGAGCACGAAATCCCCGTGGCACACATCGGGCATCCCGTTCAGAGGGCTACATTTTGGCTCCGGACCGGTCATTCCCATCCCTTAATCCTCCTACGCCCTGTGTTATGTAACCAATCCAAAATCTGAGCCTCCAGTGTGACACAATGAGCTTATCGAGATGTTTGAGAAGTTATAGAAGGTCTAAAAATGTCCAAATTTATATTTTAACCCCAGGCAAGCTGATTCCCACATCCTCACATCATCAGTGATGTTTCCTGAACATTTAAATGCAGCCGAACACGCTGAGCATCAGCCCCCAGCGTAAACACTTTCAGAGGGGTGGGGTTCGCACATCTGTGACCGCTCAATTGGTCCCAATGCATTAGGCAGGTCCAATCAATCACCAACGAGCGCCATCATGGGCGCTGAACAACAGCCTGACCTGCGCCTGTTCCCACCGCTTCACCCACAGCTGGTTCCTGACCCCCCCACGTCTCCAGCCGTGGACCCCGTCTGCACAAACAGGAGCCACATGTCAGCACCCCACACACCCAACCAACCAACCACCCACCCAGCCAGCCAGCCAGCCCAGCCCAGGCACAATGAGCCTTACCTCACCACGGCAGACCATCAATTATTGACGAGGTGAAATGTGATGAGGTTTTACTGAGAGCACAAAGAACACACGTCTTTTCATGCTGCCATGTGGCCTTGAAATGTCTTCACTGTGTAAAAAGGGACATTTCTCAACAATGCGTCTTCTTTCCTTTGTTGTATGACGAATAACTTCCTGTGAATCTGAACAGATTTGGACGTCAGAGCGTCTCAAACTTTTTATACCACCTCAGAAAATATTACCATTATTTTGATGCACTAGCAGCGTAGGCCAACCCTGTTCAGCTAGCAGGAGGCAAGTTTATTCACATTTAAAGGTCCAGTGTGGAGGATTTAGTGCCACCTTGCAGTCAACTTGCCACGATTGCAGCATTTTTTAACCGTTTGTTACACCCGCTTACTATCTCATGTCATACTTAGCTAATCGTGGATGTACACGTGCACTACGTGAACGAATGTGACGACATATCAGGATGATATTTCAGGAAATGCAAAACTTTAAGTTACATTCCAGCGATATCTCAGTGAGATTCCTCAAAGTGCCACTACAGGAAGGTCGCGTACCATCTCAACTACACACCCTGACATGACTTCACCCTCACTCCTTTGAATGTACGAGGTTGTTTGTGCACCACAATGAGTCATTTGAGTTGAGATGCTCAAGATTAGCAAGATTTATCCAACATAAGTCAACAACATGTCGAGCCCTCAGACTCAGCTCTGGATATCTTAATTACAACTTAAGGCGACCTTTTTGTAGTTTTCTGACGTTATCTCAGAGAGTGTGATTGATGGATGTAGTCATAAGAATGTGTGAAATAACAAAGCAATTATCTGCAACTTCAGAGCGCCGCATTGACTTAAATATGTTGTTTTGTGGGTCAAACGCGTGCACTGCGTCCAAACTTCTGAAGCAGACATAAGGAATCCTCCGAGACTCCTCATGAGCTCCGAGGAATGCTCTCGCCAAGCGTGGATTACCCCCGACTGCCTGCCTGACTGTCTGTCTCCCTAAATGTTTTCTTATTCTGCGAGCGGGGCCTGACCTCAATTGTTTCCAAGCCACAGACGCATTCCTGTCCAGACCAAACGAAACGTTTGCGGATGAGCAGATGTGCTTTAAAAATGGCCGCGGCACCCGCCGGCCCGCCCGCCTGTCTGCCGCTGCTGCGAGGCGTTTACTCACCAGCACGCCTCATGAAGAATGAAGATGGAGCTAGACGAGAACACACGAGGGGCAGCCCATAAACACACGCATGAACACACATATACAAACACACACTGGCAAAGATGTGCAGAGACACGCAAACACACGCAGTTTTTAATCTTTTATGTCCAAACTGAAAAGATGCAGCGCTGCTGGACCAGAACATCCACAGATATGACGAGAACTGAAGATATGTTGATACAGAGGCTGTTTTGAAATCGAGGTTATCAAACAGCGTTCTCAGCCAAACACTCACATTCCTACAGGTAATAATCCAGAGTGTGTGTTTAAGTTTTTCCAGCGAGCTGTCTCGCGTCTTGAGTCACACACTCTGACACATAATTGAGTTTCAGTGAAGCGCCCTTCACACTGGACTACAATTACCTCATGATTTAGGAGTTTACCTGTGTTCAGACAACAAAGTTTGTTTTCTTGGGAATCACACTTAGAAGGATACTAACACCAGGGTATGCTTCAAATGAACTACATGTCATCCAATTAAAGTGTTTAGACCTTTTCCAACCACATAAAGAGAGGCAAGATTGGACAAATGAGGATAGCGGCGCCTCTCCTCGAGTGCAATCATGGCGTTCAAAAACATGTGGGAGAACAATGTTTGTATGAAGCATACCGACGCCTTTAAAGGCATCTGTAGGCAGAGGAGCTCGTGCAACTCTCAAATCACATCATGTCTGAAAGGTCTATAAGGACAGAACTGAGCAACATTATACCCAAGGTCAGACCAAGTAAAAAAAGAGGCCACGCAAATGTTGAATACAAACAAAATGTTGCTACTGTTCCAAACTGATCAAAAAAGTTGTGTAGTCTGAATCCTGCATGAACGATGTGACAAGTGACAATAACAAGAAGCTAAAAATGTATTTATATAGTGTTTTGAATCAAACGCTACGTCAGCTGCCTCGACATATTCAGTCGTAAACCTGCAGACATACTTCAGGTAAGTCACACGTTTCATCCATTGTTCTGAATTTCACACCGTGGCTGACCCAGGTTGAAGTAATTTGGGGGGAACTGGGGACTCGTATTGACGACTGTACCGTAACACTAGAAGGTTCTGCTGACTCATGGAGACTGTGCAAAAGGCTAAAGGGTGTTTTACACCTGCTGTCAACACATCGTTTTCAGAGAGGCGGGCAAACAGTCGGCCTTTTACAGAGGCAGACAAACGGCCGCTTCACGTACAAAAGAGACAAAGGTACGGTAAATAGAAGCACTCGAAATGCAGGCCATCTCTACCGCTACCCACCCTGTTTGTGAGCGCAGGTTTCAGGGCAGCTGTTGCAGATGTCTCATTGACATCCACTGACATTTGTCTTGATAGATAACCTGAAAACTGTACAATGAGTGCAAACTCTCTGCTCTATGTTCTCTCACTTGTTGCAGGATTATCACCATAGCATCCCCGTCCAGGCTCTCTGGCATGCTGGTAATAAAGTCATTAAAAGTTACAGCACTCACTGAAAAGTAAAGAGTTTCACCAAATGGCTAAAAGAACCTAAACACAACAAGAGAGGCTGTTTGGAAAAGAGTTTTACAGCACGAAGGTGAGCTTCTCCAGCAGCCCTCTATCCAGCTGTGCCAACACCTCCAGCCACTGGACGAGGTCCTGCATGTTTCTCCCACTATTATCCCATGATTTACAGCCCAGATAGCGGCGGGAGGCTGAAGTTTGTTGACATTCCCCGCCCCGCACAACCCTCAAACACGACACCGACCCGCTTTCACGTAAAAAACTCGCTCCGTTCAAAGTGTCGCCGTGACAAAGAGAGAAATATGAAACAAGGGTGACCCGCTTTGATCTGAAAACTTGTGACATGCATTCAGCTGTTAAAGTGTGTCAGCTGGAAGGCGGTGTATAGTAAACAAGTACAACGCCGTATTATCTTGTAAAGTGTTGGCATGCATGAGTATGACCTAAAAAAACAAATCCAATTTGGGGATTTCTGCTTCTTCAAAGAGCCGAAACACTTGAGACACGATAGAAACAAAAGCTTTTCTGAAGAGAAAAGTTTCAAGCCAAAGAGAGGATGATATTTCTGAGCCGTTTAAAAGTCTTTGCACCTTAGTGAACTCACATGGAGCGAGTTCATCCATTTAGAAACCACAAAAATGCCCCCGTCTCTAATGACATCACTTAACAGTCAGCGAGGGTGTCTGGGCAAAGCTTTGTCTCCAGGCAAAACAGTCAGTGCATGCAATAAGCCATTGATAGCTTGCAAATAAAAGCTTTTTATTGGTTATAAATTGTGTCGGACCATTAAACTTTATGTTTTTCCTGAGTGACAATACTCTGAGTTAAGCCAACAGGAGACATGGAGAAAAGATAGTCACATTTCTGACTTCTTCAGCAAGTTTTAGCTCTTTGAATCAAAAATGTGCAGCCTGGCAAAACGTCAACATCCAAAATCAGATGATGTATTTGCAAAAAAAAAAAAAAAAAACAGGTTTGTACCAGCCCACAAGAGCTCTGCGGGACTGTTTTTTTAGAGTTCCCACGTGCTGTTCGTGGGGGGAAGATAAATGTAGAGCAGGCTAAGGGGAGGAATGCATTCAAAGCACCCTTAATTGAGCTGGATGGCCTGCAGTCACAGAAGCAGAGCGTCTCAACAAGGCTCGGGCTAGCGAGATCCTGTGATGTGCCTCACACGTACACATCATTAAACTTTGGCTCACGGCTCCGCGGTACCAATGAACGCTGCAGTGGGAGACAGTGGGAATTATATGGGAAAGTTGTCTGGAAGGAGCCCCCCACCCCTCCACCACCAAACACTCCTTCAAAATGAAAGTCCCCTGGCTGTCAATGAAGGGGAAGTGCTCCCATGCTGAGGCCCACTGGGCCAGCCATTGAACAGGGGAACATTCCTCAGTAATTCAGTTTGACCTGAACCCAAAATGCTAGCTGAGGGTCAGCGAATACAGAGCGCCACATACAGGGAAAGGGGAGGAGGAAAAGTTGGGAAAATCAGATGTTGGGTTGGAGTTCTGATCTGAATTTTGTTGACTGGGCCAGTGTTTGGGGAAACTATTATCACTCTACGGGTATCCAAAATGTCTCACTGCTGGCCTGTCTCGTGACTTCAAAATCAAAACTGCTCAAATGTAGGACACATGACGTCGTAAATGGGACGTGTTGGAGAAACAAAAACACGGAGAAATGGTTGCACTGCAGCACGGTTGGGAGAGAATTACAGTTTTAATTCTATGAAATCAAATCCCTCCACTTGGCAATCCTCTTATATCCACTAATCCCCAGGTAGGTTTCAGAGGGCAGCAGGCTCAAACTGCCCAGTGCAGCGACACATCTGCCCTGGTGGCAGGATGACACAGCCAGCTGCTGCTCTGCTCCCAATAAAGGCTTTAAAGGGACACCAGTACAGTAATGGTGACAAACAAAAACAAGAAGGCTATCAGCTACAAGCTACCTGCAGTTTTTGCAGTGTTTCCATCAAAAAATACCTCGAAAGTACTTCAAACTGTGCATGAGAACACGGCTAGCGTGGCTTTGTTTGGAGCCAGATCACCTTGAAATACACCGGAGCGTGTCGTGGTCTGCTAGCTAACTTTCTCTACCAGGAGACAGTACGTTTGCTTGCCTTAGATTGGCAGCATCCATTGGCATTTCCCAGTTATAAAACACTACTTGACAGATGCTATTTTTTGCTCTCGCGTTGGGAAGCACCAGTTCCCATCGCACAAAAAAAACAAGAAAAAAGACAGAATGGCATTCATCTCTGGCACTTTGACAACGCCAGTAAAGAGAGTAATGATACCTCCCATACTCTCCCATGCTCTCATTTTCATGTTCCCTCGCTGCTCTGTTTTTAGAGATAACAAATCCAGCTAAAAATACAAAGAATCCCACATTTGGCATCCTTGATGTGTTGCTTGCAATCATCCTAGCCTCATTCTGTGTCTATGAGTATCAGGAAAGACCCCTGACCTGCCGTGACTTTGACATATGGACGCTAATACTGCAGCACTTCACGCTACATTAACAAGAAGCTGCAGAGAGGCTGATCATAACAGTGAGGCTATATCCCCATAATCCATATTCTCTCCACCATTTAGCCGCATCCACACCCAGTTCTAACCCAGTCATTTCAGTGTGGGATTAGTGGGCCGGGTTGAAAATCTTAATCTGCCTGAGAGCGAGAAAGAAAAGGAGCAGTGGGAAGAAAAACTTGCATTCCTGCACATACAAATCCCCTGCAAGGCTCGATTGTTTTACCTCTCGCTCGAACGACGGGTATCCGTTTCCTTCTGTTATCAATCAGAAAGTGGTTTACGCAGCGCACCGGGCCAGCATGCTGTTGCCACTAGCAACAGGACACGCGAATCCCCCCTTTGCAACTGGCTAAACGGACTCAAATCAGACACCATCGCCTTGCACATGTACAGAGATGCTATATGAAATATGCTCCCTCCTCTTGCAGCTCAGGATAAAGTAAAAGAGGTGCAGTCAGGGTGAGCATCTATGAATTGATACCCCAAACAAGAACAGTGTACATCAACCAACAAGCCAGCAAAAGAAATAATGCAAATTTGTATTATCACGTATGCCGACGACTGTCCGCTTCTTACCCCGGTGGAGATGCAGCATCCTGGTACATTCAGAGGACACACATGGTAATCCACCGGCACGCTCTCCTCCTGCTCTGCAGCTGCTACCCGCTGATCCCACAGACGATAAAGTTTACATCCACAATGCAGCACTGTCGGCTCTACACTGCTCTCGACTTGACTGCCTCTCCCTCGAGCTCTCACAATCCTCGCTTCCTCACTTCCTTCTCCTTCCCCTCACTGCTTCTGTCCTCTGCCCTCCCCTGTCTGTCTCTCTCAATCTAACAACATGCGTTGACTCTCCCGTCGCTGCTTCCTCTCTCCTACGCTACATACACTCTCCCTCTGCTCACACAGTGCTGTGCGCCTCCCCACCCGCCCTCCCCGCCTCCAGGCTTTATCTTTCCTCAGAATATTTCTTTCTCGTCCCTGCTTCTATCTCTTCCTCTCTCTCTCTCCGCCGGCTCTCTCTCTCTGATTGTGTCCCTCCTCCTCCTCCTCCTCGGGCTTTCTGCAGGACGTTTAACATGTGTTCAGGGAGACGGCTGCTCCGCTGCCTCACTGAAGGTGGCTCTTTCCTCAGGGGAGGAGAGCGAGGTTGGGGTGGGGGTTTGCACAGAGGAGGAGGAGTTTTTTTGGGGAGAGTGACAACAGAGAGGGGGGTTTAACTCCCAACAAGGGGACATGAACAGGCAAGAGGCAGCCGGCTTGTGATGATTCACTAACTGGGTTGTTTTAGTTCAGAGATAGAGGCAGAAAAGGATGTGTAAAGACTCAACAATAAAGGTCTCGGTGAGCTTGAAATAAACTAGATATGATGTGTCATCCAGCCATGCTTTAACGCTGAAGTGTGCCCGAATGGCGACCCTTGAAGGCAGGGCAAGAAGTCATCAAAAAGTGATGGAGGTCATGTGAAGAAAAGTTCAGATCCTGCCTAAAAACTCCAGACAGAGCCTCCTATCTCTGCTATCAGAAAGGTGGAGGGTTTGTGTGTTTCAGATGCTTTCAGACAATATGACAAGCACTTTGTTTGAACAGCGAGGCCCAGATCTTTGTCGCTCCGTTCTGGTCCGACGCTAACATTTTTTTAAAAACCCCCCAAAAGTGAGCCGACAAAGAAAAGAGAGAAGGCGCTGACAAAAGACAGATAAGGACAACCGAGGAGGAGATCGAAGGACAGAATCTGAAAGCCAGAAGGGGTGAAAAAAGAAAAAGGAAGAGAGAGAGAGAAGTGCTCGGGTCTGCCTCGGCCGAGTGACGGACCAGGCTCCAGCCCATCTGCCGCAATCACAATCAGTCTCAGCTGAATGGCTGTGACAAACTGCAGCCTGGAGCCCACAACCTCAACCAGGCAGGACGCCTGCAAGGGCCGAGGGAGATGAGAAGGGGGGGATGAAGAGGCACTGGAAGAGGAGGTGGTAGAGGAAGGGGGGGGGCAGCCTCTATTGTCTGATCCCCAATAGGACCAGTGCGAGAGGGGGCGTGCACCAGAGGGGTGAAAGGGGGAATTAAAAGGGTCCTGGTGACAGGAGCTCAGTTAAAGAGGGGAAAGAAAGGACGGTGCTGACTTAGAGCCGGGGCCATCGCTGCCACTTTGCCCCACATTCACTGTCACTAATGTCCTAAATGAACAATGACACTAACCATGTGAGAAAATTAGTTTGGGAGGAGCGAGAGCGAGGTCGGGGTGTGGGGGCTGGAAAACTTGGTGGAAGGTGGAGCAACGCCAGAGATAAACATGCGAGGATGAGTTGTCAACTCATGCTGGGAAACCTGAAGCGAACATAAAAAAATTGACACGTCCTGTCAAGTTCTCGTTATCAGACGTCCCCGCGAAGCTTCCAGGCCACATTCCTCATTTGTCATCATAAAACTCAGAAAGATTCATGACGCCTGATTATTGCATATATGCGTATAAATGTCACACAGGGGGTAATTGTGTTTATCATAAGCGCAGCTGTCTCACGAGGAAATCTGAATATAGAGCGAGGCTGATTTGATCATGAAGAGCAGGTGGTCACCAATTAGACACCATTGTCCCAAAAACAAGACAAATGGACGGCTGAGTCAGCAGTAACACATACATATGTGGCATAATCAAGAAAAATGGCAGTACTACTCGCAGAGGGGGGGATAAATTTATCATGTCCAGTTGTTGGTAGTGTATGAGAGGAGGTCCTCTCTGAAGAGCTGGAGGTCTTCAGGAGGTTTGTGAAGGTAGAGAAGGCCGAGTTTATAGACCTCACCTGTTCAAATTATATTAAGGCTTAAAGTTATGCAGAATTAAGAGTGTGGACGCTTTGATTGACAGGTGGGTGTCGTTACAGGTCATTAGGCCTGCCTCAGGTCCACCAATGACTTACATCTTCGCCGGGAGGTGGAAGAAGCATTACAGCCAACATGGTGGCGTCCAGGGCTGCACATTTTCGGCTTCAAAATGGCGCTTCAGAAACCTACAGGTGACATCGCTCATCCTCTTTCCATTCTGGGAGGCAACATGATCAGAGAAGGTTAGAAATCATAAAGCGCTGGCTGCAGTCTGCAGAGTCCGGTAGGAGTGGTGTTTCGCATCCAAGAACCCCGTCTGTCCTGCCCCATGTTCATTTATTACATTATATGTGTCTGTATTTGTAATATTCATACGTGTGCATGAGTGTGTGTCGGCCCTGCACACCGAGCGATCTGCTGAGCTCATTAAGGCGCTGCTTATTGCTCTGCCAGGGGTGTCAGTGACAGATTCCACTGTTTGGAAACACTCGGCCGCCCACACAGCCAGCCTGGCTCCACCACTGTCACACACACACACTTTAGGTTAGCATTCCTCAGGGAGGAGAGGCGGCGGGGGTGGAGGCGGGGTGGAGAGGCCAGGACAGAGCAAAGACGGTGCTGGGACAGTGGCTGCAGGGACGGCTGGGTCGATATGGATTTGTAATGGGGTGCAGGGTGGTCTGAGGGGAAGGGATGCTCGTGGTTGTTTGAGTGTCTGTGCGAGCACCTTCGAGCTGCGGTGTAAAGAGACGCTCGTGGTTGTGGTCGTATGTGTTCAGTGGTGGAAGAAGTATTTAGATCCTTTACTGAAGTGAAAGCAGCAATTCAAGAACGTAAAAACACCATTACAAGTACGAATCCTGTTACTCTGTGTATTTTTGGACACTTATACGGTGTGTTTTAGTACTTTGGAGCCTTTTAAACACAAGTTTACCTTCTGCAACGATAGTCAGGCTGTTTGTTTCTGCACCAGTGTCCTGGACTGGCCGCTCAAATGTGGGACAAGTCGGTAATATTCTATAAATTTAATTAAATTGATGAGAAAACTTCTTCATAGCATCATAAAGAGTTTTATTTTGGATGTATTATTCAAACTTCATGGCTCGTTTTTCATCACAGAGCTGTCTTTGGTCCGAAAACTATCAAGTCTAATGAAACCATTTTACGTTGTTTGATAGCTTTTGCAATTTATCATGTTTTATGAGATTATCATGTTTTGAATATAAAATCTTCCAACTGAAGCCATCAGATAAATGTAGTTGAGTGAAAATTATATTTTAGAACTGAAATGCCCAACCTTTATCCAATTTATTCTCATCAGGGTCATGGAGCCTATCCCAGACGACTTAGGGTGCGAGGCGGGGTACACACTGGACAAGTCGCCAACAAACAACCATTCACACCTACGGGTAATTAACAAATTAACCTACCAATTAACCAGTGCATGTCTTTGGACCGTGGGAGGAAGCTGCAAGCATGCACTATTTTCTGTTGTCATGTGCCGTGGGATTGGCAGCCAGTTACAGCAGCTCTGAACACTTCATGATACATCGGGCGACCTGTTCAAATAAAGCCACGGCTCCTTTGTTTACACTTCATAACAGCTGTTAGCGTTAGCATACTCTCTGTGGTACAAACCATGAATACATAAATTATCATGGCTAACGGCGCTACCCAGGCTACAGAGGGAGGATGGAGAGTGTAGCATCACAGAGGCTTGCTGGTAACTCTGGATGGCTTTCTCAACTCTTATATGGCGAGTGGCGGTGCTCATTTTAAGTCAGAGTACGTGTAACTGTGTGTAGTGAGTGTACAAACATCCTGTCAATGGGAGGTCCAGGGCTCAGGCCACACTCTGCCTCTGTGACATTAATCCCCTCCAGCTCCATCACAGATGAGTGACCACGAGCGACCAGGCGAAGGCCAGGACGCGTCACTTGAGCTCATTTCACGACCCAGTCCGCCGTCTAGGTGTGTGTTCCCGACACAGACATTAATCACACGGGGGGAGAAGAATAAAAACTTTGTTTCCTTCCCGTCCCTCAAAGACGATTAGCGTGCATGCGGTGTTTAAGCTTAGACGTGTTTCCGAGAACAGCCATTTAATGTCTGACACAAGTGAGGAAGTAAAATCATTTGGAAGCACATCAGAGGTACGACGGGTGGTTCAAATCCATCCAGGAGATATTTAGTTGTCAACATGGCTAGACTTCTTTTAGGGAGGACGGGGGTGGGGTGTTTCTGCATCAGGACGAGCAAAGGAAATGCCAAGCCGTAGACAGGCAGCGTGTTTGTTTACCCAACACAAACCCGCTCAGGATCTCCACAGCTCAAACAGCAAACGCCCAGACAGATGCAAATCACATGATGGGTCATGCTGAGCTACAAAGAGCCCCTCCGGAGACTGTGTGTGTGTCATTTAACTTCTGTGTGGCAAGATGAAGTGTGTAATACAATGAAAGCGATAATGCACCTCCGTCATGTTTCATTAAGCAGGGGGATGGGGGCGGAACGACAGTCAGGATGGTGGTGGTCCGGCGAGACATCATTTTCCTCTTCGTGCAACTCAGGAAAGTCATGGAGACTGGAATGAGCGGGATTAACGCTGATGGAGTTAATCTGTAATTAATCTTCAGCTAAATCTTAAAGAATTACTTAAACATTCCTCGTGTGATTATGGTAAACAAGAGGGGCTATTATACCGCGGATAATTTCTCTATCTCACACTACGGTACTGTTCAAAATGAACACCACATTTTTACAACATCAAAAGCTCATTGTTGTGTCGAAGGAGCAGTTCATCCTCCAGTTCAGTGCTGTAAAACAACCAAGCAAGGCTGAATGTTAAATGTAGTGGACTGACTGTTATGTCAGCTAGAACTCGACGTGGTAGCAGTTTATCGATGTTTAAGAGTCATAAAACCCTTCAGTTTTGTGCTGTAAAGCAACAAAGCCCATTTACAGTCTTGGAGGTCTAAATCTAGCTCCAGAAGTGAATCAGTCTCCATAAGTCCCCATGTTAAAATGTCCAACTTCACAGCAGAAATAAACATGTTTACAGCCTGGTACAAAAAACAGTTTTGGTCTCTGTAGCTAATTTCCCCGTTCATGACAACTGTACTGAGGGTGAATTTTTATACAACTCACCTGTTCAGATTATATTAAGGCTTAAAGTTATGCAGGATTAAGAGCGTGGACGCTTTGATTGACAGGTGGGTTACAGGCTTCATTTTTGAGTTATCTCCGGTCGTGTAACACCCCTTTTTAATTATCATCACTTCGACACACTCATTGGTCGTACCTACATGTTATGAATTCTCCTCTTCCTGTTTTCTTGTAGAGGTTTTTTTGTTCAAAGAGCCTGAGCTGGAGGTAAATAGCGTGGATGCAACCACTGTGACTTCCACCAGCCAAAACCACACGGGATCTATCAACAATAAGAAAACCACACAGGATCTGTCGCTCTTCTTATCTCAATGTGGGAGATGTTTTCCAGCACTGTGCTGCACACATATTAGTCAAAATAACTGCACGCTTTCATGAGTACAAAAGGAGTCCGAGCGCATTCTCCTGAAGTTGATCTTTTCATTGCACAAAGGAAAGGGACTCTGCTGAAGTTAACAGACTTGAATGCTGTGCAAACCTTCATTTAAAATGCCAAAGTGACTCAAATCAGATTTTAAAAAAAATAAACTGAATATTCTGAACCAATGCATAATTAAAGTGCTTTTCTCACAGTGCAAGACATTCAAATTAGTGCCTGAGAACTCACTTAAACAAACAACAGTGGTAATTAGCCATTATGCAAGACTCTAGCTCTTAAATACAGCTAATTGCCTTCAGGAATGCAGATAATACCCCGCTCAATCCAAATGCCAAGAATACGTGTCACAATTCCAATAAAACACGGCGTATCCATGTTGTGAAACCACTACATCCCAGTTGGCACCAGCAAAAATTGTTTATTACGACACTATATCTGCAGGGAAAGGTTAGAGCCATTATGCTAAGTATAGATATTTTGTGCAGCAGACAGCTGCTTAACTTTTAACCTTGAATGCATCAGGAATGAAACTGAGGGCTCGTGGTGAATGATATGTGGTGAAGAAGACAGTGCGTAGCATATCACTGCTTTAAGCACCCCAGCCCAGTGTGCATGGGAATGCAGCGCTGCCACCACCAGCTACGAAACGACCTTGAGGGAGCATCAATAAAAGGCTTCATTAACCCATTCGATTAACCTCTTCCTCTCATAAGCTCCATAAAACGGCTGCATGTATTTTAGCCGGGGCCTAGATTTTGTACATGAATCAGGGCAGGAGTGTCTGGCGTTGACGGGACTCAGGAGGCGTCTTCGCTGAGATAAACTTGACTTGCACCACCTCCTTAGCTAATTGCTTTGGGAGTTCTTCATCTTGTCTGTGGTCACTTTCGGTGGTTTCAACCTTAGATTGATCAGGGTTATCCTTCAACACGAAGAAACTAGGTCTGTTTACCAAAGTCCACAGACACCTGAAGGTTCCAGCAAAGGTTTCATGGATTGATTTATTTGCCTACTGATGGCTCCCCTCCTAGCCAGGCCTAGACTTTGTATCAGCCATTACAAGACTCTTCGCTGAGTCTACACTAAGATAAACTAGCAAATGTTGACTTGTGTCGCAGGGCACCAGCAGCACCGCTTCCTTAGCTAATGGCTTTGGGAGTTTGTCATCTTTTCGCAGTTTCAGCCTTAGATTGATCAGGGTTATCCTCCCACAAAGAGAAACTAGGAACAAGGTCTGTTTACCAAATTCCACCAGTGCCTGAAGGTTCCTACGAAGGTTTCATGGATTGATTTATTCCCCTACTGATGGCTCCTTTGAGATATTTTGGATTCTGGACTCCTGGGCCGTAAAGTGACCTCTAATGGAAGGATTAGGCTAAGTCATTCACTTCAGAGGGCACACAAATATACTTTGAGAGTGCATTAGATCTCTTTGGAGCTTAGCATGATCAAATTATTGCATTAGACCGGTCAACTTATCCAATTAAAGTTGTAAAAGGCATGGCTTTCGCCCAAGCGAGACGGGGGAGATCCTTGGGGCGTTGGATGGTTTGCGGGAGGCTGAACCCTATCCGCCTCCTCATCGACAGAACAGGCCTCGCCACATACTTCAGCTGAGGATTACAGCCTTTCATCTTGCTCAGACTGCCGGCAGCACACAGGCGTCTTTGAGGCCAGATATGCCTTGTAGTAACATCAGCAAGGTCCAGATTTGTAAAGCTGTTTCCCAGCTTTGTGCTCCTGTGGTCTTTTTCTCTCTTGTGTTTACACTCTTGCATGTTTTTTTTTCTCTTTTCACTTAACCTTGACGTCCTCGTAGGAGGGCGAGGACATTTTCCTCCATCAGTGTCCCCTTGATTGAAATTTAGGGAACACTCAAAGTGCTTTTTAAGACATTTTTGAAGTCTTAAGCTCTTCCACTCCACTCCGGCTAGCGTTACTGCCTTTCTCAGCTTTAAAACTAGAGTAGAGTAAATTTTGGCCATGGACATTCTCACTTCAGGATATCTGAATGAAAACGGGGGCTATGGGTAGCCACGAGTCTAACCTTTACCGACATGCCAAGTTTATGCTAGTGCCATGCAGTTCTGGCACAATCACCTAGTGTAATTGAGTATTTCTGCATATTGAGTATCTTAAGTAGAATTGGAATTGCCTAAATTAGATATGACTGGAAAGCTGAGACTCTTGTGGATTCAATGAGCCCAGTTGTATTCATGTGTGGCGATGTTAGTCCTCAAAGGAGCCATTTCATTGTAGTGAGACCATTTTTCTCCATTCTATGATAGGACATCCTACATCCTACGTATATTGATTGATGAGGGGGTTTTTGAGCAATTTCCATAAGAAGTCCACAATGGTTTTGATACCAAATCCAAGCATGAATTTTCTAATGGTGTTCCTCAAACTTTTGTTTTCTGAATGTGGTATTTTGGAGGCATTTGGAACAGTTTGAGTGGTCAAAAACAGTTAAAAATTAAAAAAAAAAAAAGTTAAAAAATGGTGTCAACAATTTCTGAGACATAAAAGAGCATGAGAATGACCATTATATACTGCTAGAAAAACTCCACATTTATGACTAGAAAAATGTGTCCTGTTATCTCCCTGGTCCCTATAAAAAGACAAAAATATGTTTATTATAAAAAGAGGTGGAGAGTTGTTGTCATTTTTATTCACTAGTGCCTCTACAAAAAGTACACTACACTAAAAAAAATTACAAATACAGTCTTTGAGAGCTGCTTTCATATCCAGCAGAGTCTGAACAGACAAGGACAAATGTGAATAAACGTCGAGGAGTTACAGGACAAAACTGGTCAATTTTCTGCCCACAGGCAAATTCACTTACACAAAGAAAGTCCTATTACCTATAATCCCTCAGCTAAACGCACATCTGATCTGACCTCCACTTTCCATCTCCACCGTCTTCGAAGCGCCGTTGCTCTATGAACATGACAAATAGCTTATTGATCAGCAGATGTCGTCGCTAATGTCCTTTCGGCTTGGGCTGCAGCTGCAGCCGCCTGCTCCACGCAACCTGTCCTAAGCCCCGTGGAGCTCCAGCTGAGTCCCCTGCCTCCTCCTCTACACCTCCCCATCTCTTAGCCGCTCTGAGCGGGGGCCCCCCTGCCTGCCAGCCACCCTCCTCATCCCTCCTCGTCCTCTAAGGTGTGGAAGGGGTCACAGAGAAACGCCATCTGCTCCAGCAGGCAGAAAATGGCAGGTGAGGCCAGATTCGGGCCGTGAGACCTGATACTGGTCACGCTTAACCCACTAAAACAAGGTCAAAAGAAGATTGAGGGAAACACCAGCTCATCGCAGACGAATCACGAGAAGGGAAATGGTTGGAAGCAGAGTTTGAGTGGGAAAAAAAATCTAATCTACATTGTTTTAATCCACAGGGAAGATTACACAGTCACGGTGCCTTGACACAGCAGCTTGTCAGAAAGAGGTCATGCAAACTCACTCCCCACCCGTCATGCTTTTTAACACTGCAGAACATCCATATGTCCCTCCCACACATGTCTGTCACTCAGCACAAGTCTCAAATAAACTCAACTGTCTCTCGCCAGCATTTCAAGGCTGCCACCAATGACAAGGACAAACCATCAAAAAGACATCTGATCATATTTAATGAGATTATGTTGAAAACACATGATGAATAACTTGAAACCCGCGGGTCAGCGTCCTACTGTACGTCGCATCTAAATGTTGCCAAATTTGGATTTGCTCCATCTGATGTTGACACTGTGCCGCGGAGCTTTTGTTTCCGTCTGTCAAGGACGTGGTCACATTGAATAGACGGAGCAGGAAAGCCCGGCCAGCATCCCACTGGGGTTTTGTGCTCCGTCGAGCAATGATGCTGCGACTGAGTGCGAGAGACGTTTGAGTGTCTTTGTGACTGTGCGCGAGGCTTCAGGATACTGAGGATACAGCAGCAGATGCTTTTGACAAAACAAGCTGAAAACCATCTATGCATTCATGTTATTAAACATCTAGACATTTCCTTTATCTTTACACCTGTAGGCTTCTTCGTTGCAAAAGTAACAAAGCAAATGAATTTAATTTTAGCAGCATATTTTTTGATCTTGCATGCTCCAAACTGGACTTGGTTGTAGGATCGTAGACCCGGACATAGTTCCCACTTAGTTCGTCATTAATACCGTCCTTTCATCCTTTCCCAGGAGAATGAACAGCAATCCACACTTGGCCTCATGTGACTTTAACAACCGTCATTCACACCGGACCTCAGATGACTTTAGCGACAGTCAACAACAACAAGGAGCGCTACTGAACCAAGTGTATTTAGCCTAGGCTAAATCGGATTTCCCCACCAGTCAGTCAGAACTGATGAAGCCTCTTGGATGAGAGGTGAACCGTCTTCATGGATCTACAACAAAGTCCATTTGGCCCAGATTTAACCCTTCTTAAAGTTTGGAGAATGACTTTAAAATCCAAACGGCAGCAAGTATTTATTGCTCAAAGGTTAGATATTCTGTGGAGCATTCCTCTAAGTCCCAGAATCTCCCTTTTAAGGACAAAAACACCAACCATACCAAAGAGGAATCATACTTCATGTTCATTTGACAAGACGGTGGAGATATTTGACGTACCTGCATCGTTATTAACTCAAAAAAAGTTTAAAAAGAAGTCATAATTGTCCAATCTGTGTACTTCAGTGTGAAACTACACTATAATATGGTACAATGAGAGTCATGAATGCAGTGGGTCACTGGGTCATGAAGTAGGGATGCAGGGAACTAGAGGAATGTAAAGGCTTCCCTTTCTCCTCTTGACGGATTGATGGGCCCCATATTCTGATGGGTGGAGGGAGACATCTATAGTGTCGTGAGATGCTGCCTAATAAGGGTAAGGAGGCGTTGTTTTGGACTTGCAGTCTATGTTTTAGCCGAACAAAAGCCTTTGTGAAGTAATTTATCACTGTCGCCGCTCTGAATCAAGCAACACTGGAAAAGAGATGAGTACAAATCCTGCCTGGTGGTGTTTTGTTTCTAAGAACTGTGCTGAATATGTGGTGGTTTCTTCACAATAAGTAGCAGCTAGAAGTTCCTGCACTTGAACCGCAAACGCTGCACGAACCCAAACGTGACGGACTTATCTGAGCCTCAGCTTAGAAGCAAATCCTACTTCAAGTTTGAAGTACGTTTACACCACACAGCTTTTACTGTGACGGAGTACTCTCAGGTCTACAAGGCACATTAAAGAGTTTGAAGGGAGTTCTCTAAAGTAAGAGTATTAATTCAATAAAAGGTTGACTCCTGTTGTACGTAACATAACTCATTAACATCTCAAAATATCAGCTCGACTGTTGCAAAAGTTAGTTTGTTAGGAGCGTGTTGTTGCAGCTATGTATTTAGCCACACTGGTGCTTTGAGCTAAAAGCTATCTTTAGCATGCTAACGGTAAAGTTAGCGTTAAGCAGGAATGATGTTTAGTGTGTTAGTATGTACAACGTACAGCTGAGGTTAGTTGTTAGTACTTCAACTTTTAGGTCATATATTGGACAACTTTTGAAGTGTTGGTGGCGCTACAGGAAAAGTCAGAGTGTCCCCAAAGTCATCAGGATTCATCCTCTGGGCACCATGAATATCTGTACCAAACTTCATACCAATCCATCCCTCAGCATGCTGCTAGCATGAGTAACACACGCCAAACTTTTGCATTAGCATGGTTAAGATATCCACTCCAATCACTCAGAGTCCGTACAAGTTCATGGCTTTGAAACCACCTCTGGTCCAAACACAGGTCAGGCGTTACAAAGACTTTCTCACTGGCTATTAGGTCACCGAAGATGACTCCCGAGTCTTATAAAGAGGGGTGGGGATGACATAGACGAGAGGGTCATTCCTTTACACATCACTTCCTTTATTAAGGGGCTGCCCTGGCCTAGTAAAGGGGATGGTCAGTGGTCATCCATCCCCCCAGCCACCCACCCCGAGACCCCTATCCTCCTGTGTCCAACCCCCAGCCCCTCTCTGCTCACTCAGGGGGAAAATTACTTTGAGCCGGGGGAATACAGCTCCATTGAGATGGAGAGAGGCTCGTACAAAAGAGGGTGAAGTTTAAAAAATTGTCTCTTTTTTCTAAGGGGGCAGTGCATCACTGGAAGGGCTAGGATGATAGGAGCACGGAGGGGACAAGGTCATTAGATTGGCATCTCCATAAGCTCTCCATTCCCATTGTTTGGGGCAAATCCGCTGCAAAGGACCTCCATGAGAAATGCCCCCAGTCAACCCCACACTGGGACCAGAGTCTCCCCTTTGTCTGCCACTTTTTAGTGTGCTTCCAACACAAAAAGCATTTCTCAAGAACAGCGTACAAAGCTTGTCTCACACTCAGAACCAAACAACATTGTTCTGCTGCCTCTGGTTGGGAATGGATTGCAGGCAGCTGCTGATATCCTGAGGCAATAAAACATCTGCCCCAAAAAGTCTTAAGAACCTCTTACCTTCGGACATTTCGGCGCTCTTCCTCAAGCTGTTTGAGAAGCTCGTCGATGCATTTGTTGGCATCCATGTATTCCTGCAAAGAAGAGGAGAGTCAGTGAACATTCATTGATGAAATGCATGCATGAAGATGCTGTAAAATCATGACCGGACTGCGTATTTCCTGTGATTTGTTTTCATAAATGTGTGAAGAACAGCGAAACAGAACAGAAGTACTCTTGAGAAGGTGCGATTAATCAGTTTAGTCTCTCTTCCTTTCTCTCTTTGCTCAGTGTGTAACTCCAGAAGCACCTCTGGGTAACTTCTAACGGCTGGCCCAGAAGCGAGCCCAGCTGTGTAATGTCAGCTGGGAATAGCCCACACTCACAAAACGTGAGCTACTGAGTTACAGCACGGACGAAATGAGCTAAGGCTAAGAGCAGAATGGAAAAAACAGATGTCAGGATTTCTTGGCTACGGCCTAATGATTTGCCTCTTAGTGGTCCGACTACATAAAGCAGAAAGGGGGGAGTGCAACTGTAAGAAATAGGCCACATAGGCACCAACCATCTGGGTTTTCAGACATTTGAGGTCTACCTACAGTACATAACCGAGCCGGTCGTGACTTGACGCTGTCAGATCTGTGTAGTCTAGGTTTAAGACTAATTAATTAGACGTTAGCTTGACAGCTCGTGACGCATCTCTTGGGTAAACGGTTATCTCAGTGGGACAGATGCTCTCCATTGATTTCCAGACACTCTGGTCATGTGCTGGCAGAGCGTAATTGAATAATGGGGATTCCCATGAAGAGGTCACTAGGCCAGGAATCTCAGACTCACAAGGAAAAATACGAGCAATATCTGTGAGAGGTTTATTTTGTGTGCTCTGTTTAGACCCATGATCCCTCTCTCTATGGATTTACAGCAACTGCAGCTCACTTCTTTCTTTATCTCTTATATATTACCTGCACAAGTATGCATTTTTCTTTTGCTGCTGTTGTAATCTTTGTAATAAAAGGCGTAAAAGTAAACTTCAAACTTTTCGGAGGAACCCTGAAGTGACTTTTGGTGCAATAAGACGTCAAAACAATGCATATTTCTTGAATGAATCTGAATCTGGTGGATAAAAATAACATGTTAGGCTATAATCCAACCAAAAACAGCAACAGAGCCCACAAACGTTTGCCTGGAATACCGTCCTGACCTCCCAATGACCCACCTTCCAGGACTAACCAGACTTAAAGTACTTCTGTTATCACTACATTTGTTTTTTTTAACCCGTGGCCTTGAGAGTAAACTCCCATCGAGCCAGTTGTTCAGAAGCTGCCGGTCTAATACAGTAAAGTGAAGTGTTGTTTTGTCTTCTCGCTCCTCCTCGGGTGCCGATCTCCCACCGCTACTTCTCAAGCAATTATCGCGCTTAATCTAACATCTGAGACCGCCACTCCAAGACACTCCTCGCCACCAGCTTTTGCCCCGGTGCCAGCAGAGCATGGCAAAAGCCCAGGCGTCCTGTCGAGTCGCCAGTCAAGGGCACACTGGGTGACCATTAGGGAAATAGGGCCGATGCCAAAGCCCGACAACAGATCGATGCTGAACAGCGTGGTGCCACATTTTCCAATTTCGGTCATACTTAGCACCATTTTTCAAAAGAAACCAAACAAAACAGCACCGGCTCCTGATCTTTTCATTGTGTCGTTCATCAGCGTCATCATTAATTTTGACTTAACTGGTGTGACAAACCTTTCATGTTTGGAAAGCAACCAATTACAGTGAAACAACAGTGCCCCAAAGCCATCTGCTAGTGCCACAGCACGCAGCCAAGAACGCCACTCACACCAAAAAACACCAAAGCCATTAGCGCTCAGCTAAGTTCCCAAAGTTAAATTTAACGTTGGCTCCAACCAGTGGCAAAAACAATGACGGATGAGCATGTTGTTCTTTTGAGTGGCTGGATGGGGCAAAGCTGGTAGCTGTGATATGTTTTGCAGAAAATGTTCCAGATATCAGAAACTTTGGCGTTGTAATATGCAGGAAACCAGCATCATTCATTCTCACTCTGCCATCAGACAAAAAAAAAACCTGTCTGGGGTAAAACGTCTGTCTCTGAAAGACCATTAGCAACGCGATCCCATAATGACTTCGGCTGCAGCACAAAGGGGAACCTTCTTCGCGAAAGCCCCCATGTCAGGGGAAATATTTACAGGCCACATCAAACGTGAAGTAAAGCTGCCTAAGTCTGTGTTGTCATCGCGTAGACCTCTCCTAATGACAGGGCACTGAAATAATCCTCGGCACACATGGAGGAATGCGGAGAATGCGGCGTGCTTGTTGTCATGTGCAATGGGAGGGTATTTAAAGCGGAGATTTAAAGGCATGACTCACGTATGTAATGCCGCGTGTTATATCTTCAGCTGGGCATTATTTCTGACGGTTTTACGGCGTGAGTGAAAGCTGCACCGTTCCCACGAGGACCAGGTACTCACGTGTAGACCTGAAAAAACACTGAATTTACTGACTTGAGACTTTATCGGAGGCATATTTCTCAGGAACAGGGGTCGCTGCAACTGCAGCACAGCCCGGTAATTCCTTATAGTGGTTAAAACGTCCTATAAGAGCTATAAGCTCATAAGGAGTGCGTAATCACCTCTAAAGTATACTAAATCATAAAAAATCTTTCCTGGACAGCAAGGAGACGTGCACTGAAGGAGAGGAGACCTTCAGGAGACTTTGTGGTTGTGTTAGATGGACTTTTCATCGACTGCTACGTGTAATTTTTGTATTAAGGTGACATATTTTAGTATTTATATACAGAGTTTTGCTTCTTGTACTTTGAGGCCATGGTTCCCTGCTCTCTCCGTGTCTTCAAATCCAATAATTGGATCTTTTCAGGCTGCAAAACTCTCGTACAAGTTCAAATATCAATGCACCAGCTCCCTATAGAAGAAATATTTCCAGTTACATGGTAGCAAACACACTTCCTGCCTCTAAAACTGGATATAGAATATTGAAAGCCATCTTAAGGTTAGCCATGGTCCCTGTTTGGTTGCAGGATATTTCATTAAAAGCCCGTATTGGAGCTTTGAGGGGGCTCAGCTCGGGTTAACCTGCCAGGTAATGTGTTTGCTGATGTTCCTGCTCTATGACCGCAGGTTCTCAGTGGTGTTTATCTGGGCCATGTTTACTCATGTGTGTGTGAGAGCATTTGATAAGGAGGCGCTCGGTATCTGCCGAGGGAAGCGCCTCCCCGCCTCACGCACAGCTTCCAGTCCCCTCCAACTGCTCGTGCGCCTTTATGAAATTTTAAAAACACGAGCACCGTCCCGTCCTCCCTGCTGCTTTTGGCACCGAGCGAGGAGGGAGGAAGGGGAAAAAGACTTCTGTTAAAAGGCATACAAACATGCACAAACAGACACACAAACCAGTCTGTTTGAGATTAATGGTCCAGATTTTTCAGTCATAAAACATCAGATGCATTATTCATCCTCCTATGAGCCTCGCTCTGCTCTTTCACACATTCTTGAAGATTAACAGGGATGGACTCACATCTTAGACAAGCGTCTGGTTCTTATATAGACCTCTTTGGAGAAAACAAATAAACCTTAAGCTAGATAAAACTCTGCCCTCGCTGCTGCAGAGGTCAGGTTGCGTTTTCCCTCCAACCACCTCCACCTTGATGTGTCTACAGATCAGAGAGGCTCAGGCTGGCGTTACAGATAAGACACCTTTTTCTCGAGGTCTGCAGCCCCTAAAATGAGCTCTGGGAATAAGACCCCTGCCAAAGACAAGGTCACAACCTCTCTATCCCTGCACGCCGGGCCGATTCACCAACCTATCTCTGCTTACTGACTGATGACATGCCAACGTGGCCTCTGGGACTGCAAAACCAACTGCAGGTTTGACAGAAAGTGGAGCTCCCACACGAGCTACCGCGAGTCAAAGGTTATGCCAATAGAATACAAGATTTCTTTCAGGGGTGTGTTTTTATGGCACGCTTGAGAATGAGTTATGATTTTTAAGGTGTGGGAGATACAGCACATCTGATACGGCTGTTAGTTTTGGCCTCCCGCCAAAGACAAGACTGGATTTGCCATCCGATACTCCAAAGTTTATGTGTGCATCGTCAGCAAAGATGTAAACGTAGCAAATTTAATCAGCATCAATGAAAACGCACTCCTGTATTATAATTCAAAATGACTGTGATCCTATCGCAGCGAGGTAATGAACTAATCACCATGACTAATGCTCCCCGTGTGCAGATTTATACAAACCTGCCTCTGCTTGTATCAGCCGGCCTTGGTTAAATTCATTAGTCTTATCAGGATGTTTCTGAGGCTCTGCGCTGATGATGCTTCACTCAGAGGTCGTTACTCACATCCCAACGACCCGGTGTCAAAGCATCGGCTCAGCCATCGAGCCCTCATATCCTCAGACCCTGATAACTCTGCCGATAGCAACGCTTTTTATCAGAGGAAAGGGCAGCGACTCCGTGTGAAAGATACGGAGATCTGTAAAATATGATTTGGTGTCAGGGGTGGATGTGATACAAGGACCACTGTTTCCTGTACTGCAGTGATTTGATGGATTCAAAGAGGAAATTGTTGATTGGCAGAATAAAGATTTAGATGTGGACAAGTTCAGCTCGAGCAAGTTATCAATGTCTTATTTAGCGCCAAAAACTGCAGTTCCTCAAACATCCACTTGAGGCTGGCTCCAGAAGTGAGTCAGTCTCCATAAGTCCCCATGTTAAAATGTCCAACTTCACAGCAGAAATAAACATGTTTACAGCCTGGTACAAAAAACAGTTTTGTAGCTAATTTTCCCGTTCATGAATCCCTCGTGCATGTTCAAGCTGTTTAAATCCAGTATGAGAATGGCGGACTCCGCCATAAACATTAAAAACTACTAATGTGCAATCATAGAATGGCTGTTAGAGAAAACATTCAGACCACAGGGGGGGTTTGATTTGATGAAAACCTTCAGGTGCTTCCTGCAGATATTGTGAAAGAGTCTCTGAATCTATCCTGAAGTAATCAAACGAAGCTCTTCCTACCTCACAGTTAATGAACAGTCACTCAGTAAATGACTCTGAACCCGAGCTCAGCACTATACTGCTTAATTGTACCTCAAACCTGGAGGACGGTGAAGTCGCACAGTGGCCTTATTGAATCGAGGACATTGGTGTAACAAATGCCTCCAGTGAGCAGGATATTCTTCATCTGCCTACCTGCCCCAAACGGAGGAGTGTCGGGGAATATGGATTACTCGAGATACAAAAGAGAGCCTGTTCATCATCTCGGCTGAGTTTCAGCAGTTTTGGGTTATCTGATGTTCTTCCTCCAGCAGCACCTACGGCCAGGCCCAGCCCAAACATCAACACCTCGCCACCGTCAGGAATCCAAATCCCCGCAGATTATCTTTCCAAACATTAAGATACGTCCAACGCTCAAATAACTCCCCCCGTCTGCTGAGGGCTCCCACTCTCTGCTCTTTGCGTTTGACAGAGCGGGCCATTCATTCATGCCTGTTGGGAACAGTGGCAAAGCTGTTCGTGGTGCAAATCTCACAGGAGAGAGCCGAGGAATGAAATACATCGGACCTGACATCGCTATTCGGCCACTTCCACAGAGTGAGCTGTGTGGAAGAGCGGCTGCAGACCTCTGCAAGTTTGTGTGTTTTACTGAACCTTTAAATCAAGACACACCGTCCATTTTTATCCCAAGTTTCAAAATAAAAGCACCAGAAAGGAGTTAGAGAGGTTGCCATGTCGTCTTTTGTCTCTAGTTTGATATAAGAGCGAGGTCTGGATTTGTTCATTACTATTTCTCAGCCACACGACTACTTATTTTTCCATTTTTGATACGCTCTCTGTGTTTCCACACATCAGGGAGGAGCGGTTGAGGAATGTTGCTGCTTTTAGGAATAAAAAAACAAATGTGTCCGCACTGGTACCGATGTTTTCCAGACAGGATGGGAATCGAGGAAACAGAGAACATACATGAGGGCAGAAGTCTGCCCAGATTTTACAAGCCTGAGGGGGAGTTTGCTGGATTTTATTATCATCTGGGGGCCAATATTCAGCCAGGTGTAGTCGGAGCGGGGAGGGAGAGCGGCGGTGACAGAAATGAAAAGGAAACCTGGATCTGGCAACCCACAGGAGCGAGAGAGAGGATCAGAGCAACAAAGAGAGGCGAGGACATGAAAAACTGGATAAATCCTCAGCTGGTGTTGACAGACAGAAAAACAGAGGAAGAAAAGGAAAACCACCCTGCACTGTTTAACCTGCAGATGAAATATTCACCTTTTGATGTATTCTGGGTAAACCAGAGGACATGATGTCATCTGAAAAAGGATTAAAGTGAAAATCTCTTTGTTGTTCTTCTGTTGACTGTTGATTACAGTCTTTAAACAGGATAATCAAGATTTGACTGATCACTGCGATTTACAAAAACATCAACATCATATCCAGTTTCATGTTGAAATGACTGTCGGTTCATTTTCTCACCATCAAATCTCGTTCTTTTGATCCAGGACTGAGCAGAACCCGACTAATCAACAAAGTTTAACTCAATGACAGCGGTTATCAGATACGTCACTCAAAACAATATTATATTGTATTGTTGTAGTCAAGACAGAGACTTTGCAGGGCTGAGACCAAGACCAGAGTGTATCAAGACTAAGACAAGACCAAGACTTTGAGGGATTGAGACCAAGTCAAGACCAAGACCAGACAGTATTAAGCCTTCTGTGGTTGCTACGTTGAGTTGCCTCATTAAGCGTCAGCCCGCAGTATTTACAGACTGCTGTGTTCTCTCAGACGCTGTTTTGCAGATGAACTCAGGAAATCAGGATGACGATGTCTCCTCCCAGACAGTTAACAAATAAATCAGACAATTAAGTAACATCCCCAAAGTTGTGGTCTCGACTGGTCTTGAACTAAAATCCAGAGTGCTCTTTGTCTGAGACCGAGGCCTTTAAAGAGACTGATCTCGAGTACTCCAACACAGTCGTCGGTGATGTGAATGATTTAAACCAAACATCAGTGAAAGGGAGACAAAGAGACAAAGAGCATGGGAGACTGAGAGAAACTCTCTGGAAAGTGACAGGGGAAGGGGCAGATCAGAGCCGAGGCCTGATGCTAAACAGATGTTGGTTGGTTCACAAGGGGAAGTGAGGCTTCTGTTTATGCAAGCTTTGACAGACAGGCGCCGCACCTAACCGAGCCATGCTGTACAGCGTTGAAGCTCGAGCAGGAGCGAGGGCCGATCAAGTAGCAGCGACTGTGTTCCTTCACGGGAAATTAGGCACATTACAGATCGAGCAAAAAGCCCTCAAGAGGATCCATTCAGCATTATCTGCACCGTACAGCTCGCCTCTGCAGCTTTCCCCATCTCTTCTCATTACAGTTTGACAGTTTGCTTTGTGTCATCACGCTGGACTGTGCTTACTTTACATTAGTAGTTCAGTCCAGCTCATCGTTTTTTGGCTTGTCAGTGGAGCCCAGAGTTCTTCTTGCATGTAGAAATTGATGTTCTCACCAAGAAAAATAAATAAAAGATACCTGAAACGACTCGCAGAGCTTGTTTTATGAGCCTAACTGATGACATCCAAAGAAAAATAAGAAAAAGAAGTAAGAAAACATTACCTAGTCTGCTAGTTCAGCTGCAAGGACAAGCGATGGTAACATCCCAGGTAATGAATCAAGAACCACAAACACAACAAAGTCTATTCAGCAACAATCCCATGACCTCCAAGCGCGTGTTTTCACAGAGATATTTCTTTCCCGGGACACTTTGTCAGATTCCCTGACATTTCACGTGCAATAGCTTCGGGCCTCAGCTTTATCACAGCTTCTCCTCTGTTTAATCCACAGGCTGATTTATTGACGGGGGCCTGTCTGTGTGTCGAGTCGGCCCTAACCCAGGTGCCGGGCAGATGTTGAAGCGAGTGTGGATGCGAAGCGTTGCATTCCTGCTCGAGAAAGCATTAATGTCAGCTTCTGATTTTCTTGCCTCGGGATGGGGAGTGAAGATTTCCCCCCTGCAGGCACGCAAGGAACCATAACCAGGCGAGAAGGTGGTGGGTGGGTGGAGGTTGGAGGAGGGGGGATGGTAATGTTTGTTTGCACTCCTGTCATCCCCCAAACCCACCTGTGCCACTCATGCTTATCAGAGCAATGTTTCCTATCTAACCTGACAGTGACGGAGAGCCGATCGAGATACAGTGAGGTGATTTCTTATTTTAAACGGGGGGAGGGAGGAATAATAAGAAATGTGAAAAGAGATGGGTTGTGGTGACTTTTGACCTCTGCTGCAGGATGATCATTCCCGTGGTCATGAATTATTTCTGTGGCGATCCGACTGTGTTTTCACTCGGCGCATCTTTGCAGACAGACTGTGGGGGTGGCTGCAGCCTCAGGATTAACTAAACAGGCTTGTGGCCAAAAGGGTGTCTGTTTGTATCCGAGCGCTAACTACTAAATATTTGCGTGGTGGGATGGGGGGGATGTGAATGAGTAATACAAACACTCCCCTAAACAGATATGTGCCCTTGACCAACACCAGACAACCAATGGATTGGCCTATTTGACTGTAGTAGCCCTGGCGTGGGTGGTGTAAATCTAGGTAACCCCCACCCTGCAGGCATCGCTGTAAATAAGAATGTCCTCAGTGAACTTGCCTTGTTAAATAATACACGTTAGACAATGCCTCACTGAAGCCTCAATCTCAAACTGTCGGTCTAATCAGAGATTTTCATCCGTAGATATGTAGATTTTGGTTTTACTCACTCAGGTCTCTTTGATTTCTACATGTTCACCAGCACATTGCTATCTGTTGTTTTCGCACTCGGTGGGTAGTGCTGAGCGGCTTCATCAGCTCAAAAACAGCTGCCAGCTGCAGCTGGCTTTTTGGGATGTAAAACCAAAACAAAGCTAAAAGACACTAGAGCTCTTTGGAGCTGCAAAGCAAAGTAAGGCCGTCTAAACTCTGATACTCTACATGTGTGCTCTGGCTAATTTAAGCTGCAAAATAGAGACACAAAGAAGTTTAATTTGTGTTTGATCGTTTGAGATAGAGAGAGCGAGCTTTGGTCGAGAGACATAGACAGTGAATGAGAGTGAGCAAGCGCCATGAGCCTCAATAAAGTCGTTAATCAGAAATAAGTTTTTCCTGATTGTTTCACGGCAGTTACGTTCAACACAAACAGATGCACCGCCGCACAAGCCTGTGGCAATTAATCACAGCACCTGATCCTGCCTGAATGTGGCCTAATACTTTAAGTTTAAGTCCTTTGACCCATGACGCCACACAGAACTGTGTACCGTGATTACGCTCGTTATCCTCGCTCTGCAAGTCTTTAAACAGAACAAATGTCATTTACGCTGTTTGACGCCACAGCTTATGTTCAAGAAGATACAAACAGTGACACATTTCACTCATCTAAACATCACGCTGTCGACCCTTGTGTTAGCATTAACGATAGAGCTGCAGGATTTACAAGTGTCACCACACTTTGCTCTCCAAATCTGCTTATAGCAGATCGCAGGAAGTTTTCTACACCTTACTTTGCTGCATCCATTTCATGGATTAACATGAACAAAGACCACTCAGTGCAGCCGCTCCATCAAGTGATCTGAACGAGGATGAGAGTCCAATCATTCAACAGCATAAAATATTTAAATTGACCATCATCGGCTCTTTACTGCTGCCTATTTCAGGGAGCTCTTACAGTCAGAGCTCATCCAGGTTGGGAAGGAATTTCAATATGAGTCTGAGGCCGAGCCACACACTGTATTTACACAGTTAATGGCACTAAATCCTCCTTATCACCTCAAGTGGAGTCTTTATTTTTAGCAGCCATATTTGTTTTATTTCTTCCAGATGGGAGCTGCGGAAGAATTTGACATCAGCGCTGTTTCCCCTTAAGCCTCTCAGACGGGGTGACATCAGTAGACTCGAATACTCGCTTGTCACGGGATTGAAACGCGTCGGATTCCTCCTGTGTGAAGAACTCCCCCGAAAATATGAAGGCCGTGTCAAAGGTCTATCTGATAAATAAATTAAATTTCCAGTGTTATTATAACTGTGAGTCCTAACAGGAACCTGACATCAAATATTTGTTTGTGAGCTTCACATCCTGAGACGTTTGAGATATTTTAGGATCAGAATGTGATATTTCCGCCACTGTGGGAAAATGTCGCAGTGCAGGGACCTGAATTTCCTTCTCTTAGGCCAGCTATTTGCTCTTACAATAACAACACTGTTCTATCATTATTATTTGTTTACTCAGCTAACCCTCTTTATCTGGGGCGGCCAACGCTCTCTCGTCTAAAAGCCCTTTCTCCAAACCGGCTGATTGAAGTGAGGTAGCGGCTTCATTCTGAGGGTTACAATAGCTCGCCCATCAGATGCCCTCCACCTCTGAAAGCATGAGCCATGGCATTATATAGAGGACATGCTCGAGTGTTCTGCATTGTTCCTCTTGTAGGTCAGAAGCTGGAGTGACCATGTTAGTTGCAGTATTTGTGGAGGTGGACAGAAAAGACATCCACTCCATGGCACACTAAAAAATATGATTTATATCTTCAGGTTAGTTTGTGTGCAGTTTTCTGGACTAGAAATCTAAAATTAAAGAAAAATCTGACATTTTATTCAATATTTCTTAAAGCATGGGCAGAGAGTTAGTTGAGAAGATATGTATATTTAAGGCTATAGCCTTTCTGCTAGCTTAGCTTAGCAGAGTGTAAAAAGGGGGAAACTGTTAGCCTGACACGACAAAATCCACCTCTGAAGCTCACTAATTAACAGGATATATCTTGTTTGTTTAATTAATTTTCATTTTTGCACATCTGTCTTCTGCACAGATTAAACCAACAATAAATAATTATGTTAATTATGTTAATTAGTGAGCTTTACAGGGTGACGTCACCCACAAGTTTTCAAAGAGCCATTTTGAAGCTCACTGTGGAGGCTCTGGCGTGGACGTGATGCCATGTTGTGCTAAGCGACGCTAACTAACCCCCCCAGCTATCTCCGTATATTTAGCAGACACGTATGTGAGTGGTATCGATCTTCTCGTACAACTCTCGCCAGAAAGTGAATCAGAATATCCAAAAATGTCCATTTTGCACTGTTGGTCAGACAAAAGCAGCCATTTAGAGATGTAACCTGTCCTCTGGGAACTTTATACACCAAATAATCTCCTTAATGAAAGAAATAACAGATTAACCCATTATGGCCATAACAGTTGGATGCAGCCCGAGATAAATCAACACTGAAAGTGAAGATCCAGTTACCTGTGAGTAGCATCTATCTGTCACCGTGGTTTTATGAGGCAACAAATTGCTATTTTCTGCATTGTTGTGTTGTTGTGTGTCAGAAGTTGATACCTGATCACACTATTAGTGCAACAAGGCCTGAAAAGAACTCGCTAAGTCCGTCTGAATGGGAGCCTGAAGAGCTTTCACCGTCACCTCATTTCAGCATCCTCTCAGCTGCACATAAGAGGTCCATTTACAGTGAAACGTATCCCGAGACCAAATGCTTTCCATGTACACAGACGGACCCCATGCTGGAGCCGAGCCATGCAAGCAGTAGGGGAAGTGGGTCAGAGGGAGAAAGGCTTAATAATGCACTAATTCATCTGGTTCGACTTGAGTCTCGTAGCCCCCTCCTCGATGTTCAGGCTCAGGCAGAAATGTGACAGAGGAAGGGCGGGGAAGACGGCCAGGAAATGCCTCCAAAATAAAGCTTGTTTGTAGCTGAATGAATTGGGGGCTGGGCTGTAGTGCAATATTGAACAGAGTAAATACAGATTGCTTTGTGGGGCTGTTAGCACATCTTAACAATTTCCTGCAAAATGATGATAATCCCATGAAATGAAAGTAATGAAATAATCATAGGAATCTTGTTTGCTCTGCATAATTTCCTGCGTGGAAATCTCCTGCTCCTCCAGCTGTTGCACCAGATGGATACTGGGCCTCGGCTCGATAGCCCGTTGGCTGCCACGGGTCCCCACAATAGCCCCCTCGGTGACCACCGTGACCACACACAAAGGCAGTCGTTGACCGCTGACACCGCAGACAATCAGCCCTGAGGGTCAAACGGTCCAGAGCGAAGCATCCCTCATTCAATCCGCACCTCACCTGAGGCTCAGCATGCCTCATAAAACCTCAATCACTGCTCTGATGTCTGGCCGAGGGGGGAGAGGATCCCGGAAAATCATTGAGCGCCACAAGAGCATCACCATAAAGTTGAGTTATGGACTCATGAAAGGCTTACAGATCATATTATCTCTTTAGAAAGTGACGGAGACTCAATAATTTGAACGGCTCCAGCTAGGCGGATGACTCAGGCAGACAAATGTTGCTACATGCAGATGATATTGATTCTTTTCATGGATCTTTTGTAGGAATAGCCCGCCTTTTAATGACAAAGAGTCGGGCATCCAAATTACTTCATCTCAAGAATCAATGACTGACATTAGAAATGAACTGCTGGACACTGGAAATGTACATTAAGTCATGCAAACTTTGAGTTTGGAATCCTACTTTACTTGTGCCTCTTGGATGGGAGGTGAAACATCTTCATGGATCTACAACCAAGTCCATTTGCCCCAGATTTAACCCTACTCAAAGAAAGACGACTGAGAACCTTCACAGACAACTTCAGTGCTTCAAGAGATCCAGATTAAGATCCAGAAGTTGCACCCTTGTTGGCCGGACGAGGATGAAACCAAAGGACTTGGACTGGATCTCCAGAAATAACCAATTTTCCAGCCACTGACTCCTTATAACGGTGCAGCTGCTGCATGAATTTCCTTCTAATCACAGTAATGGCTTTGCCCTGCACCTCTATATTGATGCTTGGCATTTGAGATATGATGAGTGCCTTAAAGCCCTGAGAAAACTACACTGTACTCGCAGGCAGGGTCTACCTATCGGCCCTATCAGCCGCTGACTCCTCAAACGGTGGGTGTGGCATGAAGGTCACTGCCTCCTGACCGCAAGGCGGATGTGCTGAGCTGGACGGCCCTCAACTCCCTCTTCCCCTCTCACCGGGCCTTTTCGCATTGCGGAGACCGGGCTAGCATCAGCCGCAAACGCTTCTGACAGAGCGCATTAGCCACGTCAGACAAAATCAGGTTCCCTGCAGACAACACCTTATTATAATGCAACGCCACAGCGGTTTTTGAGGCAAGGCAGAGCTCTCTGCTTTTGTTGCATCCGCTCTGTCGCTGTGTTTGCATATGAGCGAGTTCCAGCGCAGGATATTATGGAGAAACATTGCAGGGAATGGCTCATACAATGAAAATAACCACCGGCTGTTTTCATTAAAACATGTCAGACAGAATTAAAAGCATATTCTCACGACGAGGAGCAACACAGGCCGGTTATCAGAGCAGAGGCTGACAGAAACTCAACACGAGTTCAAGCACTTATAAAAATAGATTAATCCACCACAACTCGCATCAAATGGGTCGAATCTGCCTGAAGTGTTTTCAGGGAGATAATAGGAGCCCAATCACGGCACAGTAGTAACGAACTTCCACATGAGGCTGCAGGCTTTTCCCCTCAGGGCTCCCACCCTGTGACGCATCACACAGCCGGGCAGGTGATCTTTTGTTTGGGATCGAGATGCACGCAAAAAAAAAAAGCAAACTGTGAGTTTAAAACAAAAAAAGAAAGAAAGAAATGAAAGACAACTGTGCTGCAGGCTTTTCCCCAGTGTATAGACAATATACAGGAGCCCTATTGTGTTGTGTCTAGCTCTGCTGCTGGGAGCTGACAGGCCTCTTTAAAGCTGCAGAGCTGTCTGTACTCAGAGGCTGTCATCTATAGAAAAGCACGGGGGGACCAGAGGACGGCCGGTCAGGGCCGGGACACGGCAGGGGTACGACCAGCTGGAGCACCTGGCGTCCAGAGAAAAAAAATCAGGAGACCAGTATCTAGTCCTCGACAAGAACAAAAGCTACACTGTAAGATTAAAAAAAAAAAGACCGTAAACATATAGTAAAATATAATTCAAATAAATGTCAAACTATACATTTACTGAACTTTCAGTCTGGGTTTTACACAGAAACACTTATCTTACAGACGATTCTTGAATTATCGCGATCAAACACCTTCAAACCAGCAAGCACGTGAGATGACCGCTCACTCCTCAGCCCGTTGAGCATATATATTTAGTTACACATGGACAAGCAGTAATAGTGTACATACATACATTGCATCTTAAACTCATTAAATCACCCGTTTTTAATCCTTTAATCGTTTTATTTCAACTCTACACTCCTCAAGATAACTTCTGGAAGCGGGATGACTCAGATTTTACAGCCCGACACCACCCAGTCTGCTGTCAGAGGGATTAGGTAACAGTTTTATTTACGACACATGACTTCACACATCAGACTGTGATTTATTTGTTGGAAACAGCTGAATATTGAGCAACGTGCGAAACTAAAAAGTCAAAGCAGATCATTCACCTGCACGTCATTAAATCAAAAAAAAAAAAAATGACCTCGACGATTATGATCGCAGCCATTCGTAGCTCGTTATATCCGTCAGCACTATTTATCGCCCGTTTCCTGTTAGAGCAACTTCATTCTCATTAGTGGAAAACCAACACTCAACAAAACCGACACCTCGCTCTCTGCTGAGCAGCACAACCTGCCCAGAAACCATTGTAGCGCAGAATGAGTAACAACATGACCTCAATATTTCTAAAGTGTGTGTTTTTGTGCCTGTTTTGGGTGGTGGTGATGGTGGTGATGGTGGTGGTGGTGGTGGTGGGAGGATAATCCATGCAAAGCTCTGAATCTGAATTTCGGCTGTTGAAAGCCAATAAGGCGGTATCAAAATGAGGGCACAGTTAATTAATCATCTCGGCTTCCTTTTCATGGCCCTCCCATGACTGTCCCGGGGGCTTGTGGGAGTGTGTGTTTTGTGTGTTGTTGTGTGTGTGTGTGTGTGAGGCAGTGAAGCAGGAGGGTGGTGCAGGTTGCAGCTGGGGGATATTAGCATAAAGTAATGTGAGCCAGCAGACTGCTGAGCTCCTGTAAGCTCAGTGCAAACCTCTCAGGAGAAAACAGGAAACTACTGACACCTGCTTTATTCACTGACCACTGAGCAAAGACTGACACTGTGTTAGTCGCTGATGCTGCACTCACTAAACAAAAACTATCCTTTTTATAATATGAGTCATTAAAAATCACGTTAGTACTGAGACAGAATGTTCAAGGTAAATGTGGGCCAATTAGATCTGTGTTATCCCAATATCCAGGAATTTAGGCTTGGTGGGATCGTTAATGAGGTCATTATTCTCTCTTGGTTCGTTAGTGCTCCTCTGGTTCAGATATGTCAACGACACATGGGTCAAAATTAAGACCCAGGAAGTCCAAACATTCACAGAACACATCGACTCAGTGGAACATCGAGTTTCATGAGGGGATGTTGTGAACAACAGCTTGCCTTTCTTTGACTGAGGTACACATTAATAAAGACTGGAGCCTCCATAATGGGGTGTACTGGAAAAACACAGATAAAAAAAAACAGTCAAAAGACTATCTTACAGATGTTCCTTGAATTATCACAATCAAACACCTTTAATAAAGGGACGATCAAGGCACAGTCACCCATGAACACACTGCCTTTACACTCATCAGGGTTCAATAATAAGGAGTCTGGTATCAATCGATGGTATCGATGAAAGCTAACAGACACTTAAACACACGAGGACTTTTCCTCCAACTTAAAGCTCCAGACTGATGACCTGGACGACTGAGAACGTTCACAGACTCCGCTGAGGGAAGCTCTGACATGAGATTATATACAGTAAGTATTTTAATTCATACTGTTGCACAAACAAGCATCAATCACACTGTGATTTTGGGTGCCACTGCTAATTATGCTAATTAAACTTCACAAAGACAAAGCAAAATGTTTTTCTAAAGATTTGAAACTTTTTGTTTTGTTCGTTTGTTTATTTGTTTTCCAAGATCCGTCTGCGCCACTATCCATAATTACATTTAATGTGATGCAGCTGTGTGCAGCTCATCTCTTTTGTTTGAGACGATGCAATGTGGCACAACAACGCAAACAAAAAAAAACAAGTGTGTCCGCTCAGTTCACTGTAAGTTAGGTTATTATATTTATTGCAACGGTACTATAAACCTGTATTTCTTTGGGGGGCCTTCTGCAGTCTACTTAGTTAGTTTAAACTGTGATTTGTCAGTCCATATTATGAACATCTGATATCCTGTGATCCATTTACTATCTCCAGACCAAACTTCTGTTTCTATTTGCTTTCAAATACGTCCGTTTCTCTTCAAATCTGCAGAGTTTGATGCTAATCTTCTCATTTATTTTCACCAATAACTGCTGATGTCTAATATTCTTATTTAACTGTTGCTCACAGGGATCTTCATCTGTTTCTGCCTTTAATTGAAGCACTGTACAGCATCTTGTAAAGACGTCTTTCTAAAGGCATAAAAGATCATTCAGAAATACAGAGTAGTCCTCTCAGACATCTGACTTTACCGAATCAAGCTTTTGTTGCAGCCAACCCCAAACGTTTCAGTGCTTGGCTAAGTAATTGGGATCTAAGAACCCCTAACGAATGTTCTTTGTGGTGGACATCAGGTCAATCTTTTTGCACAAAAAATCCTGCAACTCCTCTGTCCTTTGGCCTAAAGCACACAAAAGACTAAAATGTCAAAGGTTTCAAATGAACATACAATATACAGTTAAGACTTGAACCAAAAACAAAACCGTTATGAGGAACAGAAACAACATATACTGACAGAAAATGTGTTTGCTGCAAGTCCTGCCATTTTCTAACAGAAGATCTGTTGTAAATCAGTGGAAATCCCAAACAGACTGCGTGCATGGTGTTTGAAATAAAGGCCTCAGTGTCATGTCTCTCCCACGTGTGTCAGGTGAGCAGCAAACTGACATTTCAGACACTCATGAATCACCGTCACTTGGCGTCAATTGCTGCCAGGTGTGCTGTCGCATTGGATCTGACTCACAGCATTTTGGAAAGATACTGTCGGTTCACGTTGATAGTCATGTGTTTGTTCACCGAAATACATTTTAATCACTGTAATCATCCCTCCTGTCCGTACTGGCTCAACCTAACACTGTCCCATTGTCGTGTTTTTGTTTCAAACTGAAGTGTTTCCCTGTAATCGAGTCACGAGGTGACCACAGCCTGTGTCAGGAGTTAGCATGTTGAGTCGGGTGAAGCGGCACGGCCGGGAAGCGATGTGATCAGAGAAGTCATCGATCGTGACTCCTAAGTTTCTCGCTACCCTGTTAGGGGCGAGACATCAGGAGTCAGTGTAGATGTTGATCTCACGGTGTATCGTAGGTTTGGCTGGGAGGAGCAGCTGTTCAGTTTTTGAGAGGTTCAGCTGGAGGTGGAAATGACAGAAAATATTTAAATCTATCCTTTAATTTGGGGTGAATTACATGTCACGAGCAAGTTTCTGCAAGCTGATATTAAAATGAATGAAAACCCTGAAGGAACTTAGATTATACTTTAGATTATGGATTTATTATCTAATGGGTTAGAGCTTTCAAAACACCCATTTGCTCCTCTTAAAAACAGATCTGCTTCTGTTTTTTTACTGTTGCCACAGGCAGGCTGATAAGACTTTTATTTTGGCAGCATGAGCTCTGCTGGCTGGTGGATGATAAAGAAAAGGCACTTCTGGACTAAACAGACCTCAAAAGTGACGTTAACAGTGGAGGACTGGCCCTGACAAAGCTTTATCTAGATAGAATATGACGGACAGTGCAGAACGTCAGCCGTCATGCCCACATTCATGCGTAAAAGCCAAAAAAGAAAAAGACTCTTTCAGGCTGGAAAAAGGCTCAGTGGGTCAGTGTGTGAGTGCAGCTTTGGGGTTGTTGGGGGGGATTTTCTAAACGGAGCACAGGGAGCGATCTGGGCACGAGGAGCAGCGAGAGAGTGAAATAAGATGGAAAAATGCAATCATGCATCCCGGGCCTCTCCAGCTCCTCGTTGTGCACCCCCTCCTTCTCCTCCACGAGCCATTAGTCACTATCCAGCTCCTGTTAATGTAATTAGATAAAGGATATATGGAGCCTCGGAGCTCGGCGGAGACATTTGTCTGCATAATTGCGTCCATGCGGTGGCAGAGGCTAAGAACCCCTGGATTTCCACAAAACACCTCTGGCTCAATAACTCAGAAGAAATGGAGGAATGAGGGGGGGAAAGAAGGACGGAGATACTTTTTGAGACAGATTTTAAGCCTTCCAGAAGAACACAAATCTCTTTTTTCTAGCCAAATCCAGGAAGACAAAGGATCGCACATCCCTTCTTCCAAAAAGTAGAAACCAAAACAAACAGGAAGAGGTGATATGTTTAGACCTGGCTGTCATTCTCAAGTCAAAAGTCACGATCCATCTCAAACACTCGGGGTGCAGATGGCAGGCAGGTCCCCCGATTCAGACCTTCTGGAGATGTATCAGAAAACAAGCTTGCATGTAATTAGTGGCAGTCGCAGCTTGTCGGCTAGTGACCTACATATGGAGCGAGATAGCTACACCCTAGATGTACCACACAGCGAGGACTCCTGCATTACCCATACACTTCGACACGCCATGCCAGCACCAAATAATGATCTTTACTCTACTTTTAGATTCACCGATTCATCATTTAGTTGATGAAATGCAGCAGTTTGGTCCAAACAACAGTCAAAAAGCAAGAGATATTGAACTGCTCAACGATAAATCACATAAAAACACCAAATACAAGATAAACTTTCCCTTCACCAGCCGACCTCCATGCACCTCCAACCCTGGGCCACAGGCGATGTAGGTGGTTGCAGATTTGGGCACACTGGAGGGCAGCCTGATTATCACCCAGCCAGACCTACTTCCCGCTCCAGACAGCCTGCCTCCTGCCCCAGATACATCCTCGGAAAAGGGATGTTGGGACGTATGGATGGAGACTTACCACCAGCAGCTCCAGCAGGGGAACGTTTCGGATCCTCCCGTACGCTGATGCGACGTCGTGGTCTGAGAACTGGCTCATCCTCAGCCGTCCTCTCCTACCGCTCTGTTCCTCACTTCTGCCCTCGCTTGCCTTTGCTGAGTCTCAGCTGCTGCCTGCCACTGTGCGTATGTGTGCGTTTGCATTCGATGTGTGTGTGTGTGTGTTGGACTGATGATGCAGCAGGCAGTCGTGCAGCCTCGCCAGCGAAAAAAGCCTCGTCTGAATTCTCATCTCTCCTCAGCGAAGGCCACATCAGCTCTAGTCAATATTTAACCAGCGAGTCAGGTCGGATTAAATCACCTGGGCACAACCAGCTGTGGTTTGCTGCCCGTGAGAGTGTGTGAGCGTGTGTTTTTATGTGTTTATGTGTGAAGCGGCAACTGGCTGATATTTGTGCATGCGTGTAAAGACATAAAACATTAACACATGTCAGCAGAGGGGTCTAATTCAGACTCCAGAGTTGGCTGTTTCTTCTCTTTCTGCGACTCCAACACTGGCCGCTTCACTAATACTGCTGCTGCTGCCACTCGGGGAGATCTGAGGCGACGAAAACGAGGGACTTGGCAGCGAAAAGTGAGAGAAAATGTGTGTGTGTGTTCATGGCAGAGCGACAGGAGTATCAAACAGCCAATGAAAGGGCTCCTTGACATTTGCCTCAGGAGGATTTTTCCCTGTCTCACTGCGAGCTCAGCGCCTCTGTTTGACATCAAATATGCTGCATGACTCGCAAGCTCTGGCAGGAAAAGAGTGTCTCCATCCAACTACTCTGTCGATACACTTTTTCACTGGAAAGACGCTTTGATGGAGGGTGTAAAGTGGGAAGCCGGAGGTTTTATCCAATGACTTACAATTAACAAGCTAGTACAGGCCGAGTGTGACACCTGATGGCAAGCTTTTGGAGCATTTTCTGACCCCACCGCTCCGACGTTCAGAGCTTCTCCCCCTTTCTCGTAATGAAACTGCTACTTGTAACAACTACAAGCCCATGAAAACTGTTCAAACTTCATCCACTGATGAAGATCATGTGATAGGATCGAAAGCTCCAGAACAAAACGGACCTCATGGTTAGGACTTCTAAACTGCCATCAACAATGAACCCTGAATCTCATTGAAGCCAACATGGACGTCGAGTCAAGACCAACAAAAACCGAGACCAAGTCATGACCAAGACCAGTGTGTATCGAGACCGAGACAAGACCAAGACTTTGAGAGGTTGAGGGGAAGACAAACTTTCCATCCGTTGAGGAAGATCCTGTAATATGGTCAAAGGTTCATGACCTTTTGGTAATTTGACTTTTCTGTGCTCTTACCACCTCCTCTAACCAGTTTGAGGGGAAACCCCAAAGAATGAACTTTGAATCTCAGATTGCAGGTTTAGTTTCATTCACGGTGGTCTGGCCAAGTTGGCTGCACAATAGATAATAACAGTTCTCCCCTTCAAGTCGGAAAATATGGAAGTTGTTCTGGAGACATTGTCATGTTTGCTTCCTTTTATGTCTAATACGTCGTCTTTTAGAGGATCTGTGAGTCACATCACTATCTAAAGGTCTGCTAATCAGTCTAGTTGCTGTTTGACTGGGAAACAACTATTCTTAAGTGGTTTGTCCCCAAACTTCACCCTTGAAAACCTTGAGTTTGTCTTTCAATGGACACCTAGCCTTGTGAAAAACACTGTATATCAAAGGTTTTTGATCATTGTGGTCTGGTTAAGTCAACCAATTTGACTCATAGTCCAATAAACAGTAATCTTGTTCTATTAATGACTCAAAAAGGGTGGAGATGCGTCTTTCTGGTTTATTAACGCCCATATCCATTAAATGTTTCCATGCCCCACAGAGCTTCTCCCAAAAACGGGTGCATTGGAAATATCCAACTTTGTACCAGCCCAGTATCGTCAGAAACACTGTCCAAATTTCCCCTAAAATATCCACCAAAATCAAGTTTCTAAGTGGGCGTTAAAGTTGTTTTTTTGAGTGACTTTATCAGCATGTCTGCTAGTTGTTCCAGTTCCCATCAGGCCAAGCGGAAATGATTGGTTTCATTGGAACATTTCCAGACTTAACAGTAAGTCTTGCACCAAATACAGATCATTGCGAGATCAGTTTGGCCTCAAAAGTCTTGTGTGACCATCGAGGGCCCAACGGAGTTTAAGCCCGCAATTTGAGCATCTTGATGAGTCATCGATGCAGCAAACCTCAAATATGAATAATCTGCCTCTATGACCTACATTCATTCTGTTTTCTCTTGCAGAGAATTGAGCACATGACCTGCGGCGATCACCGTGATTGATGGGAGCTGAGTGACAGGTGGTGCTCCTGCGCAGACGGAGATTACAAACTCATCAGTCAACAGGCGCCCAGGCAAGCCTCGCTGAGGAATTTATGACATCAGGCACAGTAGCTTCACACTGGTCAGGTTGTTTGTAACAGACTTGAGGTGATGCAGGTGTAAAATCAGCCTTGAACGCATTCCTGTCAGTGACTAATGGTTTTCCATTGAAGCAGGTTACACTGGCGTCATGAAGCCTCCATTAAGTACAAGCCAACTTTCACAACTTGTTTGAAGACGCTAAACTATGCAGAAGACATAATGAACATTTTATCACTGAAATGAGTGACCACGTCTGTAAAATAAAGAAATGCATCCGACTTGAGGATGCTTCATTTGTCAGTGAGAAGACACTAATAACCTTCTAATCATTCGGGTCTGGGATGGAAAGAAAATTGAATCTGGGCTCGAGTGAGTGACTATTTTGGTAATGCATCTTTAGCAAATGAGACAGTCCATTTGTCAAAGCTTCAATTAGATTAATGGTGAAATAATATCAATATAATATAACAAATTATGGGCAATTATTGTGGTTTGGAATAAAACTACACAGAGGCAGAAATGACTAAATAATTCACATCATTTGTCAAATTCTGTGCAAATTACAAGGAAGCCAAATTCCTAAGGAGTTGCGTCAATGCAAGCAAGAATGTGCCAAGCAAAAATAAAAGCAGGTTTCGGCCCACTGAACCATTTAAGTTTAACCTCTAGCCCTTTAAAATCAAAGAGGTCACCAGGTGCCAGGAAGCACCACCCCTCTACGTGAACACCTGGTAGGAACTCACCACACGAGCTCGACCAGTGCAGCATCAATTTCCCTGGAAGGCATTTATTCTGAACATGTGCAGCATTCAACCTCCCATACAGACATGCGGAAATGCTCATATGTTGCCTTCAGTCAATCTGTATCAAAGCAAACAAGCAAGGCCTTGAGCACTTAGGTGCAGCCATACATCAAGTATTAGTTTTAAAGTGGTTTCTGTATGTATTTACTCAGCGGTTGGAGCTAATGCAGAAACATGTAAATATTTCTGGGCAGGAAGAGATTCTAGGATCGCCGTGGCACTTCCCAGACCACCAACCGACACAGAGCCCGATGCAACGGCTGAATTTGGGGTCAGATTTTAACATTAAGGAAGCTAAAGACCTCAATTTCTGCTAAGTACATTGTTTTTTAGTCTTGAGAGTGAAAAAGCAAGAACTCTCATGTCTTCCTGTATGAAAACATTAATGGAAATGTGCCCAAAAAGAAAAAGAAATAGAGGAAAAAGCTAAATTTTGAGGATGTTGTGGGTAGAAAGATGAAGGCAACAAGCCCCCAAAACTGCTATGTGATGTTTATGGTCAAAATAAGCTTATAAAAGTGTCTACATACGGTGTGTTCAGGTACCATACTCAGTGTAGGTCACCCACTCCCTGTTTTGAGCCTACAATGTCTAAAACTGAAGACAGCACAAACACATCTTGGATCGCAGTCATGCACGTGAGGAAAACTGTAATATCAGGCGATAATTGTCTGTGGTTTTGTTACTACAAGCGTCCCCCTTTCATGTGATCCACTGTTTTGCCCAACAGCTCAACAATCAGACTGTGTGTCCCCGCTTTAAAAACCCCACAAAGATGGGTAAACCCAACAAAAAGCCCGGTTCCCCCTCCACATTTTTAGCTCTGGTCTGAGAAAACCCAGCATGAAAGAGCTCTCTCAGATCCCAGCTGAGGGTTTGGCTCGGCGCCTGATGAGGAGGATGTGATCGCAGGGCGGCCTCTATGCAGAAGAATAGACAGGACGCGCTTACCACCAACGCACCACCGCACCGCCTTTACCCCCTTCTGCCTCTCACACCCACACCCAGCCTGCCAGAAGGCGGTAGAGGGAGCCCGTCCCGCCCCAGCTGTGGAGGTGAGGAGGTGGGCTTCACAGTGCTGACAGATGCAGCCCCTCCTCAGCCTCTGCCTCTCGCCTGTACACTGGGGTCTTAATCTGCACGTCCAATCCTGTTAGCTGCCCTCTGCCAGTTTGCTCAAACTCAAACCTGGGGTGCCAACGTTGGACCCAAAGATGGCGCATCGTCCGCATACGATAAAACGTCCCTCGAGATGGAGGAGCTTCCACGCCAGGTGGACAGAGTTAACACCCCAGGATAAGCTTTGCAGTGTTTGGATCATGTTTCAAGTTTCTCTGCTGAGACAGGCCCTCGATTTCAACACAGTGAACCGGGAGAATAACACACATCTGTCAACACATGTCAACACAAAAATCATGCATACACTGCACGCTAACTGTCCTCGTGTTAATAAAAGATATGTGCTGTAATATGTAGGATTACTTGTTGATGAGAAACAAGGTTTAAACCTCTTAAACAGCTCTTAGAAAGCCAAAAACTCATATTTACAGACACGTCTGACTCAGAGTCAGTTCACTTTAATGATTTCAAACATGACCTAAACCATTTTTATTTGGTGGTATTGTAAAAGTCAAACTTCCACATGCTGGGAGAGGCCGGCGGAGCCTTCTGAACGGTGCCACAAGATTTGTTCATTTCCACTTTTTTGTTGTGCGGTTTCAATAATTTATTGGCTTTGGGGGACATTAATTGCATTTTCTGTCGCCGGCTGCTGGTTGTTGTGGTAACACAACACGCTTTGTGACTCGACAGCGTCAACGACAGCATAAAGAATGGTCGGCGTATCCGTGACGTCACCCACAAGTTTAATATTTCTGCTCTCTTTAAAGGATGTTTGATTTAACGGAGACAAAGGCGAATGTGAACATCTGATCTAATCGAGCTCAACAGCAACATATTTAACTTTGTGAGTCTTTTATCCAGACAAACCTCCACTTGAACATTTTTGAGGACGCGGAGTGGTTTGATGCAGCGTGGAGATAACAGCGGCACATAGAGCGAGGACTGTCTTCTCTTTGTGCCTCTGAAAAGGCCTCTCTGTTCGCGGCACCGGGCTCCTTTTTGAGGGGGAAACCACAAGAGTGAATAGAGATCAGTGCTAAAGCGCTAATGTTTGGAGAACGACGCATGTGACTGCGACCACACGCGGGACCCGGTATCAACTCTGATCTCCTTCATGGCGGGCCCTCGACTCAACTGGCACAAAGGACGGTCTGATGGAACGAGGGAAAATGGACGTCCAATTATAAGAGAGTTGGCATAAAACCTCCTCAATTAGTTTGGAACACGTCCAAAAGCTTCTTCTTTTATTTACCGACTGATTATAAATGTGTCTTTGATTGAGCGACGAGTGATAAACTTAGTCAGTGGAGATAACAGTGTGTCAACGTCAGCCAATGTTCAGCAGGCCAATGAAGTGAAGTTCATGCATTTAGCATGAATCACCACTGAAGCGTGTAACACACACGCAACTTGTGACATGGGTCAGAGATTTCAGCTCACATTAGCCCACATCAGGCAGGGAATATGGTTCACATGCTGAGCTGTGAATAAGCAGGTCAGCTGGCATCCAGAGCAGGAAAAGTGGAGATCTTTGTTGGTTAGTCACCTGAAATAAACCTCAAAACTCCGCGTACGACTCTACTTCACTTCAAGTGTTGTGATCGAGGAAACGACGGAGGCATTTAGCTCCACATGTGATGCCAAGATCCATAAAATATGATATAATTGCCCCAATAAAAACACATGCTAGGTATTCGCGGGGGACTGCCAAAGCTCATTACTTGGAGGCTGGAAAAACAGACGAGTGGCTCGCATCAAAACAGCCTGAACAATTATTAAACCAATTTAACAAGCGGATGGAGGCCGCTTAGTCTTATCCACAGCAGCGTGTGGTTGGGGGAAGACTGGAGTCTGGAGGGAGAAGCCAACGTTGTAATCGCTCCTCTGTGGGCTTGTGAAAAGACGAGACGTTTCCCATGAGACAAGAGGAGGAAAAAAAACTCTCAAAATGTCCCAGAGTTTGCTGGGTTCCCACAAGCCCACCGTGGGCCCCGTGGCTACCCACACTGTGAGCCCAGGTATGCACGGTATGCCACCTGCACACCGAGGGAACTGACAGAGGCACCCCTGCTGAGAAACTTCATTTGTAGACTTGAGATGAAGTGTGAGAGAGAGGAAGAGGGACGTGGTGTAAATCTTTCTACGTGACTGGCTTCAACCCCAAATTGTCCAATCAGCCTCAAGCCTCAGAACCGCACCAGTTCCTCAAGAATCAAGCTGACACACCGAGCAAGCACCCAGCTCGGCATCCATGGCGTGAGAACCGGGGGCCCCACACTGAGGACGGCATTGTCGGTGGATTTCTACTGTATAATTACACTCAATTAGTTTGAGCTGCTCAGTAATAATATCAAAACTCTCGATGTGGGAGCCAATCAGATTAGAGCGAGGATTTCTTCCCATACAGCTCCGGAGCGTTCTCCCCTGCTTAGTTTTATGTATCAACCAGGGCTGACGGAGAAAGGAGAAGCTCATTTGTCTGTTTTTGGAGCTTGTTTCTCGCCAGTGGCACACAGGCCGTCAAAACAAGTTGCAGCCTGATATAACAGCACGTAAAAATGACTTTATATGAGGAAGAGGCGGAGGGGGTTTGACAAAAGCCAGGGGGATTTAGCTAAAACCCAAATACTTTGGAGATAAACAGGAAAGCACTACCACATGCTGTTTATTCAATACAACTCACAACTATGCAGCGAGTGTTTAATCAGTAATGTGGAGCACTTGATTATTAACCCTCCCCTGCAGAGTGTTTTCAATTTGGCCTTTTGTTATCAATTATCTCGGAGCATGATTGCACCGCTGCACACGTTATAAATGTAGGCAGGGAAGAAAAGGGTGTGGAAGAAAAAATAAGGACATGCTCTCACTAATTTAGGCTTCCTCGGGTTGATGAGTTTGACTTCAGTTTGAGGAAATGCATCACGAGGCTCTTTTGTTTGACAGGAATGAGACATTTAGCAGACAAAGATGAAGAGAGGTGTGTTTTAGGGTATCCAGTGTGGTCTGAGTGTGTGACAGGACATTCATCACGTCCACTCCAACCAGCAATCACAAAGTCTGAACTGTCAAAGCGTCTTCAGGTGATTACACACCGCTTCAGACGTCCTGTTTAGCCAGTTTAGCCGGACCTTTCATCTCCGATTGGGCCAAACTTTGTAACTTTCCAAAAACCACAATCTGACACCAGGGCCGCATTCACACAGGTGTGAAAATGGGCTGAGCTCCAAACCGCTCTGCAACTGCAGAACCACACCAACCACTTCTGTGTTGACTGTGACAGAGGCGTGGTGGCTTCACCAAAAGACATGACCTGATTAGATCTGAAGCAACAGGAAGGACGGATATACACAGAGTGATAAACCTCCACATTAAAATGACCAAAGGCAGTATAAAGAGTGGACAGTCTGTGACGTCCCCCATCAGTTTCTGAAGAAGCACTGGAAAGCTCAGTGTGGTGGCTGTTGCAGTTGCCATGTTAGCAGGAACTGCAGTTTCTCCTCAATCCTGATGATTTATCAACATTAACCTCCATGTAAACTGAATTAAACCCCTGTGATAGCCTCCACTGTATAGGACAGACCCCTGACAGAGCTTCTGCCATGACCTACTTAAAGCTGGCTGGCAGCAGCTCACAGATCGTCCACAGCCATCGGGCTCACCGTGCATGACGAAGAGTCTCATCCGCAGGCGGGCATCGAATGATAAAAATAAATAGAGCCACAGAATCAACCCAGCAACACGGCTTCGGTTATGTAATGCAAACGGTGCCCCAGTTACTCGCTAACAGAGCGTTGCTGCATCCACTGTTACTCTGGGCCATCCCAGATTAGTTGGTGCAACTAGACCTACATCCTGTGACAGCGCTGTATTGAAACGCATCAATAAGACGCTGATGACACTGCAGAGACATGAAGTCTGAGCAGCTTTGGAGCAAACACACCCAGCCCAGAAAAATTCCCTTAAACCTAGCCTGCGTACATTGAGGAAACATATGCCGGCTCGATGTATTATGCATGTGTGAGGTGGCGGTCCTGACTGACATTTAAGCCCTATGTTCGCCAAATTACCCATAGACGATTGATAGGAGCTTTGTATGAAGCTAGGTCATGTAATCCATCCAAAGAAGAGCAGACATAAATATTTTACCTGCTCCTCGGCTGACATATGGTATTTTGTCTCCATGTCTGTGCGCTAGTGTGAGCTGAAAATCTGTCAGGGGGGCGTCCCCAGTGGAAAACCATCATCCTAACAGGCCGTGAAACACTTCACCTAAAATGTGTGAAAGCGACAAAACAAGGCCGACCATTTTCTGGTAATCCTCCGAAAAAAAAAAAAAAAAAGGGTGACAACCTAGCAACAGAGCTGAGTAGAGCATCTGTCAGAATGCCGTCATCTGCCCGGGTCATGCACAACGTTACGCAGACGTTCCTGTGTTATGTAAATTCAAACTGGACTGAACCGGCTCACAGGTGACACGGAGGGTCTGACGGCATGTCCAAAACGGCCTCTTGTGTTTTCTCAGATGCCTGAAAAAATAAATGTATCGGAGGCTCATATCCTCCCAGGAAAAGGAGTGTTTACAGGACTTACTGGGTTTATCTGTGCCAGGGCCACGAGGGCCACGAGGGCCCAGAGATATCATGTCCCCCATCAGCACTGGACGGAAGAGCCAGAGTTCAGAGGCAGTGCCCTAAACTAATGACCTCTGTCCAAACACTGTAAAAACAGAAGAAATGCTTCTTTTGATGAGTTTAAATCATGAGTTTCATGGTGTGCAGAGATTCTACGGCTCATGAATGTGCCCTTCTTAACACCTAGAAAGATATACTTCCCGCTGATGACCCGGGAAGCTGAGCTGCTGTTTGAACAACAAAATGTTGGATGGCTCAAAACTTCTTACAACTCAGTGAGATTTTACTGTTCACCCGTCCACAAACCTTGGTCCGTTGTCCTTGGCCAGAAATCTAAATATACTGTTCGATTCAGACCTCAGCTTCCAACCACGATAAACTTGTCCAGTCATGCTTGAACCAGCTCCAGTATCAAACCCACGCTCCCACAGTCCAACCTTGGGAAAATAATCCACACCTTTACACCTCCAACAAGTCCACAACTCAGCAGCTAGCACAGACGACATTACATCACACCAATTTTAGCCTCTCTCCATTGATTAAAATTTTGCTGATCACTTTTAAAGCCTGTCAGGATCCCGAACTATGCTAGCAGCATGTTAACCCCGTACAAGCCAGTTTGCAGCCTCACGGCAAAATTAGGTTGCTGGAGCTAATCACAGCTGTTCTCGTCAATGTTTCAAACCCGACCAGAAGCATCCAGAAGTATATAAAGCAACTACATCTATTTAATCAAACAAGGGGACAAACTACTGCTACACCAAACAAAAGCCACTTTTCATGGTTGCCCATGCTACAGAATCAAATCTGCACACTGCCACCAGATCTATGTTGGACCTTTACCAAAATGCTCCAGGCTTCCTCGTGTCCCACTATTAAAACAACCCGTATGCTCCTGCTGCCCCCGAGTGAGAGTAAATCAAGAGCTGGGGTGGAAAGAGGAAGACGACGAAGACAAAGAGACAGATTTCAAAGAGGAAGTGAGCGAGAGAAAGTCAAACGAGTGCACAAGGAACGGAAAAAAGCATGCATGGATAGCCGAGCGTGTTGAATCATAAACCCATATCACAAATATGACCTACTTTCAGCCGCACACCGAGTCAGGCCACCGTGTATCCAATTAAAGTAATTCAAGCTGCAGCAAATCTATCAACCAACAGCTATTAATGATAGTGATATAATACTCCTTTATGAATCACCCACGCGGCGGATAAGAAACAGAACAAACCACATCACAGTGATCATCCACTGTGTCAGCGAGTTACACATTCACAAAGCTCAAACAGTGTGGATGAATTATAAATTAAGCAGACTGCAGCAGCAGGAGATGATTCGAGCGTGTCGCTCCACTTCTGGATTCACTCTCATGTCGCAGTTTGAAATGATCGACAGACTTCGATGTTTGTCTCCCGAATCAAACAAAAAAGTCAACATCAAGATGTTTTTTATGTTGGTAGATCAATTTTTTATGTTCTGCAGACTGAAGATGTTATTTTGGGACGAGTTTTTAAGATTTAGTTCATTGGTTTTTCTATGTTAAGTCAATCTAGTCGGTGCGGTAATGACTGGACAACTGAATATATGAGCATTGCTTGGGATTAAAGAGTTTGTGAATGTTATGGAAGGTTATGGACCAAGACTTTATGTTTTTGCACCTCCCCGTAGTCCCCTCCATGTTCACTAATGTGTCGCCTGCTTCCTGATGGTGCTTGGGAGAGTACTCCTATTGGTATTGGAATTTAGCTGTGAGGCCATCATAAGATGTATTTAACACAAATAAAGGGCCAAACAGACACAAACAGACAGTGCAGTGTTTTCATTTAAGTGCTGAGGCTTCTTCCATGTCAGCAGTGGGTTAGGAAGGTCAGCAGCAAGTCATAAAGTCAACCAGGTCAAGTCAATAAAGTATGTTGACGTCGTTCGGCTTCATTAAAGCCTCGTGGTCATCAATAAACTCCACCATAAACAACAAAACGACTCCAGAAGTCAGCTTTAACTGTATATTACTTAATGGTTTTACAGTGTTTAAAGGTGGATTTCCTTTGAAGAAATGCGCTTTTATAATTAGTTACACTGAGCGTGTTTCCTCTATCAGAATGCTCTCTGGTGCAGTGACTGCACTGTATGCACTAAGGGGGGTTCAAGCTTCTTCACTGCCATGCAGACACAACACAGCAGCCGCTATATGGCCGCACTTGACATTCCAAAGAGGCACTTGCAAGCAGATTCACCTTCAGTTAACCCTGAGCCAAAACAAGTTTCCACTCCTGTGATTTGCAAAGAAGGGCCCCGGCATAAGAGATAAGCCTGTCAATCAACCTCCGGGGGCCCAAGGCGCGTTTCACAAACAGTCACAGGAGGCTGTTTTTTTTCCTCTCGCTGCTGCTTTGACACGTGGATGTGTGTGTTGAATCTCAGGGTGTCCGATTGAAACGCAAGGTTCTAACATGAAGACAGTGGATCTGAACACAGGAAGTGAGTCATTTGTCATTCCCAACCGATGGAATAAACAAAACACAGAGTGCTGAGATAGCATGAGCTGTTTTAGCCACTTTGTTAAAAGGCGCCGCCTGCAGAAACTCAAGAAATGCTTCAAAACAAACCAAAGACGATAACTTCAGATATCTGTTTGGTGCCAAAGTTACAAGAAACTTATTCCCAAATGTTTACTTTTGGGAAATAGACTCAAAATAAAGACCCTGTTTCCTGACAAAGTGACCAATCCAGCCGGCCGTGTGTTGAGGATTGACTTACCGGTACGCTGCTGTCAAGAGACAATCTCTTTAAGTGCTCCCTCCTCTCCAGGTGTCTGTTCATTGCCCTTCTGCCCTGCAGCGATTCACACACCTGGGAAGCCCTGCAGGGTGGGGAAAAAGGGGGAGGAGTGGAGGGAGGACAGAGGGAGAAAGTCAACAAAGAGCACTTCATGTCCGGTAGGTCGCGTTTCACACTGTCGGAAGGGCTTTCACCTTTTACAGGAGATCAGAGTCCAGCTGCAGAGGCAGACGTGGTTACAGCAGCATTTCTTTCAGTTTCTATTGCAGCGTCTGAGCGGAAGTGTCGACCTCTCCTTAGGCCTGACAGGACTCTAGTTCTAGATCTTCCCGCTTGCTCTCGGTGTCACCCAGGCATCCCACCCTCCAACCCTGATGCTTCGCTCCCTTTGTTTTTCTAGGCCTCTCCAAACAGAGCTGGGAACCAGTCCGACCTGGCCTGGCTGAGGCCACAGCAGAAGATAAACACTTCACTTCACGCATACTACTCCTTTACAAAGAGCCCCGGGCTTTAGACTCACTGTTGTGGCGCAAAGAGTAAGCACACTACTTCCTCGTTGGTGAAGACAGGGGTCAAAGGTCGGCTGATGGACGCCTCGGGGTCAGAGACCTTTCTGTGCAACATAACTTGATGTACTGTGTGCATGTATGCATGGATAAACCTTGGATGTAACAAAGAGATAACACTTTCACACCCATGTTAAAGCACGGCATGTAAATCAGGCAAATTATGGGAAGTTGTCATTTTATTTAGAGAACCAGAATAAACTGGACACAAAGACCGCAGTACAAAAATAAAATGTATTGTCAAAATTTATATAAGATACAGGTCTCTAGAGGGAGTAAATTATATAATACATAAATCAAATCAACCATTAAATAATTAAAGAGAACAAACATGGAACTAGACTGCATGACCAAGTGGGTTGTTCTGCATGAAGAGGATGTCGTCACAAACACGTAGGCAAATTATGACTGTTGTTATGGCGAGACAACAACAAAGGTACGAACCCTGTCGCGTTACACCACAACGTGACGACATTAAAGAAGAAACACAGAGCTGGCTGGTGGACAGAGGTGAGGGAGAGACTTGGTCTGCATAGCCCGCGCTCCGCTCTCCTGAGCGCACCAGCCCACACGTGCTGACCGAGTCAGAAAGTTCAGGGTGGGAGAGAGAGTGAGCGCTGGGGGAACTGGGGATGACCATGCGTCCATAGCCAGGTGACCGTCTTCCAAGAGAAGACGTTTCGGAGAAGCCATGCAGTTATCAGCCACCAGACATGGAGCCCGGACGGTCCATCCGGTGAGCGTGTCGGATCAGTCCCACACCTCCGCCGGCGTCTTCCAGGTGTGCTAAATTAGCAATTCCAGCCTCGCGCCAACCGACGGGACCGGAGGTGACGTCACCGTAACCATGGCGACAGCTGCGCATCGCATGTCAACCAACCAGCTCCAAACAAAACAAAAGAAACGAAAGAGAGACCTAACCCATCCGTAACACTATCATCACGACACACAAACCAAGTGGAAGTCAACACTCAGTTTGCCTGTTCAAACTGAAGTGACTCAAACGACAGAGCACACATGCACAGTGGCTGCACGACCACTCAGTCCCCCTTTAAGATGGCAGAAAAATAAAGCAAACGCATCTTTAAAAGTATCTTTGTTGGAAACTAAAAGCAACAGAAACATTAATACACCAAAGAAAACCAGACATGACTGGAGAAATAATGTCAATTTGTGTTTAAGGGACTAAAACTATTTTAAATGATCTCTTGTGTGTACCCGTTTCCTGGCTGATGTGCTTAAACAGTCATTCCCAGACATGGTCCTGTAGTTTCAATATTAAAAGTTTCAAATCAAACTCCAAACAAAGGCTGCTCTCCCAGGTGTGTCAGTGCAGGAAGAAGAGCCCAGGTGAGCTTCCCTGCCCTTTTTATAGATTCTGCCCCTTAGCCTGCTCTTAGGGCTGGACTTACTGTTACCCTGCTGCATGCTTAAAGGTCCAGTGTGTAAGATTAAAATGGAATATATTATGCAAATTTATGTTTTCGTTAGCGTACATCACCTTTTAGTTCTGTTAGAATGAGACTTTTATACCTACAGATGGAGTTCACCATGTTTAACCGCCATGTTTCTACGGAGGCCCAGAATGAACAAACTAAACACCGGCTGCAAACAGAGAGTTTCACTTTTTTCACCTGTCTCACAGCGACTGTAGTTTCTACTATGTGCTGGAAGGGTGAAGCGGGGTGGCTGCGAACTACACAATTAGACGCCACTAAATCCTACACACCTTGATGAATGAATGAATCGAGGTGTTTATGTCCATAAGTTCAGAGTTTATTCCCTTGTTTAGTTAACTACCTTCACTGATATCATGGTTACTAAAATCCAACAACTTTTTCGGCTCACTTATGTTTACCTGCCTCACAAACTTACGTATGCAACCAAACAGCATCCCAAAGCTGCTCCTACATCCGCTGCAGGCTGTATCTGTTACACCCCGTCTGAAGCTTCAGCAGCGTGACTGCGCTTGTCAAACATCCGCACACATCAACATGACACGTTACATCCACCGCCAATCTGGTGAGTCCAAACTTATTGACATGAAGCCGCAAACTTTCAGACTGCATGCATGATCAGACGTTCTCATCCAGAACTGATTGTATATGTCTGTCTTCATCTGCCCCACTTCTGAATACCCTTGGGTCAGCCTATCTATAGAGCAGGAAGTTTCCCAATCAGTGAACAGGATGTGAAATGCAATGTCTTTAATGACACAGAAACATCAGACTCCCGCCTCTCTCTCTCCCGCCTGGCTTTGTAATGACTAATTGTGCAAGTCTATTGCATCAGATGATATACTCTGCTCTATGTTTAGATTGCATTTCATTTTGGTCCCTTTCCGCTGGAGATTAGGAGAGGAAGTAAAGCCCCACGGCTTCCCTCGGATACAGAGATAGTGGGGGAGTTTATAGGAAATTGAGAGTAAATGATTAAAATGGATTATAGCAGTGCCTGATTGAGCCAAGCAGACTTAGAAAACACTGACACCATTTTCCTCAGGGTATAGAAAGTGCGAGGGATGAGGTAGTGGGTGGATCGGAAGTGATAAAGATTAAGCAAACACATTAAAAGGCAGATATCAGGGGGCATGCAGATAAAGGTCAGCCGATAAAAACATGAGAAATCTGCTGCCACTGACAGTTAAACAAACCAAATCTGTGTTTGCACTCTGTGCCAGTCAGAGCCAATGCATGTTTAAAGAGCATTGCACAAACTGCTAAAACACATTAAATTATAAATAGTCTCACACTGTTTGGACGTAATAAAGCAAACATCAATCTCTGCTTTAAACTTCTGAGTTTGGCTGAGAAAAGCCAGATCAGATAAAGATACTGTGACATGACGACGACAAAATATTAAAGAAATGTTCTCAAGATAATAAACTCTGCACACTCTTCATATCTTCAATGAAAAACTATGAAAGATCTTGCTCAGTGAAAAGAATCTGCACGTCTTCATGAGATATCTGATTGGGATAACCACTAACACCATAGTTAGCCAGGCTGCGCTATTTTCTCTGCATTGTCCTGTTGATTCCACGTATTGTGAACCATTTTGTTCAATAAAGCTCGTTCAATAAGCTTGCTAATGGACTGACTCTGATGCTAAGATGCTAATAAGTTAGGTATTTGTGCCATCGCTCTTTTCAGGAGAGGTTTAGACTCCGACACAGGAGGTTAAATTAAAAGTAAGCGTTGCAGATAAGCAACAATTGCTTCCTACATGTCTCTGACTCTCACTCTAAGAGCAGGTGAAGGGGCGGAGTCTATAAAAAGGGCAGAGAAGCTCACCTGGGCCTTTTTTCCTGCACTGAGACACACAAGAGATATTTTAAAATAGTTTTTAGTCCCTTAAACACAAAAGGGTTAAAAAAAAGTTATTTCTGAATGTAGACTCCAGTCATGTTTACAGCCTGGTACAAAAAACAGTTTTGGTCTCTATAGCTAATTTCCCCGTTCATGACAACTGTACTGAGGGTGAATTTTTATAGAACTCACCTGTTCAGATTATATTAAGGCTTAAAGTTATGCAGAATTAAGAGCGTGTCTTTGCTTTGGTTTTACTGGACTGCAAAGAGCACGTGTTGATGCCTCAGTATTTTTCTGAGGAACTTGAGACGTTTATTCCTCGGCCATCAAATATGATTTACAGAACTGGAGATCAACATCTCATCTGTTAAGTATTCACCGAGGCAGAACCGGCGTTCATGGAAGCATGGACTTCTGACCAGCTGTCGAAAGCTGACGTCTGTAAAAAAGCAGTGCCACGGCCAATTTTCCTCAGCCAACAAACTTGTTGACTGTCCACACGTTGTTCATATCAGTCATGTTTCTTGGTTTGGCCGTGACAAAAGCTATTTTAAACACGCAGCGCTTTAACGAGAACTGGTTTGGTGACTAACTAGTGATTCAAAGATTAAAGTTAAAGAGCTTTAAACGCTCCTTTGTCCACGTTTATGACGACCCAAGCACCTCTCTGCAACCGCAACCCATTCAGGACTGTTCTCCCTCCCTCAAGTCTCTGTGATTTACACCAAAAGCAATTACCGATATGTTAAAGCGGTTCAGTGTTGACCTACGCGGAGCGACACGCGTCGACGCCTGTACTCCACACACACACACACACACACACACACACACACACACACACACACACTCACGGCCCCCAGCCGGCCATCATCCAGCCAGTCGGCAAGCCCAGCCAGTGGGGTGGAAAGGATATAATCAAAGGAGGCCAGGAGGACGCTGACATCTGGGAGTCTTTGTGCTGTAGGCCTAATTAGATGCCAGGGTGAGGAAGGGAGGAGGTGCGGTGGGATAGTGTGTGTCCATGTGTGTGTGAGCTTGTTTGAGGTGGGGATGGATGGAGGAGGAGGAGGGGGAGGCTCTCTTTTTTAACATCTGCTCCAGAAACAAGGGAGGACCCAGCTGAGGTCGCAGACAGCTCCAAACTACAACAGGGATAATGTGAGGGGATAACAGCTTAATGATAACACTTACAGCCCATTGAGAGATCGCTGCACTGAAAACAGACTTGTGGATAAATGGTGATAATAAGCCCAGATTGTCCATGAATATGGATTGTCATGGCTCAGATTTGATACTGTTCCTTTGTAAGCTGAGGAGAATTAGGCAGCTGTGCACTTCAAGTGCAATCAGCGGCCTTTTACTGCCGCAATAATCTTATACATACATACAGTAAAGGTCCACCCTCTGGCTTTTGACTCAGAAGTGTTGCCAAAAGTGACAATAGCGCCCTTTGTACCCATACAGTCAGGCGTTCACCCACACATATTCTCATTTCACGCTGTGCAAAGAGTAAGACATCTTTGTCGTGATAAGCTCAAATAGATATCGAGTGGGAGAAGTGTGCCGCTTGAACTTTGTCCCTTTTCTCATGAAACAAGCCCTTTCATTGAGGAATAATTACAGAGGAATTCACAATAAAAGAATGTGTTCACTTCAAACATCACTTACTGACTCAGTCACGGGTTATACATTAAACTATATGATGAAGCGTGGCCATCTGGAGAGGTTAGAGCTAAAGATTTGAGAGATGGGTGCATACAAACCTTGTGAAAACTCGGACTTGTGATCAATACCAACCCTAAAGAGAGAGCAGGAAGTGCCAGGGCCTGAAAATGGATGGTGCAGAGGATTGGATGTTGATTAGTGCACCCCCCTTTTGCCCCAGGAACCAATTCATTAAGTCTCCATGACTTGAATGAGGAGGGGGGGATAGAAACAGGGTCATCCCCCACGGTACAGAGCCCAGATCTCTCTTCTGAATGATGAGGAGAAGAATGAATGACTGGGAAGATTATACGTTTGAGTCTCGCTTTTAATACGCTGGAAGTGGGAGGGGACGTTGGAGGGAGGAGGAGGAGGAGGATGGGGGTGCTATTACTTTCCATTCATTGAGGAGAAAATTGAAGCATGCATGTGTCTGATGTGGGGTTTAATGTGCACACACAGAGAAGAGAGGTCCATCTGTATTCGAGCAGCACAGATGGTCTCGGATGTTTTGAGTCCCCTCTGCTGGCCGGCCTGCCCGGTCCTGCCTCTGCATGTGTCCCGGTACAGTTGGCACGACCAACTGTGGCCGCCTGGCACCGCCTAACGTGGAATTACTGCGTCTGAACAATAAGCCGTGTTTTACACTGGTGTGTTGTTGTTTGTACTGTCAGCAAACCAATCATTAAGCTCAATGTTTCCACACTGTAAAAAAACAAAAAAAACAAACAGTTCTTTTTTCAGTAAAAAACTGGCAGCTGTCTTGCCATTAAATATTAAATATTAAATATTAAATATTGTTTTACTGTAAACTGTAAAAAAAACAAAAAAAAACAAAAAAAAAAACTAACTAGCAGCTGTGGCTGACAGATTTTTACTGTAAAACAAGTTTTTTTTCCATCAAAAGAAACACTGTTTTGCCATATAAATGATATGAAAATATAGTATCAATGCCGTATAAAATAAAGGTTTTCCCATTAAATATGACAATGTTTTACTGTAACTGCTATACTATAATAAATGCGATATAACTTTTTCTAATATTACGGTAAAAGGATGTGTGTTTTATTCCATATGTTAGCATAAGTTTTGTCCATCAAAAGAAAACATATAAATGTTGCATTATTATAGGTTTTGGCATTAAACATTACAGTGTTTTACTGTACAATCAATGTCTAACATAAAATACGACTTTATTCTGTATAAATCCCCTTAAAATGCTGCGTAAATAAAGGTTTTGCCATGAAATATGACTGTGTGTGCTCATCAGTGTTTAAACCATGCTGGTAATGACAACAAGGTTATATTCTAAGTATTTATCACATGGGTGTGAAAATGAGAGGCTAACTGTCAAGGCTACTAGGTCAATTTAACAGTCTCATTAAAATGAATGTTGATGCTGCAAGTCAGGGAGTATCCTTATCAACAATTTACTGACTTATGTAACTGTGATTACGTTCTCGTTGGAGAGATTTAATCAAGACAAGGCCGAACACGCACACATCTTATCGGTTTTAAGATCACGCTGCATGAGCTCGTGTCTGTCAGGTATTTAAACAGATTATTAGGGGAAGTATGGACATGTAACACCGACGTTATGATCCTCAGGTAAGAACAGAAGCTCTGTACACGTTTGTTTGTCTTTAGTTTACAATGAAAACCCAAGGACGGCCTAAACATTGCTGAATAAACAATCTTCGAACACAATGTGAGTGAGTGCAGCTGTTGAGTGCGTGTGAACCATTGACAGTATAGAGAATGAAGAATAAAAATTGGTAAAGACGTGGATCAGCGGTGGACCTGAGGCGGGCTGAATGACGCCTGGTTGCTCAAACAAGCCATCTGTAACGACACCCACCTGTCAATCAAAGTGTCCACGCTCTTAATCCTGCATAACTTTCAGCCTTAATATAATCTGAACAGGTAAGTTGTAGAAAAATTCACCCTCAGTACAGTTGTCATGAATGGGGAAATTAGCTATAGAGACCAAAACTGTTTTTTGTACCAGGCTGTAAACATGTTTATTTCATGTTTATTATGGAGACTGACTCACTTCTGGAGCCAGCCTCAAGTGGACGACAAGAGCAACTGCTGTCCAAAAAGGCAAATTAATCTCAAACAATAGTGCAAAAACAAAAATTATCATCACATAAAGCAGCAAATTCTTGATTTTTAGAAGCTTAAAGTGGCTAATTTGCATTAAAAAATGTCTTATTGTCCATCAGGGCTGCAATCCTTCTAAGTCAGGGACGACATGAGCGAGGGAGTTGAGTTTGCTCATTATGCTTTAACAGTCACAAATCTGTGAGACATGCTGGAGGAGCGTGAGGCATTTGTAAATCATCTGGTGTGTGTTTGCAATAAGCGGATAGATATGTGGCACCTTCTGCATTTTTAATCGCCTGTGTTTATATTCATCACCAGACGCTCCAGATCTGTCTGTCTTCAGCGTCGTCTCCACGTTGACACATTTCTTTCTTTCTTTTTTTTTTTTGTTTTTTGTCATGCTGTCTCTCTTTGAAGAGTGTATTATCAATATTTGACTTGGCCTACTTGTTCAATAAAAGCTTGTCAAACACGACTTATGCTCCGTCCAATCAGCACTAAGAAGACTGCGCAAACACCTAAATTACTTCCGAACCAAAATCATGTCAAACAAGATAAAGGGAAGCAATCTGCTAAGGAGAAAACGTGTTTCTCAGACATTTTTAATGATAAAGATTCAGCCAGAGCTTGTCTGGGCAGCTTTAAATCTTGTTTAGTCAGCAGCACTTAGCAGGCGGTTTAATGTGGGGGTTGGCTGAGGCGTTGGAGGTCTGGTGGAACAATGAATACAATGTCGTCATCCTGTTCATGAGGGGAGTCCCTGCAATTCCCTGCGCTTATCCCACCAGATGCGTAGGATACTTTAATATACATCCTGGAAAAAAAGTGCACTTCCTGTCGAGGGACCCCTCCACTGCCTCAGCCGACAGCATGACTCTCGGCTGAACTCTCTCATGATAGCGGTTCAGGTAGAAAAATATACTGCAAAGGCCTAGGGGGTGATGCAAGCAAGCCAAGAGAGGGCAGAAGAATTTTTCCTACCGTTATCAAAATACACAACACAGTGCCCACCCCTCTCTCACTTTGGTATGTAAGCATCATGTGGTAAAAAAACCCAACGCACACATTTCATCAGCAGGCAGCTGACAAGCTTGAGAAACAACAGTGTGTTTATCGCTCTGAATGTGTTCCTGTGTGCTTTCTCTCCAATGTTCCATAGATATCAGCTTCCAGTTAACCGTTAACAGCATTTTAAAAACACGGAGCTGTGTGTCATCTGTCTGCATTAAAAGTCAACAAGTTAGTGTGTTTGCAACCATTCAAGAGGTTTTTAATCTAGAAATCATGCTGTATATTGCTAAGTTAGTAGCTAACGCCAGTTGCTATGTATCATATAAGCGGTAACCTGGCTTGAAGTGAAGCACAAGTGTCAAAAGCTGCAGTTCCTCTTCTCGTCCACTTGAGGCTGGCTCCAGAAGTGAGTCAGTCTCCATAAGTCCCCATGTTAAAATGTCCAACTTCACAGCAGAAATAAACATGTTTACAGCCTGGTACAAAAAACAGTTTTGGTCTCTATAGCTAATTTCCCCGTTCATGACAACTGTACTGAGGGTGAATTTTTATACAACTCACCTGTTCAAATTGTATTAAACCAGGGCTAAAGTTGATAGGTAAAATATATAAAGCCATACTGATAATGTTACTCAATATTTGTTGTTTTCCCTGGTTAAAAATGTCAAGAAGAACTCAAACTATGCAACTTTAGACTGTCAAATACTTTGCAGAAGTACTAAACGACTTTCCACGTTGCACAAATTTGCATTTAATTGACTCTGATCATGCTGTGCACAGACTTTTCACAGACTATAAATAAAGGTCAGACAGTTCAGCATACAAACAGTCCAAACTTACTCTGCACCAGCCGGATCCTCTCCACTCAACAGGTCTGAAGCCAGCTCTGTAGTTCCCAGACTCTCAGAGGTGTTTTGGTTAGGAAGACAACCTGATGATGTGGAATTTCCTTTGATGGCAGCTGAAAACATGCTGTCGTAAATTCCCCTGGAAGTGTTGCAGAGCGTGGGGTGGCGTGGAGGTGGTGGTGGGGGGGTTAAGCCACACACAAACACACTCTTAAACACACTATCTGTGCTGCCAGTGCTGGAAGTCTGCAGCAACACCCAGTAAGACTTGTAAATAGAAGGGAGGGAGGTCGGTGGAGGGAGTTAAAGGGAGGCGGAGAGGGGCGGGAGGATAAGGAGAGTGAGGAGAAGTTCCACATTACATCACCAGCAGCTGTTGACAGGCCTGTGTTTATTAACTAACTGCCAGGGTCGGAGGAGTCACACCACATGCCTCACGCCTTCACTCCACAAAAAAGACGAGACAATGCTCGCTCACTCGCGTCTAAAACACTCAAACGGTAGAGTATGTGCAGTTTGCAGACACGTGGATGCATGCTTTGGTCTGCTAGGGTTACCTGTCATCTGTTTGCACTGGCTATAAGACTTGCTGACTAGACTAGAAGAGCTGTTTTCCTGACTCAGATAGCTTTACTGCGAGAGCTGCCGCTGCTGCCGCCGATGCATTCCTCAAGTGTCTCGGCTTGGCAGAGTCCCCGGCCTCTTAGCTCAGCCTCTCCCTCCCCTTTCTCCGTGTCTCTTTCCTTTCTTGCCTTCTCATTTAAATGGAGGCACATGACTCTTGGCTTTGCTGCCAAGTTGACTTCTATATGCCGGCCAGGAGCCACCGGCGCTCTCTGCTTTCTCTTCTGCAGGGCACTCCTGCATTCCATCAAAACTGGCATCAAACTTTAAAGTTCTTTAGCTTGAAATAAACTCATGTTTCCAGCCTGGTGGTGTCAAAGGCCTCCAGTTATAGCATCAACCGCCCACTGTTCGCCATCCCCTAGTCGCTGTGAACAAACGCTCCGCTTCAACCCATCCATCTCTGGTGCATTCCTCTGTGGTCTCGAATGCAATAATTTCTCCCGTGATTCCACTCTGTTGTCGCATTCTTCCCCTCTAAACTCACTGCATTGCAACATTGTTCACTCACAGAGGCGGAACGAACGAGGGCCGAGCGGGCTGACGACATCGCAAGACTTCTGGGCTGTGAAGCCAGGAGAGCAGATCCCAAGGCGAGCATTCAATTAAACCTAAATGTCAGGAGCTAATTAGATAAAAAGGAGAATCGTATTATACTGATGGTATGAAGGAGAAGGTAACAATAAGAGGAGAATGACCAATTAGCATTTGATCATAAAAATCTTTATCCATCCATTTCCTTCTGCTTATCTGGGGTCAGGTTGCAGTACGTCTTCTACCCACCAACATTTCCCAGCTCTTCCTGGAGGATCCCGAGGTGTTCCCAGGCTAGATGGGCTATGTAGTCCCTCCAGCAGGTTCTGGGTCTGCCCCCAGACCTCCAACCAGTCAGACGTGCCCAAAACACCTCCAAAGGAAGGCCTAATCTGACGCCACCTCAGCTGGCTCCTCAAAGGTGCAGCGACTCTACTCCAAGATCCCTCCGGATGTCTCTAAGCCTGAGCTCTGGAGTCCAACACCCACTGAGAACACTGACTTTGTGCCGAGAATATGAACACAACTCTCACTTTGGTTGTACAAGGACCGGATGGATCGTAGCAATGGCCCCCAGTACCCTGTACTCCCTCAGTGCCCCCCACAGGATCCCCTGTAGGTCTTTCCTAGTCTACAAAGTACATGTAGACTGGATGGTCAAACTCCCATGACCCCTGAGAGGGTTTATCATATGAATTTTCACTTTCCACAGTAAATATTGAAAATAAAAACATCCAAGACAGTTACAGATTTTATTTTTTGGTCACTCTCAGCGCTTTTATTCTGAAATCTTTACAGGCCTGTCAGGTGCAGTCTGTGACCCGAAACATCGTCTTTGTGTATGAACAGTTGTGCGCTCATCTTATTTTAAAAGAAAATATTTTAAATCTCTCCGTCTTTCCTAAATCACATCCTGTCGTCCATATCTGCCTCCTCCGCTCACTCTGATACGCTCTTATCTTGAAGTAAGGAAAGAAAAACATTTCCACTCTCCTCTGCTCTTGTTTTTTATTTTTATTGTCAAGGAGCTTAACTCATCATTTTGGCATCAGAAGAAGCCAGCCAGGGCAGATTTAAGGGCATAAATCTGCTCAGTATTAATGATGCACTTCAACAAACTATGACCTATCGGCAGCTACACTCTTGCACATGTTCATGTGTTAGTGCCCTGAGAGTGCAGCAGGGAGGTAATGGCTAATGATCCACCAAACATACGTGTTGACCTGCGGGCACATCCGGATCCATTCCAGACATGAGGTCTGACTCTTTCATGTCACAGGTCGGAGCCCCACAGGAGCACTGAGGAAACGATTGGTTTGGTGGTGAGAGGAAAGCTGTATATATTCTGCAGCACCTCAGAGAGGATGCAAAGAAACGGGTGGAAGCATTTAGCATGTGTGCAAACGACTTGAGGAGTTACAGTCCTTTACATGCAACATGCTCGGTTGAAGGAAATGTCACTCCTTCAAGGACGTTGCTAATATTCTGCAGGCTCAAACTCTTTCCAATTTTTTTCCAGGGTTGCAGAGTAGATAAGGCTCCCATGTATTCTTAAATAAAAATACATCGACAATTGAACATGCACACTACTGCCCAGGTCTTTGTTGTTCAGACAAAAAGGCCAAACAGTAACGACATGCTACAGCTGAGGCATCTAATATCTTAGTGAGACAGACTTGGATTGAAGTTTATACAGGTGAACAAGTCAAACATGTCAAGACTTCCATGAAAACACAAACAGATGCATAAAGAGATAAATTCAGTATCACTGCGTCTTCTTCCAGACATGTTTGGCTGCTTTATCACTCAACCACAATGCCTCCCTTTGGATTGCTAGCTGCAATTGTGGCTAAGACCAGAGTGCTCATAAAGCAGTCAGCTCAATACTTACAGCTCCTTCGGTGTACCTGTTTTATGGAAATCCGTCCAGCGTGCATTGTCTCCTATCGGTGGGACATTTTGAACGAGGCTACCGCAAACGTCTTTGATTGAAACACCAGACGATCCCCGAGGTCGAGACAGAACATAGATGGAAATTTATGAAGAAAACAAATCTGACCTTCACTTCTGACATGAAACTCATGTGGCTTGAACTAATAATAACGTGTCCCGGGGCTAATTTACATACCCGAATGCTGGAAAACGTATTGAATCTGATCAGATTTTTTTCTGCAGAGGCGGCTGATTCGAGTCTCCTGAGGAGCAGGAAGTGGCTTCGTGCATGGGCCCACGATATGACCGACATGTTGGAATGCCACATCGATGTTATTTGCAGCTGCACTGGGAACGCCAGCAATGTCCCGCTTTCACATCAGAAAGCATCTTTATGTGCATGTTAAGCGTGGACTCTGGAGAGAGATGAGCGCGGTGCAGACGGTAAAGACTTCATCTTCCACAAATCAGAGAGAGGACTGCGGAGTTTTTACGCTGACATCGGCTACTTTGAGTCCACAGGAGATCACAGTGAGGAGATTTACATGTCATGCAGAATATAAAAAAGGGCAGAGACATTATCCAGCTTTGACTTTGTCAGCCCTTTGTCTAGAAAGATGTATATTCTGGTGATAAATCGTGGTTACTCTCCTGATGCTGATATTTAATCAAAGTGCTTTTCTTAAGCAGCAAACAAGGCCAGGCAGCCTGCCAAGACTTTACTGTACAAATTGACTTAATTTCATTGAATTATGTCCAATGATTTCCTGATGTGGACTGCGTTCCATTCGTCTCGTCTCTGTCCATTCCCCCGGCTGTTTTTCGCAGAATCGATGGCCGTCCCGGGGAGGCGAGGAACACACCGTATCTTATGGCTGTCTCATGCAATTTTTTCCACTGTCTCCGAGGTAAGAGGACGAAGAGAATCAAACAAAATAGGCCTTGTGTTTGTATGCAGTGCCACGGCCAGGCAGTCTGCCAAGATCTCCTCCTCTCCCCCCACCCAAGGATGCAAAAAGCAAACCCGAGAAACCACCGGCACCACTGCTTTCACCTCCATCCACCCCCCTTTGCACCCTCCTGTTCCCCTTTTTCTCTCATCGGAGCGCTGGCAAACACAAAAGGAGGCAGAGAGGCCGCACGTCCCCGAGAACGTGCACAGATTAGACTGAGGCGATGATGAAGACGGCGACTGGGCAGAGAGGTGAAGAATGAAGGCAAGTAGGAGTGGTTGTTATTTCACGGACAAGACTCGCTGCCCTCTGCCATTGAGCCAACACCAGCTGAGACGAGGAGCGGCATCCTTCGCTTTCTGTCTTTATGTTTTCAATGAGAGCATTGTGTGAGCCGGAGGAAGGATATGAGGTCCCATTTGGCTGTCATTGACATGTAAAAAGAGTGTGCCGGTGACAGCTGACGAGATCAGTGGCCTGTAATTAGCCGAGGATGTCGGGTAGAATCTCTTCTGTGTCAAACACATCCAAAAACATAGGAGTGTCTACACATCATAAAAAGATGGATGAAAATATGTACAAGACTTATCCGCCTGTAGGCGATATTATAAGTTATCAATTAGCCTACGTGTGAGGTTTCACACTGACGCAAAGCTTCTCTGGGTGCTATAAATCTAAAGGCGTGAACCATGTGGTCTGGCTCGGGGTGGCCATGTATCGCTCAGGGGAGAAGTTTGGATGCACAACTGAGACATTCATCCACGGGAGACACAGGTGTGATAAGCCGACTGTGAATAATAGCTCAGTCTCATCGCACCTCGTAAATCACATCCATGCCGAATGTGGAATGTGCTGAAGAGTGTCTTTTTGGGGTTTTTTTTGGTCAAATATCATCCAGAAAACATTAAAAAAGATTACATGTTAATGCAGCTCAAGCATGTTACTACGAGGAGAACATAGTAGTAGATTTTAGAGGAGCAGTGTGTCGGATTTAGTGGCATCTATTGGTTTAGTTGCAGAAGAAACTATGGTGGCTGCAAAGAGTTCCTGTCTAGAGCCAGAGTTTCCTTTGTCTGCTGTGTGTTACCGTAGAAACATGGCAGTTCAACATGGCAGACTCTGCAGAAGAGGACCTGCATCGTCTGCAGATATAAAAGTCAGGTTTCAAAGTCAGTCAAGCAAACTCACCTATTTCCTCATCCAACCAATAGGTAGCAACCAAGCGGCAACCTCTGTGGCTGTGAAGTGAGGTCACTTCCTCAAATGTCCACTTGAGGCTGGCTCCAGAAGTGAGTCAGTCTCCATAAGTCCCCATGTTAAAATGTCCAACTTCACAGCAGAAATAAACATGTTTACAGCCTGGTACAAAAAACAGTTTTGGTCTCTATAGCTAATTTCCAGCAACATTAGCATTAATTTGAGTCACCTTCTTTTGGCTTTGTTTTGGTCTCCACCAACTCCTGACAAAGATATCTGGCTTTTGAGCTCGTAAATGCGCCGCTATATTCACTAGCTTGTTGCTAACTAACTAACTAGTCTGTTTATCTGAATACAGCTAAGCTACAAAAGCTACAAAAACCAAAACAAAGCTGGAAGATGCTAAAAAACCTCCATAAAGCTGAGTGTGACTGCAGAGCTGGGTGTTATCTCTCTATCAGCCTTTCCTACATATAATCATGTCTTCCATTGTAAATAAACTGCACTGGCAGACTTGTCAACAGCTTCTTGGTGACTGCTTCTTCTGTAGAAAAAACATAACTCTCCCTAAAACCACAAATTGTTGTTTTTACGTTTCTCTTTCCATACAAGCTAAACAAAGGAGATACAAAGTGTTAATCAGTCAGCTCAGAGCTGTTGAAAGGCAGGAGACAGAGCCAGGCTGGCTTCAAGTCAAAGATCATCTTACTCTTGGGAAGATATTCCTTCAAGCAGGGCACCTGTGTGAGCTGCATCCATGCTGTTATGCTATTATCCTCCACTGTCCAAAGGGCCGCTTACTGGAGGACAGTGGATGTATGTGTGCGTGGGGTCAGGGGGTACCAACAGACAGGTTACCGTGGTGATTAAGCTCCTCTTTCAAACTTCTCGTCGCATCTGAAAGTGGACCTTCTCTTTGAAACAGAGGACGATCTGGGCTCGTGTCAAACCACCACAAGGGTCTCAGTGCTCGCTCAAAAACACACAGATGACAGTTACTGTTGGGAGATGAGAAGAGGACGTCGACCTGAGAGACCCGGCTCTCCCATGGGAACCTGTGGAGGCTCTACATGGGCCCCTTGTGTTTCCCACCTCCCCCCCTCTATAACTGGTGCCTCTTCCATCACCCTCACTGAGCTTTGATGTCCACGGACACGGAGGCCTGAGAACCTACAGGCGGAGGTAGTTTGGAAAGTTAGCCATCAACAGACAAATGGAGGAAGGCTTATGGAGACTGACTCACTTCTGGAGCCAGCCTCAAGTGGACGTTTGAGGAACTTAAATCAAACCAACACTGTGCAGCCTCACAGAGCTCTGGTTTTCTGATGTGTTAGGTTGATATCTAATCGTTCAGTTTGAACTTATTTACACAGTTTTGATTTCATTCTTCATTTCCACGTCTACATATAATGTACTTTTAGTTTGAACTCAAGCTATCAAGCACAGAGAGACAGATTCAGACATGAAGATACACAGAGACAAACTACATGGAAGCAGCGATGGGAGACTGATACAGGCCGACAGTGGGAGACTATCAAAGGTTCCACCGGTCTGACCTGTAACACGGTTGACATGGAAGGACAAGGACGCTGTTTGTTCTGTAATCCACCTTCTCATACTGAGTTACCGCGGCCCTCGTGGGAATCTCTTCCAGCCCGTCACAGCCGGACTGTGGGACCGAACACAGAGCTCAGTCACAGAGCTGCAAATATCAGCTTCGAGGAACACGTTTCAGCGAACCGAGCGAGACCGACGCACAATATGTGGAGATTAAAACAGACAGTTTGTTACTCATTGATTTTATTGAGAAAACAACTTCACATGAAGATAAAAAAAAGACATCATTAGGTTTTGATTTTAAAATTGTAAACTGTCATGTAGTGAAAAGAAACCTTGACAGACCCCATACAAAATGACTTTTGGCAGTAGAAGTGGTCTGCCTCAGGAGGATCTGCATTTTAACATATGCCACTGGAAAACGAAGCTTATTAATTATGATATTTTTTTAGAGCCAAATGAACAGTACAGAACAATTCACAAAATAAGAGCAAACTTTAAAAAAGCTAATTAAAAATATCCATGATGAAATGTCACCGGTAAAAACAAGTCAAAGTGCTCTTGCTGTTTCTGTTTGTGCGTCTCTGTCTGATGAATCTCTTTCACCCTCTAGTGGTTACATGTTGTTACTGAAGGAGCAGCAGCAGTTTGCAGACCGGTCCCGTCACATGTGCTCTGGGTGGTTCTGCAGACAGGTGATGAACTCTTTTACTTCTTTGCCCTCAAAGCAAATCTGATAGACGGCAGAGAACAACGGAAACCTGCGGAGGAGAAAACACAAGCTGATTAGACGTCTGCTCGGGGTGGAAGGTGAGCAGAATCACATACTGTGTGAGTAAATAAGCTGTTTCACCCTAAAGTTGTACTCTATTAAACTTTATGGCCTTCTCACGAGTAAAGGGTATCCATTAATTCCTAATATAAGCCACTTGCTTAGTATTTCTTTATTAATGCGCTGAAATAAATTGAATCTATTTACAACAGAGTGTGTCTTATCCTCTGAACACCACAGCACCACAGGATGGCGCCTCCAGGCTTGAATCTTGAGTAGTCCTGGAAATATCTCCTGTTGTCAAGTCAGATCTAAAGTTCGTCTTATTTAAGAACCTTCAAGGATGGTAACGATTGTTCCAGGTATTAGTCAAACCCTCAGCGGTTACAGCAAAGATTTAGGTTTGTGAAAAACGGAAACAAAAACATAATTAATGGTCTTCATTTGTGTGTGTGACTGTGGTATAATGCACTTTGCAGTGTCCTGATGTCGGTGCATCAGGATATAATGCCCAATAATTCAGTAACATGATATCCACAAAGACTAGCCAACAGTGTTTAACAGTTCTTGTAGATGTGAGTGGACTCACTTGTTGACCATGTCCCTTTTCTGTAGGAGCTTGTAGACCTCAGCTGAGGTCTGTGGACCCTGAAGCTTCTGGCCGTTGAGCATTTCTGCCTCTAGCTCAGTGATAGACTAAAGAAAAATACAAAGGAAGTTAATATAAATGATTTAAAGTGTTCTGAAATAGTTAAAAAGGAGAACTGGGAAGCTGATTGTCTACTCATTTAGTCCGACTCACCTTGGACGTTTTGGCGAAGGCCTCTGCCACTTTCCGGTTTCGTCCTCCGTAGCAGGTGGTGATGAGGTCGGCCACGCCGCAGCTCTCCAGGAAGGTGGTGGAGCTCACGCTGCCTTTGCAGAACAACTTGGCGAAGGCGACCATTTCCATCAGACCCAGCCGGATCACCGCCGCCTTGGTGTTGTCGCCGAAACCGAGGCCGTCGCAGAATCCAGCACCTACAGCCACGATATTCTGACATGCAACGTTTTGTGTTTGATTAACACGCTGAGGGAAGATTCGAACGTTTTAACATATAAATATTTAGTCATTTACCTTGAGAGCTCCGCACAGCTCCACGGTGTCGCTCTCCTCTACGACCGTGATGCGGAAGTTCGGAGTCTGAAGCAGCTCTTTGAAGATGGCACCGTTTGCCTCATTTTTTGCCCCTGCATCGAAAAAGTTTATTTAAGAGAAAGAAAAACAAATGTATATTCCTAAAACGGGGAAGTAACCCGGCCACACTGCATCCTCTTTTTAATCTCTGCATGCAAGCAACGTCAGGAAGATTTTATGCAGCTGAAAGCTAAAAAAAAAAAAAAGTTGATGACATTAATAAAAAACAAAACAAAAAAAAAAAAACAGCGTCTAACCGATGGTGGTTTCACAGAACTTCTCGTCTGCCACCTCGTTGGCGATGTTGGCCCCCATCAGGACGCTGACCTCGATCTCTAGTTTCTCTCGAATGATGTCTGAGATGAGCTTTAGTCCATCCGGGCCCTCGTCGATACCCTGGATGACAATAAGAGACAGTTGCTAAGTTGTTTCATTGTGGTGACTATCACAATGTGTTGCTCAAGTACTACCCCGTGATTCAACATGAAGCAAGGTCAGGAGACTGAACATTTCCCCTTTTTACTGTGAGGAAACATGAAAAACAATCAGTGTCTCACTTTGATGAGCGATATCCCGATGGTTCCCTCCGTGACGTGAGGCTTCATCTGGTCACAGAGGTTGCCGATGAACTGATGAGGGATCACAAAGACAAGGATCTTTGCTCCTTTGACAGCTTCGGTGATGTCGGGAACGGCAACCTAGAGAGGCATCGACAACCAAAGTTAAAGTGAACAAAGATGAGGATCATGGGATGTGTCGAGAAACATTTAACTTTCTGTGTAGGGGAAGTTTTTCTCGACATAAATGTATTATGTATCAGAATAAATCCTGTCAGATGTACCATCTTGGGTCCCATATAATTAATTATTATTATTAATGCATTTCACGGTAAATCCAAAGAGGATACAGGTAAACTAAAGAAGAACTAAATATTATATTGCCAGAGTCAATTTACAACATGCAAAATTATACAAAAAAAAAAACAAAAACAGAACTAGTTCACATTTAATACAAACTAAATTTAAATATGACAACATGTGGTTATCTACGAGGATTACAGGTGTCACAATATTGAATTTATATCGAAAAATCAATCAAAATGAGGTTTAGGTGTAAGGTGTAGGTGAGCTGTTGTAAAGTAGCTCTCTGCCACTTCTTTTTGTTTCACAGTTTGTTTGTTTGTTTGTTTCTTAAAATCACAAATTGAATCAATTTTAAACACTATCTCTCTCGTGTAGTAAATACAGTGTAATATGATGGTTGGTAAGGTATAGAAACTCCACTTCCTCAGACAAGAAACTCTTATTGTGTGCCCAACGAGAGGGTAGATTAACTTGATGATATGTATGGGGTCAAAGTGAACTTATCTTATCGGCTTAACGTCTCACTGTGCAATAAAAGCTTGTGCCAAGATTTCATACACTCACCACATTCCTTGGCAGCTTGTGACCTGGCAGATATTTGACGTTTTCGTGCTCCGTATTAATGATCTCTGTTAGCTTCCTCCCTTCTATCACCTCTTCGTAAACCCACATGTTCACCATCGGGTCAAACCGGTTGGATGCTTTGACATTGTGGCCGATTATTTTGGCAATGGAGGAGCCCCTGAAAGGGAACGGAGAGAGGTGGAGAGAGGACAGATTATCAAAACAGTCTGCAGATCCAGACATGAATAAATCAGACAAAAAAATGTGGAACTAAAACAGGTCTGCGGGCACCTTAATGATTCAGGAACCAAGCCTGGGTTTGCAGGGAAATGTGTGAGAACACAACCTCAGTACAGAGACACGCACAGTGTAAAGATGGCACATCAGGTGGTGAAACTCAAAGTGTGTACAAGCCTGTTCATGTTGCATCTTGTCTAAACCTTCAGGTTGGTGTAAGATTGTGCAAAAAGAAGAGGGAGCAGCAGCTGTTTCGTTATTTACAGTACAACCTAAATATAACGCACTAACTACACATCATCGGTGTGTAAACACAAATAGAAACCTTCAGTTTCGCCATTAAAACCCAAAATATGTTATTTTTTATCCAACGTGCAGATGGAAACTTACCAGTTTCCAGACCCGACGATGCAGACTTTCTTTCCAGGCATCTTGAGAGAGCTAAACCTCCTGATCGGCTGAATTGAAGCCCCTATTGTTGCTTTTTGTTGCCTCCGTCTTTTATAACTTCCTCATACGCCCTATAAATGTTACTACCGACACATCCCTCCCCTCGACGGCCACGGATACACCTCCTGCCTCGGCGGAAAATGGAACTGAAGTAGCCTGTCATACACGTCTTAACACTTGCTTTTAACGTTTTTACACGTATTATATGTGTTTATACTTCACTCTTTATACACATGAATGAATATAGTGAGTTTATAAGGAAGAAAGGAGAAGCTAATGTGTTGTACATCAACGTTTTACCGGTCATTTATTATTAAATATTTTCTGGATCCCGCCCGTTACCAACCGACGTCAAGCCACACGGCAGCGACACTTCCGGCCAAAGGGTTTTTCAAAATAATATGCATCCGCTCCCTACCAACGGCTGTGAAATGATTTTATATGTCGTTGAACAAAAAAGCAAATAAACGCGTTGAAATATGAATAATTACTGACAGAGGACTTATTATATGTCAAAACGTGAAATGGTAAGTAAATTTAAAAATATATATTTTTTATTTTTGTTTAAAATGTGTATTTGTTCGCTTATTTGTATTATTCATCTTAAATATTGTCATTTTAAACACACGCTTTTGGGTGAAAAATATATTTTTTAAATTAGAAGACCTTATGTCTAAATCTTAAATGGTAAGGAAAAGATTTTATTTCTATATATATATATAAAATCTTTTTATATATTATCTTTTCCTTACCATGTATTTGTTTTTACGGGAGCGATAAAAAAATAAAATAATGACCAACTTCCGGTTTAGTTGTAGTTCCTTTTTTCCTTCGCCATTTTAATTTTTTTTCCTTGCTGTAAATTTATATATTTTTTTAATGTATTTTTTATTTTAATTAATGGACGGAGCTTGGGTGGATTTATCTGCATATAAATTTGTTTGTTTGTTTTTTTAATTTCTATTAAAGGAATCGACACACGGAAGTCCGAGCTCGTGAGCTGGTCACGTGACTGTTTTCCTGCCAAAGCAGTAAATATCAGGCGAGCTAGCCTAGCAGCACAGCAGGTACAGGCTGACAGATGAACCCCCCTGTGTGTGTGTGACAGAGCAGACCATGTCTTTCACTTAAACGGTTAACAGTTCAACGTCTGTTCTGTCGACGAGAGATGAACCGACAGCTTCACTTCGTGTCGTAACGCTTCAAATCTGCCTGACAGGTTAGCTTCACGCTAGCGAGCCGAGTTAGTGTCTAAAGAAGGGGGTGTCGTTGCTGGTGACTATGCAAGGGGAAACCACGGGGATACGACTCACGGAGAACGAGGGCAAGCTGGATGTATTTCCCCAGAACAAGACCCCAGGTTCGGGGAGAGCGAGCGGCAAAGGCTGGCAGTATAGGTGGGTGTCTGTTTGTCCTGCTAACGCTCTTAGATTGAAGCTAGTTTCCTGATGTAAGGCGTATTTTGTTTACCTAGCCAATGAGGCACCAGCAGCATAATCATGATGCATCACTCCGATCTGATTTTGTAATGATTAACCTATTTGATGTCAAGTTTATGATGGAAACTGCTTCTAATCAGATTAAAGCTGTCAGCAGGCAACGCTCAGTGATGGATGTGTGTGTGTGTGCACCTTTTGTGTTTATGGGTGTGTAGTCAGTTAAACAAGTGCTCTGCCTCCTCTTGACCTCTCATGCCAGTGACCACATGGAGAATATTGATGGCTACTTGATGAAGTACACCAACCTTGTAACAGGATGGCAATACAGGTGAGTTTTTAGTGACACAAGTTCATTATTGTAATCCGGTCTAATCCAATTGAAGTAATGCAGAGATCGGTGCTGACACACTGGTTGTTTTCTTTCAGGTTCTTTGTCTTAAACAACGAGGCGGGCTTGCTGGAATACTTCGTCAATGAGCAGTCGAGGCCCCAGAAGCCGCGAGGCATGCTCCCCCTGGCAGGGGCCGTCATCTCCCCCAGCGACGAGGACTCGCACACCTTCACTGTCAACGCCATCAGTGGGGAGCAGTACAAGCTCAGGGGTGTGTAGCTACAGACGTTTATGTATAACAGTCATGTGTAGAAGTAGGTTCATCAGGAATCTTAATGTCTCTCCTCTCTGAGCTCCATTTTTACCTCCAAGCCATCACCATCCATCAGGTTCATACAATATTGATCTGGATGTTTTCCATTATCTGCTGCCGGTGAGGCAGAAGAATACGGGAATCGATGCTGAGTAAGATCACTCCCGAGTAACCGTAACAAGGTTTCACTCTTTGTTTTTCTCTTGTCTCGCAGCCACTGACGCCAAAGAGAGGCAGCACTGGGTGAGCAGACTGCAGATCTGCACCCAGCACCACACAGAGGCCATGGGGAAGGTAAGACAGTGTGTTCGATGTGCATATGAACAAACAAGGATCTTATAAGCTGGATGTGAAAAGTTGTTGAGTGTGTATCAGTCCGAAAAGGTCTTCTAAGCTGCACCTCGTGTGATGAGCCTTTGTTTAAACATAAAGACAGAGCGAGTGACCTCGACTGTCTCCAGCTTCCTGTTTTTCTTCCTCACATGCCAGAAGAGTGATGAAACAAAGGCAGCAGCTGTGTGAAAATCTGTAGAGCTGTGAAATATTAATGTTTATGTAAAAATGTATCAGGTTTTACTGTGTGTGTAAGCACTGTAATCATTCGTATTGATCTGATTATTGACCTGCAGACTGCTCTGCTGCCCACATTCTATTTTAATGCTCTTTAGATATCTGAGAAGTGAAAACACAGGACTCCCCAAGGCTCTCGTTTGATCAGTGAATAATCAGGAGTTGTATTTTAAAGTTTGTTCTTCTGTGTGACTGCTCTCAGAGTAATCCCCCACCCAAGTCCCGGAGCTACTCCATGGCGTCTCAAGGCAGCGGCAGCTCCCCCATGTCAGTACGCCGACCCAGCCAAAACCCCGGCAACTTATTCGGCTGGTCGCAGGTCAACAAGGGCTCATCGCTCTACTCCAGTAAGAGGTCCCTGCTGCCGGACCACCTGATGGACGCCAGAGAGGTACAAGCAAGTCAGAGACACGCTGCCAGCATGTTAGGCTGACTCAGAAATGTGTTGTCGACAGGAATGTGTACCTGCAGCCACGCTTACTGCTAAGTTTTCAAGGTTTGGAACGTCAAGTACAGTCCACTCAGTAAACAATGACACCTTCAGTGTACATACAGCAGAGAACAGGGTTCTTACACAGAGTGGGAAAGTATGAAAACTGTTTTCAGTGATTTCCAGGACTAGATAAGTTTGAGGAACAAAGTGAACGTAACATTATGTTCCTGCAAAACATCCAATGCTAAATGTAAAATAGTAAGACTTTAGTTTATAGTATAGCTGTGAACTCTGATCTTCACATTGGCTCATGTGGCTGTATGTCCACAAGATGGAGCTGTTGTCTTTGCCCGAACACAGTTTAGACTTCAACCTCTTACTTATGGGACCTCCACTGGGTTAACTAAGTGACATATTTCATATTCAGTCCATGACAATAAGAAGAGAGAACAGCTGATAAACTGAACAATGAACCCAGACAGTGAAACAATAACCGCAGGAAGTTAAGATGAAGCAGAATATTTAATCAGAGATGAGGCTTCTGATATTTTTAGGAACTTTTTAAACAGTTCTGTCTGTAGAAGCACCAGTGTTTTAGTCAAGACCACTTAAACTGAGACCAAATCAAGACCAAGACCAAAGTGTATGCAGTATACTTTGGTAGCAATGAAAAAAAAAATTAAAAAACAGCTATTCTTTGATGTCTAGCTTCAAAATAAAAGAATAGCACAACAGGATAATAGTAGTAACATGGAGTCATAACACAGGAAAAGCTATTATATAAATATAGATATTAAAAAGATTTCTGTGGTTCAAGGTAAAGGGATAAAAAGACCATAAAAGAAATTATAGAAATTACCATAATAACATAAAAGATTAAGAGAGATTCAACAAGCCTCATCTCTTCAAAGACAGTCTAGTTTGTTCAGTTTTAAACCATCCACCTTCTTCCAGATGATGAGCCAGGCCCAGGGCCAGCACAGAGACCTGATCCAGAGCATCGAGGGCCTGCCTGCAGCCCCCGGCCTCTCCCCTCTCGACCAGGATCTGCTGATGCTCAAGGCCACTTCCATGGCCACCATGAACTGCCTCAATGAGTGCCTGCACATCCTGCACCTGCAGCAGGTGGCCCGGCAGAGAGGCTCCCTGGGAGGTCAGTGTTTGTGTGTTTGAATGTGATAATGCATGCAGGTGATTTTAGGGTGAACATGTGTGTCAAGGTAAAAGCTGAACTTGCGACAAATTACCGTCTTGCACATGCAGAGCTGTACTCGGTGTAGCAGTTTGAGTTGGCCGGACAGTGGAATTATTTTGCATTATTTATAAGGAACCGTACCCATTCTTACCACCTGTCTCGAAGGTAATGAGATCTGAGACGGTTAAAGATCCATCTGAAAGAGTTTGTGGAGAAAACGCAGCTTTAAATCAGCTTCATATCGAAAACACACGGTGAAGTGTGAAAGAGGAAACTTGCTGATATCTTGACCCTTTTTATATTCCCGATGTTCTGAAATGAGGAGGGGGGGCGTCCCCGTCTAATGTCCCACTTTTTCACAGCAGATCTCATTACTCAATGTATATTTCATTAAGCCAGACTCATCGTGGCAGCCAATCAGATTAAGTCGTCAGACGACGCACAAGGTGAATTTGAATGAGATCTGCCCACCTCCAAACATACATAAAATAAATGCCCACACCATACCGAGACGGTTCAACCAATCACAGGACGGGGATGTTTCCTGTCGGCGTATCCTGATACCGGGCTCGGCGGTGGAGTTGGGTTACACTCTTAGGGCAGCTGGCTACGGGAGTAGCCATCTGTCCAGTCAGCAGCCGGGCGGTTGTGAGGTGTTTGGCGGATGGTAGGCCGAGCGTGAAGTGTGAGGCAGCTGTGAGTGTCGGGGGATTTGGGAGGGAGGGGTACCGAGAGTACCTCTAAATCTGCTTCTGTGCGCTCCCCGTCCATGGCAGGACCCACCATCGAGTGGTTGGAGCCCAAACTACCCGACATCCTGAAGAACGGCAGCAGTTCCCTGGGTAGCTACACAACAGGGGAGGGCGCGCTGGAGGGGAGCCGCCTGGAACTGAGCAGCCCCGAGTCCTGCAGCTTCTCTGGGGTAAGATCAGCCACTCGCCCACACCCGGGAAGAAAGAGTTGTACCACCTGTTGATTTAGTTTATCTCCCTTCATGCTTTCTAAGCGCTCGGTTACTTAATTTCAACCTGTGCCGAGTCATTCGAGCAGGTTGTTGACAAAAATCACACTCCCCTCCCTCCCTTCCCCTCTCACAGGAACAGGAAGACATTGATGCAGAGGATGAGGCGGAGGACTGCTTCACGGACAAGGAGGAGGACCTGGGTGCCGTGGAGGAGGAGCGCAGCGTCATCCTACACCTGTTGTCCCAGCTGAAGCTCGGCATGGACCTCACGCGGGTAGGTAGAGTTCCACGTACTGCCGATCAGCAAAACAGCCCCCCTCTGATCAACTCTTCCCACACTTTGTCCGTCTGTCTCTCTCTTAGTTTTTGAGGGTTTCTGTATCAATACCTGAAGAAAAACACACAAACAATCCCAATAAATAGTCACAACAGTCCCATATCATCATTTTTATTGTTTGTCTTCACTGTGACTTTCTCTTTGTGTATTTCTTCGTTCCTACCCCACATTTATCTCTTCATCACTCCAAATTTGGTGTTTTTCATCATTTTAATAGTATTTATTGTATTAAAATAAATAAACCATTTAAAATCTATGGTATGGTGCAAAGAGTTTAGTTTGGTTGCTGTAAAAAAAACCCATAATTTTATGTCACCTTTTTTATGATTAATAGATCTTAATTGCTCAAATTAAAAAGTGGCCACAAAAGGGAACCATGTTTTCAGTTTCGGCAACCAAAAGATGGCTGGCAACCCCTTTTAAAGAGTCAGTGTTGAGCCCTCAAATCTCTTTTATCAGGACTCATCTTCATGGTTGAAGAGTGGAAAACGTTTGTAGTCTCAGATCAGGAGTTGTTGGCCGATCTGTTGTTCAGCAGTCTTGGAGGCTGAAGTAAGCACTTCCTGCTTTCTAATTACTTCTCCTGGACACACACACACACTTTAAAAACAGAGAGTCGTGTCCTGGATAGACATTCTATCTTCCAGTGTCAGTTTGTTCTAGTATTTGGATATCCTCCTCTTGGGTTTCTGATTCATCGCAGTTATCTGGTGGATCCACTGGCTTACCTCAGATGGAGATCTAGTAGACGCTGTGACCCCAGGGTCGAGTCCGGCGTACGTCACATTGTCTCTTGCTCGATTTACTGATGGTAAAAGATGCGATAAAGTGCCTAAAAACTAAATTGTGTCCGTGCACCAGGTGGTCCTGCCGACCTTCATCCTAGAGAAGCGCTCCCTGCTGGAGATGTATGCCGACTTCATGTCACACCCAGACCTCTTTGTGACCATCACCGACGGCAGCAGCCCAGAGGACCGCATGGTCCGGTTCGTGGAGTACTACCTCACCTCCTTCCACGAGGGCCGTAAAGGCGCCATCGCCAAGAAGCCCTACAACCCCATCATCGGCGAGACCTTCCACTGCTCCTGGAAGGTACCCAAGAGACCGGAGGCCTCGCACGGCGACCCACAGGACCCCTACCAAGTGCGCTTTGTGGCAGAGCAGGTGTCCCACCACCCCCCTGTGTCCGGCTTCTATGCTGAATGTCAGGAGAGGCGGATGTGTGTGAACACACATGTGTGGACCAAGAGCAAGTTCATGGGGATGTCTATCGGGGTGTCCATGATCGGGGAAGGTAAGCCGGGACGGTTTTTGTACTCGTAAGTTATCAACTTGATTTTCAAGCAGACAACAGTCAAGTAAAGTATTAAAACTTCTTTAACTTCTCCTTTCATCTGTTTCTTTCCAGGTTGTCTTTATTTGCTGGAGCACGATGAAGAGTACACGTTCACGCTCCCTTGTGCATACGCTCGCTCCATCCTCACAGTCCCTTGGGTGGAGCTGGGGGGCAAAGTCAACATCAGCTGTGCTAAGTCTGGATATTCGGCAATCATCACTTTCCAGACGAAACCGTTCTATGGTGGCAAATTACACAAGTGAGTCCTCCCTCCCCAAGCCCCTCGGTACGAGTCAGGCTTCACCTGAAATTTGTGATTTCAGCTTCTAATGTTAAATGTCTAAACATAGGGTAACGGCGGAGGTGAAGCACAACACCACCAACGCGGTGGTGTGTCGCGTGCAGGGCGAGTGGAACGGCGTTTTGGAGTTCAGTTACACAAGTGGAGAGACAAGGGTGGTCGACGTTACCAAGCTGCCAGTCACAAGGAAGAGCGTTCGGCCAGTTGAGAAGCAGGGGCCAACTGAATCCAGGTCAGGACAGAGACGGCTGTAACTTTATGCTTTCGTGGAACACACAGATGCCTCTATGACGTCTTAGCTTAACTGTTTGACTGCTTTTCAGGCGCCTGTGGCAGCACGTGACAGAGTCCTTGCGCGAGAAGGACATCGAAAAAGCCACGGAGCACAAGAGGCTTCTGGAGGAGAGGCAGCGGACAGAGGAGAGGCACCGCGCAGAGACCGAAACCCCCTGGAGGACCAGATACTTTGACCGAGAGGTAAGTGTGTGGACGTTCCCGACATGCAGGTGAAAAGTCACATGTGCTGACTCTGAATAAATTTTAAATAAACCTCGACCATTAATTCTGTCTCGTGTTGGAGCGTCTCTGTTTTCAGGGTGTTCTCACCTTGCACTGAGCTATTTTAAAATTCCTGAGGATCTGGGTCATTTAAACGGACTTTCTTTGTCCTGTTGTTGTTGTTGTTTTGTTTGAGAAACAACGATGCTAACACTTGTCTCTTCTTCTCCTGCAGGGTGAAGGTTGGGTCTATCACAAACCACTTTGGAAAAACTCTGCATTCAAATCCTAGTTTCTTCACTACGTATCTTGGATGTTGTAGATTCAGGAATGTGTGTGTGTGTGTGAGTGTGTGTGAGTGTGGTTGAAGGTTATGAAATGAAAGCATGACCTGCACTGACGTACAGACGAATGCAACATGGGGAGACGGACAGAGAGACAGCATGGTTGAAGGTGTTCTCGAATCTCGCTCATGATGTTTCACGAAGCCTCGGAGTACAAGCTTTTGTACTGCGGATCAGTTTGTTTCTTTTTTTTTTTTTTATAATCCAATGTCAATGAAAACATATTCTTGTACAGGTAACGGTACTCTATTTACACAGCCTTAAGATAGTCTGACGAATGATGCTCTTAGTTTGGGTTCTGCTGATCACCTGGATGTGATTCTTATTCTTCTTTCTTTGAGTTAAAGTGACGTTTGAGGAGTTTCTTTCTAAAATAAGACATCTGACAACAACATAACAAAAACTTATAAAATAATTGGAATACTGCCTGATAAATGTAATGCTGTGAAACTTGATGTAAAGCGCCTGGAAACTTTGCTTCAGATCAAAGTCATACTCACCAACATTAAACATTCTGGCTAAATAAGCAGGTTAGCGTTTTAACAGTCAAAGACTCAAAAATGTTGTTTATTCCCGATGAACTTCTGAGGATAAAGAAAAGGAAAAACAAAAATCTGTTCCAACTTTGGCAGAATTTTTCATTTTCATGTAGGAACCTGTCACTTCTAAGATTTCAGGGCCTTTCAACCACCAAACAAGCGGTTCACCCGCTGTCATCGAGTGCATTTACATGCGCACAATATCTTGATCTCATCATCTTATGGCAATACTTTGATTCAAACATTTATATTGTACAAATAACTGGATTTTTTTTTTTAGGAATTTGTCGGACACTACTACATCTGTGAGGAGTGAAAAACATGTTTGAAAAAAGTTCGAAAAAAGACTATCACTCTCATATCTATATGAAGCTTAGTATAAGGATGTGGATTGTAGACGCACAGATTATGGGTCTCTTTACCCAGTTTCCAGTCTTGATGCTAAACTAAGGTAACTACGTACCGGCTGTAGCTTCGTACTGAAGGGAGATATGAGAGTGCCATCATTCTTATTTTAGTCTCAAAGTGTTGATCTTCTCTCTTTACTTTTGTCAATTACACTAATATTACTTTTAATTACTAATTTGAGATGCAGTCCAAAAAAAAAAACCCCACCCAAAACTCCCATAGTGCAACACTGTGGACACTGTGGCCCATTTCACACTCCACACTCCCAGTTTGTGTTGCAGGCTTTGTGTTACAGATTTGAAGCCTCTGGCCTCAAGAGGGGGCTAACCCTGAAGACAGTATGACAGCACTAGGGTTATCATGTCAGAGTTAAGCAGTTGAGGCTGATTATGACTTAATTTGTGATGGTATTGCCTTAATTTGATTAAAATCAGGTAGGTTGTGTGCATTTCTGTCATTTATAGAATTGTTGTTTGATGCTGTATATTGACTCAGTCACACTGCTCGGATGGCATGTCGTAGACTAGCTGACAAATAACTAATTTTAAATGATAAAACAATGATTGAGTCACGTGAATGAATCTAAAGATTGCAACCCCACCTCCACCGTTCATGTCTGTGTTTTTAATTTTAGCTCTGTGGGTTTGCAGTGGACGGTTAAATTCCTACATGCATGATGGCAAAGTCTCTCTGTTCATATTGATTGAAGTATACTACTCCTGTGTCTGCATTACTTAAATTTCTAAATGTCTCTCGTTGAAGCTTTTAACCAAATTTGCTTGTTTTGTAATGCAAATAAATATTATTTTCTTCGAATGCGTGTTTAACCCCCATCTTGCGCTTTAATTGCTCTTATTTTTAGAGCCACTTTTTTGTAAAGACGTTCCGTTAGTGTCGTTTTTTCAATCTACTATACTGTGACGTACATGTGATGAAACTTATTTTGTCTTTTCGCATCCTCCTTGAACTAAATTTTAGCCTCACACTCTCAGAGCCTCCCAGTATCAAGGACAAAGTTCCTGCTGTCTACAGAAAGAGGAAATCCACCCTGCCATTGATAAGCTACTCCCTCCACATCTCGGTGCCTTATGCAAACTCTTTCTGTGTGTGTCTTCCAGCTAAGGAGCACAGCATTTTCATCAGTTATGTATGTATAATTTGTGTGTGTGTGTGTGTGCGGGTGTGTTTTCTTTTTAATAATCGGTGCCCGATGTTGAAAGACGTCGATGAAGCACTTTTATTCTCGGTTTTGGTCTTTTGGGTTTTTTGGATTCTACTGGTTGTCTTGCTGACCTATGAAATGCACTGACATTGAAGGAAACACGATGTAGAAGATATGGACATGTGTGATGATAATAATCAAATAAATTGCGTATCAGTTGTATGCTGTGTTACAAGTTTTGTTCTCTACCAAGTTAACACCGACACAACGTGACAAAGGTCTAAAGCCTTGACAGAATGTCTAAGAAGGAACACCCAAACGTTTCTCACAAACTCGTGACGTCCACAAACTCACAAGGATTACATCTTAGAGAATGAAAGAAGTTCTGCAAGAATGTAAATCAAAGGAAGTTTAAATATTAAATATGTGGGGAAATTGATTAAAATTAACCCATCAGCAGCAATTTTAACGAAGGTAATCGTGAGAAATCAGGCACTTTTATTTACACTGTAAGAAAAAAAACTGTTAAAAAACGGTAAATGACTGGCAGCTACGGCTGCCAAACACCGTAAAATTAAAGTAAAAAACCGTAATTCAAATAATGTGCAAAAACATTGAATTTACAGAAAATTTCATTGAAATTTTGACAGAAAAATAACATTATTTTACAGCTTTTCCCCAAATAATTATGATCAATCACCTTCAATAAAGGGACAGTCCTAAAAGTTCTGCAGGAAAATACCGTTATTTTACAGCTTTTTCAGGGTTTAGCAGGAATCCTGAGGTTAAATTTAATACCATTTAATACCTTTTTAATACCTTCTAAATATTTTTTAAAACCTCAAAGTAACTTGCTTCTAGTCATATCGCAAAAACAGGATGGATAAATGGGAGGGCACACGCACTGTTACGGTCAATCCCTTAGTTATTTACATTTATTCATTTAGCTGACGCTTTTATCCAAAGCGACTTTCAGAGAAGATGCGATGGCTGCAGTGGAAGTTTGACTGGTGGTGTACTGGACATACTAGCAGCACAGAAATTTGATATTAATGGCTGCTCTCCCATCAAGCTGTCAGTCAACTGAACACTGTAGATAGATCCAACTACATAATTTGAGTCACGCTACTTGACATCTGCTAAAGAAATGACACAATGCCTCAGAGTTCAGCACCACTCCACACATAACCATGTTCTCTAATGAAGACATCAATTATACTTGACCAACAGTGTTTTACAGGAGGATGCTTGTTGAACAGCTGTTCTATTCACCTTTTTCTTTGTCTTTTCAATGTAATTTTCAGTCTATGAAGTCAAACTTTTTTGTGCAACACTTGTTTCAAGTTTTACTACAGCAATCAACCATGTACAGAACTTTTCAGTATTCAGTGATGTTGTCGTCATACTAACCACAAACTTCTTGAAAATCATTCAAGTTTCGGGGTGTTCCCGTAACCATGTAACTCGCAGTGCCCGAGGAGAGGGAGCAATGCTGAATGCCGTTTTTACATAATGTCTGGACAAAGTCCAAGTAGAGTCGTTGTTTCACACGAGAGGCAGCAACAGGAGAGAATTCTCACATGTTGACTAAACTTGACAAACAACTCAATCCAGTCTACTGCTGTGCACTATGGAAAATCAGTCTACTGCACAGTCTATGTAATACATTTTGGTGAACGTTTCACAACAAATCACGTACTATTCTTTAAAAAAAACTCACATTTACTACTGTTGGCTCTCAGAACAAAGGTTTTTCTTGATCAGAAGATTAGCTCCAACTTGCTAAATTATTAGTTCCAAATTAGGTCAGGTAGTATTATTCTTCAGGTGAAAAGAGTAACACACAGGATTCATCAAAGTTGGCAACAGAAAGAGCTTTTATTATCTTGTCAGACAAACAAAGCCAGAGTCATCCATGGAAAGACTGAATCTCCTGTCTCAAAACATCTCATATACTCTTCAGGATTCATAAGTCATGCCCACCCTTGAACTTTCATTCACCCATGACACAATGGTGTAAATTTTACATTTCTGGACATGTCCAGACAGATTTTGGTGTCTAATGGTGTCTTGTCCATTTCTACTTTAGCCATCTTACACCTGCTCTGTGCAGCTGGGCCTGTGTCTTCTTTCAGTAAACTCGCAGGCTTCTTGGCCTACTGCTGTAGACTTTTTCTTTTACTCCACATTCTCCAAGATTACACCATTAAAATCTACTTTATTGTACTTCTATTCTTTAAAAACCCTTTACTATTTTCTTACACCATTATGTCGTAGATGTCTCCTACTGTATTTTTTAAAAACTTTAAACTTGCTCACACAAGATGTCTGTTACAATCATTCACATTCCTCTGGTACAAACATTACTTGTCTCTTGTTACAATTACACATTCAATATATTCTACATGTTAGACCATGGTGCTCACTACAGTGTTGTGTGCTCACATAAAATCAACTTTACTTTAAACATAGCTCTTTTCTTCATTCCAGCATTTAGTGTTCACAGCATTTTGATTACACTTGTTTCTTGAGAAAAAATTAAGCTTTGAGGCACCCATCGCTGAGGCCTCTGATCAAAGTTAAGCATAAAGATAAAGCATGCATAACATTTTATACTACACTACCTTTTTATACTTTTTAAAGGGCCTTAATTTTCACTAAGTTGATTTACTACCTTTTAATACCCCGTGGACACCGTTTTTCCCAAATAATTATGATCACTCACCTTCAATAAAGGGACAAACCTAAAAGTTCTGCAGGAAAATACCGTTATTTTACAGCTTTTTCCCAAATAATTATGATCACCTTCAATAAAGGGACAATGCTAAATGTCATGGGAAATTAATTACAAATAAAGTACACACCACTATTGATTCTAAAACCCTTTTATTTAATGTATTCAGATGTAAATTTACAATATCAACCAATTATTCACAAACAGTTCTTTAGAGCCCAGGAGGAACTGAGAAACTAAAAATGGTATTTGTCCATGTGTGTAACGTGTTTCTGTTAGCATTTCTATCAAAATGAGGTCAAGATTTCACCTTTGAAATGGACAGAGAAAGCAACAAAGTGTTGTCAAACTGTACTGTTCAAACAAATTGTGCTGTGGCGCTGAGGGGGTTGTGGTCTCGTGTTTTTTTAGCTTTTATTTTTCACTCAAGTTTTATATTGTTTCCACAATATTCTCCTAACCCTCGGGGGCTCTGTATAAGGTAGTTCTGACAACATTTGTGGACAAGCATTACAGTGTTTTAATTAAGAATCCTAACTATACAGTGTATTTATTATTAAATAAAATAAAAACATACCACAAAAGGTCAATGAATCTGTAACAGGAGGTGCAACACATCAGAAAAGGCAGAAAAATCAGAATCCTCCTCCAAAATGCCAGTAATCGTCTGGATCTTTGGTGATCCTGGAGGGGACACACACAGAGAAACTATTACTGAAAGGTCCGTACTGTAGTAGGATGAAAGTAAGATTTCATTTATAGTTCACTTTTAATGAAAATTCAGTCCCCAACAACTGCAGTAAATAGTGACTATGTTTTAAATGCAAAAAAACTGAAGAATCTTCAGGTTCTTAGCTCTGCACTGCGGTCAAGCAAACCCACAGATCAGACAGTGTGTACGTCAATGCAGCTTCCAGCTAAGAAGCTACAGTGAGGATTTCTTTTAACATGTGGTGTGTCAATGACGACTTTTCAGGTCAACTTGGCATGTCTGGACTTTTGAAAACTTGGATTACGATAGACAAGCAGTATGAAGGCATTTTTATGTTTTTGTTAAGTTGTTTAACGTTTGAAACAAAGCCGCTGTTGACTACAGTTGTTTGGGAGGATGCTGCAAGCTGTTTTCATGTGACACTCCAGGAGTGTTTTGTGAATTGAAAAAAATAACCTGACCTTTCAGCATGAGGGTTAGGTAAGGACTGATTTTTCATTTAAAGTGAACTACTCTTAAACAAACTTCATTTAAATTTTCTATGAGACATTATAGTTAACTTAAACTTTAAATTAAATTTAAATTAACTTTGGGGAACATTACTGTGCTCTCCCATTGTGTTACAGATACTACTGGCCAGCATGATGGAAAAGTCATAGAAAACAGGGATTCATGCTTGAGGCACTGTGTACATTTTCATATTTGAAAGAAGTTGTTTAACCATTGTTAACCATTTGGCACCACTGGATTCATACACAGCATAGATGAGTATAATAGTCTGTCTTTGTGCTGACAAACTGGCAGTAATATGGCCAATAGCATGCACATTGTCCATTCACAGTCTTTATGTCAGGATAACATGAATACTCACTGCCTCCGAAGATCTTGTGGCAGGAGACTTTTCATTTCCATATTGTCTGGATCATGAGGGGAAAACACACAGACAAACAAACAATATTAGCCAGCTTACCATTGGAGACATAGACATGCAAAATATTACTCAACAGCCTCACACATACATTCATTCTTACATAATATTCTTATGACTGATGTGAACTTGGTTTCATAAAACAAATCCACTCTGTATGTTTTGCCTCTGCTTGCCTACCTGCTCGAGTTTGCACCCCAGCAGCCTCAGTATCTTGTCATACTGGTTCTTCAGCCATCTCATGATCACACAGGTGATGCACAACTATTGGTTCTTTGCTGTGTGAAGTACAGGAACACCATGAAGAATGTGGTAAATTGATTGTTCTTGCATTGTTACATTTCCCTTTTTAAGCAGAAACAATAACGCTGACAACCAACAAAAATATAACTCAGGGAAGATGGAAGGCGGTCAAAGAAAAAGGAGATTTATTTACCATATTCAAATGAAAAGGTAAACAACGAATGTAGGTTTGAAAAGTGTGGGGGGAAGAAAGAACTGTGGGGGTTGTGCCAAACAAAATGAACAAAATACAATAAAATGCAGCGTAGCTCAACCCTATCCGTGAGGAAAGACAAAGAACACAAAAGCCTGACTAGCTTATCTACAAATGTCTGAGAACAATAGAAATACATCAGTGGCAACAACCCATAACCTAGTGGGGTAACAATTTCTTTCTAAGTGTGTAAATGTAAAGGGTACCCCAGTGGTAACTCAGTCCTACCTCCCCACCAGAAACCTTAGCGAGCAAAGCAAAGTCAAAGAGGGAGCAAAACAAGAGAGAGGCTTTTAAAAGGTGCCCTCTGTCTCTGATTGGCTAATGGGCTGGAGGGTGAGCCAATCCACAGCTCCTCTGGAGCTCACAGGTGGCAGCCAATCCTCCACTTCTCACCTGCAGGACAAAGGGAGGAGAGAACAAGAGAGAGACACACACACGCACAAGTCTATACACATAACATGCATATAAAGTGCTTTTCTAGTATTATCAACCACTCAAAGCACTCTACAATACATGTCTATCATTCACCCATTCACACACTGATGGCAGGCTCTACCAGGGTGCCAACCCATGAGGGAGCTCATGAGGGAGCCCTAATTATTTACACACACATTCACACGCTAATGCACAGCATCCATGGCAACTTGGGGTTTAGTGTCTTGCCCAAGGACACTTCGACAGGTGGACTGGAGGAGCCGAGAACCAAACTGCCAATCTTAGCAAATTCTGCATGTGGCCCTTTGCAAAAAAATTGCCAGGACAGAGACAGGACAGGTCATGTTTATCAAATGTCTTTGTTCTACTAAGTTCTCAACTAGATAAGGAACACCAGATGAGTGATAGGGATGGTAGCTATGATAAGCATTCAGTCTTGGAATAACATATAAAATAACAGGCAGGTTGTTCATTTACAGATAATGTCTGTAATTTTACTGTTTTTTTTATAAATTTTTTAAAAAACGTGAAAACTACTGTAAAAATTTGGGTTAATTTACTTTAAAATTACGATTTTACAGTGTATACAGAACACCGGCAAAGAAAATGACATTCAAAACCAGCTTTTTCATTTACAGTTAAAAGTTCCTGAGGTTGGAGCACTTTCAAATCACACATATAGCACGTCCTCACCACTGTAGAGGGCACTTTAGACATGTTTTATATGTTATACAAATGGCACATTATATAGCCTTAAAACAGACTAACTAGACAGACTACTCAGGTTAGTTTGCTGTTAGGATCAGCATCCACGAGAACTGTGTGGATTTCAGCGTTTCAACGGACTGTGAAGAACACACAGCGACATGGATGTATGAAGGAAATAAATCCCCAGGGGGTCTGGGGGTCTTCCCCCAGAACATTTTCAATTAAGTGGATACCATTTCCTGTATTCTAGTGCATTTTAACACCATATTAGCGCCAGATAATCCAAACTGGTTCTGTGAGATATAGTTATATATACAGGCAAGTACGTTTTAACGGTGGCCGGTGGACCGGTGTAGACAGACTGATAGCAGCATTACAGTTTTTCTCCATTGGTTTGGCTCATTTGTCGAAACAGAAATGACATTCTCAAAACTCTAAGATCATTTGGCAAAACAGTCTTACAGTTCAGCACAACACCATAGCTCACTTGCAAAAGCGCATATCTCTCCCAAAACAGTTCACTCATGTGTCGGAACTAAATTTCTTTCTCATATAAAAAGTCAGTACCTCCAAAATGCCTCGTCCCTTTGGCATTGTGCGAGCACTGCAAGTCAAAATGTTTAGATGTTTTGTCACTATGGCAGAGGACCATTGAAATATCCCTCATGTCCACCTCTCAGTCTTAGCCCAGTCCTTCGTTCACAATGGTGACTGTACTAGTTTTTTGTCTAGCTAACAGAATACAATTGTGTATAAAACTGAAAAAATAAAAATAAAAACAGGATTTTAGGGTCAGAGTAGCCTCTAAGGTTTGACATCACACATTGCACTCACACTGCCAAGGAAAGGTAGCCATTTTTATTCACACACATAAAGTAACCTCCATATCAGAGTAAAAAGAAAATGTATAAAGCATAATATACTGTTATATAAACACATAAACAAAAACAAGGAAAATTATAAATACAGTATTCATGGTATTATGTTGATATGATTATATTGACTAATTTTGACAATTGAATACTATTTTGCATGTGATGACTTACAGAATGAAATGATGCTGACATGTTTTGGAGAGAACAGCCATTAGACTGAGAATCAATCAATCAGTTTAGATCAACAGGATCTATTCACTTGGAAATTGTGCTAAATGCAGGCTAACTGTACTTAATCATTTGCAAAGATGTACTAAGACATTTGCAATGTGATGAAATCAATGAGAAATACACTTCTGTTGTGAACAATTGCCAAGTGGTTTGGAGGTTTGTGTCCATGTTGTTTTGAGAATGTAATTTCTGTTTCAAGAAATGAGCCAAACCAACGGAGAAAAACTGTAAGACAGGGCCCGATAGTTTCTGTGATGACAGGGTCACAGATGCAATCAAGGAACTGAGAATTAAAAAACTACAACACAGATTCCACCGGGGGGGCCCACATTAAGCCAAATTCCAAAAGCTGACTGGAGAATTTAAAATATGGCCACATAATGCATTGTCATAAATGTCATTTACTCAACACACATTTAAAAAAAACAAAAAATCAAGAAGAGTCTTATAGAGAATCAGACAATGTGCATTTTTGCACAATTGGACCAATAGGACACTTTAGCATGCATTTAGGCTAAACCAGCTCAGTTAGCTGTCAGGAGTGGCTTTTTAATAACCACCGCCTACTACTACAACTACTTTTAGTGGTTTACCTCATTTAAACCAGTTTATCCAAAACCAACTGTACTTGCAGATGTGCTGCATTCATGTGGAGACAAGTGTCTTACATAGTGTCAAAATCAGGTTGAACTGAGTGGAGCCTGCCAAACCGCTGAGATGTTGATTTGTTGACATTTGTTGTTTCATACACATACTACATATCTTTGTCTCATTCCCATGAATATGTAATGGTGTGAAAACCAGTTTATCTTGATGGTGAAGAAATATATTTCTGTAGCTCCTTATATATGAACCAAGCTGGAGAAGTAAGGCATCAGTCAGCTTTCCAGTTTTCATCCACAATGGCTGTCAGCATATCAGGTCTAATAATGATGGCAGTCTTTTACCTGCTTGTGTTGGGAATCGGCATCTGGGCATCTGTGAGGTCAAAGAAATTGATGAAAAACACACAAAATGGACAGGTAGAGTTTTCTTTTTTGGCCAACCGCAGTGTCAACTTGATAGTGGGAATCTTCACAATGACAGGTGAGTTTAAATTTGTTTGTTTCATAGACAATATGTATATTCATTGAGTATTTATTTGAATGAATCTGTAATATCTAGTCTTTTCTTATTGTTGCACGCAACAAGGTTGATGGAAATTTAATGAAATGAAATGACAACCCTTTTAGTACATTCACAGTACATTTATTTTTCATCACATTAATGATACAACCATAGATAGAAAACATACAATCACGCATATATCTTTGTATTTTTTTCACTGCAGCTACTTGGGTTGGAGGTGGCTTCACCATGGGTTTTACAGAGTCTGTTTATGACCCCACCAAAGGTCTAATCTGGGCTCTTTTTCCTCTGCAACTGTCCATTTCTTTTATCATTGGTAAGTCTCATCTCCCATTACTCGTTGTTAGAAAAATGTATTCATGTGTTTTGTTAAACTGTTGCAACTGCTGCACCAGCTCTTCAGGAAGCATTGTGTGTCCTAGATGTTGTGAAATCATCATTTGAGACAAGTGCATGTATGACTCCTTGCTGCAAGTAAAGCTTAATGAAAAGACTCCAGTGACTCTGTCATCCTTTGGTAAAGACTTTTCCAGCACTCATTGTACTAAACTTCAGGAATGCCTGAACAAAACGATTGACCCGTGCCCATTCGTAGCCAACTGGTGCCACTCCAGACCCACATGCTGAATCACTGAACTTTTGTCATCAGATGCACATTTTTGATTAAATGGAAACATGCTTACCTACATGCTACACAAAAACTTTGTTAAGGAGAAATTACCATATGTTCCATAAAAAGGAAAAAAAGGAAAATTAGCCTTGCTCGCTTAATACAGTTCTCTCTGCCCAGCAATATTTACATACTTATCAGGTAGATTATTATATTATCATCTTGTAATCACTATATTTGTAAACATGTCACTGAATATATTGTACACTATTACCATTTGTCAAAAATCACAATATTTACTCACATATTTTTTTTTTTTTTTTTTTTTTTTAAGATATTTTTTTGGCCTTTTTCAGGCTTTTATTGGATAGAGACAGTCGAAGAGTGACAGGAATGTGGGAGAGAGAGATGGGGAAATGACATGTAGCAAAGGGCCACGGGTGGGAATTGAACCCGGGCCGCTACCGAGCCTTCGTACATGCGGCAGACGCTCTACCAACTGAACTAATCAACGCCCCCTTACCCATGTAATTTTGACTTAGTAAATCAAGTTAATCACATTTATCTATGTGGGCGGCTGTGGCTCGGAGGTAGAGCGGGTCGTCCCACTAATCAGAAGATCAGCGGTTCTTTGAGAAACCCCAGATGAGCTGTTGAGAAGGACATTAGTTCAAAGAAATGTCCAATACAGACAACATTGAGTCTGCATGGTATTTACGGTGCTTCAGTATGAACAGTTTTGTCTTTTCTCTCTTTTTCATCCATTTAAAGGTGGACTCTTCTTTGCAAAGCCAATGCGGGACAAAAACTACACAACTATGATGGATCCATTTCAGAGGAAGTATGGGAAAACACTGACTGGCCTTCTCGCCATTCCTGCATTTATTAGTGATATCGTGTATATTCCTGTCACGCTGATTTCTTTGGGTAATAGAAAAACACTTTGAACACATTTTTCATAACAATCATAAACAATAATACACTTAAACTATTAAATTAATAAAATCTAGTTCAATTAATACTTATGTGTATTAAGTACATGTGTGGGTGTGTTTTTGTATTTGTGCACTTCCAACAGGAGTCACTGTTAGAATATTTTCCGATCTGCCCTTAAGTCTTTGCATCTGGATCTCTGCTGCTGTGGCGATCATCTACACTGTGCTTGGAGGTCTCTATTCAGTTGCTTACACTGATGTTGTGCAGCTAGTATTGGTGTTTTGTGGCTTGGTAAGTTTAACAAAAAAAATAAAAATGACAATACATGTTCCTCTGTCAGGATTTCTCTCACTGTATGTTTTCCTCTGTTTGCAGTGGCTGTGTGCTCCCTTCGTTCTGGCAAGTGATGTTTATACTGACATCACTCAAACAGCAGTCAACCACACATATCAGGCTCCCTGGCTTGGCCACATCGAGTCTGATGAAGTTTGGACGTGGGTTGATAATTTCCTCGTATTGGTAAGATGAAATAATGGTAACATGCTATAAAACACAGCCTGCTTCTTGTAATTATGTCTTTCAGTTTCCTCAGGTTCGGTGCACACAGTAACTCTGCCGCTTAAATGGATTGGACTCACTGATTGCCCACCATCGATTGAAATCTTTTGTGGCTCCAGAGAGAAAACTGATAAATTCATAGATGCTGCATGAAGTGATCTATTTTTTAATTTCCCCAGTCAATGTTGTATATCATAATATTTCTCATGGTGTTTTCCCAGACTCTTGGGAATTTGGCGTTTCAAGACTTTCATCAAAGGACTCTCTCCTCCAGCTCCACATCTACAGCCAGACTGATCTGTTTCATAGCAGCAGGTGTGGTCATTGTTCTTGGGATCCCACTTATGCTGATTGGGGCCGTCGCAGCTTCAACAGGTAAGTTTGACAGGCTGACAGATCGTTGAACTAAAGCTCAAAACCCTGAATAAAAAACATGAATGGTGTTATGTTTCAGATTGGAATATGACCACATACGGGTCACCTTCTCCGTATGAGCGAGGAGAGGCGGCTATGGTGTTGCCCATCGTCCTTCTCCATCTTACCCCAACTGCTGTTTTCGTTATTGGCATGGGAGCTATCGCCGGCGCTGCAATGTCATCGACTGACTCTTGCCTGTTGGCAGCAACTTCCATCTTTACCACCAGCATCTACAAAGCCATCAGACATCAGGTACAAAGACAAGGTACTTCGTTTTACCCCTTGCTTGTTTGGTAATTTCAGCATTTTAACAAAAATACCATTTACTTTCTTCTCCAGGCATCAGATAGAGAGCTGCAGTGGGTGATACGCTTCTCCATAGTGATTTTAGGGATTGTGGGAACTTCTCTCACCTACCTGGACAGCAACATCATGACATTCTGGATCCTGAGCTTAGACTTGACTTACACCATAATGCTCCCCCAACTGATCTGCGTCCTCTTCATCAGGGTTTCCAACAGCTATGGTGCTGTCGCAGGCTATATTGTTGCTTTTGTCATGAGAGTTTTGTGTGGAGAGCCGGTCTTCAATCTTCCTGTCATCCTACATTTCCCAGGTTGCACTTTAGAGGACGGTGTTTACGTTCAGCGCTCGCCTTTCAAGACCATTTGCATGCTGTCTGCTCTGGTCTCCATTCCGATGTTTTCATATGTGGCTTCACTCTTGTTTAACCGCGGGATTCTTCCTGAGAGGTGGGACGTGTTCAAGGTCAAACCACAAGGAGCACCAACACCAGACGATGACGCCAGAGAGTGTGATAGTGAACAGGTTAAAACTGAACAGGAACCAATGCTTGTTACAGGTTGCTAATCCAATTTCTGTTAACTTTGTTACTTTACTTTACGTTAACTTTAGTTATTTTCTTTTTGTATCATAACTGTTGGTGGCAATGATGTTACTGTGTTTCTATAGTTAGACCCTAAAGGTCTTTTTGATAAAGTTTGTTCACATGTAAACTATAGGGAAAGATGGGATTTCTCCGCAGTGGTTTGTCTACTAATCAAAAGATTGGCGGTTGGATTCACAGCTCTTCAATACTGAACACCAAATTCCTCCCGAGGGCTGTTCCTTTATTGTCATGTATATGAATATGTTAATGTGATGTGTACCATGTATACCTGTTTGTCTCTACACAAATAAAAATGAAGTAAAACAATCATCATCATTATTATAATGAGTTTTTTTTTAATTTATCCACATATTAGACCACGTAGATTTTGGTTATCACAACACGCACTGATCTGAGGAAATTCTATCTGATCTGAAGTGTCAGGGTTTGTTTGATATGACTCTATTTAATGCAGCATGCTCGCGTCTCCAGTGAGCGGAGACAAATTTTCACAGTAACACATTTTTAAGCCCAGGGAAGCATGTTTACTTCTTAACCCTGATGTTAGTTTAAAGTTGGCTTTGAGTTGCTCTGGCCTCAGTCTTTTTTTTTATCTAAAGTCACTTATCAGGTCTTGACTGGAAGTCAGCAGTAATGACCTTGACTGTCCGTTACATTTTAAAATTTTCCTATCGCGTTGTGTTTATGCTCTCATTCCTTGCTTTTGGCGTGCTATGTCTTAATCATTTTTGTAATGCTGAGGAGAGAAGGCAATGATTTAATACCCTGTGTAACCCCCATATGTGGCATGATATGAATAGAAAATTCTCTCACACTTGTCCCTACACAGATAAACATTAAATAATAATAATAATAATAATAATGAGAATAATAATGCACATTTATCTGAAAAGAAAGTAATGAGGTGTCTGACATTTTGTTTTTTATTTTGCATTATAAAATAATTAACAGTGATTAACAAATCAGACACACTGACCTCAGAACATTACGCATGCATAGGCTTCATTAATAATCACACACAAGTGCTGAAGAGAGAGAAATGTAGAAACAAACATCGAATCTTTCCATCAAGTTCTTCTGTTTCTTTGACCTTTTCAATTTTACTCTAAAGTGTCTAACAATAGAAACATCATCGCAAGTTTGAATTAGTTTGAATTAGCAGCCTGTATCGAGCATTGGCTCATCACACTCTCTGGCGTCATCGTCTGGTGTTGGTGCTCCTTGTGGTTTGACCTTGAACACGTCCCACCTCTCAGGAAGAATCCCGCGGTTAAACAAGAGTGAAGCCACATATGAAAACATCGGAATGGAGACCAGAGCAGACAGCATGCAAATGGTCTTGAAAGGCGAGCGCTGAACGTAAACACCGTCCTCTAAAGTGCAACCTGGGAAATGTAGGATGACAGGAAGATTGAAGACCGGCTCTCCACACAAAACTCTCATGACAAAAGCAACAATATAGCCTGCGACAGCACCATAGCTGTTGGAAACCCTGATGAAGAGGACGCAGATCAGTTGGGGGAGCATTATGGTGTAAGTCAAGTCTGAGCTCAGGATCCAGAATGTCATGATCTTGCTGTCCAGGTAGGTGAGAGAAGTTCCCACGATCCCTAAAATCACTATGGAGAAGCGTATCATCCACTGCAGCTCTCTATCTGATGCCTGGAGAAGAAAGTAAATGGTATTTTTGTTAAAATTTCCAAATTTCTGACTAATAAGACAGTATTGAGGGCAATGCTTTGTTTGGAATTAATCCTGTTTAGCCGAGAAACTTACAAACAAACATTCAAACATTTCACATTCACCCATGCAACCTTTTCTTGAGTTAAACACCAAAAACACGAGTAACAGAACCAAATTGTTGGCCAACTATGAATAAAACTCAACTCAAAAAGGCAATAGTTGTTAGTCACTGTGGAGAATGTGTAAATTTGCTTTCCTCCAGAGAGTTAGATTAGAAGATCAACACCATTGTCACGTCTGTCAGGTTAATTTAGGTGAAGAGCCAAAATGGCGTCAGACAAGTTCATGGCCTGGAGCATAAATAGCAGAAAGAATCTGTAATTGTTTGCTAACCTCACACTGACAGCAACACTCCATTACATTAACAGAATTGCATGTTATTTAGTGAGCTTCAGAGGTGCTGGTAGCCAGATTTTACCTTCAGTCAGAGCCAGGCTAAATGTTTTACTCCATTTCCAGTAGTTATACCGTACCGTTCTTTTCTAACTCTCTGCAAGAAATCCTGAGTATTTTCCTCACATGTATTTTCTAAAAAACGTTGTTTGTACCTGATGTCTGATGGCTTTGTAGATGCTGGTGGTAAAGATGGAAGTTGCTGCCAACAGGCAAGAGTCAGTCGATGACATTGCAGCGCCGGCGATAGCTCCCATGCCAATAACGAAAACAGCAGTTGGGGTAAAATGGAGAAGGATGATGGGCAACACCATAGCCGCCTCTCCTCGCTCATATGGAGAAGGTGACCCGTATGTGGTCATATTCCAATCTAAAACATAAGACCATTCATGTTTTTTATTCAGGGTTTTGAGCTTTAGTTCAACGATCTGTCAGCCTGTCAAACTTACCTGTTGAAGCTGCGACGGCACCAATCAGCATAGGTGGGATCCCAAGAACAATGACCACACCTGCTGCTATGAAACAGATCAGTCTGGCTGTAGATGTGGAGCTGGAGGAGAGAGTCCTTTGATGAAAGTCTTGAAACGCCAAATTTCCAAGAGTCTGGGAAAACACCATGAGAAATATTATGATATATTTAGTTTTAATTGTCCACTAACTTAATGTTGCACTTCTATAACATTGTCTCATGACGGGAGTTTAACAAAGTCTTCTACGGACACATACAGTTGTACAGATACAATAGTCCTCTCTATGCCCGTAAACAAATATGTGTGTAAAATCAATTGAGTCCTCCTTTAAGGCACTTATTGGATTCTCATATGTAGACCGTATCATACAGAAAATAAAAGTTAATATTTCGGCTGTAACTAAGTAACCTGAGGAAACTGGGACATAACAGCTGATTTTCAAATACTACTGACACTTGTTCATCACAAAACAGGCTGTGTTTTATAGCATGTTATCATTATTTCATCTTACCATGACTAGGAAATTATCAACCCATGTCCAAACTTCATCAGACTCGATGTGGCCAAGCCAGGGAGCCTGATATGTGTGTTTGACTGCTGATTGAGTGATGTCAGTATAAACACCATTTGCTAGAACGAAGGGAGCACACAGCCACTGCAAACAGAGGAAAACATACAGTGTATTTAGCATGTTAGAAAAGCTGCCATGTCTGTGCTTTTTTTGTTAAACTCACCAAGCTACAAAACACCAGTGATAGCTGCACAACATCAGTGTAAGCAACTGAATAGAGACCTCCAAGCACAGTGTAGATGATCGCCACAGCAGCAGAGATCCAGATGCAAAGACTTAAGGGCAGATCGGAAAAGATGCTAACGGTGACTCCTGTTGGAAGTGCACATACACGTGTACTTACGTGTGTTAATTATTATTATTAAGTGTTTTATTACTGAAAAATGTGTTCATATTGTTTTTCTATTACCCAAAGAAATCAGCGTGACAGGAACCCACATGACTTCACTGATGAACGGAACAATGGCGAGAAGGCCAGTCAGTGTTTTCCCATACTTCCTCTGAAATGGATCCATCATAGTTGTGTAGTTTTTGTCCCGCATTGGCTTTGCAAAGAAGAGTCCACCTTTAAATGGATGAAAAAGAGAGAAAAGACAAAACTGTTCATACTGAAGCACCGTAAATACCATGCAGACTCAATGTTGTCTGTATTGGACATTTCTTTGAACTAATGTCGTGTTATGAGCTCATCCGGGGTTCCTCAGAAATCTATTTTGGCTCCTGTAACTTTATCCTATAAAAAGTGTCATTTTGGTCAATGTATTTCATTTTTCTTTTCACTATATGTTGATGACACTCTGCTTTATATTCCACGTTAACTAAAAGCCTTCTTTTATTTAATAAAATAATGTCACATTAAGGAAAAGTCAGGCTTCTATACTTATATATAGATTTCATCCAAACAAAGTCATTGCATTGCAAAATTTAAAAACAACCTTTAAAACTGCCCTGGTAGTGTAATGAGTCCACCTTTAAAAGATCAAGGAAGCATAGCATTGAAGGATTTTATACTTTTTTTTCAGTGTTCAGAATCAGAATATCTCGTATCTTAGTTTCTTGTGTGTCATCTCATGCTTTGTTCCTTTGTTACTTTTTGTGTTGCAAAATGTTTAGCAAGTGTTTGTTAATTACTAAGGTCAAGGTCAAGACATGTGAGACATGGCACTGTGAAGACAACGGTCTTGAATACCATTTCAAGAGGATCTTACCAATAACAAAGGAAATTGACATTTGTAGTGGAAGAAGAGCCCAGATCAGACCCTTTGTGGGGTCATAAACAAACTCTGCAACTCCAATGATGAAGGCACCTCCGACCCACGTGGCTGCAGTAGGAAATAAACACACATAAATATATTAAGTCATATCTTTCAGGTATTCAGGAGTATTGTTTATAGTGATAGTTGTAGACACAAAAACTGTTCTTTATCTTCTTTATTTGTATCAAAGTATATTGCAAAAAAAAAAAATGACTCACCAGTTTACAGACACCTCTTTACAATAATAATCCAATACTACATACCATACAAGACAAAAACTTGATGTTTGAGCAAAACCCACCAGTCATCGTGAAGACTCCCACAGCCAAGCTCACTCTCCTGTTAGCCAAAAAAGAAACTTCTATCTGTCCATTGAGCGCGTTTTTCTCCATCTTTTTAGATTTCACGGACGCCCAGATGCCGATTCCCAACACAAGTACGTAGAAGGCGACCATCATTATCAGACCTGGTATGTGGAGAGCCATTGGGGATACTTTCGACTGATGAGAAGCTCACGACATGCACGTTACACATACTGAGCTAAAAATGAGGATGAACAGAGTCAAATAATACAAGCTCAAGGTCACTGCTGCTGTCCTGCACTGAGCCTCCCACTTCCAGTCAAGACCAGATATAAAGTTAAAGATAAAAAGACGATGACCAGAACAACACAAACTTAAGTTTAGTCCTACACATGCTGCTTTTCTGGGTTCACACATTGTGAAAATGTGCTTGTATCTGAATCTGCAGAGTCACAGGCGTTATGCTAACATGTCCTGTAGACCAAACTGCCTCTGCCATTTCTGTTCAGACAAGAAATTAGTTACTTTGTCCTAATTCAAGTCAGTGTCATGGATCACATTTGTGTAGCTAAGTTGCTACTGTCACACAGAGTACGAGAGAGGAGGGTTTACCTCGGGTCTTCTGGACTCTTTGGCTATTGCTGGAATAAAGGTTAAAGGTTCAGTGTGTAACATTTAACAGGTTCTACCAACAGAAATGGAATATAATACTAATAACTATGTTTTAGTCACTTAGTCACCTGTAACTTCATCACTAGATGCTACTAAATTCTACACGCTGGACCTTTAAGTGAATAAACAGCACATTTAAACTTGACTTTAAACAAATAAATTCTGTGTGTATAATCAGTATTTAAACTATACTTGGCAAAATAATGAGTAAATTCAATAATTAACCATTTATCAGAGAGGCAAGACGGCTAGCTGAGAAAACCAGCGGCCTGTCCAAACTTTATTAACGGTCAGTTTGGGTGTTGCTCCAATCAGGAAGCTCCAGCTTGTCCCGCCTCACCAGCTGGAGCCAATCAGGAACAAGCAACTGCACATCAGGCTCATATTGCAAAAAAAGGCAAATATTTTTTGATATTTTTTGATGTTTGTCTGTATTTTATTACCATCTACAGTCCAAGGACATTGCATATTAGCTCAGACTATAAATCCTGTGATATGCTGTAAAATTGTGTCCACAAAAATTAACCTGATGTAAAAAATAAAGCATAATTTGGGGGAACCAAACATCATTATTAGTATTATAATGAGTTTCTTATTCATATCTTAATAAATCTTAAAAAATAATAATAATTAAAAAAATTCTGTATCAGAATCATGATACATTCATCATGTAATTCAGTATTAACCATATTTGAACAGATCAAAAAGACATTTTGTAATCACAGAAACAGAAATATCAATACCACCAACAACTATGTTGCACAAATAAAGCTGATATAAATTGAATTAGCAGCCTGTATCGAGCATTGGCTCATCACACTCTCTGGCGTCATCGTCTGGTGTTGGTGCTCCTTGTGGTTTGACCTTGAACACGTCCCACCTCTCAGGAAGAATCCCGCGGTTAAACAAGAGTGAAGCCACATATGAAAACATCGGAATGGAGACTAGAGCAGACAGCATGCAAATGGTCTTGAAAGGCGAGCGCTGAACGTAAACACCGTCCTCTAAAGTGCAACCTGGGAAATGTAGGATGACAGGAAGATTGAAGACCGGCTCTCCACACAAAACTCTCATGACAAAAGCAACAATAAAGCCTGCGACAGCACCATAGCTGTTGGAAACCCTGATGAAGAGGACGCAGATCAGTTGGGGGAGCATTATGGTGTAAGTCAAGTCTGAGCTCAGGATCCAGAATGTCATGATCTTGCTGTCCAGGTAGGTGAGAGAAGTTCCCACGATCCCTAAAATCACTATGGAGAAGCGTATCATCCACTGCAGCTCTCTATCTGATGCCTGGAGAAGAAAGTAAATGGTATTTTTGTTAAAATGCTGAAATTACCAAACAAGCAAGGGGTAAAACGAAGTACCTTGTCTTTGTACCTGATGTCTGATGGCTTTGTAGATGCTGGTGGTAAAGATGGAAGTTGCTGCCAACAGGGAAGAGTCAGTCGATGACATTGCAGCGCCGGCGATAGCTCCCATGCCAATAACGAAAACAGCAGTTGGGGTAAGATGGAGAAGGACGATGGGCAACACCATAGCCGCCTCTCCTCGCTCATATGGAGAAGGTGACCCGTATGTGGTCATATTCCAATCTGAAACATAAGACCATTCATGTTTTTTATTCAGGGTTTTGAGCTTTAGTTCAACGATCTGTCAGCCTGTCAAACTTACCTGTTGAAGCTGCGACGGCCCCAATCAGCATAAGTGGGATCCCAAGAACAATGACCACACCTGCTGCTATGAAACAGATCAGTCTGGCTGTAGATGTGGAGCTGGAGGAGAGAGTCCTTTGATGAAAGTCTTGAAACGCCAAATACCCAAGAGTCTGGGAAAACACCATGAGAAATATTATGATATACAACATTGACTGGGGAAATTAAAAAATAGATCACTTCATGCAGCATCTATGAATTTATCAGTTTTCTCTCTGGAGCCACAAAAGATTTCAATCGATGGTGGGCAATCAGTGAGTCCAATCCATTTAAGCGGCAGAGTTACTGTGTGCACCGAACCTGAGGAAACTGAAAGACATAATTACAAGAAGCAGGCTGTGTTTTATAGCATGTTACCATTATTTCATCTTACCAATACGAGGAAATTATCAACCCACGTCCAAACTTCATCAGACTCGATGTGGCCAAGCCAGGGAGCCTGATATGTGTGGTTGACTGCTGTTTGAGTGATGTCAGTATAAACATCACTTGCCAGAACGAAGGGAGCACACAGCCACTGCAAACAGAGGAAAACATACAGTGAGAGAAATCCTGACAGAGGAACATGTATTGTCATTTTTATTTTTTTTGTTAAACTTACCAAGCCACAAAACACCAATACTAGCTGCACAACATCAGTGTAAGCAACTGAATAGAGACCTCCAAGCACAGTGTAGATGATCGCCACAGCAGCAGAGATCCAGATGCAAAGACTTAAGGGCAGATCGGAAAAGATGCTAACAGTGACTCCTGTTGGAAGTGCACAAATACAAAAACACACCCACACATGTACTTAATACACATAAGTATTAATTGAACTAGATTTTATTAATTTAATAGTTTAAGTGTATTATTGTTTATGATTGTTATGAAAAATGTGTTCATATTGTTTTTCTATTACCCAAAGAAATCAGAGTGACAGGAATATACACGATATCACTAATAAATGCAGGAATGGCGAGAAGGCCAGTCAGTGTTTTCCCATACTTCCTCTGAAATGGATCCATCATAGTTGTGTAGTTTTTGTCCCGCATTGGCTTTGCAAAGAAGAGTCCACCTTTAAATGGATGAAAAAGAGAGAAAAGACAAAACTGTTCATACTGAAGCACCGTAAATACCATGCAGACTCAATGTTGTCTGTATTGGACATTTCTTTGAACTAATGTCCTTCTCAACAGCTCATCTGGGGTTTCTCAAAGAAACGCTGATCTTCTGATTAGTGGGACGACCCGCTCTACCTCCGAGCCACAGCCGCCCACATAGATAAATGTGATTAACTTGATTTACTAAGTCGAAATTACGTGGGTAAGGGGGCATTGATTAGTTCAGTTGGTAGAGCGTCTGCCGCATGTACGAAGGCTCGGTAGCGGCCCGGGTTCAATTCCCACCCGTGGCCCTTTGCTACATGTCATTTCCCCATCTCTCTCTCCCACATTCCTGTCACTCTTCGACTGTCTCTATCCAATAAAAGCTTGAAAAAGGCCAAAAAAATATCTTTAAAAAAAAAAAAAAAAAAAAAAATTACGTGAGTAAATATTGTGATTTTTGACAAATGGTAATAGTGTACAATATATTCAGTGACATGTTTACAAATATAGTGATTACAAGATGATAATATAATAATCTACCTGATAAGTATGTAAATATTGCTGGGCAGAGAGAACTGTATTAAGCGAGCAAGGCTAATTTTCCTTTTTTTCCTTTTTATGGAACATATGGTAATTTCTCCTTAACAAAGTTTTTGTGTAGCATGTAGGTAAGCATGTTTCCATTTAATCAAAAATGTGCATCTGATGACAAAAGTTCAGTGATTCAGCATGTGGGTCTGGAGTGGCACCAGTTGGCTACGAATGGGCACGGGTCAATCGTTTTGTTCAGGCATTCCTGAAGTTTAGTACAATGAGTGCTGGAAAAATCTTTACCAAAGGATGACAGAGTCACTGGAGTCTTTTCATTAAGCTTTACTTGCAGCAAGGAGTCATACATGCACTTGTCTCAAATGATGATTTCACAACATCTAGGGCACACAATGCTTCCTGAAGAGCTGGTGCAGCAGTTGCAACAGTTTAGCAAAACACATGAATACATTTTTCTAACAACGAGTAATGGGAGTTGAGACTTACCAATGATAAAAGAAATGGACAGTTGCAGAGGAAAAAGAGCCCAGATTAGACCTTTGGTGGGGTCATAAACAGACTCTGTAAAACCCATGGTGAAGCCACCTCCAACCCAAGTAGCTGCAGTGAAAAAAATACAAAGATATATGCGTGATTGTATGTTTTCTATCTATGGTTGTATCATTAATGTGATGAAAAATAAATGTACTGTGAATGTACTAAAAGGGTTGTCATTTCATTTCATTAAATTTCCATCAACCTTGTTGCGTGCAACAATAAGAAAAGACTAGATATTACAGATTCATTCAAATAAATACTCAATGAATATACATATTGTCTATGAAACAAACAAATTTAAACTCACCTGTCATTGTGAAGATTCCCACTATCAAGTTGACACTGCGGTTGGCCAAAAAAGAAAACTCTACCTGTCCATTTTGTGTGTTTTTCATCAATTTCTTTGACCTCACAGATGCCCAGATGCCGATTCCCAACACAAGCAGGTAAAAGACTGCCATCATTATTAGACCTGATATGCTGACAGCCATTGTGGATGAAAACTGGAAAGCTGACTGATGCCTTACTTCTCCAGCTTGGTTTATATGTAAGGAGCTACAGAAATATATTTCTTCACCATCAAGATAAACTGGTTTTCACACCATTACATATTCATGGGAATGAGACAAAGATCTGTAGTACGTGTATGAAACAACAAATGTCAACAAATCAACATCTCAGCGGTTTGGCAGGCTCCACTCAGTTCAACCTGATTTGACACTATGTAAGACATGTTGTGACACTTTGCTGTTCCAGGACATGAGTCAACAACTTTGCTAACAGCCAAACATCAACAAGGTCACCAACAGCAGTCAGCCCAGCTCGGCGTCTGTCTTTCAGCCTTTTATTTCACCAAGCTCTCACCAACCACTAAAAGTCAGTCCCAGATTTTTTTCCTTCACCTTCTTTGCCTCAGCCATGCTCTGCCTCTGCTGAACCCAGTCACGCTGCCCGCTTTCCTGGCTCTGGTTATGGTGATCTTTCCAGTGTCTGGCATCGCTCTCTGCCTGTCTCAGATGGCCAGTTATTAAACTGTATTCTTTCTACAGCTGTCGTCAAGTGATGTTCATTTAAACCACGGCCCCGCTGTGCTTTTCAAGTGCAGACAACAATGTTTCTGACTGACTCCCATTCTGGTCAAGACCTGGGTACAACACCATAAATACATCTGCCAGGGGCTGGCACTGTCGACAGAGAGGGTCATGTGCCACACATGGCAGTGACGATGGGGATTGCAACAGCTTCAGCAGTGGTCAACCCAAGTTAACAACACCATCAAACATGAGCTGAGTCCAGTCACCTGTGCACCCTGCAATAGATGGACAGGGGCCACTCCACCCATCTTTCAAGGTCTTGAAAGAGAACAGTTGCTGATGAACTGGGACACAGTAACAGACGACACAAGACATAAACACCTGGATGTGTGACAGCATTGCATGTATTGTTTTCAGTGAGTGTGCGTGCCATGACAAATGTGTCCATGTGGTTTTGAGCAGTTCATCTGTATGTGGACATTTTTTCAACATGATATCACAAAGAGGCAAGACACTTGTTAGTGGAGCTGAAATTTGAAGATGATAATTAATTACACGTTTCCACCTTGTGAATGTGTGTGTAGATAACAGTCACTCCTCAAGCACGTCATGTTTAATCATGCATAGATGCCAGTCCACTGTCTCTGGAGACAAGTGCATAACTTGAAGCCTGTCTTGACGGATTGTCGTGTGATAATCAGCTTCCTCGCAGTGCCTCACTTTGCATAAACACCTTGAGCCTAATTATGTATAAGTAACACTCATCCTCGTCCTCTATTATTATGAAACATGCATGTCTAAAGATTGTACAGTCGTGAAACCTGTGCACAGAAAGTCGTCGGGTTACGATTAGCACACTTCAATCCTGTTTTATCCACCACAGCGGCATCCAAGAAGACACTTTTGCCTTTGTGAACATCAAATATTGACTGTGACTTCTTTCATTTATATCTGTATGCACACTGAAATCACAAATCATTCAACTGTTTGTTGAGTTAAGTATGTTTTAATCCTAAAATAACAACAGACTTTATGTATACAGACTCTGCTGGACCTGGACCTGGACCTGGACTTGGACCTGGACCTGGACCTGGACCTGGACCTGGACTTGGACCTGGACCTGGACTTGGACCTGGACCTGGACTTGGACCTGGACCCAGCTGTGTGTCCTTCAAGAGAGACCGGTCATTTCACCTCATTGATTTTTAAAGACTGTCTGCTTTATGTACATGAAAAGAAAAGTGAGGCTTCATGGACAAACTTCCATACATAAAAACAAACATAAACATCTGCATATTACATATCATACATTATAAAAATAAATACATTAATAATCTCATATTTTATGTTCAGACAACACAAACAGGCAGACACAGACATGATAATTCATATTAATTTAAGAACACATGATTTACTTTCTTCATTTTGAAAACAGTCAATGGCTACCACTCTGTTTATAGTTTATCTGTTAAGAAATCCCATCAGTTGTATTATTTAGGTTGGTAAATTTACTACTGGAAGTTTATGATCATGTGATTAAATATGTGAACACGTGTGCCACGTGTAAAAATTATATTTTAAATATTTTATCTCGAAGTATTACAACAAAAAAAACTGTCTACCTGACTGTAGTGGAGCACAGTTGTAGTTCCTCACTGTGACCACTGGAGGGCACTAATGGTACACTTTTTTTACACTGTCAGTGAGTGTCCGTTTTTTCAGATGATCAGTATTAATATCTGTATTATTCCAACTGAATAATATGGTGTAGAAATGTGACCACCATAAAACAATTAAAACGAGTTGTTTTTGTTTCAATATCTAATTCCTCTCAGACTGATTACATTCTGACCTTTGCATTTTAAATTTACCTGAGAGTTTATATGTACAGACTAGAGTCTTTGTCGCCCTCCAGTGGTCATAGTGTAATACTGCAACATATTAAATTAGTAAAACAAGCGTCACGCACACATGAGTGCATACAAGCCCTTAATAACACTACTATACTGAATAATATCCCTTTATATTCTGGAGCCTTGAATAGAATAAATGATGACTACACAGTGTGTTGCTCACTTGCTCTTAAGAAGGATACTGGAGAAAGGATTTAAGATTCAAGAGTGTTGTTTATTTAACTCACTCATATGTGGTGCAACTGATCATGGCATTGGCAGGCTGATAGCAAGGTACTGTGGGTCACTCATAGTCATACAAATAGAGCTCCCTGTGAAGGACAGAAACAAAAAATGTTATTAATATCCATTCCAGTTGTCAAGTGTTGACTAAAATAAATGTACAGTATAATAGATAGCCAAGAAAAGAGTGTATTGCTCTTACAAGGAAGATACTGGCTAAAGCGCATCAGGACAGTGGCACTGGAGGACAACTGTAGGTCCCTCACAAAGCACACACTGGAACAAATGTAAAGCTCTCCTCAGCCCTGTGAAAGACAGACAACATTATTTAAGTGATTTGTAATCACTGATTACAATTTGTAAATTAACAACCCAGTACTTAATATACTCATTTACAACAATACTCACAGAGTGAAATAAAATACTGTCTGACCCTTGATGAACGAAACATATTTTTCATAAACAGGTCGGGGAACATCTCCTCAAACAAATAGGCAACCTGTGTGTGTGTGTGTGTGTGTGTGTGTGTGTGTGTGTGTGTGAGAGAGAGACAGGGCTGATGACTGAGTGAAATTATGATCTACATGCTGAAACAACACCACACTGCAACATGTGAGTTTTAAGCTTGTAAATCTGCAAACGTATGGCATGCTTTGATAAAAACATAAAGTAGTGGTTAATAAAAGCAACTACCAATCAATCAGGATGGTATATTATTTTCCAACACTTTAGATAACTAGATTTAGTTGTAACACACCACACACTATGCAGATGTCAAGTAAAGTTCATAGACAACGGTTCTGAACATTTAATGAGTGTTTATCCACATGTTATCTGGCACACACACCTGCTATCACCACCACCAACCTCCTCCTCCTCCTCCTCCTCCTCCTGTACCACCATGGCAGCGGGAGCCTCACTTTCACTGTCCGCCTGCGACACCTGCTGAGAGGGACCCGCCGAAGCCCCGGAGCCGGAGGCCACGCCGCCGGGCCCCGCTGCAGCAAACACGTTTAATATATTTCTGCTCTTAGCAGCATCAGCAGCGAGAGCTTCTCTTTTCTTTTCCCTCAGCTTTTCTGCACCGCCTTCTCGTTTTTTCTCCGTTTTCGCTTCGTCGTGTGTGTTTCTCTTCCCTCTCGTAATGACTGCTCATCATTAAAGGTGATTGGACAGGGGGGGTCTGGAAAATGCGTGGGTGGGACTATGGGCCTCTGCAGAATACAATAGGGCCACTGGGCCAGGTGTTGTTTAGACAGACAAGCCACTGGGCCTGTGTGGGCTGCAGCTGAGCTCTGTGGGCCGGTGCATGTCTCTCTCCATGGGCATCCACTGCCGGCCCATTATTGACCGGCCCACCGGGAAAACTCCCGGTACTCCCTATGGCCAGTCCAGGCCTGTATGCATAACATAACTCTGGAGGATGTGTATACATAAAGTTTATTGTTATTTTGGGGTTAAAACACGCTCACTTAAACAGTTGAATGATTTCTAGTTATTTCAGTGTGCATACTGATTTAAGTTAATGAAAGAAGAACACACACACACACACACACACACACACACAATCGTTGCGTCTTCGTGGTTTTCACTCTTTGTTTTGGACACAGACCTCAAACTCATTGGTTCATTGGTTGACACATTGGTTCATCCACACTGGAGATTTTATTAAGTATAATGAAGTTCCCTCCTGTCAGTGAATAGCTCAGTCAGCAAGGAGCTCATACATGATCCTGGAGGTGGAGGGTTCAACTCCACCTTCATACCTGACAAGAATTTCCTCCTCATAGGTGTCAAATTTGTATTTGGCTTCGCTTCACTTCCCAGAGCTTGCTGCTTGGGTTAGACATCAGGATTCACGGCTACAAGGTTGGTATATTAACGTTTCAATGGAGTGATTTTGCCTCGTTTCTCAGTCCTCCATATGTATGTGTTCTTTTAATCATTTACGAGCATGGAAACAGACATTTTAAGGTTTGAATCACTCCTATATTTACTGACCTTTCCCTGCACCTTTAATGTGCAAAGCATCACTACGTCAGCTGCTTATCTCGCTGAGCTTGTGCTGCAACAGAACACGTAGACTTCGATTATTTCATGGGAACAAGAAGAAAGCTGAAGAACATTGTAAACAATATTTATTTAAACATTTAGATATTCCAGAAATATTCTGATATACAGGATATTACTCTAACTTTGCACAAAGAAGACATAATTTGACACAGACACATTACATTAAAGGGAACTCAGATCCAACAATTCATTGACCCTCTGACTGAAGTATTGTGTTTTGTGGATATGTTTTGCATCGTAACAAATTAAACTAGACGGATTCAGAGGACAGGACAAGATGTCAAACATTCGGGGTCTTAAATTAGCTAGAAACAGGATTTTTTTATTAAGAATACAAGTTAAATATTTTGTCTCTGTTCCATAACACAATCTCTAAGCACCCAAATGTTTACAATAATTCACAAACAGTCCAAAGAAAGAGTGTTAAACACAGCACTGACGTACAGTCGAGAGAAGCAGCCGATAACAGAACACTCACAGTGCGTTGGTGTGGATTATGGCACATATCGATCCTGTTTTAGTGATTAAACATCATTGTTATTGTAATTATCATTAACATGATGACTTTTAATGAAAGCAGCACGTTTACAGACAGTTTGAGATGAATGGATGTTCAGATCTTTTGTCACATCGTGCCCACAGTTTGAAATTTGGAGGTATAAACTGTTGATACTGACAGACGTTAATATATGTTGATATTTCTCTGTTAAGGCATGGAATGGATGACGAGGTAACAGCCATCTACTGCATCGCTTCAACAAAACATCAGGAGGAAACGTGAGTTCAGATATTTTTAACTCCAGAAACACGACATAAAGATACAGTCTTTGGTCACAAATGAAATATTCTGCTGAGACACGACACACACAGGGATATGTTTGATGAGCCAGCGGTGTTTTTCTAAGTGCAGCTACACTGAAAAAATCAAATAAAAAACAAGACAGACTAAACACCTCCATAGATAATACCACTTCATTTAAAGGGGTTCTCCAGCATTATTATTCATACATTTTTATAATTTAATAGCTTTTAAATTAAATATTCTGTGCTAGGTTTCTGTGTTTATCTACTATAAATATTTATATAAATCAAACAGATTTATAATTTAATACATTTAAATGTACAGATTAGGGTACGTTCAGACAGGATCCAGCGCTGTGGCAAAAACACAAGTTGCGGCAGAGAAGTTGAGCTGCATCCAACTTTTGGCGAAACTCAACCTGACGTCACCTGACGTCTTTTCCAGACGACACATCGGGAAAAATCTATTAAAATTAGCTTTAGCTGTGGCTAGCAGTGAATGCCCCTTTAAAAACAGTTCCTGTCTTTAATTTCTAATTTAACGTCTTCCATGTTTAATCGACACACTGGCTCATAATCATCTTCTAAAATATAAAATCTTTCACTTCTTGCTCATGTTTCATACGACCACATAGAATGTTTCATATATTTTATAAAAAGACATTTCTCACGTCACCAATAGCTTCAGAATGGCTCTTCGTGTACTGTTTATACAAGCTCTGCATGTCCCTCTTTCATATAGATCTCTGCGATATATAGACATCTTTTACTTTAAATGTAACTTTAATCCTTTAATAGCTTCTTTAATAATTGAGTATTAACCAGCGTCATTAAGACTTTTTATAACATAAATATAATTCAAAAATAAATCTTTGACCTCAGGATAGACCAGTGTGACGAGCAGTAAGGTAGATCGCTGCTAAAGTTTAAAGTTTACATTCAACCCTTTGGGGTCTGTAGCTGTGATTCAAAACTACACCGAGGAGAGAGCAGTTCAGTTTGAGGGCGAAGCTGACGGGGAAACACAAATGATGAAGTAAAGACGGTGGGTTGTAGATGCACGTGAAGAGGCAGGTGTGTTTATCCGTACCCTGCAGGTTTCTGTATGGCTACAGATAGAAAAATACAATCCTCTCACACGTGGGACTCATCCAGGTCCAGGTCGACGGGGGAGAGGGGCAGGGGTGAGCGTCGGGGTGAGCGTCGGGGTGTGTGGCGAGGCGAGGGAGGGGACAGCAGCGGGGTGAGGAGGGGGTTCTCGGTGCCGTCGTCCTCGCTGAGCTGCAGCAGGGTGTCGCTGCGAGGAAGGAGTGCCGTCGTGTCCTCGTCCCCAGGGCTCTCTCTGATCCTGGGCGGCCCCGGCGGAGGAGGAGGCAGGAGGGGAGGCAGAGGCGGTGGCGGAGGAGGACCTGGAGCTGGGGCTGTGCCCAGCACCGGGAGTGGTGGAGGGAGAGGGGAGGAGGTGCGGGATAAGGGAAGAGGGGAGCAGGTTCGGGAGAGGGGCAGCGGGGAGCAGGTTCTGGAGGGAGGTGTCGGGGTGGAGGGGCGGGAGATGGAGGGAGGAGGGGAGAGGCTGCTGCGGAGTCCCCACTGCTCTCTCTTCTCCTTACTGCTGATGGCTGGAGGGACCTGGGTGACAATACACTTCAGAATTGAAGACTTCAATTGAAAATCGCTGTCTAAGAGCTAATCTAGAGCTAGCTTTTTTGGATACTGTAGAAACATGGCGGACTCCGAAACATCTGTAGCTATAAAAGTCTCATTTTAAGGTAACAAAAACAATCTTTTTTTCAGGTGTCTCATGAAGATTATATTCACATTTCTGCGATATTCTGTAGAAATACCCCCTTAACCGGACACACTGTACCTTTAACACATTGTATTCAGAATTCTACTCCATATTTTATTGGTATCCAGCCACATGATGATCAGGGTCAAACATATTGTCTCATCAGGGACCGACCCACCCGTGCTCCAGTCCTCTCTCTGCTGGTCCTACCTGTGCATTAGCTGGGCCGTGCAGGTCTGCGGTGACCGTGGCTGACGAGGCGGACGGCACTTCCAGCGTCGGCGACTTTGAAAGCGCTGGGCTTGCCTTCCTGGCTTCAGCTGTTGGCTCCATAGCGCCGGGCGTGGACGGCTGCTGGCCTTGATTCTCCGTGAAGGTGACGGACCTCTTCTGGTCTCCGTGCGCTGCAGGCACAAAGGCATGTGCACGTGGTCAAAACAGAGCTGACAGCGCCGGCTAACCACTCGCTAACATACAGCAGCCACTGAGAGAGTGGAGGCAGGGATGGGACAGGAAGAGGGAGGGGAGGTAAGGCAGAGACCGGGAGGGGATGCAAGACAGACATGCAGAGCACCCTATTGGGAGAGGTTGCAGATTAAAGGGGACGGGCCGCAGGGTGGAGAGGAAGGGTTTAAGGGTTGTGTCTCACCTTCACAGTCCAATAAAGTTTCTTTATTTCAAAACAATGAGACAGAACAGAGTGAGAAGAGTCAGTCTGGTGACAAACAAACAGTACTGGAACAAAGACAGAGGTTGTGAATGGGGAGGACGGGTCAGTTCAAGTCAGCACACACACATTCAATATTGAATTTTCTGAATAATGATGTTTTTACGTCTCGATTTGGCTCGTTGTGTGTTGATCTGAAGTGCAGGGTAAGTCTTTTTCAGTGAAATAACCTTTTGTTTTAGTTTAAGACAGACGAACATGCTTCTTCATTACTTTCCTACACTTTCGTCACTAACACACACACACACACACACACACACACACACACGGAGACTGCTGATGGTGAGCTGTTACCCAGTGGTTTGTTCTTGGGCTGGATGCTCCTGCGGGTTGTTGAAAGCCTCGCGCCGGATCGACCACGTGGTTCGTTCTTTGGGATGGACAGCAGGGGGCGTCGCAGCTACGGGAAAGTCACAGTTAAGCACCTTTTTATAACAACTATAAGGTACTTTAAATTAATTTAAAAATTATACTGTGTGTGGTCACTTATTGTCTTAAATCTGGCAACTTCACAATAAAAGTCATGTGGGATTTTTTTATCTTATATAAATCAAAATGAACCTTTTATAAAAAGTTTAATGTCACTTCTTAATTCATAAAAACAGAAGACAAGAAATGTATCTTCTAGATTTCATCCGAAAAAATCATTGCACATGAAACACAAAGTTGCCCACACCTGTCTGAGGCCTCGCTTTCTTCCTAACGGAGGCTGGATCAGGAGGTTCTGCTGGCCCGGTTCACTCTGCACACTCGCAACCCTGATACAACCAATCAGACGGACACACACACAGAAATACATCACCTCAGAGGCACCGAGCATCCCCGGCTGTGCTCGCTTTACAAACCACATCTTTGACCACAAGAAGACGTCGCTGCTATTCTACCCACTCACTCAGTACACGGCACACACAGTACAGTAAATACAAGACGCTCAACCACAGTGCAGGAGGAAACAGAGCTGCCATGATTCATACACTGAAAACACAACAGGGGATAGCAGGGGCTGGAGCAGCAACACTGACAAAAGAAACTTATTTTTCTTTAAAATTCCCACCTTTAAAAGATTTACAAGATCAGATTTGACCTCAAAAAACATCAAGAGTCCTTTTATTGTTACGGTTGCCACCCCAGGTCCCCCTTGCCCCTACAGATTGGTATCCAGAGTCGGACGGCCAATTTGATCAGCGAAAAGCCTGATAGACACGTAAACAGTATGAAACACCATGGCACCGATGGGAGAGAGGCTGACTTTGTTGATGGCACATCAACCGTAAAGACCCACAGCTAACAGAGGAGAAAACAGAGGCCCCCGGGGCTGAGGGGGCAGGGAGGGGAGGCCCGGTTAGGATAGCACAGCAGATGAGCTGAGAAGATGAGGGTCAGTGTGGAGCTCAAAGGAAGTGGGGTTGAGGGTAGGGAGGACAGAGACAAGGCACACTGGACCCACACAGAAAGAAAGAGACAGTTGGGGGGAGGTGAGGGGAGGTGTGGCGTGGGCCAAGGCGATTTGATTGGATGTGGATGAGTGATCAACGGCGAGGCGGCCAATAGAGGAGGCCGTCCCGAGGCGATGCCCCTCCCGCTGGCGGACAGATGCAAGAACGCACCAATGGGACATACAGAGAGAGAGGGCCACTGTACCTAGAGAGGTTACCCTCCTGCAGAAGGCCCTGGGACTCATCTAGCACATTGGGTTCACTGTGAAAAAGGGGGGCGAAGGGGGAGAACGGGAGTTTAGGGAGTGTAGTCGAGATCCGTCAAGCCCCGAGAGCGGGGCGGGAAGCCGGGGCTTCGTTCTTACCAAGATACAGAGTGAGTTACTTCAAAATGCTGAGACTGTTGAGTAGAAACATTAGAAATCAACAGAGATAGACATGAAAAGATGACTGTGGTTGTGGGATATGATTGGTTGATCATTTTAAAAATTTTACATATTGCAAGTTTTTTCGAGAAGGGTTAAATTTGGGGCAACTAGAAGACGTTTCACCTGACGTGAAACATCTTCACTGATCAACAGTTGCCTCAGATTTAACCTTCTTGAAGAAAGATGACCTGGATGACTGAGAACCTTTGCAGACTACATGTTACAAGATTTGAATCATACATGCACATCATACACATTTCTTGAAGGCTTTGCTGCTCGAGTTCGACCCCAAAACTTTGCCTGTCTATGAAAAACTGTGTTTCAGTGTGTATTCTGTGCATGCATGCATGTGGTTGTGTTGGGTGTGTCACCTGTGGCTGGGCAGCATGGTGGTGCGCGGCACCTCCGGCTGAGAGGCTGCTGAGCCGGTGGCGTGGCTGGAGAAACGGCGCTGCGCTATCACCCTGGGCAAGAAGGCCTCGTGCTCGCTCACCACGCTGGGGATACTCATGGAGTCATCTGTGGTGGGTGGAGAGGAAGGAGCTCAGTTTGAATCTCTACAAACATCAAATGTGAAAGTAAATGGCGAGTAAAACGGGAGCGTTTCTGACTCTCTTCGTCGTCCTCATCAGTGCGGCTGAGAGTGTCTTGGGAGGGTTGGCGTGACGGTTGGCTGTCCTGCTCCCAAACTGTACCGGTACCCGTGTTGGAGCGTGACATGGTGGCCAAACTAAGGCGATAGGCTGATGTAGACGTGCCCACGGTGCTGATGGATGTCTTGCCCTGGTAAGCTGTTGGATTTGGGGTGGAAACAGCCTTAGAACATGAAAAAAAAAACAGATCTCAACGTTCAAGATTCAAAAAAATGTTTTTGTTTCGAGTGTCTGACCGGAGCCACTGTGCACGGCCTCCTTCAGGATCTTCAGCTCGTTGTTGAACTCCGCAAACAGGGAGCTTTTGCAAAGAGGTCGCGGGATGAAGCGTCGTTCCAGCTGGTCAGCGATGTGGTGACGTGCCGTGATCTCCTCCTGGGAGTCAGCAGGCTGGGTCAACAACTAGACGGACATCAACAGAACCAATGAGGAAGACAAACACATGGGCAACTCATACACAATCAAGTAATTCACCAGACGTTTACCTTGCACTGTATAAAAGGTCTCAGCAGGACGAAGATGGGAATACGTGTTCGGACAATGAAGTCAATGAAGTCCCAGAAGGCCAAGCCGCCAACTTTCCTCAGCGCCATCTCCTTCACCTGCAGGCTCAGCCGGTACCACTGGTTCCCCAACGAGCGCTCAAAGCAAACCAACACCACCTTCAGAGCTACGAGAGGGAAGCACGAAAGGATGAGAAGTGGTAGGAACGAGAGAGGCTGTAAGATAGCGTCATTTCTCAGTCATACCCAGATACGCCGCCTGGCTGGTGGACTCAGCTAATCCCTCTCTGCGCAGGTCCTTCCCCGTGTCGCCAGGGGTGGAGCAGTGAGCCGGGGAGGCGTCCAGCATGAAGTTCTTGGTGCGGGAGGTGGAGATGATGCGGGGAGGCAGGAGGATGTTGATGACCGTCTGGAGGAGGAGAAAGATCTCAGGCTGCTCCAGGTGAGGGCTATCTGCAAAGGGACGATAAAATAAACTCTTTAGGACTGTTTTATGAACTATATCATGACAGACATCAACCATCAGAAACATTTGTACTTTGTACATTATAATAATCATGTAGCTAACCTTTGCTTCCGGAGCCCACAGTGAGCACAAAGGGAATAAGCAGGTTGAGCAGCATCCCCTCTCGCCTCTCCTGATTGGTGAACGGTGAGATCACATGACTGAGAGGAAAGTCCTCCTTCAAGGCCTTGGATGGAAAAAAAACGAAGGGAGTAAAAACAATGTACGAGTGACACTGATGAGCTGCCGAGTTCAGGTGACTTCAGGTGAGGCTCACCTGGATCTGCAGGGCGACCAGTCGCACTACCGCCGTGCTGAAGGGCAGTGGAGGGGACAGGTAGGGGCTGAGGTGGAGAAGAGGAAGCCCATCTGCCACGCTGGAGGGACCGACCACACCCATCACCTGACAACACACACACACACACACTCAGAGAACAGTAACCACACAGAAGGATTTGTGTTGTTGTGTGTTTCCATACCAGGTTGACACAGACGTTGATCAGCGAGCGGAGGTGTGGGAGGAAAGAGATGATTGGCTGTCGCTGCAGAGTCAGGCAGATCCCCTCGATCAGGCTGCTGGCCGCCTCCCACTCCACCTGTCTCCTGGAGGACACACACACCCATGACGACACCAACCCCACACCCAAATAGAAGCACATAGTCATGAGTTTGAAGAGTAAAAACACAAACGCCTCGTTCAAGTCACATGGGATGAAAAGGATATTCAAGACTTCCGTCTCATCGGCTTCTTTTGAAATGACTTGAACGTGGCATCAGATCAATATTATGAAATAAAAAGCAGAGGAGAAGGTGATTCTGGTCAAACACTTACCATCACCTTTCTGACTGTAAGAAAAGGCCATACTGACAGCAAATACAGCGAAGCTCACAGACATAGCCAGCTAAACACTGCAGCAACAGATTGCGGTGTGAATGGACACTCCTGTGACCCCCTGAGGGCGTCAGTCTTATGTCATGAAGAGGACGCAGGTTTGAACCTTTTAATGTTGGTTTATGAAGCATGTAGCGTGTTCAAAACGTGTCCACATCACAAAGGCCATGCTGAAGCACCTGAACAAGACTGAGCTGGAAGAGGGCAACGGCCACTTCAGAGATGCCTACATAAAATAGGTCAACACCTGTATTTCTTAAAATCTGCATCATCGTTCATGACACAAGACTGGACGCCCGCTTAGAAGGAGCACTGCCTATGATCCGTTGTTAGTACACACCCTCACATCGCACTTTAACTCCTCTCGCCCACAAAAACACGCCACAGCAGCACTTACGGTACAGCACCCACGAAGGCAGCGCTACAGAGGACAGTGCCAAGAAGCCGTCTATCTACTGTACACACCACGGCACCGGCACAGCACGATACACTCACAGGGAGACAGAGAAAGAAGTGATTGTATTCAACAGACCTGGTGCATAATGCCTGTGGGCGAGCGCACCTGAGCGTAGGCATCTTGTGGATCTTGTTGAACATGCGGTCCAGCCTCTTGAGGATGAGGATGAGGGCAGGCCGGACGGCCTCCGATGACCAGTCGGTGATGGGCAGCATCTCCATGATGTAGCGGCGCAGCCCTCGGCTCTCCATCGTCAGGGTGTCGTAGGGTGCCAGCTTCAGCAGGGCGTGGGCGATCTCGGCCAGTCTGGGACAGACACACACACCTTCAGAACAACTCATCATGCTGATATGTTGTTGTTACATATGTATATGTATGTATGTATGTACATCTAAATCTCATCACCTCATGTGGGACTTGATGTCCAGCAGCTCCAGTGCTGTGACTCGCGGCTCGCCGGCGACGTTCTGCAGGATTTTGAGTCGTGGCCCGCAGTGTTTGTAAAACTCGGTGCAGATGTTTAACAGTGACTCGCGCGGACGGCGGAACTCCTCCCTGGCGATGCGCTCGTCCAGCTCCTCCCTTGGCATACCCTGACCCTCCTCCAGCAGGTGGAGGTTGTCCCTGGGGACGGACATATACAAACATGACCTCAGTCTTGTCTGTCAGACTCCACACATGCACTCTAGCTACAATTGAGAAAGTCCTCACCTGGTATTGACACCTCCTGACATGGCGTGGTTCGCTGTAGTGCCGCCTTTATGGCCCTGATCACAGCGGGACATCTGCGGGGCTGTCATAGGTCTGTGGAGGATAAGATGAGGATTGTAAGCTTCAACTCCACCTGCTGCAGTTTTCTTTTTCATATAGGTCAATTCAAACCTTGTGAGGGCCTCTGAGCTGTAGAGGAGCGCCTGCAGAGATGTGGCCAGAGCAGCGATGGCTGCAATCTCATCCCTGGCGGCCGAGGCCGACTCCATAGTCACTGTGTTGCTCTTCAGCTTCTGGAGGTGGCACGGGACCAACGCCTCCAGCACCATCAGCATCTGGAGACTAGAGAGACGCTTGTTAGAGGAGGGGAGGCAGCTGCGAGAAGAGGGGGAAGATCATCCATGGTATGTTTCCATACCTCCTGAAGGATTCGGGGGCGTAGGCGACCACGGTGACGCACAGCTTGATGGCCTCGCTGATGGAGAAGGCCAAGTCCTCGTTACCGTAACAGAAATCTGCAACAAGAAAGCAAAACTCAAGCACATACAGAGCATCCATAAAGGTTTAATTTGATCCTGGGGCTTGTCCCGAAAGCTACCCAGAGAGCGTAGAGGTTTCTCAGCCTTAACCAGCTCCAGAGCATCAAGGGCGTCCTGGGTCTCCCCCTCTAGAGAGACTAGCAGGTCAAACAGACACTGAGCTGACACTCCTTTAGACAGACCGGTACTGGTGCTGGTCTGGGAACGAGAGACAATGACCAGGATTATAAAAACTAAAGGTTTGCATTAAAGAAGTAAAAGTGTGCGTGCTCGGTCGTCTTACTGTGAATTCGAGCAGTGGAGCCACGCTGGCGAACAGCTGCAGGATGAAGGGTTTGCGGTGGAGGATGTAGAACTGCCGGCAGCAGAACTCGATGCCCTGCCTCAGCAGAGGGTCGCTCTCATAGTCAGCGTAGACCTGACGTCACAAGACAGAGTGGACAGATTCATTTCCTGTTTCCTGTCATACAAGGTCCAAACAGTAAAACCCTGCGGCAGTCTTACCTGCAGCATCGTCGGCAGGATCCACTGGTAGCCGCTGAGGGAGAAGAGGTGGTTGAAGTGAACGGCGGTGTTGATGGCGGTGGCTGTGTACTGCCTGAGGAGGGAGCTGTCCTCCGGGTGCAGCAGCAGCGCCCCATTGAAGACGTTCAGGAACAGCATCATCTCGTCGCCCCATGGGTACTCACTGGGCATGCCCAGAAACATCTCCTCCAGCAGCTTGATCCACAGCACCTTGTGGAGGGTATCCAGACCGAACAGCTCCTTACCTGGAAGATGAGACGGTGGTAAAATAGATCAACTAGATTTTTATCGTGTCTGATGATGAAGATAGAGTCCTTCTCACCTTGCTGCTCGTTGAACAGCGAGAACTCTGCATCGATGGCGGTGCGCGGGAAGGACGGCAGGCGGAGGAGGTCTTCCTGCAGCAAGGAGACGTGGGATTGCTTGTGCACAGCTGGCATGTGTTGAGTGAGGGAGATGAGGAAGAGCACACGGCCGACTTCCTCCAGTTTACGAGAAAACACCTGGTAGAAGAAACAGGATGAGGAAGTAGGGCTTCATCTTGAGTCTTCAATGTCACAGTTTAAATTGTTTTATATAGTTTACATAGTTTTCGTACTTGTTTCTGGATGAGCTCCTGTCCTTTCTCGGGCAGCATGTGGACCAGGTTGAGCTGCGGAGAAACTGACCTCCGGAAGGGGTAGATGTCTCTGACATACGTCTGGAAGAGGTAGAGAGCAACAATACATGGGACATTAACAACGTTTCAACGTCAATCTGAAAACTTTAAAATTATAAATACAAAATATAACCTAAAGCTGACCTTGCTGTAATGGATGAGGTTCCATCGTTTGTCCATGAGGAAGTAGTGAGCCGATCTGGCTTCGGGAATGTTGAAGAACTCCAAACACTCCTGGATGGTGAAGAGAAAAGATCATGAATATCTTCCATCTTTACACTTCCACTCTGTTATATTTCAGGGGAAGATATCACACTTTTTACTTCACTACATTTTTTTATTTACATTTATTGGTAACTAAAGCTGTTACCAATAGTTGGTATATAAAGTCAATAAAAGCATCTCCACCTCGGGCAGCTACAACAGTCAAATGCTGCTCACACGGATACTTTGAGTGCTTTTACTTAAGATTTTGAATGTAGGACTAAACCTAACTAAAGGATCAGAGTACTTCCTGGTGTCTTCACCTTGAGCAGGGCTTCAAACTGAGTGTCTTCATGGACAGGAAGCTGTGTCGGGATGTCACACTCATTCTGCCCGTGCACCACCAGAGTTTTGGTTCCTGTGGCACAACACATGAAATTAAACATATGACATCATCCTGAAAAAGCTTAACTCCCTCCCTCACTGGATCAAAACCAGTAATATCCAGTATCAGTGAGCCCACCTGGCATGGATGCAGTGACGAGCAGTTTGACCTCACACTGCTCCTTCTTCATCGTCTGCTTGAGGTCCTTGAAGAAGAGTCCCTCCACATAGCCGACCACCTCCCACAGGAAGGTCAGTGTGGCTGAGATGGCGTCCATTCCCCACTCACACGGGGTCCGCACAAAATACATGATCAGTCCCACCTAGAAGGGTTGAGAGAAGTGACGGTTAACTGAGAATTTAAAGTTAAATAAAGACGTTGATGACTAGATGAGAACTAGTCGTTGCTTCACCAGGTAGTTGAAGAGGATGTGCGAGGTCTGAGCCGGGAGGTCTCCGATGTTGAGCAGGAGCTTCCTCAGCATGTACATCAGCTCGTCCTGTAACAACACGAGGAGTCAGCACACATCGTTCGTCTTTAGCTTGTCGTGCACTCTGAAGCTCAGATGTTCACTCACCTGTCGGTTGCTCACTGTGAGTTTCTCCAGGAAGTGTCGGAGAACGAGGGCGGGATCTTCAATCAGGCAGTTCCAGAGGATTTGTTGGGCGACGGCGCTCACTGAGGAAACATTGAAGGACGTGTAAATACTTTTTAAATGGAGTCCAATACTGTGCTGTGCTGTGCTGTGCTGTGCTGTGCTGTGCTGTGCTGTGCTGTGCTGGGCTGTGCTGACACTTACCAGCCACGCCATCCTCTCGAACCTCCCCGTCCTCCATGAGATGCACTATTGGCAGGACTGCAGCACAGATGCATGCTGGAAAGACTGCTTGAGGTGGCTGTAACATGTGGTGAGTCGGAGTGTGTTCTGTCGTGTTCTCTTCATCTGGCAAAAATAAAAAACATGGAAGGTAAGCTGGAAGGAAGTTTTAGGTTAAAGAAAGTCATTGTGATCATGGATTGTTGTACCTTCGGCGCTGGCCAACGAGCGGACGGACCACACCGAGCCCCGACGGAAAGAGTAGTTCCTGTGGGAGTTGCTGGAGGCGCAGGAGGGGCTGACAGACAGACGGCGCGATGCCAGGTTCACCACTTCTTCTGCTGACGGGACCAATGTCAGACGCAGGAAAAACAACACGCTATCAGGGCACAGAGCTTGCCAATTCCCACCAAACCTCTCTCTGTATGTGTCATAAAATCTGTATATAATATACGGTCGCCCCACCTTCTTCCTCCTGCTCGGGCGGTGGGCTGCATGTGGGCTCGTAGCAGGCCTCCTGAGCCACAGGAATGGCCGTGATGATGCTGGCCTCACGGCCCAGGCGCCGCTTCTCCTCCTCCTGCTGCAGGTTCTTCAGGATGTGCTCAGCCCGCTGGTGTGAGCGTGACACCGCCCGCGCCGAGAAGGATTTCTGGAAAAGGAGCGAGCACGGACGGTGGGCGTGGGATCAAATGGCAGGTTAATTAATACAAAATTAACAGTTTAGATCTTTCAGGAACGTGTGTGCACAACTATTCTAGGCTTTACGGTTACATCTGAGGAGCATTTTGTGATGTAAAATGACCGGACAACACATTAATACAGTAACTCTCCTCCAGCACATTGATGTCATGCTCTAATGCCGTCATGAGGAACACTGTAAAGTGTTGAATAGGAAGGATTTCAATCATGACACAGATAGATGTATTCAGACTGGATTTTGGAGAATTTACTGTATCTTGTGTACAGTAAATGCCTCACAGCATTCGCACAAGTGCTCATACACATACATTTCCAAATAGGCTGAACGCATGACGTGAGAAACAAACACGGCAAAGTCATTCTCATCCAATGACCATGCAGAAACAGCACGACACACACAAAATGTCTGAATGTCCGATGCATGCTGTTATTTTTGCGAGTGCTGGAGCACCTTTAGAGTGTGTGTTACTGATCAAGATGCAACTGATCTGAAATGACCCCCCCGCCCCGCCTGGCTTCTGATCCACGATGAACACCTACAGCTCCCCAAAAAAAATCAAACACTGGATGGAGGAAAGTTTTCCCGCCTGTCTTTGAAATGATCTGAGGTAACAAGATGCATCAGCACAAACATCCGGACAGAAATACCAACTTACTATGGTATGGACTGACTGAATTAATGTGGGGTACTAAAAACAAAGACAGTCGATAGATAAATTATAGGAACAGGTGCTCGCAGGTCGTCATCAAAATCTATTAGACATATTTTGATAATCATGCTTTAAAAAAATAAAAGACAGGAAAGAAAATAAAAGGAAACCACTTTTTCTAAAAATGTATTTTTTCCTCTCTGGTGCACATTACAGTTACACAAGAACAAATGTACATTGTGTCTGCTTTTATTACGTTGTGGAGACTCAAGATTTCAAAATAAGATCTACAGGTCATGGGATTTAACAGGTCGGCTCATTGAGAAATGTTTTTTGTTTTTTTTAATGGAAACTCTAAGCAGTTATACATTCATTATCATCATTCCCATTATGAGCCTATGTGTTGAATTTTTATTATTGTTCTGCTTGCTTATTTATGATCTCAATAACTTTATCTTCTGTCTTTAGGGTAACATCCGTCCAGGGACTACAGATGAAAAATAGCCTCTTGGCTAACTCATTTACAGACATGATTTATTAATGTGCACTGTCCCTGTTAAATAACCCAGAACATAAATACATGAATGACTAAAGTCATCTCTTAATCTGCATGGCTAAAAATAACATCAGCTTCCATAAACAGTCCCTGGATATCTCAAAACCAGGACAAAGTAAATAAAAACTATCTGTGGGGGGGGGGGCCTTCAGACCCTTCAATTTTTTAATCTGAAATAACCCTGGTCAGTTTGTTTGTGTTGGTTTGTTGTCTGCAAGTGTGTTAACTACATCTTAAAAGTGATGTGCAACTGCTGCTAAAAATATGAAATCTATTATTTAAAGTGTTTCTTACAGATTATTAGTATTAGTAAAATAAATTCATATTAGGTGACCCGTGTCAACTCGCGCTCAGACTTACAGACTGGTCTTCATTGATCGGGTCCTGGACGCTGCCTGTGTTCTGGGGCACCCAGGGGGGGTCGAATATGGGCACACAGGGCATGCCCAGTATGGGAGACGGCAGGGTGAAGTTGATGCTGGGCGGAGGGATCTGAAACAATATGTAATGTAAAATAAAATGAGTCAGAGTGACCGTGTTCAAGATGAAATATTTATCCAAATGGATGGAGCTCAGCGTAAACACAACCTTCACTGTGCAGATAAATATAAATGTGACGCCGTCATCACCTTAAAGATCTGCTGCGCTCCTTCCTCCATGCGAGGCCACACTTGGTAGCGAAAACGCCACAGTGTGTAAAACTTGAGGATGGAGTTGATGCGCTGGCAGGCTTCCTGGTGATGGAACTCAGCCATCATCATTTCGGTCACTGCGTCGGGGACCTTTACGGCGCATAGGAGGAACATGGCAGCTGGAGGCGATTCAGAGAAGGCAGAGTTGAAGACACCGAGAGAAATAAAAGAGGGAGTACAGAGGGCAAATTAAAGTGGAAATGAACATTGTGTACTCTTCCATAATCTACAATCTTGAAATTTTTTAAACTTTGAAGGGCAGAACAACCTCCAGAGGACACCCACAGATCACTGATTTGCAGCCTGATGGCTGACTCACCAGCAGCAGCTGCCATGTGTTCATCCACGCTGAGCAGGAGCTCCCAGGCTGCCGGTTGGACGTCTCCGTACATGTCGTCAGTCAGGATAGGAGCTGCCTTAATCAGCAGTGAGAGTGGAGCCGGTGACAAGCTCATCACCTGGAAGAAATATTACGATTTCACAGAAATATAATGACTATGCATTTTTTGTTGCTTATCTGATCATTACAGACTTTATATTTGCAGTTAATTTCCTCTGCTAGAACTACGTCACCTGGTTGCGGATGTACTTGAGCATGCCGGTGTCCTTCTTCCCCTCTGTGTTGGAGTCAGTGGGTCTTCTCTTCATGGATGGGGTCCTCAGGCAAGACTTGTCTGAACACTGACAGCACAGAGACATTTATAAAACACCACGAAGATGCCGACAAAGTTTAAAAACAGCACAGATAGATGATAACACCCACCTCTTTATTCTTCTTGGCACGTGCCCCAATGTTACCAGAGGAGGCGCTGTCCTCTCTCAGGCTGTCCACCGTCTCGCCGTACACAAGCTTGATGGCACGCACCAGACGGGCACAGGAGCGGCTGTGGTGCTGGTAGCAGCGTGGGTGGCAGAAGTCGATGTGGGTGCAGATGAAACTCTGCTGGTTGCACAGCAGGATCATGATCTGTGCCAAAAAAGAGGAGAGGAGAGGGAAGTCAGTACGTAGGGAGGAAGGCGCTGATGCCGTGTGCACATGTTAAAGGACGTACATGGAGCCAGGACATGTTGCGGTGGTAGTTGTCCTCAGCTCCTCCGGAGCTTGGGCCCTCTGGTTCTATGCTGGGCTCGCTGGTGCTAAAAGGGCTGCCTGAAAGAGGAAACAAGAACAGGAAATGTCCGAGGGGTTAATAAATTAATAAACCAATCTTAAACTCATAAAGGAGATTCCAGAATAAAGTCTGACCTATGTCCGTGACGGTGTCCCTGCTGTGTGTTTGTGACAGCAGCCCTTCTTCGTTCTCAGACTCCGAGTCCTGCCGGGACAGCTTGGTGCTCTTGAGGCTCCCTGCCCGGCGTATTGACGACAGGGAACCGCCTTTCTTTACCCGAAAGCTGCGAGCGCCTTTAATCTGAAGCAGGCGGGATCCACCGATACGAATCTTCCGGATGGGTGCTGGAGGAGATCGAAGCGGGGAAAGATCGTCTGAATTATTTATAACTACAAGCAAAGAGGGCGGCGATCAACTGACTTGAGACTGTACGACGCCGGATCTCACCTTGAGCTTCCTGGGTCTTCTTGTCGTCGCAGGTGGTGTCGGACTTCAGCGTGTGGCTGCTGCTGTTGAGCGAATCATGTCCATCCTCGTCATCCAGGATGCCTGCGAAGCTGATCTTCCTCTCGTAGCGATGCCGGCCAAGCTCAGGGTCGAGACGCAGGCGGCAGCTGTCCAGATCCTGCAGGTATCAATCCAGGGAATTTAATCAATCAGTTTGAATGATTAAACACTGAACAAATGTGTTTCTTGATTTGACTACTCACCACGAGGGGTTCCGTGCGTGGGCGAGGTAAGCAGGGAAACGTCTCTCGCAGGAAAGTGGTGATTTCCAACAATAGCTGGCAGGCAGCCATCTTTAGAGCAAAAGGGCAGCCACATTTGGTCGGGTTGACTGTGTCTTTGGGGTGAGAATTCATTGAAAGAACAGAGTTAAAACACATTTTGTTTTGTCGACTTGTAAAAGACGATTTCAAGATTTTCTGACTCACTGTCGTCCAGATAATCCTCTTCTTCGTCCTCTTTTCTCATTCTCCGTTTGGTCTCTTCATCGAAAATGTAACCCAGGATGTTTGCAGGACTCTCGCTGTCAGAGTGGCAGAGTTCACTGAGCCTCGTGCCGATTGCCTGAGTGGAAACAGAGCCACATTATAAACTGATTAATCACCAATTAACTAATTTATCAGATGCTTTAACTCACGTCTCCCCACTGGCAGAAGTATTTGGCAGCATTCCACTGGAGTTTCTGGTTTCTTTTATTGCCCACGATAGGTGATCTTCCCCTGGACAGCCCTCTCTTGGTGATGTTTACATGGTGGCCCTTCATCCACTCGGGCCAGTTGCCACGGTTGCAACGGTGGACAAATCGGGCACACTCAAGGAAGAGTGAGGCTCGGGCCACGACTGGAGCTTCCTGGAAAAATCAGAGAGAAGATATTGTAGCTTTTGAGGACCTAAAAGGTGAAAAACACAAAGAGGAAAAACATACAAGATCCAGAGCGGCAGCGAGGATGGAAGCGTCTGGGATTGTTCCCGGCTCGCAGCAGTTAAGGAGGAACTGGAAGCGCTTCATGCCCTGTCGGATGGCACCAAGATTCACCACGTTCTTGTTCTTCATGGCCTCCTGGCTCGCTGCTAGACGCTCCTGAAAGCCGTGAGGTCCTGAACGAGAGTACGAACACATAATGAGAGAAGAAAGGAGAGTATAACAGAAGCAGAAGACGCATGTTTGGGTGTAATTGTTTGCACTGAACATCACCATCCAGGACATTTAACAGAAAGCACTGAAGAGCCACCAACAGATGAAGCTGAGTGAGAGATGGACACACAGCCATCGGCGGCGGTTACACTCGGATTTTCAATTTAATATGTGACACAAAAAAACCTTTATGAGAGTCAGGACTCTTATTTAATCTAGATTTTATAATAAAATCTAATAAACCATATGACATGACAAGCATAACCGCCGCCGCCGTACAGAGGAAAGCTGTATGTTCTGTTTTATCACTTGACTGATACTCAGGCATTGGAAAATACCACCAGACATCACCACAGAAGAGACGGAGAGAGCACCGACAGCCTCAGTCATGCTTGAGATGGCACAGCTCTGCGGTAGAAAGATGGTTTCATAGATGTGACTTATTCCCACACGCTTCCTCCTTTCCACCGTCAAGTGGAGGAAAGAGGATCGCTGAAGAGAACAGGACGTGCAGAGTTGGAGAGAAGGGGATGTAGAGTCGATAATACAACACACAGAAGAAGAAGAGTGTTCTAGTTTTTACTTTAATGCTCAGTCTCGAGCCATTTGTGACCCGAGTCTACTCCGAATGAAGGAGTGAGATTTTCAACACATCAGAGTGTCTGTTCTCGTGATCTTCTTTAACTTGCACAGGATGTCCTTTGTTTATGGTCATGACATAAACAAAGGCCACAGCTGCATTGTTTTACATGATTTTTTGCCAATCATTCCCTAAAAAAGTATTTTTTCACAAACTAGACGCTGATGGGTTGAAAATAACACATTCAGGCTAACAGAGTGCTAACAGAGTGTAGCAGGCAGCTATCCGGCAGAGCTGACATGGAGAATGGTGGACGGAAGAAGACCACGACTTTGCGACAAGACACGACACCACAAGGACAAACAAGAGGCGGGGGACAGGAAGAGAGAGAGGACGATGGGAGGGGGGCGTGGGTGGGCACCCCAGGGTGGGGGAGGTCTACCATCTTTCTCTTCTGTGTGGTGAAGCTTGGATGGATTCCTCCTGCCAGACCTCCATTTACCGAGCCGCTTGAAGAAATTCTCCTCCTCGTCCCTGGCGTACTCCGGCCCCACGGCGCCACCTTCTGACAGCTTCACCGCACTGGTGAACTTCACCTGAGACACATAAACACACCCAGAATATAGCTATGTTCAGACAGAGGTCAGTGTTATGGCAGCTGTTAACCCCCCCTGACCTTTGAACTCTGACGTATAAAGGAGAGTCGATCCACTGAGCTGATATCCAGCAGGTCCTCAACACCGTCAGTCAGTCCAGAAAGAGACGAACGTTTCAGCCAGTTGCCTGAAGACACAAGAAAGAGTCCATGAACAAGGCTACAGAGCAAAGGAAGCCATAAATGTACTGTACAAACTGGGTTATGGAGGCAAGTTCACATGCACACACAGGAGGGTTGAGTAGAGGAAGCATTCCCTCATCGTTATTGTACAGTCACATAAACGTTCAGGGTGGTTGAACTCACAAAGATTCACCGACTTGAACAAAAGACCCTTGTCGAGTGGCATTTGCAAATACGCTTTCATTCACAGAAGTAGATGGCAGATGGATGAAGTGAACTATACTGCTGTTTAAAGGCAGAGAGCGCAGAGTAACAACAGAAGTAGTGAAGCTGTTTTCAGGCTGGCTGGCACACTAAATAACAGATATAAAGGTTGTAATATCTTCATTTTATGCCTCTTTAGGCCAACCATTTTACCAAAAACTTACATAACACCTGTAAAATGCAGATACTACACGGTGTTTCTTAGAGATTAAATGTGCCTGTGTCTAATGTCAGTATATTTATATGAAAACCAATTAAAAAATAATCTACCATTTTACACATTGAAATATGTGAATAAAAAGTAGATAAACCTGAGATGACACTTACTGCAACCAAGCTTGCTGGCGTAACTCATTAGACTAACATAAATCTGCTGCAGTTTAACTAGCTGTTTATAGCTGTGTGGAATAAAAAAAACAAAATATCTGTTTAACACGTTTCAATTACTGGTATTACATCTATGGTGACCACACCTGCTAGCTTTCACTTGATATAATGCTAGCTTTCTTGCTGTAGCTTAGCTGGAAATGTGTGTCATTTTAGGTCAGTATAGGCCTTCTGCAGCACGCTCCATCCATCTGATACAATCTGCAAACCCACTTTGACCCAGGTCTGGAACATCGTGCACATCAGGGAGAGATGACCAACACAAACAGACATGACAGACATGACACAAACACTGTATGAAGATGGTTCCACATCCACATACGTAAGACAGAGAGAGTGAGTGGTAGGCGAACAGTCCCACGGCATGCTGAGGAACACAAAACAGACCAAAGAGATGAAGTGACTCGGCCTCGTGGCAGGCAGTGTTTCCAGTGATAGACATACAAAACATGTTAGAGTGAATTTCAAAAGGCGACAGCTGGGACAGCAAATGTAATGAGGTATGGTCATGGAAATACATCCTGGTAATGACACTGAAATCAGTCAATACTTCTTCACTCAACATCCTGTTTGGTTAGCAGAAAATTCAGATATCATTGACCAAAACCAAACACACTAAATAGATTTTTTCTTTAGCATTTCAAGTGGGTTTGTATTCAGATCTCTTTGAATTTGTGGGTTATGTTGCATTAAAGTGAAAGTGACATGTATATTCTGATTTTAAATTATGAAATCGGGCCTAACTGACATTTTCCTAGATTCAATTTTGTTAAATTATTGATTTTTTTGCGCAAAATAGGTACTTGAAACTTGAAACTTGATCTTGGTCTCTTCTGAAGGCTAAATGTTCAAAGTTTATTATCAAAATGTACAAATTAGTCTAGGTAATAAACTACATTTACAGAAGTTAAAACTGGTATGGCAGTAATATTGGGACCTTAAAGCATCCAGAAATATAATTACATAATTAGATTATATAAATATATAATTAGAGGTGGACCTGTTGAACAATAACTGCTTTTACCTATGGGAAGTTTCAGCTTCTTGCGAAGTGAAATGCGCCGGGATCTGGAGCGGGAGCGCCGGTCGGTGGTGGTGCCGGAGTGGGCAGTGGTGCACTCTGAGGTGTCCTGCTCTGACTGGCTGCTGGTGTCGCTGGCAGCACTCTGTGACTTGAACATCTTCCTCCAAAAATCCTTCCTGCCCAGCAGAGCGCCCGGGATCTGTTCATCACTGGAGAGGGAGTGAAGGAAGGTTTACATACAGGTAAAAAAAACTTTTTTTTTTTATAATATTCGGTACTGTGAGTTGTTTTTCGGGGCAGAGCGAGCAACAGGTTTTAAAGTTTTCCTCATCTGAGCAGAGAAATGGCAGCTGGGCTCGACATACATGGTGCTATATGGAGATGCTGGACACTCACTGTTCGGGTGTCTGGGGGGGTCTGCTGGAGATGTAGCTGCGACACTCATCTGCAGCACTGGACACCTGACCCTTCTCCCCGGACACACCCGCCTCTGACCTGCGCACACACACACCCCAACACACAGACAGAGCGCTCAGGCCGACTGGATTCAGACACTGACTGGACTCACCTGACGCAGCAAACATGTGACCTCCTGTTTGGCTGATATGCTGTTGCTACACGCACTGACTTTTTGTCCTATACTCTTAATTTCTATTTCTAATCTTTAAATTGCTTACAGTTGCATGCTTATATATTATATAATTTGTGCAGTAAATTACAAACATATCTGACATTCTAAAAATGGATATGCAGCCGAAGCGTGCGTGCCAAGGAAGCCGTTGTTATTGCATTTTCTTTCCTCCCACGGAGGATTTAGCTGTCGCTCATCTATCCTTCTATCAGCATCTTCTTTTGGTTGGAGGACATGATGTTCTTTCTCAAACTTCTCAAACAAACTATTAGATTACCAGATTACCAACTCAAAACTGGATATAATGTAGGAATGAGTGAGAACATCATCATCATCTGTACCTGTTTAACCAACTAAATTATCTGTACTCGGAGTGGGCGTGGTTTGTGCCAGATATGGGCAGGAGTCAGAAGTTGTTTGTATTTATTAGAAATTAGAATTGAGCTTCAAAGTTTTTGTTCACTATTCGCAAAGCTAGTTCTGACATTTTAATCTGATGATATAGTCGGCTACTTTATCCATACTGGACACTTACTACAGCCCAGAACTCACTCAACCCTCATATAAAATCCCCTTCACCTTAACTCAAGAAACAGACCAATGACTACACAGGAATAACAGCTGACATGCACCTCTTCTGGGGACTAAACATGCAAACTCAGACTTCAGAGAGGGGGCCACCATGCTGCCCATTGTGAATCTCATGTTTGGTGCCATTTTAAATGTTCTGACTCAAAGGTAGTCCAGTAGTCATCTTTAGTTAGCTCAGGCTAACCAGAACAAACAGCTGTAAACTCCTCTGACAAATCAACTGTGACTATGAAGTCACATGGTATGCTAGTGGACCTAAAGGATTAAAGCAACCTCCACCACAGAGCCTCAATCATGTGACCATGGAGACTAAAATCCTAAAGACAAAGCTTAACCAATGGATTCACACTTAGAGATAAAGTCACAGTCTAGTTTGGTGGTCACATGACGTGGCAAAAATAGTGTAGGTGCCTTCTGGCAGGGCTGTCCGGTATGCTGCAGTCACATAATTTAAAAGAAGAACATCGAATCAGTCACTCATGCGAGAAAAACAGATGCAGACAGGACAGAAAACAACATGACGGAAATAAAAACAGCCAGCTGTGATGAGAAGCAAGCCCTGATTTGTCAGAAAAGGAGAAAGTACGCCACCAATCTTTGTGATTGGATGATTATTTGGTTACCACTCAATTGGACATTTTTTACTGAGACCATTTCTGGCCACCGATTGACCGGTACCTCCTGGGTCCGGGGTGTTTGGCGTCTTCCTTCTCTTCAGGTTTCTTGGTGGTGGTGACTTTCTCTGCGCTGTCCAGGAGCGCGCTCAGTGCCACCCTGCGGAACACGTTTCCATGGGCCTCCTTGATGAACTGCACCAGCTGGCGGATGTCGCAGTACAGACCCTGTGAGGGAAGAGGGTGGTAAACAGAGCGAGAGCGATGGGACGTGTGAGTCGAATCACAGGACGAAAAAGACAAAGAAGTGAGAGTTAGGAGCTCGAATCAGGCTGACATTACTGTGCAGTTAGCGTCAAACACCCTGTATGTTTGCACATGCATATATATACACAAATGGTGGTGTGTATGAGCAGGCTTGTTTGCTAAGGCTCCGGCTCCAGCTTGTGAGTGGGTGGCCTCTGATTCGGTGCCATAATAAAGTCTGTCTTGAAAAGTGTGTCATCTTCCGCCAACGTACACACAAGTCATGCCAGGCTGGAGGCACCACGAGTGGACACGATACCTCAGCTCCACATCAATTTTATAGATTTTTATAGGTATTTTATAGACTAATTCAGAGATGAATAAATAATGAGAAAGAAGTATGAGCGTCTGAATCTGATGAGAGTACAACTATATGATACGTGAGCTGCAGACGCTCACCGAGAAAATGAAAAATAAACGGCGAGGACGAGGAGCAGATGGACGGACGAGTTCACACGCCACTCACCAGGTTCTCCGGACTGTGCAGCTCATGCGTGGTAGAGGCGCAGCGGGTGATGAGGGACTTGAACATGCATCCCACCACCACCGCCTCCATATTCTGCGCCACCGACTTGTTGTCGCCCGTGGTGAAGTTGTTCCCGAAGCCCGCCTTGTCTGGAAGCAACAGGGGGAGGCGGGAGAGACCACGGATCACACAGAGGGGGGGGTGGTTTAGTCAGCAGTAGAAGCAGTAGGGAGGGGGACATTATTGACAGCTGACCAGCTTGAATATAAAACATTGAGCCCGTACAACAAGGGAGGGAAGGGGGGGCAAAGGAAAAGGGTATGGGGGAGAAGCAAACTGAAAAGGATTCTGGGTAAGGAATACATGCAAGTGACTAAGGCCTGCTATAAAACATAGAGTAAGGGGCTTATTCTTGGTCCAGTTAGATCAAACTTATCCATATATACCAGATTTAATCATACATGAGTCTAAATTTTAGAGTTGCAGGCGCGTTTTGTCACTTTCGGAGAGAGTGAGGGGTGCAGCAATGGAAGCGGTGTCTAGGGAAGGGTCTGATCGGGTGAGTGTAGTCATCTTACTGCTAATGTTATCAACTGTTATTGATTATTGATCATGTGTATCTACCGATGTTTCTTTTTTTCGCCCTCCTGGACCTCTCACCTGCACTGCCGTACTCTGCAAGAGAAAAGAGGCGGGGCACAGGTTGATTGACATCAGGCCAGCACAGACATGTACGCGGCGTCAGAAAGGACGTGGCACCCCACCTCCGGGAAGGAGGTGAACTTGGGACGCACACACACAAGGACTGCCACGTGCAAAAATAACACACACACCACACACACACACTAAAACACTAAACAAGGTGCCCTGTACACTTTCAGAATAAAACACTCATCGGTTCAGTAACTTGCCAATTGTTTCACACGGCGTTGTCGTTCCCGTGTTTAGATTTCAGTGCAAAACTGAATTGGCATGCGTCTCAATGCTCAGCGATAAAGCCGCTGATTGAGCAGAGATGTAATGGGGCAAAGCTTCGGATTGGCAAGTGTACAGAATGGATGAGTGAGTAAGGAAAGGTAGGATTCGGCTCGTTGAAGTCAATGAGGGAAAAGAAGGGAAGATGGAAGCAGGAGCAGGAGGAGGACAAAAAAGGACAACACAGACAAGCGGAGACAAGTGGAAAGGAGGAGGAAGAGGGAAAAACAGATATATAAACAGAGATAGCGCTGGAATGCAAAGTCGAAGTGCGGGGTGAGACAGCGGTAGTGCAATTCAGCTTTGGCAAACACACTAGAACGTGATTAAGTGTTAAAAAATAGATTTGAATGGTTGTGATGGTACAGTAGTGCTAAAACGATTATTCAATTAATTGACAACTATTTGAAAACTTATTTATCGAGACATTCATGCAATAATGGATTAACTCAGGAAATAATTATTTCAACATTCGTGTTCATTTTCTTTATTTTTGGCACCAAATTATGGCGAAAAATGTCAACAAGAATGCCGGTAAGTGGAATCAGGATTGTGCAGAAGCCCTAAGCGGTCAATGAAGTCCTAACGATACCCATCGCTATCTGTAGCTTGTGTGCCATCATGAGGTTTTTTGTTTTTTATTAAAACATCTCAACATCTTTTGGATGGATCATCTTTTAAATTTTAATTAGTTGAATATTTTGATTGAATGCTAACATGCCCCAACACGCTGATGCTGTGCAGGTGTAATGTTAGCATGTTCACCATTTTAGCCACTTTTGTTTAGCCTAATATTTGCTAATTCGCACAAAATAACGTTGATGGGAATGTTGATAGTTTTGCGGGTATTTAATTACGAGCAAGGTGCTAATTACCAAATGTTAGCATGCTAACACACGTGATCAACAAGTTAATATAACTTTACAGCTGTTTGGGAGCATATCAGATACGCGGGTGTCTTTGTTTACTTTTTCTGACACTGGATGCAAAAAATAATTGTCAGATTAATCGATGATAAAAAATAATCGTTAGCTGCAGCCCTACTGAACTGAATGTTGTCTTCAGCATCCCAAATGAACTTCGGTCAAACCCTGATGCACCCTATTTGTGCATTTGCTATCAGCGCATGTAGAGAATTTGTTTTGTGTGTGTCTTCATCTTCATCTGGTCCGACCCACGCGCGCACGCACACACACACACAATCATCACATACTTACTGTCGGTTATGGGCTCCATGCAGAAGCCCAGCAGTGCATGCAGGAAGTCCACAATGTTATTGAGAGAGTCTTTGTTGACGTACTCGCGCATGGTCTGACGAAACTGAACCTTGTCCAGCTTGTAAAGGCTGGTCAGGCAGTTCTGGGCCTGCAAGGAGAATTTAGGAAGTAATAAAGTGGCTTTCTATGCAGGATGAGCTATTTTCACCACTTTTTATTGATTCTCATGAAAGATACGATAACTTCATCTAATAATAAAAATATTGATCAGCAGTGACTGTGGCTGCTTCTCACTGAGGTTAGAAGCTCAGCCTTCCAGGATTCATTTCAACTTCATGAAACTTTTATCGCCCCAAAGCAGCAAAGCAGTTAATAATTCAAAGAAAATGAATAAACGTCTGGTGTCGTGAACTGCGCTGATTCATGGAAACTGCGCACACGCACAGAAGAGGGTCGGTTAAGGTAGAGGCGAGCGCCTGACCTGCATCCTGAGGCGATCTCCAGACAGTCCGCGGTGTCCCTCACCGCAGCCATAGGCGCAGCCCAGCGACTTGACTATCTTTATCAGCATGGTCAGAGCCAGGCGGTGGGTGCTGAAGCCGGAGCCCTCTTCCTGTTCACGGTGGAGGACACAAACATGAACACACACGTGGATGTATTTAGATCACAACCCACTTCCAGAAATACATACCTTTTTATCATTATCCTTGTTGTTCTTCACGTCATCCTTGCTCCCCTGCCCACTCCCTCCACCGCTTCCCCCTCCTCCTCCTCCACCACCGCCTCCGTCTCCCCCTCCACCTGCCCCCGCCCCAGGGACCGCCCCACCTCCCTGGGCGCCTCCACCGAGGCCCTGACTAGCCGGATCTTTGGCCCGGGCCTCCTGGTTCTCCTTGTTGTCGGGCTTGGACAGTTTCTTGCCCATGCCAGGCACCACGCCCAGCTGCAGCAGGCAGTCGATGATGTTGAGGGCCACGTCGCAGATCCTGGAGCTGATGTCGTGGCTGAGGACGGCGTAGAGAGCCCGCAAGACAGCCTGAAAGGCAAGAGGAGGGAAAAAGGTGAGAAATTGTTAGATCCCAGAACCCACTAGTCTGGATTCCCACTGGTGTCGTCTTAGTAGAGCAATAGTAGCAACTATTAACTGTACTGGCCCAAAGGGATCATTTACAGTTTACTCAAACACTCACAGTGAGGTCCAGCATGCCGTTCTTCAGCACAAAGTTATTGGTCCCCTCGATGTTCTCCCCCTCCTCCAGGCAGGAGTAGTTGATGCAGGAGTCGGTGAAGCTGCGCGGCAGGTTGGCGCAGGCCAGAGGCTCAACGGGGATCTCGGGGACGACAACGGGGTTGCAGAGTTTCTTCATGTGCTCTGTGAAGAAGTCAGCATAGCCGACGTTGAAGGACGCCACCGTGGTGTTGAATGCCGCCATCGTGATGGTGGAGATCTGAGATCGAACTGTGAGAGGAAAGTACAATTAGCGATGATTACAGGAAGCAACCAGGATGGTTAAAGCACCTCACAGTCCGAATCTGTTGCAGCTATGCTTGGTGGAATTTAAGCTTAATTCTGCTACATTTTTAGGTTGAATCTCTGCTGCCATGGATGCTAAATGTACTGAAAATAACAGGAGTTTATTCAGATTAAGAGATATAAATTTCACTGCGAGTGGCCCGAGAAGAAAAATGAGATACAAACAACAATTACACAATGTCACAACCTTTCCTGTAATATTAGCTTGTCATCAACTCTCGCCACACTGCTTCATTAATAATGCATCAAAGGAGGATGGACATGCCTGCTAAATGTAATGAAAATAACACAAGGTTTTTATTTCAAATCAATATATATATAAATTTTACTTTGAATGGAGCTAAAAAGAAAATGAGAGCTCAGTTTTAACTCGTAAAAAACATTTAAAGGTCACAAACTGCCTTGTGGCAGCTCTTGTACTTTTATATTTTAAATTGTGTCAACAAAAATAACTAAATTAATTAAATTTCAATGTTTTTTATTCTTTATTCTGTCCTCCTGATCATGTATGCCATGTATCATGTCAGGATCAGCTCTTTTCTATAACCATCTTTTACAACCTTACAGCATGCATGTGACGCAGTGTGGAGCACAGTCTGAAGCCAGCAGAGTTATTTGTATGCAAATTAGCATTGTCACTGAATATTTCTGTTATATAATCCTGTCCTATTTCTGCTCTGCTCAGCGGGCCTCGCCGGAGCAGGCAGCGTCTGCCGTTTGTTGCAGCTGATGAATTGTAATACGATTGTAGTTTCCATTTGGTATTTTCATAAAAAGTGTGTTGCACTCTGCCAGCGTCTCTCCGAGCTGCACAAAGCATTTTCTATCATCTTGGTATTGACCTTAATCACCACTGTGTGCTGACTTCTGTTTTTATGGTTTACTTCAACTAAAATCCTCAATTTTCTATTGATTTGTTAGACATTGAAAGGTTGACAGATCAGCTGAGAATGCAAATTTGTTCATGTCTAAGAAGTTTTGCTGATTCCAGCCTCATTCTCTGACTTTTGCTCTGCTCTTTTCTTGGTCGGCCTGAATGTGCTCTGGACCGCCGATCTCAGTCCGCCTTCCTTACATCCTTACCCTCTTTGACGGTGTTGTCGCTGTGGCTGTTGGAGTGGTCGGGCATGTCTCTGAGCAGCGAGTGGTGGGAGTGAGAGTGTTTGGCGCTCAGGCTGTCAGCGTCTGTGGCCGTGTCAGTGCTGCCTCTCCGTGTGAATTTACCTGGAAAGTGATGAAACAGATAAAAACATCAGGTTGACTCACAAACTAAACCAGTTTTATGAAAGTGGTTGTAGCTCCTTTTTTCCAACATCTATTGGCCGATCCTGTGGAGCTAAAATGAAGCAGCAGCTAAGTGGATATATAACAGCGTGGTGAAAGGGGGTTGTGGGTTCGTGAACACAAGGCACTAACTCTGGATAATAATATGAAATGTCTTTGTGCCTTGAGCAAATTTTAATCACACTTCTCAGTGAGAGCTAATAAGGAATACTGATGTTAATGAACTGACCTAATTCACCAGCCGACAGCCGGATCCAGACACAATCCTCTGACTCACCAAGGGAGCTCAGAGGAGACGAAGTGAGACTGCGAGCTGGTAATATGTGAGCTCTTCTCTTACCCATGATGGTGGCCTGCCACCCTCCACGATCCAAAGCCCGCCGGTCGTCGCCCAGGCCAGAGAAGCTCCCGAAGGAGAAGGTGCTCCGGGTGGGTGAGACGTCCAAGTGGTCCTCGTGAAGCAGGAAAGGGACGCCCATGCGACGCTGACGCTTTTTCCCTGTGTGGTGGAAGGGGATGGAGCCCTTCCTCTCACGGTCTTCGCGCCGGTTCTTAAACTGAAACATCAAGACACACAATGTCAGTCAAGTGTGACCGAGCTAACACTGCCTTCTTTGTCCTGATCTAAAGCCTCTGACCTTCTTGAAGATGTTCATGCCCAGGTCAGAGGCGAGGTCAGGGACCGCCTGTCGACGGAGGTTGGTCAGAGAAACCTTTGCAAACGTCTCTGTGCTCAGAGATTTTCCTTCTTCGTTGCATTTCAGACTCATATCCTGCAAAAACACAGCACATAAAGATGACGTCATCGTCGCCATGGTAGCAGAAACATCTGAACACCTCCTTCATCCTCCTGTTATTACCTGAGTCTTGTGGGTGTTGACCAGCGAAGGTGTGGCAGCCACCATGGAGCTGCTGCGTGGCCGCGGCAGAGGCGTGACCAGAGGTTCAGGGGTGCGTTCGGGTCTCTCCTCCAGGATCTGCCTCAGGCGCTGCAGGTAGAACATCAAGGCCCAGTGCACGCCCTCCTCCGTCCAGTGCGGCTGCAGCAGGCAGCGCAGCACCGCCACGTCGAAGTAAGTGGCGTAGCGTGCTCGTTGGGCCAGGGAGGTCGGCAGGCCAGCGGGGGCCGATGTCCTGGAGGAAGAGGGAAGAGACGTGGATGACATGGAAGGAAACATGACCTGTTTCTGGTGCAGGTTTACCAAAAAATAAACAAATATACACTTTACACGCCATGAATTCTTAATCTACTTTTGGCCTATCAGCCAAAGCATGATGGGAAATGTAATGCCAAACTTCCAAACATATTCATCTCAAAATGGAAAACACCAGGATCAAAAAAATCCATTAAGATTATTGCTTTATTTTTATATTCAATAAAATGTATCCTTTTAGTATTACTGATGTGCCGAATTGTGGCCTAACTTATTCTGAGAATAACCTAAAAATAAATAAATAAATAACAGCCTAAGGTTCAAAGATTTATCTTAATTAAGTCAAATAGGTATTGTCTCATACTTTGATTTTGTGCATGGAAATATGGACGTATGTGTTCTTTGTTCTGTTTCTAGATTGTTTTGTTTGATTTAAATCTAATTTTTCCACCATGAACATGTTCCCACCTTGATTCAACAGATGTTCTGTAGTGATTCCTGATGGTAGTGACCACTACAGTAGCCTGTGGTGGTCACTACCATATACCAGATACCTTTTATAGCGTTTATTCAGCAAAAGAATAAAAAAAACTTAACCTGTCATAATGTAACATAACGAGACGAAATTAGACAAGCCTAACTCACATTGTAGACATCTGAGAACTGATTATCAATCATGAAATTAGCGTCATAAAATGGTGCATTTTGAGCCTGTCGCACAACTAACAACTTACACGAAAATTACACCATGTCACAACCTTTCCGATTATACGGGCCTGTCATCAACTCCCGCCACGTCGCTTCATTAATAATGCATCAAAGGAGGGTGGTAAACAAGGACAGAGCTCCCCTCCAGCATCATTGGGAGAGCAGCAGGGAGAGAGAGAGGGAGTCTAAGCCTACGTGAGTCCACTATAAATAAGCTGGAATGAAGGTCAGCGGCGGTTGGCGAGCTGCAGAGCGTACAGAGAGCGCCGCACGCTGTGGAGAAGCATTGATACCGTGAGAGAGAGGAGAGCATTTAATCTTAGCTGCTGTAATAAATGGAGCAGGAAGAGATGGTCGATATCTACATGAATCACTTCGAGAGCGGACAGCAGAGGGAGGCTGTATCATGTTTCACCGTCTAGCCAACACACATACACTGCCTGCTGCTGTTGTGTCAGGTTGCCACGGAGACCGAGTGACGACAGCCACCCCGGGCCCTCTGAGAGAGAGAGAGGAGAGGCAAGCAGCGGGCCCAGCCCCCCGACTCCATGCGGTAGGAGAGATGTAGCAGCCAGTGGTTGCCATGGAAACTACCTCAGCATCAGCAGTGCTCGCGCTGCGGCGCCACGGGATGAGTAAGCTGCATTAATCACAGGGACCTGATGGCGGAAATGATTTTTATCTGGGCAGCACGGCGCCGAGGTGCGAATATAACTCCAACAGAGCCTCTGGAGTCAGATCGAGAGACTAAAATCAGCTGGTACAACCACACCCGTGTGTGGATCCATACTCAAAAGTGTGAATCCCCTCCTCACCCTTGAATGTCAAAAATCTCTCTCACTCCGTGTCTAATTTGCACATCCACACACAACGGCTTCATACTGACTCAGAGAAAGCAATTAATTTGTCATTGTCGAGTGTGTGCTGTGAAACAATAGAGATAAATCTCTCTACCATGTGACTGCTCAAAAACCTCTTTAGTGTGAGACTGTGTGAGGATATAACTAGCTCGGGGGAGGGGGGCTCATTTTGATTTGCGGGCTGTCAGAGGGATCACGAGAAGCTCCGGAGTGACTTGTTTGGTTGTCAGGGCAAGTCGAGATGAGCAACGGATGGCTTATCAACCTCTCTACGCCTTCTCCGACGTTGCTCAGCGCGCTGATTGGATGATTTGGGATGATCATGGACCAGCCATGATGAACTTAAGAGCAGGAAACGCCCACAGAGGATGTGCAGAATGCAAATGTTTGGATGTGTTTACGTGGGGACTCTGCAGTTCAACCAACAGGGCTAGTCAAACCTGCCTTATGTGTGCCAAAGCAAGCACAGATTGAGCTTCAGTCTGGCAGTGAAGACCGAACAACACCAGGCTTGCCGTGGGTAGACCAAATCGAGCCAGGCCGTGTCATGCCAGGCCAGGGACACTGCCAGCATTAGACATGTAGCACATTACTTCAGCATAATTACCCTGGTTTTGTAGGCAAATGTCAGATGGGTCTAATGCTTAAAGAAGACAAGGCTCTGTGTGTGTGTGTGTGTGTGCTATTCATATACGCTAGCTGTCGCAAGCTAGTGCAGCGAGCTGTGCTGTGCAGTGTGTTCGACAGACGCTGCCGCAGGGAGAAATGTTTAGCCGTCAACAAGATGATGGCACCAGCCCGGTGTCAGCGCGGGTCACTTATAAATCACTGCACTTCTGCACTGCTTCAAGCCACAACTGGCTTCTTGGCTGCAACACAGACAAATGATTAATTTGTGGAAGATTTTATGTAAACACACATCATATTTTGATCATAATTAATCTACAGTAATAAGTTGGTGGACCTGAAGTGGGCCGAATGAAGCCTGGTTCCTCAAACAAGCCATCTGTAACAACACCCACCTGTCAATCAAAGCGTCCATGCTCTTAATCCTGCATAACTTTAAGCCTTAATATAATCTGAACAGGTGAGTTGTATAAAAATTCACCCTCAGTACAGTTGTCATGAACGGGGAAATTAGCTATAGAGACCAAAACTGTTTTTTGTACCAGGCTGTAAACATGTTTATTGCTGCTGTGAAGTTGGACATTTTAACATGGGGACTTATGGAGACTGACTCACTTCTGGAGCCAGCCTCAAGTGGACGAGAAGAGGAACTGCAGTTTTTGGCACAGACATGGAGCTGCAGTTCCTTAAACATCCACTTGAGGCTGGCTCCAGAAGTGAGGCCTATATAAAGGCTTAAATTATACAGAATTAAAAGCGTAGACACTTTGATTGACAGGTAGGTGTTGTTACAGGCGGCTTGTTTGAGCAACCAGGCTTCAGTCAGCCCACCTCAGGTCCGCCGATGATCCATGTCCTTGTATCTTTGAATCCAAGGTCACCTTTGACACAAACTTGAATCTCGACAGTACTGATCACCAAAAAAATCACTCTAAATCACACAATTACAGGTTGCCAAAACCCTGAAAAGGCAAGCTAACCAAACCAAATAATAAAGTAATAACCCAGTTTTCCCTTGTTGTTTCTGACCAAAGTCAAAAATGCAGATTCAAAGTCACAGTTGCTAAGAAGGATGAGCATGGTGGATGAAAAGTGTCTTCTGGGTTCTTCGTGTAGCCTTGTTCCATTTCCACTAACACCTCCTCCTGCTTAACAGCAAGTCTGAACAGGCGTGATGCTTCAACACACCTCACAAATCAAAAATCAATGATGCGCGGGTGACCAAACGCTGCCTGTCTCCCTGCTCCTGGAGGTTAAACTGATTAACTTACTTTTTCTTGGAGGGGCCTTTGACCGGTGGGGGTTGTTGGGAAGGGCCACCTGTCTCCACCGAGTTACCACGACGACAGCTCTGCTCTCCAGCTGCGGGGGAGGATGAATCCGATTGGGCGGCTTCACAAACCACCTGGAAGCCCTGTGGGTAAGAGAGGGAGAGATGGGATGGATAAACAGGCGGAAGGAGAGACAGACAGCTTCTGATAATTAAAGGCTCTGAGGTTGGAGTGAGGTTTCTGTCATGACCCCGGCTAACCACGCTAATGCTCCCACATGGCTGGTGCTAATGAATATTAGCATCCAGCCTCAGGGGGGTGTTTCAGAGAGGGGGGGAGGGGAAGAAAGCCTTTCGCCTGAACATATTCAATCAACATGGGAGGCTGAATCTGACAAGATGTAAGCTAAAAGCGCTCACTCACCATGGGACCCGGGTTACCAGATCCACAGGGGCTGCACTGGTTGTTGACTGGGGAGTTCCTCTTAGCTGTTGAGACACGCACAAGATTACACGTCTTAATTATAAGCGAGTAAAGATGGATTATGAAGATCTATACGGCTGTAAATGAGGATGTTTTTCCACCTGTGACGATGTTTCTGACGGGTTTGATCAGCGCAGTAAAGGCGGGGATGTCAGGCTGGCGGTGCTCCCACATTGGCTGCCATATTACCAGGCCGCTGGCCAATCGGAAGGTCAGGTCCGACTCCTAAAAAGACAAAGGAGGAACCAGTTTTATTCCTCGTTTTCAACTGTCCAATCATCATCCAAATCAGTCCAGCTGTTAAGACATGATCACTTGCAGGATACAGTAAGTAACCTGACCCTTGCATCTGTTTGTACACACAGATCAATACCCATAGATCGACCCTGAATGCGTGTGTTGCAGTACAGACCTTTATCCGATGAATAAGTGGCGCAAACAGGAACACAAACAGCTCCACGGTGGCCATACTCTTGTGGAACAGCTTGGTCCGAGCGTGCTCGTCCTCCTCCAGCAAGGAGCCACTGTGCTGGGGCCCTGACCCTCCTAAGGCAGAGCCGGAGCAAGAGCCGGGAGCCCCCGGAGAGGAGCCCTGGTTCCCCACAGGTTGGAGGAAGGCACTACTGCTGCTGCCTGCCGACCAGCCATGGCCCAAGCTGGGCTCGTGGTTGCACTCCTGGGCGGCCTCCAGGAGCATCCAGTGCAGCGTGTGGAGCAGCTTGGTCTCGGCCACGCCCAGCTTGTCCTGGTGGCCTGTGAGAGGTCAGAGGTTAACGTTGAGTGCTTAAGTTCTGGTGACTAATTTAATTTAAATAAACACATCCAGATGTACTGTAAGGTCAGGCTGTCTACAGGTGAAAGAACATCAGTTTTGTGTTTTGTTGAATGAGGATAACATGAATAAGGGTGTCAGTGACGGTAATGTGTGTACTGTGTGTCCTCACCCAACTTGTTCCTGTTAGACAACAGGATGGAGGTGCAGTGGAGAACATGAGGCAGGGCTGCCTGGACGAGCTCCCAGCGGGAAATGCTCTGGATGGCTTCTGACAGGGCCGGCGACAGCCCGTGGAGCTTATTCTCCACCAGCACCCGCTCAAAGGACTGGGGAGGGAGCCAGAGAGAAGGAAAAAAGAAGACATCAGCTGGGGAACTAAAGCCTCTTTCTTTGACTATCTAAATGTCCCACATGGCCTCAAGCAAGGCAATGCCTGTGGGAGAGACAGTGGCAGCTCTGTTTGGATCCAAAGGGATGTGGAGGAGTGTCATTATGGATTTCCAAAGGTCTGGCTTCTGGGTAATAGGAGGAAGTGAGGGGGAAAACTAATTTGCTAATGTAAAATCAAGAGCCCACTAGATCTGCAGGTGCAGTAAGGTAAAAAAAAAAACAGATTACTGGGAGCGGGAGCGATTATTTTTTCTCATCATGCACATGGCATTATAAAATAACTCACCACACACGATGCTTCATACTGCTTCCCCAACTTTGGACGCAGAAATGCACTAAAAAAAATACACAAAACACATGCTGATATTAAAGATAAATGTAGGTCACACGCTTAAATGTGAATGTCAAATGGATTTGATTCTGTAGGTGACATTTTTAGCTTTGCTGTACAGGTGTGACATCATGCAATCTGCATCCATTCACAGTTAAAAACATCTTCCCACCTTCCTCCATTTAAACATTCAGTGAACTGACAGCCTCAGTGGCAGCTCACCATTCATGGCTTGAATTATAATAAGCCAACATGTATTATGAAGACAGAAACGGGTCTTTTCATGTGTCAAACAGCGACTTTGACACCTAAATCCTGCTTATCTTCGCTTACGGAAAACACCTGTTATCAATTTGCACACACTAACCTGGTTTGCCTCCATAGGAAGGTCTGGATGGGGAACGGTATTCCTTTCCCGCACTCCGGCTCGTTATCATCCAGGCTTTTCCTCTTCACCATTTTGGCCGGGACCTGCCTGCCCGCCTCACCGGGACGCGCGGTGGAGGAGGCGGCAGCGGCTGCTGGCGGCGGCGGCGGCGGCGGCTCCTCTGCCCAGGTGACCGGCGAGCTTCGCTCACGACATGATCGAGGGTTCGTGGGTTCGTCCTGCGTAAAATGGCTGCAAGTGTCGGTCGGTCGGCGGCAAGAGAGAGAGAGAGAGAGAGAGAGAGAGAGAGAGAGAGAGAGGTGGTGGGTGGTGGGGGGAGCAGGGGAAGGAGACAGCGCTCTGATTTCAGCACCTCCCTCACCGGACAGCAGCAGCTGATCGGCGTGCTCATTTATCGGCGGCGGAGCTTAAAGACGCAGCGTGCAGCTGGGACAGATGTTTGCCTGCTGCATGCATCCTGACGGGAAACGGCACAGCCATTGACTGAGACACAAACTGCTGTAAACACGCGTTCACAAGAGGGATAATCCGCCATTTGAATATCAACAGGTTGTTTAATAATCCAGGTAGTGTGAGGGATCATTTCGTGGAGTAAAAGCAGCAGTGAAACACTTGAAAATGCTGAATTACACAATCAATGGGTTGCATTCAAAGTCAGAGCAAAACTAATATTCTATACTATACTTCAAGTATCAAAACATCTGCATAAGAATGCAGGATAACTCCTTATAATACATATTTCTACTAAATGGACAACTACCAGCTATTTTAAGTCCTTTATGATCCAATTTATAGTAATGCATCATATATTATGAGCTGTTAATATACTTAAAATCTTGATTTTAAAAGTAACTATAGCAATTAAATGTGTATGAGGAAAACAGTTTCCTCAAAATTGTACTTAAATACTCGATTTTATTTTAATAAAGTTGGGGGACTCACTCAGAAATACACAAAAAAAATCAGTAAAAATTGAGGCAACAAAGGCTAAAATATTCTAATTTCTAGTCCTCAGTTTGAGTTCCTACAAATCCCACAATGCATCTGGGCAGCATCTTTCATTAGACTGTCCTGCCTGACATCAGGTGTTGTAATTCATACATAAATTAGTATTACAATACTACAAATAACTACATGTTTAGGCTTGGAAAAAAAACACATTAAACCCGTAAAAGTGTACAGGAAAATTAGGGCTTGATGTGATTAAATACCAGTAAAACAAATGTATTATGAGCTCAGTATTTAGGACCATAGAAACAATTCAAATCCACTTCAAAATCCACCAATTAACTTTCTTTTCTTACTGAGAGTTACCTGTAGATGAGAAATATATATTTAACCGTCACATGTATGCTAACTATGAAGCTACCGCCGGAAGCTAGCACAAATTAAAACGGTGGGGGGTTAAACAGCTCGACGTGCTCGGTCCAAAGGTGACAAAATCCGCCTACCGGTTCCTTAAAGGCTCATAAATAAACATGTTGTGTCTAGTTTGCTCTATCCGTACGTTACAAACGCTGTTTAAACAAGAAAAAAACGAACAAAATCAGAGCTACGTGCGGGAATATTTCTTGGGCGAAACTTCCGGCGGGTTTTGCGCTGGTTGCCGGGCAACAGACCCGCCACGAGTAACCTAGGTAACTATCTAAATGAGCATATTTAGCCATATTAAATCTCGTTTGTTTTATCCATACGTTACAAATACAGTGTAAAGAAAAAAGTAAAAAAGTAAAAAAAAAAAAAAAAACAGGAAAAATCATGTGCGTTATGTGCGGGACTATTTTTGGGCGACTTCCGGGAGTTTTCGGCGGTTGCCGGGCACACAGCTATGCCACGGCTAGGCTAGTTAGACAGCTAAATTAGAAAACTAAATTATCATAGTAAGCCGCACACTCACAGAAACACACTGTGACATCAGGTTGCTTAGTTTTCACTTTGTAAAGTGCAGACAAATATTTGTAATAATGGTACATTAAATGAACAAACCAAATCAAAAATGTGTTAGCCGGCTCCCACCAAATGTATTAGCAGCACTGACATGATTCTTGTTTTTCACAATAAAAGCATTATATTAAATCTAAACAACTTATACACACACAATGCACCAACATTTTTGTAAATAAAAATGCACATTGTAGATAAATTAATCATAACATTTTCTGAGAATTCATACGCGAGACTAGAATGAACCGTTTTTTTATTTTCTTTATTTCTGTTGTCATCCTGTAGGAGCATTTGTCATCAGTACGTCTCAAACATCGGAAAAGTGTGCACACATCTACATGGTCTGTTTTTTTAAATACACTTACACAGGCAAAGAGGGGCTGAGGAGGAAGAGGGAGGTATAGGAAGCACAGAAAACACTGGAGGAGCAACTGACATTAGAGGAAGGGTAAGAGAGGAGGGCCAGAGGACTTTCACAACGGTGAGCAGAGAATATGCTAGAACAGATTTTTATTCTTCTTTATGAGGTCTACCAGCTGCAAGTTGAGAGTTACTCTTCGTTTCTTCTTCGTCGTTTCGGCTTTCGTTTCCTGTGAAGTTACAGGTTCAATCACACAAAAAGGGCCAAGTAGCTGCTCTTTCAATGGAATGTTTTCATATAAAGCTTCACACTTTCCCCATTCACATACACTTTGAAGCACAGAAGGGCCTTGACCCTGGCCGTTTACACTCACACTGAAAGGTTTCCTCCAGATAGATGTAATTTATTAATCATTTATTTGCCATGCCAGCATAACAGCATCGTCGCAGCCTAATAAAAACCACAGAGCTAATGTAAAACCAAACAAAAAAGAGCAGCCCGTCTGTTTGCGAGAAAGAAAAGCAAAACTATTGGAAAGCTAGCTTTTTTAGCACAACTGCAATGGTTATCGCTAATAAGCCAGCGCAGCCACAGGGGAAACGTACAAAACTGGAACAACTTCCACTACAGTGACATATATATATAAAAAGAAAACAATTTTTCCAACAATTCAGCACGTATCAGAAAATCATAAGATTAAATCCAACGGACAAACAAACAAAATAAAATCATGTCATTTGACTTTAAAAGTCACGTTTTAGCAGACATGCTCATCAGCCATTCTTTTGCAGGTACAGTTAAGTCTCTCACACAGTTGTATCTTTAGCGTCTAGTATCTAGTAGTTATATCTTGCATTCAGTACCGTATAAATTCTGAATGGATGTTATGCATGAGCCTTTAATCCCCATACAAGTGGAATGTGATGCTTTTACAATCGTAAAACCATCAACGCTTTCTTAGACAAACACATCCTCTCAAAGCTTTAGCATTCAGCCAATCTTAAACAAATAAAAAGTCCACGTTCGAGTGAGTGAAGATGAATGAAAAACAAAGAGTGACAGGGCAGGAGTGAAGAATAATCTTTGAATTCAGTTTTTAAAATCCCGCTGGAAGGGCTGGAGGGGTTGTTGACAGACGAGACAGTCAACTACAACCTGTGTGGGGGGTTAAGTGTGTTTGGGGGTCATGTTGCAGGAGAGGAGAACACTGGATGAGTGAATGATGGGAAGAGGGGATTTGAGTGGTGGATTTTTGTATCCGAAGCAGAGGCAGCCCGCTCATAAACCTTGCTTAGCCAAGGCGGCGGTGACATCCTGGGCCAGCGTGGAGAGCTGAGGCGACTCCAGGAGGTTGATGCTGCCGGCAGAGGACAAGCGAGGGGAAGTGCCTCCCGTCTCGATGCCAGGGGAGTGGGTGATGACGATTTCTGCGCCGTGATCCACCCGAGCTTTGGCGGTTTCCCGGAAGGTCAGCTTGTGGCTCTCAATCTGGAGAAAGACTTCAGGTCAGGTTTTTTATTTTTACAGGCAGCAAGAGACACTGTGTTTATGTGCTTTGTTTTTACCATGATGTTCCCCCCTCCAGGAGTGTGGCTGGTGTTGCCCAGGGAGCCGACCTTGGCCTGGGCCTTGTCTTTAAAGTCCAGCTTCACATTCTCAATACGCACTTGACCTCCCCCTGGGAACATGACAGCAGGACAGAGAAGAAAAGAGTCAAACCCACAGGGCATCACAGGCCTGCAGGCTAGGGCTTCTCCTGAGCAGAACACACTCAGGCCAAAGTATCACACACTGCATGTAGAAAAACAACCGCTTCATCTATGTACCATCTTTTTGTACCATCTCATTTAAATATCTGAATATTTATGCTGTGTGTACAGCATGTAGGGTGACTAAAACTGCATTTCACTGTGCTCTGTGCTCTATAATGACAACAAAGCTGAACCTGGAAAGCGAGTCCACTTCTGTTTTTCATGTGTGCAAAACAAACACTTATAACTAGTTTGAGTAGTTTTTAATTACAGCTTGCTCTGAATTGTTCACTTTGACAGCAGAAATATGCAAAAAAAAAACTATCACTACAATATGGGTTCAGCTACAAATCAAGATTTATTTTAACTAACTATGTCAATGCTATTTTGTAAGAGGCCAATGTTTAACTGTGTGTGAAGAGCAATAATGTAGAACAAGTATATGTAATCTTCCAAATCAAACAGACTGCAGCTGTGTCTGTACAGTACCTGGTCTGTGGCGGATGTTGGACATGGAGCCACATTTGGCGGTTACGTGGCTCAGGTCGATCTTCTTGGTCTGGATCTGGACCTGAAAGCACACGTTAACATACGTTTGATGTGAGAGACACTGATGTCTGTTCCCCGCAGAGATGTTCAAACAAACACAGAACAGAGGTGCCATGTGATGCTACAGGGAGCAGGTGCTTCAATTAAACTTTATTGTCCATGGTTGATATGAATTAGAGGACTGCATGCTGTAAAGGGCTGTTTACACTCTGCAGAGATACTGGATGTTTAAACACTGGAGGGGAATTTAATTCAGAGGCAAAACACAAAAAACAATCCACAAACACGTTCATGCCTGAAAGAACAGTTCATTAAAAAAAGGTTGTTACGTGTCACTCACGTTTCCTCCGCCTGCAGTGTACTGGATTTTGTCCAGGGAGCCACATTTAGCCTGAACGTGGCTAAAGTCCAGTTTAACACTCGGAATCATGACCTGAGGACGACAGGGTGACTTTTATTGAAACAAACAGCAAACAACTGAGGGCTTCTCAACCTGAAGGACGAAGACTGTAATGAAAAGATTCAGGAGATCAAGCACGAGTTTAGCCTGAATGTGGCTAAAGTCCAGTTTAACACATTTTATTGTGGGGCTTAAAATATATGACCTGAAATAATCATCAATAATAATCCATGATTTATCAATCTGTGAGCCCTCACTTTAAAGATATAGCATGCAAATTGTAGCTGATCAACACAGAAAAACAAGCTGAAGTATTTTACTGTTTTCACGCAGGGAAGCTGCTGTTCTAGTGCTGTAATCCATCAAGTCTTGAACTTGTACCTGCTTTGAGTTGTTACAGCAGCCTGCAACATATCTTAAAGTTTAATTCCCAACTACGACCTCCACTCACTATCTGTTCAAGTACTGAAGGCAACAAACTTACAATAAAAAACAGAAGAAAGAGGAGAAGGCAACTTTGCTTCTTAAGATGTGTTGCATTTTGGAAATAAACCCTTCTGCCAGTGGCAGACAGACAGATGGGTCGACAGATGAACACATAAAATTAGCATGTAAGAGAGAAAGAGAGAGCTACAACAGCCCGAGCTGAAAAGAGGAAGAGAAGAGAAAGGCGTACATACATTGCCTCCTTTGGGCGTGTGCTTCAGATTATCCTTGGAGCCGCACTTTGACTGAACATGACTGAAGTCCAGCTTCTCGTGTAAAATTTGAACCTAAAACCGAATTTAAAAAAAGAAAAGAAAGAAAAAAAAAACACTATGTGTGCCTCGTTTAGAAAAGTGTGCGATGAGTGATCGTGTCTTTACATGCATTTAACATTTAACATGTGTTTACATTCATGTACAGAGCTCTGAGAACAGAAGAGTGGATATTATTAGTCATTTCCCCCTTTAATGAAGTTCTTAAATTTCACCCCAACCAATCAGTTGTCGCTGGAGCAGCAACAAAGATGTGATCCCTCACTGGCTTTCCACCCATAAACACAAAGCAGCTGGTAGTGGTGTCAGAAATTTACTTCGACAAGTGTTTCTCAGAGCTTCTATGAAGGCAGAAATAATCTCATTGGCTTTAAAACTTTAATAAAAACACATGTTTATGGCTAAATACATTACTGACCAAATAATAAGAAACAAACAAGAAAACATCCAGGTTTTGGTGGGTAAACACAACCAATGAGAGTATTTCTGCCCTGTGAACCAGTTCGTGTTGTCTTGCAATATAAAAATAATTTTTAAAAAAGTGTCTACTTCATTGTTCAAACGCAGAAAGAAGGTGAAAAGAAACCAGAAGAAGCTCTGACAGCAAACCTCCATCTCTCGCGTCCACACACACCTGACCTGGATTCTCTTCCTCTCACCTGCACACACACACTTACACCACCTGGTCCTCTCTACATCTGTTGCAGCACAGACAGCTGCAAGGTCGACCAATGACAAAGCACCTGCATTAAACCCAATGACAATCAAACTAAACACATATATGTATTTTATTTATGTACTAGTCTTGTTGCAGCCTCTGACATTTGGATAGTTGCTGTTTTTTTAATGCTCTTTAATAGTAATTTGATTATTTTTGAGGTTTTGATTTGTTGTTCAATTGGGCTTCATTCAGTCAACTGATGATCCTTGTTCTTTAGATCAGCCGGGAGGCAGAAGAAGCAGAATATCAACATGGAGGCGGCTAGATCAACACATTTTGAGCTGACGGGTGACAGGTGACGTCATGCATACGCTGTCCATTCTTTATACTGTCAGTGGTCAAAACTCTGCCAAAATGTGACTTATAATGTAATATCACCAAAACACTAAGCCTGCAGTCTAATGTTCTGTTTTTCTCCATGTGAATATAACAACAGGAAAAAGGTCTTTCATGTCAAAATAAAATGACATTGAAATATTATATAATTATTAGTCATTTTAATATATAAAAACAAATTTTTTCCATTTATTTGGTGCTACACACAGCTCCAGTTTATGCTCTACAAAGCCTCCACAAAGTGCTGCTCCTCCAAGTTGTGCGTCACCCAGCTTCATTAAATATTTCTGCGCCTATGTCACATTTCTACCCGAAGAGGAAAGAAGAGCCAGCCTCTTCCTCCATACATCACCGGGGTTAATGAAAAGTCTCACCTCTTAAATCTCCCCGGGAACATTAAGGAATGTCTGTTGCCTTGTGATTAAAAATGAGTCTGCTCATCGAGCGCCCATCTGTCTCACAAACACTCTTTTTGGGGATCTAGTCAGTTTAGTTTGACATCTAAAAAACGAGGAGGAGAAAGTGATGCAAGGTGTTGTTGTTGCAGCTTCTCTATTTGAAATTATTAATACTCAGAGCTGCACAGCAATGGTGAATATTCTTACAAAATCGCCTGTTTTAAATCTGCTCCTAAGACTATCACATGGTTAGTTTTAGTACAGACGAAGCTGTCCTCCTTCAACAAGGAAAAATTTGACAAAGGTAAGGAGAAGAAAGACAACAGAAGAGTCAGGGGGAAGAGGCCGGAGGCAGCTGATGACGGAAATGACAGCAGACAGGGAGAGGACAGTCGGAGGGAGTGGCGGCGGAGGTTTAGAGGCAGGTCAGTGAGTGATAGTGAAGATGTGAGGAGATATAACATTTTTACAATTCACAGACAAGAGAGAAACACTTAAACTCTCATTTTTGTGTGCACATTTAGATCTTTGTGTTGCATCTTAATGTATGAATAGTAGTGTTTAAATATAATGTTGTCCAGCTAAAATAAAAGGTGTAACCATTAAGGAATGATAATATTAAATGTTATATATAATAAAAGTGATAGCCTTGCTTGATTTGCAGTAAATAGTGAGAGTTGAAACAATTCACCATTCAGCCTTTTTAACCTTTTTAGGGTATACAACAACACTTTGTCCTTTACTGCCACCATGTGGCAGAACGAGGGAAATGCATGACATTTAGAAAATTTGAAGGACATCACCCAGAAATTCTGAAATATGATGACAGTTAAATACATATCTCCTGACTATTTTGTCTCTTTCTGTGTGCTGTAAAGATTTCTGGCTTACATGACAAAAGGGTTCTGTTGAAGTCTTGCCAAAAGCAGATTTCTTGTCTTCTTGCCACTACGTCACTCATGTTTCATTGTGGTTACCTGTCCGCCTTTTGGCTGGTGCTTCAGGTTGGAGGTGGACCCGATCTTGGACTTTACATTCTTCAGGTCGGGCAGGGGCTGATTGACGACCTTCAGCTGCCGTTGGGCGGATGAAGGAGACTTGGGCGGGGTTCGGATCACCGCCACCTTCTTCTCCTGGAAGGCGCTGAAGGATTTGGGCGTGTGGCTGCCGGGGGTGCGCGAGCCGGGGGTACGGCAAGAGTAGCTGGGGGGCGTGCCGGGTGTGACGGCGGAGGATCCGGGGGTGGAGGCGCCGCTGCGGACTGATCGGGAACGTGCCGAGTCTGTACCTTGAGAGAAGAAGAGATATCTTGATTAGAACGATGAGGGGAGGGAAGAAAACCCTTCCTGAAGACTTTGGACAAAGAGAAAAGTTAGGAAGAAAGATGTGAGGAACAAAGACAGGAACATTAGAGTGACAGATGGATGATCCTTCATCTGGTTCTGATGGTGATGATAAGGATGGAGCTGTCAACACTGCACAAAACAAACAACCCAGTTCAAACAGGAATGTAAGCAGAAAGGACCAGAAAAGCACACAAAGGCAGCTGAATTCATTTGGCGGCTTGTTGCTGGGATACTGGTGCAGGACCAATAGGACTTTAGTCGACCACCTCTGGAATAAGAGCGAGAAGTAGCAACCTGTTGCTATGGGTCCCACCTGCTCCTCTGATCAGGTACCTGCAGGTCTGACAACACCAAATATAAGATGACTTCAAAATATTCTTGTGAAGTTTGGAAATAAGCTTAAGGTCCTTTGATTGTTTAACTTTTTGAAACCTGCAGGACACCCGTCAGAATAATGTGTGACCAAGATGAATGAATGACTGTTTTGTCATTTCTATCTATCAAAAGCATGATATGTTGATGAGGAGGGTGTGACGGGTCAAACAGGAGCTACTAAGGTGGTCTACCTGCCATACCAGGGGCCCTTCCAGACCTGTTGTCCGCTCTGGACTGGAACGCTTTGAGAGAGGGGTAGCAGAGAAAAGCAGGGCAAGAAGGTGCAAGGTGGTCGGAGTTAAAGATTTTTGTAAAAAGAAAGTGATCGAGGAGAGTTGTTAATAAGTGCATGAGTATTAAGAGGCAAACTTGCTGGAAGGTTCTGTTGCATATACAGTATATGTGTGTATTCTTACAGGTTGGCCTGGAGGGGGTGCTGTTGTCCTCTTGTTCAGCAGCAGGGATGTGGCGTGTCAGAGATTTGGCAGGCCTGGGCAGGGACGACCTCTTCTCTGGGCTGCGGTATGCTCTCTCCTGAATGAACACACACACACTGAAGAGTCAATACAAAAAGCACGATCGCATGCAGCGTGCATGGACATTGGTTCCAGCTCCCTATCAACCCGCTGTTTTCCTTTCACTTTACCTTCTCTGCCCATTTGTTTGGCAGAGCGGATGGGTGGGCACATGCAGAGGAGGGACGGACCTCAGTGAGCCCTGCCTCAGTAAGGGGGCTCCATTTAAGGCTACAGGCAGAGCCAGGCCGGGTGGGATGGTGGTGATCGGATGCCCGGCGCTGAACTGCCATCTTTAACAGAACAGCTCTCGTGGGGCTCTGGACCCCGAAAGCATGCAGGATGTGAGGGTGATGTAACAAACAGATGGAGAAAGGAAGAAGTGAGATGGGATGGAACAGAGATGAAACACTACATGCAAGTGTACGTCTTGTTACTTAATGTTTCAAGAAGACAGGGTTATTAAGAAATCAAGACACTTAATAAAAATGGGTGATGGAGATGTTTCTACGAAGATATGAATGAAGAGATGAATCTTTTTAGACTGGTTAGTGGTAAAAGATGAAATAAATATCTTCAAGATATCGTTTCCTTTGCCCCTGTTCTGCACATTTTAAATATTGTCGGTAAAATAGTCAAACATAATTCTGTCTCATGACTGTTATTTGATTTCTATACTCACAGATGTTCTCTGTCGAAACTGGTGCAAGGACAGAGGCGAGCATGCAAGACAAAGTTAATATACACAGAAACAAAGACACATTCAGACATGCAGAAATGAAGAAGGAAGGAGTTTGTCATGCAAACAAGTGCCATGATGCAATACAGAGTAACAAACCTGTTTGCAACAATATAGTACTTTTACAGAGATGGCTGTGTGTGGTTTGAGGGATGATGAAGAACCACTGGGAATAACTAAAGCAGACTGAAAGGATTCAATTCTCTATCTTCTATACTGATTATTTCCTCCTCTATATGCTTTAAGATGATACATGTACTGGTGTACATTCATATTTACATAACATCCCAAAAAGCTAAACTCAGACATGATCAAAAACAACACAAAAACTGCAAAAATAGTCATGAATAACCCCAAAAAAAGGATTAATAGTACTTACAGTGGTCCTCTCCCTGGACTGATGGGCCACACTGAGGGGCTGATGGCTTTCCATACCTGCAAAGAAAGAGTCCTGCTGTAATGACCGATGTAAACCAGCGAGGGGAGACATTTTGCGAGTGTGATTTTTCACGCACGACACACATAAACATCCATAAATGTACTCTGACTAGTTCAAACGTCTGACACTGCTGCATTTGTGTTCAGAGATCAGTGGAAACACCCTCTACACATGACCAACCAGCTGACCAACCACACAACCTTCAACATGCAGCCATTACCAGCAGACATATACAGGTGACATTTAGCTATCAGAAAAAAGAATCCAGAGTAGCAAAACATTCACAGTTTAGTTTGGCATCAGTGAGCAGAAATAAACATGAATATGACGCCAAGCAGGAGTAAATACTCCACTTTTGACAAAATTATAACAAAAATAGAAACAAGACAAAGCTCATAAAATAAAGACCAAACATGATTTAAATATGGGTGAGCAGCACATGATGTTTGCCAGCTACATTGCACCTGCTTGATTCCTCAAAGAGCCATCAATAGAGAGAGAGCAAAGTCATTCAAACTTTATATTGTAACCCCAAATTGTTTCAGCTTTGATTCAATTTCCAGTTAAAATAATATTTGAAAAGGATGCAAAGTCATCATTAAAATGGTGGTGGTGGTTGCCCTCTCTCTATCCACAGCACCGGTTCCTGGTGAAGAGTGTTCACCTGTGGCCTTGCGTCTAGCAGAGCTGTGAAGCAGAGCAGGCCTAGGATGTCTGGCCACCACTTTGGCTACACTCTTTCGAGATGGAGAACGACTTTGGAGGGCTGACACCTTATTCTGGTCAGCCCTCCTCACGCCTACTAGCAAAGAGGAGAGACAGGATTATACCAACATGCAAAACCTCGGTTAAAAGTGCTGCAGAGAGGCAAATTTATGACATTGGTAAGGTATAAAATGTACATTGATTTTAAAAAAGTACATGATAGTTCATGAATACAGAATTGAAACCTTTTTTCTTCTTCATCTCCTCTCTTGGTGGATGGTGGCTGGTTACTTTACGGTACACTTTACTCTCAGTGGTGCCAGGGCGGCCCCTTCCTCTGCCAGGGGCCCGTTTAGCGGGTCTGTCCACCACAGGGGTACTGGTGAGACTCTGGGTCTGAGGAAGGGCTTCGATTTGCTGAGTCATGATACTTTTGTCATCATCTGCAGTGGAGAGGGATTAAAAGAGGACTAATTCTCCACACTGCCAGCTAGCTAGGAGCCAGCTCATTACAAAAGACACATTAGGATTAACTAGCAACAAATTTCATGATGTTAGCTAGTTTTTGGTATAAGCAGTTATGTTATTTATGCATTAATGTCTCAAACATTTATTTTACAAGTGATCTGGGTACCTTGTGAGTCCATCCAGCCACTGTCTGAATCTAGGATGGAGACGTCCATGGTGGTTTCATCGTTAGCTGCCTGCTGGCAGAGCACATCGGAAGTTTCCTCCACCTCCTGACCAATCGAGATGTCTTTCTCCTCCTCTTTTTCACCCATCCTCTCCTTCCCCTCATCCTCTTCTCCCATCGTTTTTTGGTCTCTCTCTGCTCCTACACCATCTGAACCAACTTCCTCCACTTCCTGCTCCCCTGTTTGCTCTTCCTTTACTGCCTCACACTCCTCTTTCTTGCCTTCATCCCTACTTATTTGTGTGTCTTTTGCAATGTTATCCTCTCCCATGCCTTCATCTCTGCCACCTTCAATGAGTTGATCTTGGTCAGAACATGGAGATAAATGCGAACTATCCGTTGCAGGCTCCCCATCATCACTATTTTGGGCACTATGACTCCATTCTTCTGCTCCAGACTTGGGATCTTCGTCCACCATCTGATCATCTACCGTCAGCCTCACCTCGACTTTCTTTTGCTCTTCCTTTGGGGGCACTTCAGCTTCCTCCATCATCTCTTGAGGCTCTTCAGCAATCTCAATATCATCCTCGTCATCTGCTTCTTCCTCTACTTGTGCTTGAGGTATAATGATGACTGGGGAAGATATGCGTGGCTTTGGTGAGCATTTATCCAGAGTCATCTCCTGTAAATGTATTTGGGGATTTTTCTCATCTGAGGGCTTTTTAGTGATTTTATCCTCAACATCTTTTGAAGTCTCTTGCTTTTTCATTGTTTCTAATCTTGTAGGTGTCCCATGTTTACTTTGAATCTTCTTTTCATCTTTTCTTGTGCTCTCTAAAGACTGAGATGACGCCATTTCAGGTTCATCATGTCTTTCTACTGATTCTTCCTGCTTAGATTTCTGCATTTCCTCTACTAACTCTATCTGTTTATTGTCAATCTTCTCAGTCTCTGGATCGTCCTCTGCTTTAACCTCTGGTAGGACATCTTTCCCAGCCTTCTCTTCATTGACTTGGGTTTCTGTGGGTGTATCTGCTGGAGACTTGGGGGTGGTGGGAGTTGGGGGAACCTTACTTCCTGTCTCCGTAAGAGTGAAAGTAAAGGAATTGTCTGGTGGGATGGGAGAAGCCTCTCTGGAGGGGTCTTTTTCAACATCTACCTCAGGGATAGCTTGGATCTTTATGTCACCAGGCAGGCCACTCTCCAAACGAAACTCAGTCAGTCTGTCTTTTGAAGAAGTCATTGGGATTCTTAGGCGATCAGGTTTAACTCCACTTGTCACCGCTTTTTCAAGAATCAGGGTTGTCTTTACTGGTACGTCTTTCTTTTCAAGCGCTGCTTTTTGAGAGATCTCAGGGGTAATTCCTTTAGGATCTTCTTGTTGTTGCAATCCTTCAGCACCTTCAACTTCTGTTGGCCCGAGCTCCACCTCAACTTCACTCTCCATAGAAGGAAAACGCTGGTGTGGAGAGTCGCCAGGACTGGGTACATCAGCAGGAGAAGGCATGGGCCCTGAGTACTCACTGAAGACACAGTAGCCCAGTTCCTCCAGCTGGCTTTCCCCTCCCACAACTCTCGGGGTCTGATCTCCCAAGGCAAGCTTGGCCAAAGAACTCCCCACCAGAGCTGATACATTGGAGGGCACTGACTTTCGTCTCATGTGGTCAAGCTCCCTCCTCTCTAATGATGGCCGAGGCAAGTCTCCTGCCAGGTCCAACATCTCAGAGAGGCTGCCTGAATGTTCAAATCTTGAATTGTGCTTATCAGAAGGTGAAAAAGTTTCTTCCTTGGTGGGGATATCTATAGCTGATTCAGTGGTAGTTGGGGTAATGGAGACAGCTGGAGGAACCTGGTCTTGGCTCTCCACAGATGGTGTTGAAGAGGAAATCTCAGATTCATCAAGGCTTCCACTAACAGGACATAACATTTCTGACTTCTCTTCAGTCACTGTTTGTCCTGCCGAAGACCCATCATTTTGTTCTACTGAAATCTTACCAGGAGACGTTCCGGCTTTTGTCTCCTCTTGTTCTTGTTCCTCGAGCTTTTGTGTAACGCTTTCAGTTTCCCCACTTAACTTTGTCTCTGCTGCTGTGCTCAGTTCATAATAGCTCTGGGTTTGTGATGTCTCCTCTTCGTGGCTTTTTGATGACGTCTCAAAGTAGGTTTTTGCTCCTGATTCTACAAAAATATCTGACGTGGCTTTCAACTCTGCCCCAGGTTCTGGACTTGACTTGACAGTTTCTTGCTTTTCGTCTTCTTTTTGAAGTGTCTCATGCAATCTAATGTCACTGCCACTGTCTTGGTCCTCCTTATTTATTACCTCAACTGCTGTAGATCTTTCCTTGCTTTCATCCATAGGAGCTTCTGATTTGCTTGGTATGATATTTCCCTCTTTGTCTTCCTCCTTAAGATTTGCTAACTTCTCTGTCTCTTCTGTCAGTAAAGGTTGTTTTGCTTCTTTTTCTTTGGACTCTACTAGCAGGTCGCTCTCAGCGGTCCCTTCTACTACCTCCTTTCTGTCTTGTCCACCTTGCTGAATTGAGGTCTCAGAGAGTTCTTTCTCTTTAACAGAGGGAGGAGGATGAGGTTCAATCGAGGTGAGCTCTGCACCTTCAGGTGTTGCTCTTTCAACTTCCTTCTGTTGCAGCGACGCCACTTGAGGTTCAACTTCTTTTATAGCAGACTCACACGACGCCTTACTGATACATTCTTCTGGCTGGGCTGTGAGTTTGAAGGATACTTGTACAACTTTTGTACTTGAGTCATATTATCTGAAAAGCTTTGCTTGAAGCATCCACAAAAGCTAGCCAATACAGTCAAGCCGAAGCCTTCTGCACATATATACAGTTGCTCCCCATCAAGCAAAACACACAGCACGGTGTACTGTATTTTGCAGCAGGCCACAACAGCACAGGGGGGGTTACAGCACCTAAGATAGCGTGCAGAACTGGAATGAAGGAATGAGTTGCATGATGTTAGATGACCATAAATAAATGTACACAAACATATTGAATTCCTATTGTAATACACAAGATAATGATACTTTCATTGGATGTAATCAAGTTAATGGTGTCATTAGAGTTTCTGCAAGTACAGGAGTGGATGGTTTAAAAAAAAAAGTAAATTTAGGCTTATTAGGGGTATATTAATGATTCAATTGACCATAAAGATGATGATTCATGTCCAATGAGGGTGTGTTCTTTGTAACAATAGGAAAACAGGATCCTTTGCCTTAGGATGAAATGAAAACAACACTGAAACTCAAAGCAAGTGATATTCAACAGACGTCAAGTACATTCAGGACTGCTCCATGAAGCACCCGTACAACTCAGAAACACCTTCTTGCACACATTATTCCAGCAAAACCTCCACATGAAGATATACAGATGACTACTTCTAGCAACACTCATGTCTACAATGCTCGAGACAGTGATAGTTGCATTTGCAATGTAGCTGGCAATACAAAGGTGCAGAAATGATCAACGATGTGGTTGATCAGGTGTTCTAATGTGAAGCAAATGGTTATGTTTGGCATGAAAAAAGCACAAAATCAAAATGTCACATCATCTTGCACATGGCAACTTCAGGTATTGAAGCAGAAGCTTAAGGACTTAAGAGCAACAAAGCTGCAGGAAGGTTGGCGGCAAAGCCCGAGGTGCATCACAGTTTATAAATCAAGAGCGAAAAGTCTTTGTACCAGGGGATTAACATTCACTCCAACACACGTTTATAAAGAAAGCATGTACAGTACACTCACACACACACACACACCTTTTTGTGATGGGCTGTGTTCACCTTGATGACTTCCTCCATTGAGGACCTCAGGTGTCTGGGCCTGCTGGCAGCCCAGAGCCTGGGGCTCTGTTAAATAATGTGTTTGCTCTAAGAGCGAGTCTCCGGGCTGCTCATATGCCACTTCCTCCGGGTAACTGTGGGGCTCCTCTGGAGCCTCCTCCTCATCCTCATCCTGCTGTTGACTGACAACCTCTACTTTATCTTCTTTGAGCGGGGGAAGGGAGACACATAGATGAGACATGGAGGACAATAAAACTGGGGTTACACTTTCAGCTCTGATGGAGATGCATGGGATGCAATCGACACATCTTCTAATCTTGTCTTGTTAGATAATTATATAACATGAACTAAAAAACATACTTTTATAAGAGTTTGGCTTAGAAATAATAGACCATCCTACAACTTTGAATGATACCCTAACATATATTCTATTAGTCTAAGGCCGCATTCAGGCAGGATCTGTAGTGAAAACGCAAATTTTTGCATTCATTTGAACGGTGGTCGTCAATTTTGTCCGCCAAGAAACGCAATGACCTGTGGCAGAGAAGTTGAGCCGGATCCAACTTTTGGAAAAACGCAGCCAGACGTCATGCTGCAGCCGCCAATCAGACGATCGGATCGGTCAAACCTACACAGTCACCCTGAAATGTCGCTGAAACTGAGACTGTCCAGGTGGATTCATGGACTAAACTCTGATACTCTACCTGTTGTGTTCTAGCATTGTTTACGTCATGAACCAGCTTCTAAATCTGAGTCTGGCTCACAATTTGTGCTGCAAAATAGAGACACAAAGAAGTTTAATATGGTTTGCGTCCGATGGTTTAAGAGAGAGAAAGACCAGCATCGATAAAGCCGGTAAATCAGCGAAATAAAAAGTTATTTCCTGATTGTTTCACAGCAGTTACACTCAGCACAAATAGACACACACCGCTGCAGTTTGGCTGTGGCACCTGATCCTGTCTGAATGCAGCCTAACAATTCTAAAAAAGTCTAGTATATTTGTTGTGTTTATTAATGAATAACTGGCATTAGCCCTAAAGCATGCAGTGGGACTATGTGTTGGTGATTGCATGCCACATGCAGGAGGAAATGTTCTCTGTGAGTAAAGAGCTGAAAGCCAATCTGTGAATTGAGAAAATCAATAGACAAAATGAGCAAATGAACAACACAGGAGAGGAAAGCAGACTAGTGAGTGAGATGAAGGGCTCCAGTGGCAGGTTATGTACTCTAGCCTAAAGGGAGGAAAGGAAGGATGTTTGTGTCGTCTAGCTCTAGTTCCCAGGACTGACCCATGGGCATGTGTTAGAAAACTAATCAACTACTGTTGTGTGATCAGGACAGGACAGCATGAGACATGCGTCAGGCTCCTTAAAGGTGGTATGATCAGCTGACATGCAAAGGGGACGTCAGGGAAAGAAAGAGGAGGAGTTCTTCTCATGCCTCGTTACTGAAACCCTCAAAGCTTTGTGTGTTTGGTGTCTCATGTTAGAGGTTTTTTACCAGTCTCACCACCATTCACACTCTCATCCTGAATGGTCTGAGTGGCTAGAAAAGTGTGTTTGTAGGTGTACCTTGTGCCACGGGCCCAATCTGCTCAGCGGATGGAGAGGGGGGAGGGGAGGGAGGCAAATTGGCTGAGTCATCCACTGCGAAGGGAGAGACAGAAAGAGAGAGAGAAAGAAAGAGAGAGAGAAAGAGAGAGAGACAGACAACACCGGGAAGACAAGACGTGGATGGGAGGGCGGAAATGAAAAACGAACAACTCTGCTGACCTTATCTCTGTGGGTGGCCTCGCTTTGTGTGTGTGTGTTTGTGTGACGAGTTGTGGGGGTAAATCCCACAATCCTCTAGGGCTTGATTAATGGCTAGAGAGCACCAACTTACCTCAGATGGTGTAAAGGGTCAAAAAACATTAAGAAACATATCATTATATTATAAACATAACACAGGTTCCCCTAAATGTGCACATGCATAAAAAGTTACCCAGCTTCATCCTGTTTTCCATCTCCTTTCCTCTCCACCACCACTTCTCTTTCTCCCTTTCCCATTTCTCTCTATCTTCTGACATCCACCAGCCTGTATTTCTGAATTATACTAGAACATGTTGACAATATGATGCTTTATTTTATCATTTCTCTGATCACATTGCTTCAGTTGCCCCTTACAACATCATAAAAATCAGGTCTTACCTCTCTACCTTTAAAAACCTCCTGAAGACCTCCAGCTCTTCAGAGACGACCTCCTCTTCAACACTACCAGCAACTGGATGTGATAAATCTATCCCCCTTTGTGAGTAGTCCTTATTGCTGCACTAACATGTTGTTGTCACACTGTACCTTGATTGTTTCCATTTTTCTAAGTCGCTTTGGATAAAAGCGTCAGCTAAATGACTAAAAGCAACTTTAAGTCAACCACATCATCAAAATTTTAAATTTATTTGAGATCTGACACTTATTTATGTGACCAAAGTGCCTGATTCTGCAAGAAAAACCCTCCTATCCTCAATTTTTTTTGTCATGAAGATTTCTGCTCTACTTCCACAAATGTCCACAGGACCTTCATACACTTTATACTTTTTAATTACTTCACTTGTTTAACAGAACCATAACTAAGACTGTTCATTCAAATGTGAATCAGCTGGATCTGTTCTAGCACCCTTTTGGGGATTGACTGCCTTCGCCTGGCACTGTGGAACCAATCACATTACCACACAGCTGCAGACCCATCTGGCGTTATGTGTAGACAGTCCAATAAATGTCACTGATCCGTTGCTGCATGCACATGCTTACACACTCCACTCTGCTGCCTAACAGGTCCGTGCTCCTACCTGTCGTTCCAGGATGTGCAGCTGCCCCGCCGTGGTATCCATTCTCCCTGTAGGCAGAGCTGTAGGCGGAGTAGCCATTCTCGCCGTTCTCTTGGCCGTTTGAGGACCAGTGCTCATCTGGCTGCCGACCGTCTGCCATGCCTGCTGCCTGCTGGGACACCGGGGAGGGGACGGATCACCTGTTGGAGCGAGACAGGTGAAGAAAAGAGAAGAGAAAGATGATGGACATGCAGGAGAAGTTCACAAATCAGCCACCAGATGGAGTACGGCGCAGCATTATTCCTCTGCCGGCTCAGCCTTTGTCTCAGCATCCACATGGTGAGACATGAGGGAGACACTAAATATCTAATATCTAATATCTGTGTCTACTCCTTTATATTTTAGTTTCTGTCACTTCTAAAGGGGGCGTAAGTGTTTGTTTCTGTGAGCTTAGCAGGTGGAGCACAGCTCCATCACTTGCCAAAATGATATACGTGAGCTTAAATCAAAAATAAGAATTTAAAAATTAGTAAAAAGCATCTAAAAAATAATAAAAATAAGACAAAAATGTGAAGGTGCACTGCAGCAGACAGCTTTATTATTTTACAAAAAAAGAAACACACCCTTTCATATCCCCCTCGCCACAGATAAGGAGGTTGTTACCATGGCAACCAGCACAGGTCTTATGGGGGTCCGGCAGATGGGTCTGACAGACTTACCCCATTCAGACAACAGACAAAGTGCTCCACACACACACACAAATCTCGACAAATAAGTGCATCACATGAAAGCAGATCTATTAGTCCTTGTGCAACAAGCTCCTCCCCAACAATCATAACAACAAAAAGTGATAAATTATCCTCGTCTAATCGAGCATGTACGCTCATAAAAGGAGAAAAACACATAATGTTGCTTTTTAAACAAGATTAGGAGGGAGGGGGCCCTGCCTCGCTAAACAGCATCATTATCAACATCAAACAGCTGCAGCTGATTTCATTAGAAAAAATCATCTTTCCTCCTCCTCCTCCTCCCTCCATCTCATGTTTCTCGTGTCGTCTTTCTTTTAAACTGTGTTGTACAGTGTTGCCTCAAAATTGACCGTATTTTTACTCGTCTTGTCTCGAACAAAGAGGACTCAGGATTTTATTTCAAGACCAGTCAAGACCACAATTGTGTGATTTATTTATTAACATGACCACTGTAGTTGGAGGTTAATTTCTATTTTTTGGTGCTGTTACCGGCTCTTCTGGCATAAAATTTGACTTCCTAAACCATAAAGAGTTCATCTGCAGAGCAGCGTCCATTAGCTACATGTTAGCTACCTAAGCAGGCTATATACTGTCTGGTCTTGGTCATGACTTGGTCTCAGTTTAGGTGGTCTGCCAGCTTGTAACTGCAAAGCTTGCACAATGACCGTTAGCTGTAAAAGCTGCAAAATCTGAATTTTGTTACATTGGGATGGATCCAGTGTTGACATAAGTGGTATCTCCTCATGACTCTTGGCCTGTTTCCCAAAACTATTCTTTAAAATGAAGCTAGATCTGTGGAAAACATTATGTTAGCTCCTTGGCAGCTTTGTAAAACAGTGTCTCCTCTCTCCTCACCCTCCCTGCAGCGCTGCATGACGACAGCTTCACAGTAATCAGCTAATGTCTGCTGCAGTGAGGAGAGAGAGGCAGAGAGAGAGGGGAAAGACGAAGAAGACCTACTGACACTCAGAGATACTGGGCCAAACTGTCTGAGACTGAAAATCTCAGCCCAGGGCTCAGTCGAGAGGCGAGTCGAGTGCCAGCTGTTGCTAAGGAAGGAAACTGGTGCACTGACAGCCAGATTGTGCTGATGGTGGTTTAGGATTGCATTGACCTGCTTTCAGCTACTGTTTTGGCTTTTACGCATTACAAAGGATGTCATGAAATACAAATCCTTTGAGATAAAAATGTACTTAATTACAGAGAAAACACAAGCACAACACGACTTTACGCCTCAAATGTAATACATCCCAGGGGTCAAAATCTACTGCTTTCATTATTCGTTGGCTTGTTGCCTATGTTGATGTTTTTGTATTTGGATGCATCGCCGACCAGCAGACTGCAAAATACTGAGAATCACTGCCCTTTTAATATAAAAGTGGAAAAACTGGTAGGATTGGTGACTTCAGGTGTGCTTTACACCAGTGGATCCCAGGCTATAAACATTTAGTCCCTCAGATTGGCCCTTCATTTTTAGATTCATTGGAAGTTTATTTTTTTATTCTCTAACTTTTATTTAGAGTAAAGTAAGCTTTAATGCCCCAGAGGAGCCACTTTGCCTGTAAACCACAGTCAATAGTACTAAATATTAAATATAACAATGAATAAACACTTGTAGTAAGATTAGATGCTGAACTCAGGCTGCATTGTTTATTCGTTTCCTGATGTCTGGACCTTTCAGGACTTTGCTCTCCAGGCACGTACTGTTGTCCTCTTGTGATTAACATGATCCGACACTGCCCTCGGCCGTCAGCCCCTTTTAGCTGTTTACCAGTCAGAGAGAAAATGATTAAGTGGGTAATAGGCATCTTTCCAAACATAGTAACACGAAAAAGGCTGGACGTATTCAGAAAGGTGACAGCAATAACTCTTTCAGTACAGTGTGTTGGGTCAGTCTGCACTTTGCTTGGTGGGTATCTGACAAAGTAGAGCAAAATGTTGCTTTTGTGAGCAGGAAAACCTCTTTGAGCTTCTACAAATGCAGCAACTAATCAACCTGTGAACCATCGTCGCGTCCTGATCTTGAAAGGGTTAAATCAACAGCACTAGAAGTCAGAAAAGGACTGTCAAATCCCATTAGATCACAGGATTGGAGTCTAAAACAGAACATGCCGGCATGATCTCTCACAGAGAAGAGAAGGTGTGGCAGGAGGCCTGAGGCTTGTCTGACTCCAGTCGGCTTCTTTCTCTTTTGTCTTTCACCGCCGCCCCCTTCACTCTACCTTCCAGACCCAGCATCCCTCTTACCCACCCTGTATCCCTAATCCGACCTCAGTTCTCTCCCCGTCTGCGCCTCCCCCCGCCACCAAACTCACCCCCAATCTGGGTCACTCATCACGCCTCCGTGGAGCGCCGCTCACATCGGAATGTCACCATCCATTTAGGAGGGAGGGAGGAATCTCTGGCAGCCAGCCTCAGTCGGCCAACCTGGCCTTAATCCTCTGTGTGTGTGTCCATGTCTGTCAGTGTGTGTGTGAAACTTCAGTGTCGACTTTGTCTCCAATTTTAGGGATGAATTTATATTTAAATATGTATTTGTTAGAATAATGCTTTTATTCTTGTTCTCCTGCATGAATTGTTTTAATATTCTCTGACCTTCATTTGGCTTGCAGACTATTTTTGATCTGCATTTTGAGCATTTGGCATTTAGAATATTTTGGTAACATTCAACCAATCATTTAACGGGGAATTTCCAGGAAAATAAACAGTTTAAGAGACAGAAGAAGGTCAATCAATACAGCAAATGGACTGCACTTATATAGCTCCTTTATAGGCACTTTTACACTTCATACACAAATTCACACACAGATGGCACAGCCAGGCAATTTAGGGTTCAGTATCTTGATCAAGGACACTTCAGTATGCAGACTGGAGGAGTCGGGGATCAAACCACCAATCATCTGATTAGTGGACGACTCACTCCTGAGCCACAGTCGCCCAATATGTCCACAAAACATGGACTAAAGTTCAAATATCACCTCAATTGCACGATTTATCTTAAGGCTAAATTCCACCAGACAGTCAGTCTGAAGCAGGTGGGAATATGAATAATAAAATCCACCCTCCATCAGAGCTCTACATTATTTAGAATAACATCACAAACTAGTGGTTGCAGTGGATGGTGGGTAACTGTCAGAGGAGGACAGTGAAGGTTGCCGTGACCTGTAATCAACCCAGAATCCAGCGGCTTCCTCTGCAGCAGCAGGCGGCGGATTATGTTTCGTTGACTCAGCACGACGTGCTGTGGGGGGGTTAATGCATAACGAGCAGTGTCCATGAAGTGTGAATGAAGTGTGTATACGGTGAACACGAGCACGACGAGCGAGGCACGCACACTCAAACATATGGCCGTCTTTAAGAGGCAGGGGCTGCTTTCAGATTAAGTACCATAGTAACAGCAGTAGAGGTGCACTGAGATGATGTGACTGAAACAGGAATGCTTCCTGGCACCCATCAGCCCCACCCTGCTGATGATGTCATTGTTCCCATGGTGATAGGTTGTGTGGGAGGGGCTGGTGGTGGACTTTGACCACGTTATGGATCCTGAAATAGGTCATCGGATCCTCCAGGCGAAGCCCCCGGGGTCGTTCCTAACTGCGCTGACACGAATTGGAACCGAGCCATTTAAATTCATCGATATGCTCAGAGCTGGTTGCTGGTTGGACCGATGACGTCATTTTAGGCTTTTAGGCTGGTGCTGATGGAGGCGGTGTAACTGTTTTGTTATGATAACAGCTATGACAGAGAGAAAAGTCTAATAATTTTCATTATTAAATTTAATACTTTTATTATTTCAAATATCACTTTTAACCACTGTACAAGACAATGTATCTAAATATCTACTAATATCTGTCTAAAATGGTGATTTCTTCATCAGATTGGTGCATTTCAACCACTGGTCGGCGGACCTGAGATGGGCTGAATGACGCCTGGTTGCTCAACCAAACCATCTGTAACGGCACCCACCTGTCAATCAAAGTGTCCACGCTCTTAATCCTGCATAACTTTAAGCCTTAATATAATTTGAACAGGTGAGTTGTATAAAAATTCACCCTCAGTACAGTTGTCATGAACGGGGAAATTAGCTATAGAGACCAAAAAGCTCTGAGCTCTCTGAGCACTGCCTCTGTGGCAGTCAGTCCCTCCCTCCCCAGTCATCTTTTCACCATTTTCACGCGTCCTTTATGACTGACGGGATTTAAGACGACTGTCGACAAGCCCACGCCCTGCACGCCTGTGCTCATACACACCTAAACACATGCCCTGCTCCAATCAGCGCGAACACAAACACACCCTTTCACTCATGTCCGCAAAGCTAAACCTTCCCTGGCTGGAGGCAAACACATTGTTGACGTGAGCTAAAAATAGACACAAACAGAAGATTTAACATCAAATCTGCATTTAGCCACTCGCTCAGGAAATTCAAACACATTTAAGCAGAGAAAGCTCAAAACATGAGATTCAAGTTAATGACTGCTTTTTGGCGGTCAAAAATATCTTTCATGACATCACCCAAACAATTGGCCCTTCTTGCTTCCCACATATTGCCGGGCATAATTCCTCCCTCTATTATATATCCATGAACAGCCGAGCTAATCATCTGGCTGAGTGCAGCCACTTAGATCTGACTCCCGGGCCCCATGAGTCATGGGAAAAGTGAGTGTGAAATGTCATGGAGTACAAGTAATGTATAGTATACCATCTGGCAGCTGTCCAGACTTCCATGTTTTGGTGTTTTCTTTCAGTTATTGAGGTGTGAGATGAAAATATTTGACTTTAAAAGCCGTATTCAAGCAGAAGAGGATACCTGCAACCAGTTTTATAGTTCAATATAGAACTTTTATGGACATGTTGGTCTGCTGGTCCTCTACAGCAGATATTCATGATCCCCAGGTGATGAATCCGACTGACTTTTCCTTTAGCAGCACTGTGAGGTTCTGATTTGAATGAAATGTTTTTCCGTTAGCTTACCAACCTTGAAGAGCTGTCTTTATGGATGAAACAGACAAGCGCTGAGATGAGGCGTCTGCTCAGACCTGCATGAAAAAAGAGAAAAGAGATACACGTTAGCACATTGCAGCACTAACAGAGTTGTCTCACTGGGTCGAACCTCGTTTAATTCACTGACAGCTTTAAGCTCCGACCTCAGAATCCAGCCCAGCTAGTCCAGAATCAATTGAGGGACTTTTTACAAGACAACCTCGTGTTAAACACGACCGTGCATGAGCCGTGCATGCACACAGCAGCTTAGCTCTGTCACCTGGAGTCCGCCAGCAGCATTAATCCAAACCTCAGCGTGGCCTCGTCTCTCTTTAAAGCTGCCGCTGATGGGCTGGATGGATGACAACAAAGCTAAAGACGATCTAATCTATTCAGAGTGTGTGACGAGTGTGTGCACGTGCATGCAAAAAATGATGAAAGAGTTTCTGTTATTAGCTATAGCCTTATATCTAACAATATATATGCCACTGGTATCAAACTTCTTATCTACCTCACAGAAAGAAAGCAAATAAATATTATTTCTCTGAACAAACTGGAAAGCTGAGAAACAAAAATAGACCAGCATTCGAGCTAATGAGCAGGAGAGGTCAGTAGGACAGTTTCCAAGACAACTGCAGGAATAATAATAATCCAAAAAGAAATCAAAGTGACTTTTTCATAAACAAGTGATTACAAGGGAACTTGTCATCTGTGTGCCAACTGTACAGACTCCACTTTGAGCTGTTTTTGAGATTTGTGAAATTCTTGGATTGGTCCATTGGGGCTGAGTCAGGGGATGAGTTAAGGCTTAAGCCGGCCGTGAAGAAAGACAGACATGCACATTTACTCTGCTTTGGGACTGTAAAGAAGTTTTTTAAAAAAAACAGAGCATCCTGTTAACATTAAAACAGTGTGAAAAGCACCGTCGGGGGGTTCTGGCGCCAAAAACAGGCAGTTGGACGGAGAAAGAAAGAGATAGAGGATGAAGTAGAGGGACACAAAGAGAGCAGAGCAGAGATTCTCCAAACAGGAAGGAGGTTGATTTATTAGAGACGAGTGAAAAGAGGCCTGGGGTGCAAAAGAGAAGGAAAGAGAGTGCGCACAGGGAGAAAGTATTTCTACTTAAGGACAATTTCAACCTAGTATTATCTCAAAATGACCTTAATAATCAGGTTTTTTGCCTCTTTAGACTCATTTTTATCAAAATCACAGTGTGTAAAAGCCTTTTTGTCGTCTCTTTGTATCATTGCTGTCACCAATATCAAATTATGCCCAAAGATTCTCTCCAGAACTGGATGATTTTATTGTGTTTGTTTAATATTGCGTTACTCTAGGAAGGAGATTGGATTGACAGAAAGGAGAGGGAAACACACTGGGCTAAATAGGCTAAGAAAAGTCCAAAACACTGGTTTGGCAGTGCATCATCTGTAATGCAGCCAAATCTTTGATACAAACATTACCAAAGCTTTGGCTCCATACAGCAGGTTTGTTGTTGTAACCCTGTCTCCTAGAAATTACATTTATTTACTACTGGTACTATGTGGTTTCGCATTGCGAGGTCACATATACTTTACAGAAACTAGATTGTTTTTGATGTATAACCGCTGGCAGTATAAAGAATGGACAGTGTATGTATGACTCACATACACAGAGCTGTTTTGAAGCTCTGGCCGCCGCCATCTTGGCAGTCCTGCCTCCGGCACCTTCCAACTAATCTGAAAATCGGCAAGACGCCGGGGTGCTCAAACAAACCACCTGTAACAGCACCCACTTGTCAATCAAAGCATTCACGCTCTTAATCCTGCATAACTTTAAGCCGTAATATAATCTGAACAGGTGAGTTGTATAAAAATTCACCCTCAGTACAGTTGTCATGAACGGGGAAATTAGCTATAGAGACCAAAACTGTTTTTTGTACCAGGCTGTAAACATGTTTATTTCTGCTGTGAAGTTGGACATTTTAACATGGGGACTTATGGAGACTGACTCACTTCTGGAGCCAGCCTCAAGTGGACGAGAAGAGGAACTGCAGTTTTTGGCACTTCACTGCCACGGAGGTTGCCGCTTGTGTATAACGGCCAAAATGAATTCATATCCTGTGACAAATTGTCTGAATTGATCTCTTCTTGCATATTGTGATGACTCTTTCTTTATATCTATGTTTTATGCATTCTTTAGGCTGTGTACGGCTGAAATTGAGATTTGGATGATGAACGTGCTGCCGGATGAGCAGTGTGAGAGATCAATACAGCAGAATTAAAGGATTGTCTGTAATGCAGAGAGCGCTGCTCGATAAAAAAAAAACCTGAACCAGATCATTCTGGAAACATCTTTCTGTGATGTTCCTCTTTATCTCTTCTCTTGGCTCATTTCAGCGAGGTTTATCAGGCCTTTTATGCCGGTGCTGAGATTAGGATTCATTTCCTGTTTGCCTCGTCTCTGATGGTGAAGTCAAATCTGTGGATTAGGTCAGCCTCTGACCTCCTTCCCCCTCCTTCCTCCTCCTTCCTCCTTCTTCCCGTCTCTCTTTGCCTTCTGTTTGACCCGTTTGGCCTCAGTCCTCCTGGGAGGAACACGCAGGTCAAGACGAATGTAAGGCGAAAAATGCAACGTCGACATCAAGAGTACGGACAAATCGCTTGTTTGTTCAACCCTGCGCTCTCTGTTTGTGCCCATGCAGTAAATATCGACCCACAGGATGTGCGCGAGGAGTTGGTGGTAATCTCGGGTGACTGATAAGATTGTGAAAATGTTTAATTATCAGCATTTCATCCTGTAAAAGTACAATTAATGAACTTGGAGATCAGATATGAAACGCTTCAGATACTTTATCATGAGACGGGCTGTGGTAGTCAGATCATTAATGCAGAAAAGAAATAAGATAGCTGTTTGGGGGATTCACTCATCAATCAATTATTTTCCACAATTACAGTTAACTTGCATCACTTTCTTAATTAGTTTTGGGTGCACTTAAGATCACAAGCTCCACTTATTTGTGAATTTATCATGAGAGATTAAAAACACAGGCTGAAATCAACTGATGGAGACTTTGGTTACATAACAAGCGAGAGACAGATCATTTACTGTGACAGTTAAAACATGGCTTCACTTGTATTCTTGTCACACTCCTGATATTTTTGGGACTGGGCGGGAACTACACATCTTTCTCTGTCCTCATCCTTTCCTCGACCGCCCACCTAGAAGAGGCATTACTTCCTGTGTGTCCTTAGTGTTTTCTTCTTCCCTCTCCACTTCCTGTCTCTCTCACTCTATAATATCTACTTGCCTCCCTCAGAGAGTAATTTATGTGGTTTTGTCTCTTCCCCTCGATACGCAGATGAACAAGAGCTTTAATAAATGTGTGGCGAAGCTGAACAAATGCAGATGTTCTGGAAGCTCAACACATTGTTATATTTATTTTTTCTTTAATTTGTGACGTGATCTATGACTCCAGTTAATCTTTTCTCCAAATTAAAAGACAATAGCAACAGTGATTTACATGTTTTAGTCTATTTGAAAACAAATTACATGTTTTCTTATTGCAGACCTTTTACAAGGAATGTATGGAAGCCTTGAAGTGACATAGCTAAAAACAAAAAGACACATTTCTGGTGTACAATATTAAAAACTCACCAGAAACTTCCTCCATGGCTGTTAAGTGAAAACTACATTTCAAGATGGCAGTCCTACGAAAAATTGCTCACTGGGCGATTGCAGCTATCTCAGGTTAGAGATTTCCCCTTGCCGAGTTTGGCTGACTTCCTGTTGGCTCCCCACACAAATGAACGGCCTCATAATTTACTTATTCGACTCTGTGATACTTCCCAAACTAGAAATCAAATTCCAAATATACAGTTATAAATACTTAAAGTAGACACTACCGCCATCGTTTCCTGGGGCTTCCGGATAGTGAAGCAGGAAGTATGTCTGACTTCCATGCAGGAAGCTTCACCTTCGCCTTTTAATTAACAGCAACAATTTCCACACTGCAATCTTTCTCTAACCTTTAACCATACGATGTCAGCAAGCCATGCAAGGTGTTGGCTTGACAGTTTGCAGCAGTTTGGGGTTCAGTGTTTTACCCCAAAGACCTTTCAGTCTCGTCTTTGGCACTGTCTTTTTCTCGCTAACAAGAGGGCTAGAGTTATGCAAGCGCCCACTGACACAAACCGTGATTTCCTTACTGTATTTGGTAGTCCTAGTTTCCTTGAATATAGCTGGCAGAGTTGTGTTATGTCACCTGAAGGCTTAGCTGCTACCTCCAGAACGACTTCTACCTGCTACAGGAGGTGCTGAAGGCTAAAAAAAGGAACTGTGTTACTGAACAATCCCACTGTCATTTTTCACCATTCGTGCCAATAAAGTGGCTGTTGAAGCTGCAGCGGTTTGTTCTGACTGTTTCTGGCGAGTTTTAGTCCAACCAGGGGGGTCCAGCCGGTACATCTGACAGAGCCTCTCCTTTGAGATCTCGGCTTCCTCCCCTTTTAACTTGGCCAGCACCCCAATTTCCTCATCTATAATTCACATGGACGGCCTCCTTCTCCCCAAACACACACTCCCACAGGCTAGTGCACGCCTCCATACAACACACACAAACACATGCATGTTTAATACATCAAAGCCACGAGGGGTTGTGGTTAAGATGAGGAATATTCCAGGTTGCCGAAATATGGTAACATACAAAGAAACGTTTCAAAATAAAAGCACAGAAAACATCATTTATATTTGTTATTTCATTCATTTCTTTAAGAATTTCTATCGAGTCACTCCATACTATTCTTCCACCTCATTTAAGAGTTCATATACTCACTCACTTAAGCGTTTACGGCTCCTCATTATCTTCCTCACCGACTTCACTCCATGTGAGCTGGTGAGTAATTGCATCTGTGATTCATTTCGTCTTTTCTAATCACGACTCTCCACATTGTCCTGAACCCCTTTATTCAACAGGGGCCTCTGTGTACTCGGTGCAATCATACCGACGTACAGAGAGAAAAGAAGGGGATGCTGTACAGAGTATAGAGGGGCTAATGAGCCAAACTCTGCCAGAAGGGAGGCTCGTAATTAAGCCCAAGAAATAAAAGAGCAGAGATGAGCATGAGAGAGCAAAGACACCGACAAGCAGATGATTGTAGAACCAGTTAAGATTTGATTTAGACTTAAGCAAAGATTAAATGTTGTGTTTCAAGTCATTGTGGATTTTTTCTGTATCAAACCAGACCACGTAACTCGACCAAGTAATGTGGTACCTAAACGTAACCAAAATAATTAATGTCGTCACTAGGAGCAGATGTCGTATTTGGACATTGTTGCGACTTGCCAGACATTTCCTCATTACATGAACCAAAAATCTAATCTAGGAGACAGGGTTGATCATAATTTCTACAATTTCACATTCATAACAGTCAGAAAGTTTGAGCGTGGCACACCAGACACTTGTCAACCTCATTTTGGCTACATAGCAGAAGGGGACGAACCACCGGCATTGAAAATGGCAGCTGAGGAAGCTGCTGGAGCTGTAGAGGTTGCTGTGAATACTGCAATATGCCAATGTAAGTGACTTGAGATTAAATGGAGCAGTTCTTTCAAGGAAATTCACCTGAACTACATGAACTCAAAACTAAAGTGCTTTTCAACTCTATGAGCCCAAAAACATGAAAACCTCATGAACTATTTCCATTGGAATGAATGGAGCGCCGTCTTGGAACATGATGTCCAGTTCACAGACAAACCCCGAGGTTAGGATCGACTCCTTGAGAGAAAACAACAACTTAAGTGATAATCTGCTGATGGCAGGCCGTAACAGGGTCATTGGGTCCTTTAGGTATCTTCTTCTGACACTGTTAACGGTGGACAACATATAAAAAACATTCCACATACTATTGATGCTCATACCAAACACGCTCTGCCCGTCACATAACCTACAAGCTCAAACACATGCGAGCGAGCCGCACTTCTCCAGACTGCGTTATGTAAACCGGGCAGGACCAGGTGCAGGTCTTTGCGGCCCTCGAGGCGACAGCTGCTCTTCAGAGTGGAGACAGGTGGGAGGACTGGTCTGTGTTCATATACATGTAGGTTTTTTTGAGTGGTCTGACACACATTTATCAGTCAACATGATAGGACAAGGTGGGTCCAAAATGAGGCCCGGAGGCTGTGATTTTACTACTCTGGAAAACTTTCACCCTCAAGAATGTGAAGACACTGAAAATATTCAATTTTTAGGGCAGACTGCAGCTTTCTGAGTGTAAATTAGAGTTAATTATACGCCCCTATGTTCTCACTTCTCATGTAACAGATTCAACAGATCTACTGCACTCCACCCAAAATAACACGCTGTCTCTATGGTTCACCTCGTCTTTGTCAATGCTTTGACGTGCGGCTACATAACCATCAAGCATCTCTTGTCAACAGACACTTTGGGGCACTTGTCAAAGTCGATGGTGGTGTTGAGTCGACTGCAACGTCCCTTTCTCCTTCAGTTTGCCTCTGCAAATGACCTACTTTACTTTTCGTCTCTGGTAGACATCAAGAGAGGCTGATGTTGAGAACTACTGTTGCAGATGGCACTGACACTGAGCTTCTTCAGAAACCTGTGGGGGACGTCATGGAGACTGCATCCATGTTTTATACAGTCTATGGTTGTAAAATGTTTAACATTGTTGTTTCATTCTGCCTCTCAACTATTTCCTGTCAGTCTGTAGGTGACAGACAACACAGTGTCTGTCACATCTGTAGTGACGTGCCCTCCATTCCACCTTCTGTCTCCGTCTGTCTACATGGTTGTTGGGCAGCTGCGAGGCGAGCTGTCTTTTCCTGGCAACCAACTTCAGATGACACGGCATGGCTTAGGAGGGCAGGACGAAGGGGCAAACCCGCCCTCTCCCTGTCCTCCTTTTTAGGGTCACAAATGGAGTCCTGTACCCCTCGATCATCCTCCTCTTCCTCTTCATCCTGCATCCCTCTTCCATTTCTGCTTAGCTCATGCCCTCAGAGGAAGGTCATTGTTTGGCAGGCTGGGGCGGTTGGTTAACCAACTTTACCGCGCTCGCAGGACAAAAACCAGTGGGAGAGAGGGACATTGTTTTGGAGTCAATATCGCCTCTGGTTCCAACTGCTGTTTGTGAGCGAGGCATTTGAAATGTAACAGAGATCATAGATGTAGGTGTTACAGAGACAGTGTGAAAGAGACGGGCATTGTTTCAGTGGCTTTCCCGCCTTCACTTCTCCAACCGTCAGAAACGTATCTGCAACTGAAATCTGAATTATAGATGCTTTCATCCTGAAATGCACAAATACTGTGAAGCTGCATGATGGAAAATGTAGGACCCCAACGAGGCGCTGAGGATATTAAGAAGATTATGATGGATGGATCTGAAGTTAGCTTCAAGCAAAATACTGATTTTATATATTTGTACATTCATGATCCAAAATTTTATCATTTTAATTTAAAAATGAATGAATTTATCTTGTATAAATCCTGATATCATTTTAATATAATTTTGTAGCACTCATCAAGTGTTTTTCGAGGTATTGTTTACTCTCCTCCTTGGATGGAGTTTGGACCTTGTTCCAGAATAATCCTGCCTTAAACAGAAAAATAAACATAGAGACATTTTATGTCTTTGAGACAGAAAAAGACAAAAATCTGAGGGACAGGACAAGTGGGAGGGAGACGACAGATCAAAACAGATAAAGTCAGGAACATGAGGGGGGAGGAATAAACAAGAGTGGGAGAGAAAAGGGGGGTAAAGACATGGAGTCACTCCATCATCATCACCACCTGCTCACATCAAAACCCTCACGTCCGCCCCAAAAAACTCCTCCGAGCCGAGGCGAGCCGTCAGCGAACTTGTGACAGCCAGCTCTGCCGACGCTGACAGGCAGAGTAATATGTCCTGCGGTCTCGCTTGGCTTGGTGTCACTCCCACGGAGAAACCACCAACAATCTGCTGGCTATGAGTCGCTAACCGCCCAACGGCCACATGCCATCACAGCCTCAGCCTCTAAATATATCACAAATGGGCATTATTTCAATTGAAATGATGCTTTTGTTCAAAGAAATTCAAGAGATTAGGGGTTTATATCTCAGCAGGAGCACTCTCAGGGTGAACTGTGCTGTCCTGCCGGCTGAATAATCAGCAATGTCTAGACGAGGTACGTCACAAAGACTGAAGGCCACCAAAACACAGAAACAGCCCGTGGCTTTATCACGATATCAGCTCTTTAACTTTAACATGTCAGCAGCAAATATCCTGAATAATTAGAGGATCTCTGCAAACAAAGGGGGGGTGACACACAAGGAGAAACCGGCTCTTAGCTCCCTGCTGTCCTAATTTCTGCTTCATCATTTTCAAAGCAATGAAGCAGCTGGACAAAACAAGGTAAAATAGACGTCTTACCTGGTGGGGTAGGGCGAATACTCCAGCTTTTTGTCTGGCAATGAGGGCACAAAGGGAAGGAGGGGGGACGAGGCAGCGGCTTCTGCAGAGAGAGGAGGACAAAAAAAGATTCAGGAGTCGGCGATGGTTGATGCTTTTTCACCGGCGACTGGAGCACACACACTGAGCCAACCGGCATGCTGTCTCACGTAGATCTCCACCCCCCACCCTGCAACCAAACACAGCGTCTCCCCCTTGCATTTGGGGAGGGGTGGATGTCTGTGCATGTGTCAGTCACATTAATTCATGTTTGAAATGGATATGAAGTTCATCCAACCCCCCAGAGCACCATACTCCACTCTCCCTCTCTGTGTTTATCTCATGGGACGATTCGGACGTTATGAATGCATGAAACATTTGAAAATGACAGTGTGTGTGTGTGTGTATATAAAAAGGAGGGGTGCTGGTGCTTGTTGCCCCCGTGCTGAATAATTCCTCTGTCCTGGTGCTCATTTGCAGGCATGGCCGACTGCAGCCGCAGCAGTGAAACAAAGGCAGAGAGAGAGAGAGAGAGACTGCAGAGGCCAGAAAAGCAGAGCGAGTCGGTAGCACCGAGCGCCGACTGCTGAAAGCCTAATTCCCCGCTCATTACTCACAACCTCAAACCACATGAAATGAAATATATTTATAGTCCGGAGGCTCACAATGGTCCAAGTCTTTAGCCATCCATCACCAGCAGCACCGGAGATGTCAAAGATGTGAATAAATACAGAAATTTTGAGATGAGAAGCTCAATCAGTGAATGAATGAGTGCAAATTTGGACATTTGGATGTATTAAAGGATCATTTTTTCCAAGTTGAAAGCATTATTGGTCAGTGTGATCATTCCTCCTCTCCATACTGGCAATGACAAGTGGGTACCATCCAACGTCACGGCCCTTTAGCACAAAAATTAAGCCGCAGAGAAGGGATAACATCCAAGTTGTCGTTAGTTAGCAGCAGGAATAAATCTGCACCCGATAGCCAGGATGAAGACACCCCCCCAATTTGGCTAGCATCATATTAGCTTTGGGTTAAACTTTGGAGGACTGTTTGTCCTTTTTAACAACAGGTTTCGGCTACAAATTTCTGATGGACGATACTACAACGTTTTGAACAATTGAAACTGGAGCCAGATTCACCAAAATCTGCACCAACATCAAGAGATTTTATGATGAAGAGCGGCCATTTATGAGTCAGGACCAGCAAAATATTTGGCTAAAATAAACATTGTTATATTCACAACGCATCACAAATGGGTCACTTGTATGGGTCACCAGCTCACTGATACCATTTTCCATCCTTCGCTGTTTTGTTTCAGAGAAAAGCCAAAATGATCCATACTGGCATAAATTTGTTGCGTTAGAAGTAGGCTATTGTTTTAACATAGACATCCGAACCTCTCCTATAACAAGGAAATGAATTAGCCCACCAAGACAAACCAGTATGACCAGAGACACTCCTCAACACGAACGCCAAAACCACACAGAGACCACTGAGGTTGACGTGAGGCTGAATCACAAACGATACAGTCATACGCTTCCCAAACCCACTTAAAAAATTAGAGGAAGAGAAGGAGTAGAACAAGCCAGCCCTGCTCCTTCCATCCCACATCACATCCTCTCCCAGTCCCATCATTAGCTTGTCCTGTTTCAGTGGGGGGGTTTGAAAGAGCCATCAGTGTAAGACTGTAATCAACCTGTCAGCATCGGGGACTGGATCAGGTTTAAAGAAGCAAAGGAGACGTTTAAAATGGCAGTGGAGAAATAATCCTGCCGTCAAATTCAATATGATTTTTTTTGTTAAGAGGGTTCAGTACTCGATCCGGGCGGCGCAGGATGAATGCAAAGAGACAGGAGATAACAGAGAAAATAGGGAAGGTCGGGCGGCATGAGAGGTAGAGCCTCGGTGCTCGAAGAGGCGCAGACAGTCCTGTCAACACCAGCTGCCTTTTGGGAGGCCTTTCACCAGCACTGATTAGAGAGCGAGGTCTGGACCGGAGCGGCAGAGCTGGCTAGCTTAGACACTAACATCTAATCTCCCCTCTACCACTGTTGCAAGAAAGCAGGCACTAGTCCACGGCTACCGAACTGTCAAGAAGGGTGAACTCATCGTTTACCCTGTGTTTGGGTAGATAAACATCCCATACACTCGCTAAATAGGTGATGCTAAGAGTTCAAGCATGTAGTAAGACATGAAGAGGAATGAAACCACCTTAGATAGAAGAATGGAGTCCTGGAAGAAATATGTGATTCAAAGAGACAAAGGAATGCAGCGAATGTCCACGTCTAATCCCAAATTAAGAGCTAGGTCAATCTCATTGGTGTGTTGGAAGTGAGGGTATGGGGGTTGATGCTATAGCCTGTTGTTGCCTCTTCCCCTGAGCAGTGAGACTGGGGCACTGCCAACTAACTATGATCAGGATTAGCTGAACGGATCATCGCAGGATTGGGTGTAATCTGCCTGGACCCCTTCATCCAGATTTGGACGTGAGATTTTGGAGCTTGTTTGATGTGTTGTTTGATCGAGACCTTATCCTGGTTCTTGTGCAGTGTGACGGATCATAAATGAAGCATCATCTGCTTCTTAAGGAAAACAAACTGGTGCTGACTAAATAACGGAATTCATTTAGCTCCATGAATCCCAGACTTGCCGGGTGTATCACATCCAACAAGCTGTCTTCCAAGCTGTCACCTCATCGGGCGCGCTCTGCAAGCATGACTCAAGCCTTTTTTTTTAAAATAATGCAGCATCAGCACAAGCTGGGTTTCACTGAGCGGGCAAATTTATTGCAGGTGCTTGAGAAGACAACAGCGGTGGATGCGGCGGTTCTGCAGCATTGAACAAACTGGCATCGAAGCTGTAATTCTGTTTTTAGTATGCCGTAACTTGAACTGTGGTTTACGGGACAGCAGAGAGCAGTTTATATGAATGCATTCATTGATTGAAGGTCGAGGGTTAGCGCTTTGGGACAAAAAGGCGAGGAGGCCGAGGAAAGTTGAGACAAAGCGGAAATATGATCAAAACACTTGCATCTAAAGGTTAAGCATGACATCAGAGCAAATCCCTCAACAGTTTATAGAGTCTGGGACATTTCTAGGATTTCTAAACTTTGGTGTGTTTGTACTGTGTTTTTAATTATAGTATTATTACTTTATTTATACTGATAATTAAATGAGTTTTATTTACTGTGAACAAAATTACAGTACATAAACTGTATATTTACTACTACTACTTTACTATAAAAAATCTGATGGCAAAATGTTGTAAAAATCATTATTGATTTATTTATTTTTCATTTTTTATAGTTGTATTTAAATATATTAGTCAACTTCCACCAAAACCAAAAGAAACTCTCTGATTTACAGGAACATGATGTTTCTTACTGTGTGTATTACAGTAAAATACTTTTAAATTACAAACATAGCTTCTTGGAGACTACGAATCTCTTGTTATCTCCACCTCTCCTTGAGATATTTGTTGCTGTACTTCATACACATGTTTGGGATTGTGACAGGTTTGGGCACGGAGCTCGAACAAGGACTTTGGCTTCGGTGTGAGTCACGCTGTTGTGTCTATATGCAGAGGGCTCTGAGGGGATGGAGAGGATCAGCCTCTGTGTCTGGCCTAGCTGCTCTGAACAGACTGACCTTTGACCTCTGAGTCCTCAAACAGCTTGTGATCAAACAACAGCAGCAGATAAAGCCTTTGACAGCAACACACCTTTTGTTATTGAGCAAGCTGAAAGGAAACAAATGAAATGCAGAATAAGGGAGTTTTTATGGAAATAATTTCATGTAATAATCATGTATAACCTTCAGTGATGGAGTTACATGGCCGGTCTCAGCCTGACAAACAGCCGCCATACTTTAAACAGGCAGCCAGATCAGCACGGATTTGGCTAATTAGATTTCCATGGTCTTAAATTTTTCAAAGCAAACAACAAAACAAGCAGATGCCGCCGTCTTTTCAACCATTTCGAGCCAAAATGAGCAGTTGTGGTTGAAAAGAGATTGCTCTTGTGATCCCGGTGATCCGATCCTCCGTCATTAACGTGCGTCTGCCAGAACAAGTGATTACTCGGTCCATGTCTGGGTGAAAGTATTAACATGGCACTGACTGTAAGTCAGTACGGTTATGTATGTGCTGAAGCAGACAGGATGGAGACGACAAGAGCCTCCACAGTGAGCTTCATAACGGCTCTTCAGAAACCTGTGGGTGACGTCACAGAGACTATGTTCATGTTTTCTACTGTCAGCAGTCTGACTGTCTTGTCTCATTCTTAGATTGAAGTTGCTGGTTGCCTGCATAAGCACTGATTTTACAATTTAACATGACTGAAACGTCAATACTAAAAGCTACTGATTCAATCTGTTGTAAAAGATTTAGAAAGCTTCTATGTTAAAACACAGTGCCACACTGTTCAGGCCTCCTTTCTCCACCTTCTCATTCAGCTAACCAAACAAACTCTCCTGCCGTGTAGGAGTGACAGAGTGGGAAGTCCAATTTTGCTAACCATCTTTGCTGCCATGTGGTCGTCATTTGATTTATTCTGAGCAAACTGCTGCTGTTAATGTATAACAGATCACTTCCTGCGCTCCATTACGTCTGGGTGGTTAATATAAAAGCTTTAATGAACTCTGTGCAGACAGAATATATCAAAATTACTCTGCAGAAAGCTACAGTTTTATTTACAGTCACGCCAGATGCTCGAGTGTGACTCCATCACGGCTTGAGAAAAGTCCTTCAGCGCATAAAACCCCCGAGTGGTTTGTGAAAGTGCTGCCTTCCTTGTTTGTAGCTGCCAAGAGCAAATACAAGTGTGCTCATTTGCCAAGAGTGAGCGTCACACAATCTCAATGACCGGCCTGCCATTCATAACACAACCAGAACACACCCTTCTTCTTGTGCCACAGCTGGAGCACCACTGGATAAAATATGGAAAGTTATCCTTCAGTTCAGCTTCTGCCGCCCAGAAAGACGCCCTCTGACTCTGAGGCCTGCATGTTGTCTCACATTCATGTGCGTGTATACAACATGGAGGTCATCCTCCCACACTGACAGGCTAAAGATGGCCTCTGTATGTGTGTGTGTGTGTGTGTGTGTGTGTGTGTGTGTGTGTGTGTGTGCTGCTCTTGGACAGTCATTCCTCTCTGATATAAGCAGAACACAGGAAATTCCTCCAATGTGAAATATGCCTCCGAGAGGCCCGTTTAAAACACAGATTTGAGGAGAGAGACAGGAAGTGGAGAGCCTGTGTGTGTTTTACAGCGGGTGGAGGAGGAGGGGGGTTGATGCTACGACTCTGGGGTGAGAACGCAGTCAACTGGTTTTATGGACTTAAATAAATTCGCGCCTGTCTGTGGGCGTGTGCCTGCTTTACAATATATATCAACCGTGTGCCCGTGTTGTGTGTTGTGTTGTGTGTATATATGTATGTGTTTGAAGGCTGCAGCTCGCGTGTGCCTGGCTTTACACTAACCACAGGGTGTAGCCGTGGGCTTTGAAGTCGTCCCTACACCCTGGGCTGAACTCAAACACAGGCTACCGTACAGGAATCCCGTATTACTCCATGGAAAAATCACAACATCGCAGAGAACACGGCGCTCTCTATTCCACTTCACTGGAAGGCAGCACAGGGCGGCTGCAGCTGACAGTTATTTAAATCATCATTTAGTGTATGAAATAGGTCCATCCATTTTCTTCCTCTTGGTTGGTCGGATCATGGTGGCAGCAGGTTTAGCAGGGCCCTCAGCTCCTCTTCGGGATCTAGAGGCGTTCCTTGGCTAGATGGGCTATGTAGTCCGTCCAGCGGGTTCTGGGTTAGCTCCTCCAAAGGAAGGCACCCAGCTGGCATCCTAATCAGATGCCCAAACCACCTTAGTTGGCTCCTTTCAGCTTTCTACTCTGAGCTCCCTCTGGATGTCCGAGCGCCTCACCCTATCTCTAAGGCTGAGCCCGAACACCCGGCGGAGGAAGCTCATTTGCTCCGCGTTCTCATTCTTTTCGTCACTACCCAAAGCTCATGACCATAGGTGAGGGCTGGAATGTAGATCGTAGATTCTTGCTGCGCTGGCGTTACCCTTAGAAGGTGTAAACCAGACTTAGAGTTGACTGATCTGGATGCATCATTCAGGCACTTACAGCTTATGTTAATGGACTCAGCTCATGCAGTATCTTTGCCCTAAGGTGCTCGTCCTCCAATTTAAAAGCTGTCTGTTGCTCCTCTGTTGGACTGTGTGATCCTCTTCTGTCCCTGCAGGGCGTCTGAATGCAGCAAAGCAAACAAATAATTCATCTCGTAGCAGAAGGTCAGAGATGATGCACTCACACCTACGCAGAGCGCACACAAACGAGCGAGGCGATTTAAAATGAGAATGAAAAGTGCTTCACATAAATCCCATCACTGTTTGATATCTAAGTGTTCAGGGCAGGTTACCAGCAAGGAAGGGTAAATGGCTGTAATTTGTAGAGGGGATGTCCCCGTTTTTAAGCCATTTCCTGTTGATGGGAGTTCTCAGGCTCTGCGTCCGCGTGCCATCTGCTCTAAATTAGCACCTACACAGGGAGCACTGAGATCTGGGCACCAGTGGTCGGTCAGACGCCGGAGACATAGACGTGGAGCTCCAGAGAGAGATCAGCATCAGACGAAGGTGAATATTAGATACTGGAAGATGAAGTGAGCGAGCAGTGATGGGGAGGGTTAGGGACTCAACTCTTACTGCTGTTGAAGCACTTTGTAACCACTTCAGACCCCATAATCTTTCCCTGACTTTTGCAGAATTTTGCAAGAATACTCACTCCTTTAGGATCCAATACGTCTGAATTATTAACAATTACACCCACAATCAATATATTGTTTCACAATTTCCAGCTCTTGGAAACACCTGTACATCTGACGCTGCACTACGAACGAGGCTTTTGCTTAATGAAACAATATTTCAGTCCAGATGTTGGACTGTTTCTCCAGTGAGGAGCGAGAGCAAGCAGCTGATCATCCCTGTAGGGTTGCTGTGGTGTTTAAAGCTTGGAGGAGAGAGGACACACGTGTCACTGAGACGCAGTGAAGAGCGGAAGTTTCTGGAAATCATCAGAGACAGGGAGGAGGAAGAGGGAGGAGGAGGAAGGAGGGGCAGCTGTGCAGGACGTTTACTGCAGCACACACAGCATAGGATATAGTCTGCATTCAAATATAGTCAACGAACACACAAAGTACTGCTCAACACACGAAAGGACGTTAGCACAGCCACATCCTGGGCTTGGAGTTTCACTGGCTCTGGCGTGCGAACACGCAGCTTGACGCTGGCCAAGTGTAAACACCAACAAACGACAAACAAACACAGACAAACACATCCCCGGAGCCGGAGTCAACAGCTGTCAAGTCTTATGGGGCAACTCTGTCATTCAGACGAGGCATGAGAAACCGCCCTGTCAGTAAAGCATCCAAAACAAGCAAGAAAAAAAGGAATGAGTCATGGTTGTTGGAGGCTCAGGAATTGACATGATGTTGATTTTTGGCTGCACCGAGTGGGGAAAAACTGCGAGCAACACCCTCATGATGAATGAATAACAATGTGTTGTGTACTGAGTGAAAACAAATCTTCAGCTGCTACTAAAAAAGTTGACTTAAGGATGGATTTTATTTCCCCACCATTCCATGCAGCTGTTAGCTTCAAATCATTTCTGTATAGTACATATGCATGTAAAACGCCTCCTCTTGTACCAGCAGCCTTCACGTATGGCATCACTACGTCCATTCTTTCTACTGTCAGTGGGTTATATATGGCTATGGCATTCTACATAGTGCACAAAAGGACTTGCAACAACAGCTGTCAAATGTCAACCCTGAGGCTTGGAAACTACAGAATTTGTAGATAATGAGCTGATGGAATAATAACAAAGCAGATAAGGCATAAAAAGCACCAAGAGCAGCAAGAGGCAGCAGCTGACAGTCTCTGGGTGAAAGATAATGTATTAGACACAATATAACCATTCAATCATTTCAAACAGACGGCCTTCTAAATTGCATTTTAATAGCAAACACCAATGAACAAATGTGCAATCCTTCCACATCTAACCTCCGTCGACAGGAAGCATCTCTGCAGTGCTTTTCACCTCGTGGTACTCTGAGTGCAGGCTATTAGTGTAAGTCATACAGCAATATTGTGGTTAGAGTAGGATAGCATGCAGGGGAGGAGGCAATAATATGAGCCTGGCTCTTAAGGCAGATGAGGGAGGTCAGGTAGGGAGGGGGTTCGCTGCCAGTTTCCATTAACAAAAGAGGAAGTAGTGAAGAATGAAGCTGGAGTTATTAAGAGTAAAGAGCAGGTTATACATGGTGAAGAGATAATGACTGCCTGCACTTGAGGGGCTCAACGGTGAGGTCATTCTTCATTAACTTGCTTGACATTTACATGCTTGGAGCCAACTGCACCTCAGGACATGTCTGAGTATTCCTGTGGCATCTATAAAGTCATATTTATCATTAAGTCCCATAAAAAGACATGAAAATTGATTAAAGGTTTAATCTAGTCAATATTTTACTGCACAATTGGTGAGGCTGTGTGGGCTACAGGTTTCTGTGGGGGTTTAGGAGGCTGCAATGATAGTACTTTGTTTCCATGACACTGAGATGAGTCACTATGGCTACGGCTCCATCGGGAGACAAAGTTAAATGTGAGACCCAAGGACTGCGATGGCGGAGCTCTTTATTGGCAGAGTGGTCATGTGGTGAGAAATAAAAGGATTGGTAAACTACAAAGTCACAAATGGTTTGACGCAGCTCATCTTTTTTTGAGAGGAACCTGTTTTTATTAACCGTCATGCAGCTGCTACGTCTGACAAAAGAATGAAGACAACTGAAATTTGCTACAGCGTCAAACAAAACTCTGCGAGGTCAAGACAAACCTTGTGTGAAAAATTACATTCAGAACATTCCTCTACAGACTCCACCACCGCCTTTATTTCATGAGACAAAAAATATGAATGTAAAACTCAGATGATTCATGAAAGGTTAAAGGTCGCTGATACGCAGCTGCAACTCAAACCTGAAGATTGAAAACTGAAGGATTGCTGTTAAATTTGGTCCAGGCATTAATGATACCCAATGGATGAACTTGACATTTCTTGACTTTTTCCCAAAGATATTAAGTTTACTTTCACAGAGGAATAGAGAGACTCAAAAGTATTCCCATTTAAGAAGCTGAAATCAGATAATTTGGACTTTTTTCTTTAAAAAAATTACTCAAAGTGATAAATTAATAGTTAAGAGTGAATCAACTAATCACCACAGTGTCACCATCATCATGAACTAGCAAATTATTGACATTTTAGCTTCATAATTGAATTTAATGGATAATTGATTAACAACATTGTTATGTGATTAATCAATGAATACCTAAATGTTTGCAAACGTGCTGAACTTATCCACAGAGATGGCTGGAAAAGGTCAAACAAAAAAGAATCAGAGCAGAGGTGAAATCAAAAGTTCAGAGTTTGGGCTGAAGTCTGAATCATTTTTTATTCATGCCCAGTCAAAGTGTTGACACAGCCAGAGTGACAGAGTGCCAGAAAGATGAACCGAACCCCCGCACAGGTAAGTTCATCCACTTGGAAAGGACACCAAGCAGTGCTGCTGTCAGTGCATCATCAGCGTTCACGATGCATCCATCAGCTCTGCAGCAGAGTGACTGTCACTTCGGCATTACGTAAGTGGACTCACACATATGCAAACACACACCCACAGAGGCAGAAAATTCACACACAAAATAAAACAGAGCCACATGCAGACACAGTCGCATGTAGACGGGCTGAACCAGACGGCGCTTTGTGTTTTCATTACTCAGATGTGGATGCAGATTAAAGCGCCTTGAATCTCCAGCTCCGTGCCTTTGTGGTTATATCACAACTGGTTCACATGTCTGTTGATGGGATGCCGCCCAGCGCAGGAAATAACTGGGCTCGAGAACATACGAGCTACTGCCGATAAAAATGCATTCCGTGTCTTTGGGTTCGGAAAAGCTCGGAGCTGTGCTGAATTAGCGGTGAGAATATAGGAGATAAAGGTCAGTGGGAGAGGGGGACTCTATCTGTGAGTCAACGATCTGAGTGGCTGACTTTCCTGTTTGTATCAGCACTCTGTTGTTGAGGTTTCATCTGATCTGGGTGGGAAACTTTTGGAGATATTTGTCAGCTGTTATCAGGTTTTCATTCCAGAGTTATTTACACTTTTTTCATCATTTAGGGCTTTCTTACTGTACACTACACTTCCCTACAGTGCATTTCTGTAAGGGGTTTAAGAAAGGTTTTATTAAGGAGTTAGTGTGCTTCAAACAAAGTGTTTTTTGGTACCGTGAACAGCATCTGAAACCCACGATTTTTGAGTTTTACACTAAAAATATAATATTCAAGAAGTTCTAAATACAGGCTGACTACAAGAAGAGGGACTTCCTGCAGTGACAACCAAAATATACTGTATTATGTCATCCAAGCACAATCCCACACACACACACACCAATTGAGGCTGAGCCGCTCAGAAAAAACAAGCCTGAGAAGCGTTCCCACTCAAAAGAGTGGGAGCCAAACTCCAACAATCCTGAAGTTACGTGTAAATCACGTCTGCTTCATTTGATCAGCTGACAGTTTTAGAATCAGCCTATGACGTTGCACCAGCAGTGATTAACTCATCTGTCCGGAAGCCTCTTTTTGACCAGGCGACGTGAGGGGTCATGCAGAAGAAGAAGTCTATTATGCTATGCTCCATTGCCTCTGGATAGAGGGGGCAACTTCTTTAGATTTCTTCTCTATGGATGACCCCTGTTTGGAGAAAGGCAAGGGGTGAGGGAGAGGACTAAAGGGGGATGCGGTGTGCTTCGATTAGGGTGCAGAAGTGGCAATCAGCCTGGCAAGCCTTGAGGGAACAAGGAGCTCAGGGATTTTCCTCCCTGCCCCATAGTGAGCATGGACCGGGAGGCATCATGGGCAGCCACCCCCAGAGGTAGAAAAGCAGATGGTGGGGGATTAGCATCTGAATGTGGACATGCAGATCCACGGGGGGTCTCCCTCTTCTCCAGCTTCCCCACAGGGGATAGGTAAGCTGAGGAAAAGGAGGCTCGGGAGCGACAAAATCAATAATTGGGGACCCACGGCGCGCAGACAAAAGGACTGGGAAAAGCTGGTGGCTTTAAACCGAAGTGATTTTGCAAGAGAAACAGCTAATTACAGACTCTGCTTGGGAATATGCGCCTGAGTTATTTCTGCTGCAGTCTTTCTATACATATTTCTGTGTCAGAAACAAGCCTGCATAGAAAGTAGTAGGAGATAGCAATCAGGTCTTGTGCTCCTGCAGACAGCAACAGAGATAATATCACACATACCGAGTGACGCAGCTTTGAAGTTCATGTTTGAAATGTTTGGACCGGTGCTACAGTCAGAAAAAAAACATGCTGGTATCAACAATGGATTCATGGTTTTCTTACCTGACGGAGGAAATGACGTACAGTGAGCCTATTAAATGTCATTTGCGCAGAGAGAAAAACATGCAGAAGCGAGGCGGATCATGTCATGTCATCTGTGGACCCCGAGCTCTGCGGGATTTCTCCCTTCGCCGTAGTAAAAGGTTGGCTCTTTGACTTCTTGCATAAAAAATGTCAGGCCGTTTAGATGCAGAGGTGAAACACACAAGACAGGTTTGCTGTTCCTGAGAGGCCAACGAATTGAACAGATTTTTCTGTATGATCTATAAAACCAAAACAAAGAACACTGAATATAAAAGTTTACAAGGAAACTGGGGCTACAGTTGGCATTTGATTTAGATGCCAGGATATACAGCATGACTTAAATAATAAAGACCATGCATTAGGGAAAGTAATTTTTCAAAAACTTTATTAGTATTTCCATCAGAAAGTCTCATTATCTAAGGAATTTGCTGACTAAACACACACTGTACTATTGTGTGTTATCAAATTATTTATTCTGGTCGTTCTCCAACAGCATTTCTGTTTTAGAAAATGCTCAATGAAAGTATAAGACATCACAGCGCACATGGAAATCTAGGCCTTACCCCCAGTTTATCACCAGCTATTGTCAGCATTAAAAAGGAGACCACTTTCCTTCCCAAGAGGCCATTCATTAAAATCTGTTGATGCACTAAAATAAAGCTATCTGCTCCCCTTTCTACCAGGATTTATGCTCTGTGATTTAATGAGGTGACCTGAAGTCTCCCACCCCATCTCCACTTAGACAGCGCCTTGGGAATACATCCCCTGTCGTACATGTACATCGGCTCCGTTTGTGGTTTCCACTCAGCTTTTTTGGTCCCTTGAATGCTAAAAATGGCTCAAATAGAGGCGGAAAAGAAATGAATGTTTTCCAGGCTCCAGCCTGTATCCTCTTACTACAGAGCGAGGTAGAGCCACACAGAGGGTCTACACACTGGTACTCAAAAAGGGTCATTCCTTTGAGGGGCTGGTTTCCATGGCAGGGGTTGCCTTGGTGAGGGGGGCCCTTGATGGTCCCAATAGGCCAGTAGGCACAGTCAACACTTCAAAAACAACACAGACAGTCCGGGGAAGAGGATACTTGTGAATGAGAAACTCACGACAGTGTAGTATGAGGGTGCAACAAGCAATTTTCATATGTATTCTATATAGTTTTAATTTAAAAAGACTACGAATGTAAAAGATTGCAAGGATATGATCATATAATACACTGTACAGTAATCATGTGACCTCTAGTTGGTTATTACATAGCTAATTAGCTAATTTTAATTAAAAATCCTATCCTTTCTTATCTTTTAATCCTGTTTCTAAGTGCAGCAGGCCATGCCTTGCAGGTATTTGTACGATACCCTCTTGCTAGGCTATTGCTACCACAAAATGGAGGAAACTGACTTGAAATGACTTGAACAATTAACTGAAAATTGTTCATGATATTCCTTCATTAAATCAACTCATCATTTCCAGGGTTAAATGGTGGGTAAACAGAACCCTGCAAAGCCAAACTAGGACTCTGAGATTATTGGTAGATTTGCCCGAAATTACATCCTTCATCTCTCCTCATCTTCCTCTGGCTGCTACATGCCTGAGAGGATGTTAGATTTGCTAGTAAGTCCTTGTTCAGACCCATTCAGTGGCGGTCACAGTAAAAACCCTTCTTGGAAGCAGGCCAGGAGGTCCTCTATACACACTCAGCTGCTGTGTTCCTGCAGTCCAGTTAAAAACAGACTTACAGGAACGTGATGTACCATCAAGGCATTCATGCCGTACATCTGTTTCTACGTTTCACACTGGCTTTACAGAGCTGCAGTGTGTGAACGGCCTATGAATTGGGGGGGTTTCCGTTCAACCAAAATACAACCCTGACAAGCAGATGCACACAGGCACAGAGATGGACACTCACAAGTAAATTAACAGTAAAAGGGATGTTCTGGTTTCATTTAGGAAGCTACAGGCCCTGAGAGGCAATTTGCCCTAGATCCTTGTTGACTTTTTTCCATGACATTAGATTCCCTTAATGGATCAACTGAAAAACATGCTCACATTGAGACGAAATTGAGAAAAAAAACATCAGAAAAACATGCAGAAGCCTGACGTTCTAACAATCCATGGTCTAAAACAATGAGGCTCATTGATTCCTCCATGCCGTGTATTAGCCTACAACTGCTGCAAGTCCGCTGTTTGCAAAAGGATGGGGAGAAAACAATCTAGCTGTTTAGCTTGAACATCTGGAAATCATAAAGGCAGCAGCGCTACACGGTTTAGCCTCTACGCTAGGCTAACAGAAGGTCCCTGGCCCATTCAGGAAGAAGCTAAGGCTCATTAGTGGTTTCTTCCCACTGTTGGCCCAGGTCAGGGTCCGACAGACCAGACCAGTCTCCAATGTAACTGCTGTATGTGCTTCTAGTACATCATTTAGGCTGCTATTAAGTCTCAAAATAGTTCTGTCTTTGATGGACAAGTGGAATTTTATTTTCCCTTCATAGATTTTGAAGAACTCATGCTTCACAGGAACAAAATTAAACATGATTTAAAGCATGAAAAACTGCTTGTTGTCCAACAAAAAATTATTAAAACCAAAATTTCTTTCACACTTGACCTTTAACTGCAAAGCCAATAAACTCCAGCCAAGTTCTGGTGATTTGCTAATATTAAAACACATGTAGGGACACAGCTGGCAACATATAGCAACAGACACCCACCATAATATTATCCAGAATATGTCAACAACCCAATTGCCTGCATTCTCGTGTGCCAATTAGGGGTGTGAAACCGCAATTTAAAGCTGGACTATCCTTATAAGTCATAACCACGCTAAGACAGAGACGCATAAACTTCCTGTAATAGCTCCGTGTGAACATACGGCACATTTTTTGTCTTGGAATGTGTTGTTGGGCACTCGTCCATGCAAACTGATCTAAATAAGGAAAGCTTTCTAGAGGAGGGAAAGGTTTGAGGCACACGGATCAACATGGAGTGGATTTGCTGTACTCGAGCCAATTCAACTTGTACAAGCGCCCCGGTAGGCGGGTTGTATTCTTTGTCTCGCAGAAATAAACTTCTCTCTCTACAGCCTGTCATGTAGAAACCTGCCATTATCACGCTGACCTCAAGGATTAGCTAACATGGTTGCAACACAAAGATCGGAAGCAAGGGAGAATATTACGGACGCCAATATCAGAGTGTATGAACGCCCTGCATGAGTGTCTTCTCTGTTGATGGGCATTGTCCGTGAGGAATGAATAGAGACACTAGCTGTCAGTGTTTATTTGGGAGACTGGTTGCTAGTCAGCCGTAGATGGAGATGGTTCAAGGGTAATCAGGGTGGATGAATGGTTAGAGACTTCCCTGTACCGAGGATGGATCTTATAAAGCCACATAAACAGCGTTTATCAAACTCAGTACACTCGAAGCTTGCTTGTTCTCGATGAGAAAAGTCCGCTCAAAACCAATGAACTTAAAGCATCTGTCCATACTTTGGTTGTGAGACACACAGGTATCCATTTTAACAGCTGTTTCAACAACACCTGGACTGCAGATTGTACATGCTGCAATACAAAGAACTGGAGGGCTTTTCCTCATATTTTTGTCACCTTAGCTGCTACCCAACAGCTTTTTCCATGGAAATGTCCATCTGTCCTCTGTTGTAACAGCATGTTGGTTTGCTTTCTTTAATACAATGTCCTTTTAAGAGTTCCTGAGCAAGACATTTAGTAGGTTTCCTACATTTCCACCAAATTTTGAATAAAACCAGTAAAAGAAAATGCAAATGAATGCATGTTTCCATTGACTACTGTTATGCAAATATTAGGAGCTGGTTGGTTGAGATAAATAGCTGGTGGCGCTTATTTTCCAGGGCTCAACAAGATGATGTAATTCAAGGAAACCCACCTATTGACAACTGGCCCGTTCAGCCTTGGAGAAGCGCACAATCAGCTTAATTCATCCTTTGAAAATAGATTCCTGCTCCACATGCAGGTTGTTTGGTTCCTGTGTGACGTATGTGAATTAGATTAGATCCCTCTCACAGTCAAGACTTAATCGTGTACTAAAGCACAGTTCTGCCAGCTCGCATTAGACACCTGTACTGCAAAAGGTCTCTGACGAGACGAGCAGCAGGAGGCAAAGACGCATCCCGAGTCCTCAAACACCTGTGATCATGGCACCAGACTGTACCGTTCACCTTGCTCAATGACACCAAACCAGAACACAAATATTTTCTAAAGAGATCCACATCATCTCTTAAATACCTCCAACCATTTTAAATCCATCCACAAACAAATCCAGAAACTGATATGGACTCCATACAATGTTCCAATACAATTCTTTCCCAAGAAGAAGCACCAGCCAACACGGCGTGTCTTAATTTCAGTGGAGCGCAGAGTGGTTCTGTGGTTTTAGGACTTTGACGGCGCACCTAACCAGAATTGACGTTGGGAAATATACTTAACGTTCCCGCGTGGTGCAGGGAGGTGGATTGGGTTTCCCAGTGGTTGGAAAAGCAAGAAGTGGCTAAATGTATAGCTCACACACAAACGCTCATAATTCACACAAATGCAGAAGGAGTGCACTACAAGTAACTTGAGATCTCACAGCTTATGCAAGTAAACACACAGACACTAACTCAACCTGTTGTTCCCTGATTAAGGTCATTTCAATTACTCCATCAGTGATTAGACTCAGCCCAATCTGGCCTGATGGAGACTTGTCCTTACAGGAGAGGCACGTCTCAACTGTAATGCACTTTGTCAACCCCCCAAACCAAGAAACATCCAAGTCGAAAAGGGCAAGGAACTCATGAATTGATGAATACACTGTATGTGTGGTCATATGTCCATCCTCCGGCCCATCCATTGCATTGTTTGTGAGGTTAATTGACACTGAATGACCTCCAAGGCTTGCTTTAAATCAATAAAAATCTCACTGGAAGGAAACTCTCTGGGAAAGGTCTTTCTAAAAGGTCTTTTTTGGGAGGTAATTTTCCTTCTCACCTTTCTTTGGCACATAAGAGAATATCTGCCACAGCCTGTCGGAGCTGGACTTTGGCAATTCGATATGTGTAAAACAAATTCCTGCACGTTTATTACACTTCCAAACGGACTGAAGAATCAGACTGAACCAGCATCCAGCGTGTTGGGTTACTAAACCTCAAACTGCCTCTGAGCTGCACACATACCTGTTCTCGAGACGACCCTACTTACACTGAAATCTCATTTGGTTCAAGTCTAAACTGACCCCATCATGAACAAAGAGTATCCCTGTTAATGAAGATCTAAAAAGCCAACACGTCAGCTGAGATTTTACCGAAAATCCAACATCTTCAGCTCGATATTAAGGTGTTGTTTTTATGATATAATCACGTCCATACCAGCGGTCTTATGCACCAATCCTAAATAAACTGGAGTGCAGTTGCATGTGAGCGTTAATTCCTCTCCATAAAGGAATGTTTTCACATCCAGACATGGGAAATCTATGGTTCCTGCTTCTCCTCGGCATGTGGAGGCTGAGGCAACACTGAAAGGAGGTAGGTTTGGAACAGATCCACTCTTAATGGAAGCCTGGACATTTCTAGATTTGTATCTAGGGCTGAATATATAGAAAGAAAAAGACATTAGAACCCATCAGGGTGAGACTGCCATTGTGGCCTGAAGACATGGAGAATCAGGGTCTGATTATAACAGATCAAATTAACTAAATAACATGAATGGTTTTGTAAATTCACCTCTTCAAGGGGAAAGCTGTGCTACCTTTTGCTGATGCAAGCTGGTAATGACTGCAAGGGCAACCGACTGTGGCAGACAAGATGCCAACTACAAGCTGGGCTACTCCCATATCCACAAACCATGGTTCATGGGCAAGACATGAGCCAGTATACACACACATACACTGTTATGACTATGGTTCAAATAACCTCTACATGCTCAAGTCACTGCCTTTCTTCACAGGTTAGTGTGCTGCAGTGAAAAGCCGGCAGCAGCGCCGGTTTCAGCACCATACAGGCGTGGACCAGAACAAAAGGCGCAGGCTGCTGCAGGAGAGAGGCGCACCAGGACGCAGCAAAACACCACAAATTAAAACACAAATGAACATTTTTCTATCTTTTCCATGCACAAATAATTTAAAAATCTGAACTGAAAGGCGACTTTAAGTCACAAACTCCCTCTCATGCATCATTTCACACCTCTACATTGCTGCACATCCACACCATGACGCGCTCGCAGGATTAGAGGAGACAAATGACAACATTTATATGCACTTTTATTTTAAACTACAAACTTTCACAGCTGCATTAAAGTTGCATTAAAACACCTGATCCTCTACATTCACTCTGCTTTGACAGAAATCAGAATCTGCCCCTGTAAAATGATAAACAAAGAGCTTGAGCTCTTACCTGGAGGTTTAGGCTGCTGAGCGGCACTAATACCCTTGTGAGTGAACGGAGCTGGAGCGACAATGAGAGCGGTGTGGGGGCACTCTGATCCCTCCCATCGCAAGCCCAACTACCGTAAGTGCAGCAGTGTGCGCGCAGGGAGATTTATGTGGCTGCAATACGCATGGCAGGCATATATGACAATTTGTGTGCAACATATTTACAGCGCACATGTGCAACAAATGCATGCAAAAGACATGTGTGTGTGTGTGTGTGTGTGTGTGTGTGTGTGTGTGTGTGTGATTTTACACAGTGTAAATGAAATGTTGAGTCATTGTTCTGCATCTCAGAACCACAACTGCCTGCTTTACTATGAAAAAAAGGGGTAAAGCTCTCTGTCCGCAGTGGAAATGAGTGCAGAGCTGAAGCACCGGGGTGTGGCTGTTGCTGAGGAAAGATGGAGAAGGAAAGGAGCGAGAGAGGAGGAGGGAGAGGGGGGTAATATGGATATGATGCCAAGGGGAAAGAGGGTAGCAGAGGAGGGGCAGATCAGGGAAGGGAAGGGGGAGAGTGATAGGAAGAGAAAGAAAGGGGTGGAAGATGCATCAGTGAGCAGTAGCTACACTCTTGTTCCCCCTCCAAGGTGAGGCGTGGTGGGGATGCTGTCTGCTTCCTCAGCTGGCACTGATGTGGGTGTTTTTCAGACATATTGCTACTGTATGCTGTAAAATCTAATCTATTAAACTCAGGTTTGATGCCTAAATATGTAAAATAAAAAACAGAAGATGGTAAATGAGTAGAAGGTGTAGCAATCATCGTCCCTAGCATGCAAGAGCTGAGGTTGGAACTTTAAAAAAAGGTGCTTTAAACCATCCAGCCACATTCAACAGTCTGCTTGTGTCTGCTGTGTGAGCTGCAATGAAATCAAAAGCGAAGTCTGGTCATTTGTCAAAGCTCTGCCAGCTTTGTGCATGCACACACTGCCACCTACTGATGGAGGGAAGACAGTGCACAAAAGAAGCACCTTTGTGAAGAACAGTTCATCATTTTGCATCAATTATGTCAGTGCTTACCCAAAAAATGAACAAATGAAGAGGTATGAACCTAAAAACATCTAAGTTTGTTTGATTTTTCTAATATTCATATCCTCCTGAGGGTATATGATGCATCATATGTCATAAAACGCATAAAAAGCAGACGTACGCACATGTTGTCCAAGTTCGAATTTTAAAGGATCAGGATTTAACGGCATGTAGTGGTTTAGTTGCTGACTCGTCGCCTCAGCTACTCCTGCCTAGCCTGAAGGAGGAACTACAGTGGCTGTGAAAAGCCCTAACTAGAGCCGGTGTTTAGCTTGTCTGTTCTGGATTTATTTCACAGAGTGGACAGCCATAGTTAGACACGTTCAGTATGAACATAAAGGCATATAGATCTGAAAAATAAAGCTCTTCTATAACTACATAAAGTACACAAGAAAGTGATAACACAAACAAAAATATGTTGAGTTTTCTTTTATTTCAGGAGTCTGTGATTTTTCAGTGAAATGTGTACAAATACTACAGTAAATGGACAGAAAATATAAAAATATGTTATTTTGACAAACTTTTTAATATAATTTATGTTTTGTTGAGGAACTGTCAAGTCATTGGTGCTCATTCCCTGTATTACCCTGTTCTACTGCACAGACGAAAAAACAGCTTTAAAGCACGTCTATGTCTCTTTTGCTGCTGCCACGTTGGCCACAAATAACAATTAACTGATGATGCTAAATGCTAAAATGTTGCGCAACAGTAGAACAAGCAGGAAACAGTCATAAACTGATTCAGTGATGTCAGTTACACCAAACCAAGTATGGTGTTAGTAAGTTTATTGAATTGAGTGAGTGTGTTTTAACACTAATGTTTAATGGCTCAGGTGTTTCATCTTCTCTTCAAAGGTACACAGTCTTGCTTTAAACTTAATTCTAATGCCGTACCTGACTTTTTACGACCGTTCAACAGACATTAACTCATTTTCAGACTGTGCAAACCAGCCCCACTTTCCCCATGCTGTGCTCCTCCACCATGAAAACATCCATATTTCTCACTTCTGGCTGACGATGTTGCGAGCGATGAGCTCTTTCATGATCTCATTGGTGCCTCCGTAGATGGGCTGAACACGGGAGTCCACAAACGCTCTGGAAAGACAAGAGAGACAAGTTCAGCAACATTTAAAAGAAATTTCTTAGAGGCGATGGAAACAAGTCGTGGGGAGGGGATGGGAATAAATGTTTTGAATACTTCTTTTGGGTACTGATTACAAAGAACCCCCTGGAAAAATAAGTAGTCCCGACCCTCCTTGTTACACAGATTATACGCTACTTACTTGGCGATGGGGTATTCCCACATGTAGCCCCAGCCTCCATGGAGCTGCAGGCACTGAGTAGCCACTCTGTTCTGGAGGTCAGATGCCCTGGAGAGAAGATGAAGGACATTAACAAAAAACACAAATGAAAGCAAGTTTTTTTAGATGCTGATACATTTAAAAAACACGTTCTCACCAGTACTTGGCCATGGAAGCTGAGGTGGCGTCCAGGCGTTTCTCAGTGTGCAGCTGAAGGCAGTTATCTACGAAGGCTCGGGCAACACAGATCTCAGTCTTCAGCTCTGCAAGCTTGTGCTGAACTGTCTGTGGAGAAAAAATAGATGCAATGATATTCATCAACTAAAGAAATATTATGATGGTCAGTGCATAAACTGCCAAACAAAAGAACAAGTGGACCTAATGTTGGACCAAGGTCCAAAGTCTAAACTTCTGAAAATGTTGGCTGCAGTAACAGGTACACAGACCTGTAGGTGAGCGATCGTCTTGCCGAAAGCTTTCCTCTGCAGCACATAACTCCTGGTTTCCTCAAACATGAACTCACAGCTTGCTACGGCCATCCCAGCAATCACCAGACGCTCCTACACCAAAAGAGCAATGAGCAGAACAAAGTAAGTAAACACACAAACAAGGTTGTGTAAGCTGTGATGACGTGGTGGGGCTGGACCTAATGCTCCCAGTCACTCTCCCACTTCAAATTTTCCCATGTTCCTTTCACCTGAGGCAGTTCATTCATCAGGTAGTAGAATCCCTTGTTGGGTTCCCCCAAGAGGGCGCTAGCTGGGAGCCGCACATCCTCGAAAAACAGTTCAGCTGTGTCCTTTGAAAAAAGGAGAAAAAACAAGTGAGATGACAGACTCACGGCGCCCTGACGCCGACCTTTTAGTGGGATGGTAGGAGACTGATGGAAACAGCTCCAGTACCTGAGCCTTCAGTCCGATCTTCTCCAGCTTGCGTCCTTTCTGGAAGCCCTTCATGCCGTTCTCCACCAGAAAAATACTGATGCCATGTGCCGGTGACTTTGCCTCACGGTTTGTCACGGCTACTACCAACACCAGATCGGCCATCCAACCGTTTGTGATGAACACCTGAAGAGGTGAGATGGAAACTATTTCAAACCGATGTTCAGATGCTATGACAATGGCCGGTTTTACTTTTATGACTCAGTACCTTGTTGCCATTGAGGATCCAGTCACTGCCGTCCTTCTTGGCGTTCGTCCTCACACCCTGAAGATCACTGAAAAAAGGTGACAGGTCAGCTGCTGCTAAACATGCTGATTTCTGTGACGTTACGTAGACGCTTGACTCCTGACCTGCCTGCTCCCGGCTCTGTCATGGCAATAGCGCAGATGCATCTCCCAGCAGTCGCCTCGGGGATGAAGCGTTCGATCTGCTCCTTGCTACCATAGTTGCTGATGTAAGGCACGGCAATGTCAGAGTGTAAGGCAAAGCCCGGGCCTGTGCAGTTGGAATACATTCTGATGGACAGAAAAGAGATCTCATTAAATAAAGTTCTTGATATGATAATTGTCTTTATTTTAAGGATAACTCACTGCTCCTCCCACGTGACAGCTGCAGAATACACATCTCCTCCGATGCCACCATTCTCCTCTGGTACCAATACATTTAGCATGCCTTGTTCACCGGCCTTCTCCCAAACCTCCCTGCTCACCTGACCAGCCTTCTCCCACCTGGAACAAGAAAGTTAGTAAGTTGTTAGTAAGTTGTGAACTGTAATTCATTCATTTTTCATCCCTTTGTGGTTGTTTTACTTCTATTTGTGGTCAGTTAGGGTCATTTGATGACTCTTTCTTTAATATATCTTTTTGAGGGTGACCCCTGCACCTGCGCCATGACTCCACCTACTCCTTGTGGTGTGGAATGACTTCGTCTTGATAGAAGCGCCGGACGCTTTCTCTGAAGATATCATGGTCCTCGTTGAAGATCCGGCGTGTCCCGATGTCGGTCAGGTTCTTGGCGCTGGAGGGCTCTGGACGGGGGACGGGCTGCCTGAGATGCTGGGACTGATGTAGTCTGGGAGGAATGAGAGAAATTCAACCAATCTAACTCTTCTTGAAAGCTGATTGTGCAACATATGGCAAATAAACTGACTTTGGTGACGCAGCAGGTGATTATGAGAAGCTAAGATTGAAACTAATGATTATTTTAATTAACTATTCTGTCAATAAGTCCCTTAATCAATCATTTTGTCCATAAAATGTCACTAAAAATAGAATAAAATTGACAAAAAGCCCAAAGTCCAGAGGTCAAACTGTGAAAGATATTCAGTTTATCATGATTTAACACAAAACAGAGAAGCAAATTCTCTCAGCTGGAACCTGGAAAACGTTTATTTTTACATAATTGTGCCAGAAAATGACTTTTTAAAATTAAAAACATGACACAGAGTAAGTTAAAGAGAATAAGTTAAAATAAAAACGTTTTCAAAAAGCAGCTAAAGCGACCACATGTTTACATACTGACACAAAACTTTTACTTTCTTTTTAAATTCTGGTTTTAGAGTACATCCGCCTGGTTTGGATTTTCAAATTAAAACTCAACCTCAGCTGACACGGTGTTGAAAGTGTGTCAAAGGTTACACACTGACTGCTGCATGTCGATTACTTTGCACACTTTCTAAGATAAAGTAACCTTTAAATCAATCACATAACTGATCAATCAAACGATGTGCAAGAATAAACATAAGTCTCGTCGCTTTTATGGAAACATGCACTTACAAACTGAATAAATATTGAAGTATTTCATTGTGTTGTGTGTGCATGTACCTTGCAGTGGCTGCACAGAGCACCTGTCGTCGACCGGAAACATTTCTCAGCCCAACAAAACAAGACTTAAACATTTTTCCACCTGACAACAGAAACACAGAAAACACAGAAGGAACCGGACAAAGATGTCTGACTGAAAGCTTCATGTGCAGAGGGATCACTTTGTAGTTCTCTCTGGCTCCACCTCCGGGTTACAAAAACACGTGATCTTTGTTTGTAGTTCTTTGTCAGATTGAGCGGAAATAAACTGAAAATGTCACCTCATAAAGACAGAGGTGGAAGAAGTGTTCAGATACTTCACTGAAGTAAAAGTGCACATACCACACTGAAAATACTACAAGCAAAAGTCCTGCATTTAAAAATGTATCTGAGTACAAGTACAGTATTATCAGCAAAATATACTTAAAGTATCAAAAGTAGAAATACTCATTTTGCAGTAAAATGCTCCTCAGGCTCATCCCAAAAGGTTTTAATTAGTATTATATTAGTACTGATGATAGTATTGATCCACGCAGAGGAAAGTGACACATTGTTACAGCAGTTCACAGAACACAAAGTCGATAAGAAAAATAATAATAAGAATAAAATATAAAAATGAAAGATATACAAGAGAAAATAAGAAATAATTACATTTTTTTGAATACACACATGGTGTGTAGCATCGTTGCATGTAGCTGTCATTGAAAAGTATATTTGCCTCTGAGTTGTCTCAACATTTAAGTGCAAAAATACTCAAATAAAGTACCGTGACTCTGCAGTGAAGTAAAAGTACTTAGTTACATTCCGCCTGTGTTTGAAGAGAACAGCAGCAGAGTGAGACCTCCCTCTTATTTTTCTTCTCTCTGTGCAGATTTCTTCTTCTACTACAACCTGCTGCAGAGCTCATTGCTGCTCAACTCTGACGCCTACTGGTGGCAATAACATTTTGGTCCTTTTGTATACGTGTATAGTAGCGTTTGTATTGCAGTAACTCATTTTCAGCAGAAACTAAAAAAATAAAAATAAAAAAAACATGTACAAGTAGTCTAAAAATGTATCCATATTAAACAACATATAAAAATATAAAAAAAACTATATTATCTTGTAAATATATGTGAAAACAATAATATTATTTGTATTTTATCAAGACAAGATGCTTATTTACAGTTATTTTTATCACATGCTGAAATCTAATGTGACATATGTAAGATAGAAAATTGGATAGAATAAAAAACAGATTAAAAAAGAAACAAATATTTACCCTTTCACTGCATCATACATGTATTTATTCATCATGTATGTAGCAGCAGAAAATGGTTAAGCTTGGCTAACAACGCACCACAAGAGGGCAAACATTCAAAATTAATCTTCTCTGTGTCTATTCCTATATGTTTGTTTTCTTATTTACAAATTGATATGTAAGGATTATGTATTAAGTATTATTTATATTGGTATTATGTGTGATAGTAATGGCTGTCTCCTTTAAATTAAACAGTTTGAGACACTTTCTGTGCATTTTCATAAACAAACAAAGACGTTTTACAAATGTTTGTGGCAGTTTAAATATTTGCTCTTAAGCTCAGGCTCAGGCTCAAAAAGCACATTCAGGTTACAAAGTAACCAGATATATATGTGTGCTAATTAGGGTTATTATTTCTTCCTTTTCTTGTATGTCTTGTGTGCACGTACTTGGCCATTAAAGCTGATTCTGTTTGATGTTGTACTCATGAATTCAACTTTTCATTTGTAAGAGAATAAATGTGCTTGTTTGTCAGACTAAAGCATGTTTATAACTGTGTGCGGGCAATGAGAGATCAAGAATCAATCCAGATGGGATGTACGTTGGAAAAGTTTATTCTGACATGACAGAGTGACAATAAATGAAACTTTTCAGGGAAGTGGGAGACTTTTGGCGGTCTATCCACGACCATTCTCCAGCACCTTAGGCTTTGCTGGGCCAGTGATGGCGTGACTGAATGAGGTGGCGGTGGGAAGGTAGGGATCTACCCTCACTTGATGAGTGGTCACCCCTTCTCCCCCGTTCCTCACCCCATACGAGTGGCAAGTGGAGACATGCCCCGGTTGGAGTAGAGGCCAAGTGATGGGGGGTCTACAATGGAGAGATGTGATGTCCCGAGAAAGGAGGAGGGTTGGAGACGAAATGGAAAGGAAAACAAAATAAAACAACAAGATGGGTTTGCTTCAACATCCCTTGTACATAGTCCTTGTCTTTCCTTGGTTGGTCTTTGAAACAGTGTAGATGTCCTGAACACTGCTGGGCTGTCTGTAGGTGAGCTACAGTTTCTTCAGCATTCCTGCTGCTGGCCTCTTACACAGACATGATGTGCTTGACGAAAGCTGGAGAAAGACCAACCCATTTGTTAAAACCTTTATATACCCGTTAAAGAGAAAGAAGGCATGGTCGGTAACTAATGCTTACCCTCGTAGTGCACACTGCCGTTCTCGTCCTCCTGTCCGGCCATGAGGGCATCAATCTCAGGCTCAGTCATCTTCTCTCCTGTGGGTGCACAAGGATCCATGTCAAGAGCGAATCTCGATTTCACATACTGTACATGCTAAGCAAGTTATATTTGTGTGCTTCTATATTTGGGGAAGGTGACTTGAGACTCACCCAGGGTGGACAGCACGATACGCAGCTCAGCGCCCATGACTGTGCCGTTGCCCTCCTTGTCGAAGACGCGCAGACCCTCAACGTAGTCGTCATAGGTACCCTTCGGTTGGCTGTCGACCTCCTTCAGCATGGGCAGGAAAGCGTCGAAGTTGATCCTCTTGTTGGCCATGTCTGTTGAAAAACGTCATGTGGGGGGCAACGTTACTACACCATTTTTGCCGATCACAGAACAACCAGTTTGACCAGCTGTTGACAACAAGCTTAATTGATCTGGTAGCAAAAATTACGTACAGATTGCTAAGTGAGTTTACTGACTTTAAGACTCGTGACACTTGTGTCTTTGAGCTTTGTCTTTGTCTGAATGCACTGGGGTCTTACCGTCGGCGGAGGGGTTGCCCAGGATCTTTGTGACGTCCTTGTTGGTGGGGTTCTGGCCCAAAGCGCGCATAATGTCAGCCACCTGGTTGAAGGCCACCTGGCTGTCACCAACTCTGTCAAAGAGACCAAAAGCCTCCTTGAAGTCTGGTGAGGAAGGGAGAGTCAAGAGAGAACTTTGAGTTACAAAAGAACAACAAAAAAATAATACATCATTTATGTTGCCAACAAAAGGTTATATTTGATTTGTCTGGTTCTTTTGGGCCTCCTTTGGGTTTCCTATTCTTTGTATTGCAGGGATCTTAGTGAGGTGTGGCAGCTATGTGGTGCCACACTGTGCTGAAGGATCAAAGACAGTAGAAGCCACGCACTTCTGTCATTGTTCCAAACTAACAGGGAGCGACAGCTGTACCGAAGCCAAATCAGGAAGGTACCGATTGGGGCCTTGACAAAGGGTTAGCCATGGATCATACCAGGAGCCCATCTCAAAGTGACCTTTTTTTCTGACAGGTTAATGCTCTTGTGCGGCTTCTGAAAAGCAGCAGCAGCAGGAACAGCTGTGGCACCCCCTCCCCTCTAACCCCCTCTGCATTCCTGCCTCCACATGCATTTGGGAGGAATTTAGGGGCGACATCAGGAGCAAACTGATACACCCCGACAGAGTACCCCAGGCCATATAGAGGCATGGCCCCATGGCCCTGCTCGAGTTATACATAAGAATGCTGACCGCGACGTAATCAACACCTGCATGTACTCAACTGGCAATCAACTTGTGGTGTGAATGTACCAGATTTTACAGGAACAGCATGTTTTCTTTTTTGGGTTCACAGGTTGCCAAATTAAAAGTCCTTACAGACTTGATTGGAAGCGCTTGAGATTTGGGAAATTTGTATCACTTTGAGATGAGCATACAAGAACAAAAGAAAATATCCACACAAATCATGATGTAGATCTAGTTACAACAACACTAAAGATAGGACAATGTTTATAGAAGACATGTCTTTCAAAAGGGTTATGGATGGTGCTTGAGGATCACAGTTTGGATTCCTCGTGTAAGGCAATGCCGCCGTGCACGCATCTTAAACTTTGGCCTTGTGATTAACACCTAAGCTGCGCAAGGCCCACTGTGGGTTGCAAGACAAGGCTAGGTCGGCTTAGAATAGACATATCTGAAATCCTTCTTGACAACTGGACAAGTCCGTGGAATGGCATGTCCTGTGGTCGTCTTTAATCTGGCAGTTTCTTCATCCCTGCTGCCACCTTTTAGGACGTAGTTCGGACTAAAGTTTCAATTTGGCCTGCTACTACTTTGAGAGTTTATTTAGTGTGACGATCACTGAAAAGCCTGTTGGCACACTACGATTGTGGAAGAAGTAAATGTTACCCTTCACAATGATGAGACTGGGATTACATCACTAATTTTTTGTTGGAATGGATGAGGATGAATCTTTGATGCATCTTTACTTACCCTCAATCTGGTCCGCTGAGAACTCGGTCTGTCACATAGAAAGACACCAAAAGAACGCACATATACACAAACAGAGAGGTACAAACACATGAACACACAGAGAAATGGATGAAAAAATGATTTATGAGAAGAGAAATAACGCAGATAAAATCCAGTTTATGTAAGATTTCCTAACAAGAACTTATTATTACTAAATATGAGTGATGGATGGTGAAATCACAGGTTCCTTGCATTTAGACATAAGACATTAATCATAGTAATGTGGATGTATTTCAAGGCGGTGGTCCAGGGCCTCTCAACCTTGACTTTTTGTTTCACAGTTTCTATCAAAAAATGCATGTCTTGCCAATAAAGATGCCATGTGGCTGATTTTGGAGAGCTCGTATCCAAACTCATGCCAACAAACAATTCTCCCTGGTAGGAAAAAGAAAAAAGTATAACTCCAATCGGTACCGCCCCACCCAAAAAGGTCCAAAACACAATAATGTACACACCATTTTGGAGAGTTGGAGCTGGAGGAAAGAAAGGAGAAGAGAAGCTGAAGTCCCAAGACAGAGTGGTCCTGAACCATCGTCAAAGCCCCCTCTTATTTATTCCGGACATGTGATGTCACGTATGCTAATGTGGTGGATCAGATGACACGCTGGAACATCTTTAACTTTCTTAGGGCACACGGAAAGGAGAGCAGAGGGAGAAGGCCTTTAGAAGGGGACAGGGGTATTTTTAGAAATAGAAATAACTGTGTCAAGACTCTGTCTTGTATGTCAAGATTCATTTTTAAACTAATTTCTCCAAAGAACAAACACTTTCATCGATTTGATCTGTGATTTTTTGTCTTTTTAAAGTGACACAAAGATGAACCGTGAGTGAAAATGCAAACAACTCAGCTACCTTGTGGTCAGCTTCAGAAAAGCTGCAAGCCCAGAGAGCTCATTTACAAGGTGATATTTTTAAACAGTGAGACTTCTCCTCCTCTTATGGTGAAATAGGTGGATGGACCTATCCTAAAAACTTGCACCAGATTACCTGCAATATATATAAGTAATAAAAATGAATAAAGTTGATGTTTTTGTAGCTAAATTAAGGAGTATAATGCACAGAAATAAATTGATCAGAGTCTTTTATATATACTATCTGCAGCTGAAGGGATAAAGATTACATTAGAGAGAAATTGAGGTTATGGAATGATCACGATCGGCTCAGTTATGCAGATTTACAGACTTAATTACCCAATCTATGGAGGTGAAATGACCTTTCGGGCAGGGCTGCTTCACTCACCTTACCCATCTCCACCAGAGCTCTCCATGGTGCTGACGGCGATATCAAAGTGAATCTATTATTAATGCAGCAGCTGCATAAAATTAATTCTAACATTTGCTATAAAACAACATTTCTGATGGGCTTCGTCTTAAAAACGGACGGATGCAAACACAGAAAAATGGGAAAAGTTGCACAGTAGATTGACTCTGATTGGACCAGAAAGTGTCATTGTTGTTGTTAAGAGTGCTGAATAATGTCTGATGTTTATTACTCCATATATATAATATGGAAACATCACTTTGATTAAAAAAGATCCTGACTTACTTTTGCCAAAGCAAATGCACAGATTGTAGAAATTAAAGTACAAAAGTATTAAAATTGAGTTTTAACGAAGATTGTTATTGAGACTTTTTCTGTTACCTTTTTCTTTAATGTTTCCTATGAATGGAAATGTATTGTTTTTGTATCTGCTTACACTTACATGCATGCTTGTTGTCAGAAATTTGTGGCTTCATCTTGCAAAACTGCCAAACCTCTGATTTCTCCAGCACAGATTCACATGCTGAGCCACTTTGAGTCAAGTACTTGTTCCAAATATTGAGCTCTTGAGCTGTGAGACCTCTGATTGCTTATTTATTAATGTTTTATAATATTTATTTAATTACTAATAAACTAGATATTTATGTAGAGATAAATAGACACGCAACTTGGAAAATTTTACACCTAAACAAAGTTTTTTTTTTACTTGATATATTCCAGAACAATCCACAAACATTTGTAGTATCTTTGACAGTAGTGGTTTAACAAGCTGTCCTGACTACTTTGTTGTGAATGTCCAGTTTTAAAGACCAAAGAGCTTCAGCTGCTTATAAGTAATCAATCAAAATGTCAGGAATGTAAATATTTGGGTTGTAAAAAAGTTTTTGTGGCCTGTATCTCAAAAATGTCAAACTGTAAGCGTGTGGTTTTCTTTCCCTTTGTAGTTTCTTCCAAAGGACGGATTAAATAATTCACTAACAGCTTGAATAGCTGCAGTCTAACTTGTCATCAGTTATGACCCACAGCTATAGAGCAAGCAAAAGATCTGGAGGACATTTCACAGTGAAAGACACGTCCGGCTGACCACACCCCCGGACAGTTGAGCTCTATTTTTACTCCCATTCCTGCTTGGGGTGTTCAGTTTCTCCTACGCTGGCTGGCTTGGCCCGGCTCTGTGAAAATGGGGGCGGGGGTGGAGGTGGCAGAAAAAAGAACGTCAGTGCTCCTCAAGACTCCTCTGGTACAGTAACCACCTCCCCTCTCTCCTCTTCAGCCCTCCAAGACCACTGCTGGTGTCAGGTCATAAAGAAGCATGGGCAGGGGGCTTAAAAAAAGAGTGGTGGCATTGTGTCGCCGCCTGGTTTTCAGGGGCGTTACATGAGCCTTATTTGGAAGAGGGAGCAGAACGGTTGAGTTGTCCAGGGAGGAAGATGGAGGCAGGGAGAGGATTTCAAACACTTGTCACTGTAATAAGTGACCTCAAATTTCAGCTGAATTGACCTAAAACTGGCAAAAAATGCAACAACTTCTGCGATTTGTTGTGCCAAAGTTGTTGTCTCTGCCAAATGTGCATGTCTCCAGCAATTTGGTGTTTTCCCCGACTAATCAAGTCAAAGCTGATCACACCTTGGACATTTTTAGACCTTCTCAGACACGGTATCCCCTCTGGATGTGAAAAATTCAACTTCATTAGCATAAAATCTGTCAAATAACTTATTCATTAGGTGACTAAGACTCAAGGTGAATTCTTTTCTGTGCCAACAAATGCACTTCCTTCGCCAAGTCGAGGTCAGGGATCCGTTCACACCTTCACGAATCTCTGCTGCCCCCCTGTGGCCTTTCTTTGCCACCAGAACAAGACAAAAGATTCAACAACAGCTGTAAAAAGACACAATTTATTGCTCAGACAGTGCAAAGGACAGGCAACAGTTTACACGCTGGGGTTAATCCCTTAACACATGACACAGCTTATACTGTTCTATATTTAGTGCGTTGTAACTAGCTTTGCTGTTGGCAGAAGAGCAAACTGAAGCATCCGTTTTCTTTTTGAACATATCAAACTTACAGAATATACAGTTGTTAAGTGTAAACACTGTTTAGTTTCCCACCATTTAACGTTTAAACTGAAAATTAGTTGCGTAAACCCTCAAAGACGACACAATCTGAGCAAGAGCTGAAGTTAATAAAGCAAAGTTTCGTTTATACACAAAAAGCCAGAGAGGCTCTCGCCTTTGACACATCTGTGAGACAAATTTGAAGTGGAGGTGCGAGTATAGGATTCATCCTCTTAATAACATGTCAAGTTCCCAGAAGAGAAAGAGCAGGAAAGAACATGGCACAACGTGTTGAAGCGGGAAGTCAAAGTCAGTCCCGGGGTTTCATTTTATCATTATTATTTTTTTAAATCGAGATGGAGATGAAGTGTTTTCATGCATGAGCAACGTGACACAGAGCAGAAGGTGTGGGTCTTCCTCTGGTTAGATTTTCCCGCTGGGTGGGTGGGTGGATGGGTGGGCAGAGGAGGAGGACTACCTGTGGAGACACGTTTACACCTCAAAGGCCGGGAACCTCGCCTTCATTGGCTGCAGAAGGTCGGCCAGGAAGTAGATGGTGCCGGCCATGCCTGTGAAGACGAAGTGACAGTTCTTTATATATTCCTGCACAAAACTATTTTCATCTTAAAAACAGATTCTACATATTATTTATATTGTTCAGTACTTTGTTGATTGTTTGTCTTCCTTTATATTTGTTTCTTTCTTTACTTCATGTTTGTTATGCACCAAAAACACAGATGTTAAACGTTACTACTACACCATTATAGCAGGACTACGACATTCATATAACCTTCAATAAATCTGTTAAAATTCAAAATGATGCAACATGGCAACTGGAAAAGTGTCCTGAGGAACTACAGTGTGACAAACACAGGAAGCAGAGTTTTTTTAAGTATGTGTCGCAGTGCTGCTGCTGCTGTTTCGTCTGTTTACACAAACGTTGGCTCGATCTAATTATAGTCAGTCGGCTCTATTCTGTGATCCAGGCTTTATAATAACAGGATATTTTTGGCAAGTGGGACGCGTCATCGCACATTACCTTCAAAAAGGGAGAAGGGAGTGTCTGGTGTTCGGCATCCATGTTTGCCGTAGTTCATGCACCAGTCTGCGAACTGAAAGAGAGACAGAGAGGTGTCATCACAATAACAACGTGGACCGCCGCTGAACCGCCCCGGGAGAAAAGCTAGCTATGTCAACAACTGTTAAAAATTGTGCTCGGCTCGGTGAAATCCAAGCATCTGTCGGGGTATCAGGTTCTGACCGCGGTGTCACTGCTGCGCTGGGAGCATGTAGCAGAGCTTAGGTAAGACATCTGAGGGGTCTATTTCCATCCGCTATGAATAGATCCATATTCATGATAGTACACGCGGGACTCGAGCCACCTGGAGCGCCTCCAAAACGGAGCTCGCTACAGGCTCACGCTTTGACGGCGACTGGCATCGACAACCATTGTCAATAAACATAAAAGGCCCTGCCTTTCACATGCCGCTACGTTTCAGGAATCATTTTCGATTTTGAGGCTGGAGAGCGGCCAAACTGTGCTGTGATTGGTCGAGCTTTGGAGTCACTTTAATGTGACTTTGACATTTCACAACAAAGTTAGAGAGAGACGAGTTAAAGCCTCTAAAACAAATATATGATTGAATTCACGGCGTTATTCAAGGGTTATACTATCTCCTAATCGTGTCCACTCGTGACATTATGATCTCTTTCATGTGCTCTCACCATGCAGGCTCTATAAAGGTGCTTGGGGTCCTGCGTTTGCCGGTACAGAGCCAGGAAGGCGTAGGCATTGCCTGCCGCACCGTGGCACAGCCCGTAGCCTTTCTTCAGCAAGCCGCAGTGCCAAACCACTTCTCCACACTGCAGGGCGTCGACCAGGTACTGAGGCACCCCGAAGGCCTGAGACGAGGTGCAGAGCAGAGGGGAAATTCAAAAGCAAAGCTTAGTTCATTAAATCATTCTGTCACATCTCACCTTTATTTTGAAACAGGAAACAGAAAGAAAACAAAGCTGTGGAGGCCTCCAGCTCACAGAAAGTGACTAAACTCCAACACAAGATGGCACTGTGACTCTTTCACTGAACTCCTTTTATCCTCTAAAACACTGGACTCCATCAACGACCTTTTTTGTAAGCGAATTTATCTGCAGCTCTCCTCCATCCATCCATCTATCTATCTGCCCCCTGTCAGTGTTTACCCACCCTGTACGCCTGCAGCAGCATGTAGATCACTCCCGGGGATCCGTGGCACCAATGAACCAGCAGGTCTCGATCGTCCCCGATGCAGGGAGGGTAGTTTCCTGAGGGGAGCTTGAGACGGCAGACGTGGTCCACACTGGGCTTCACCAACCTGTGCACGTACTCCTCAACGGCGACGAAGCCGGGCTGTGAGGGGAGATCACACGGCAAAGGATGAAGGAGTAACAGGTCTTCGGTATAATTTGAGGGTCTAAATGAGTGAAACAGTATATATAATATATAATATTCAACTGTAATAAATCGGCAAGATTTGATCACGCTGTCCTGACTTAAGGGCGCAAAAAAATTCAAATTAGTCATTTAATCAATTTATAAGCAGCTATTTTAGCAATCGATGATTACTGAAGCGTGTTAACATGCAAAGATTCGCTGGTTCCAGCTGCTCAAAGATGTTAATTTGCTTCCTTTTTTTGTTTTCTATCTTTATAAACTGAATATCTTTAACTTTTGAAGCCTTGGTTGGACAAAATAAGTCATTTCTAAATTTCCTCTTTGGCTCTGGCAACCTATAACAGCCATCTTTGAGTATTTCTGGTGTTTTATAGGTTCAAAAATGACTATAAATAATAAATAAAGTTATTGTTAGTTAGAGCCCATGAGAACGTCAAAATGATCATATCACCACCAATTTGTGAAGGTTTTTGGCACGATAAATTATTTCTGTCTTACATCTCAGGAAGATATTAAGCTAAATTAAGCAGCTTGCAAGATTTATCTGGCCAGAAGTAATTAAAAAAAAAATATTAAGAACCTAATCCTTTAAAATATCTTCTGAATGTGGCCTTCCTGAATCCAGACAGCTGTTTTTTTACCTGCATGAGATAATAGTAGATGCCAGCCAGTCCGTGGGCTGCACCGACGTACTGCTCCTGGTACCACTCGTACATCAGGGGGCTGTGGTTCTGCACCCTGAACTTCCTGCTGAGGTGCTCGCCTGAGACGAGCGCAGACTCGCTGATCTGAGGAAGGAAACAACACATCCCGGCTCACAAACACACCTAATCTGTAAAAATCGAAAGAAATCAATGGAGATAAATTAGAGCAATTTTCGACATCAATATGTGTAAGAGTGAGCAAATTAGCGGCCAACGGCAAAGCAAGATTGTTGGGGGCAGCAACGATAATTTAGAGAAGCATTTTTACATCCCCATTCTCCTTTTTCGTTAGTTATTTGAAACCCTTTCATCCAATTAGGCTCTGCTTCTGTTGTTACTGTACTGAGTCTAAGAAGTCATGGATGATCAGTCAGCCTGTCCTGGATAAAACCACCACAGATCACAGCACACTTCCTGTCAGACCGTGCCCCGGCTCTGACCCACCTGCTGGATATACTGCAGTGGGATCCGGTCCTGCCCGAGCTGCTGGTTGATGAAGACGAGGGAGTAGAGGTAGCCCATTCGCCCGTAAAGCAGCTCGTCAGGCAGCCCGCCTGAACCTTTCACCACAGTCTGGTGATACTGCAGCAGTCTGTGAGGGAGGAACGGGAAACACGAATGATCTTTTATCAGGACCGGCGATGACTGCGTACAAATGTATCTAAATTTAAGACATCATCTGGGATGTGTTCCAGACTGACCTGTTGATGCACTCGTCAGTCTCCTGCACCCTCTGCAGGCGATGGTAGACCACGGCAGCAACAGCCAAAGGCCCCGCGTCCCCGCACAGGAAGGTGACGTCATGACGTCGGGTCAGAGACTTCAGACTGTGGTTGATGTACTCGTGGGCTTTCTGCAGCAGGGAGGGGTCCTTGAACACATTATGGAGGTGCAGGTAGAGCAGAGCGATGCCTGTGGACGGACGCACACATAGATGTTATTGTTGTAAACTAGTTAGGCTGTATTATCTCATTTAATCTGAGAATATAACATCTGAAAGACCTAAATATGAAAACTAAAATATTCTGAAATCAAACCAGCGACGAGAAAATTCAACTGTTTTCATTGTGGATTATTTTCAATATTTCTTAAGCAAAAAAGACCCAAAATTCTCTGGATTAACCTCCTAAAATTCGAATATTTTCTGGATTTATTAGTCTTCTATGATTATAAACTAAATATTCAAATCAATAATTCAGTTATTATTGATTGATATTTAGTTCATAGTGTACTTTAGTTTATTTAGATGTTTGGGTCAGACAAAAAAAAGACGGCTGAATTAGCCAATTTTCATGCACGTGTTTTGACGTTTTACAGACCGGTGTTTCGGTTTAACAAGTGACCGTGTTAACGGGTGACCATTAGTCGTAGTTACAGCACGTAGCTGTCCTCATGAATGCCTTGTTTGATTAGTTTGTTCTCATTAACGTTACCTGATTTGTCTTTGTATTCTTTGCCTGTTTCAGCTAATGGTCACCAGTTAACATGGTCACTCGTTTAACTGAAACACCGGACGGTGTGGTGGTGAAGAGTGAGTTCACTTATAACCTTTTTAACCAGAAGGAAAAGTGCTTTGTACCGCTGAGGGTGACCCTCATTAAATTATCAAGAGACCATGGAAAGAACTGGAGCATTAACACAGATTTTCATGCATAAATAACCCCAAACATGTCGACATCTGAAGGCAGAAAGGGTGCATCACAATCATACGTGTAAGCTTGCATCCTGATGAGTTCCTTGTGATCAGACTATATGATCTAATGTAAATCAGCTGTGTAATGTTGTCATCACCTGCCCAGCCGGTGTAGGTGGTGCAATCTCTCGGGTCGGCTGACTTCAGCCCGTTTTCCATCACAGCCAGCAGCTCACTGATCTTGCTGCTCAGCCGCTGGGCGAACTCTGACGTGAGCTGGAGGTACAGAGAGATCATCAAATTAAGAAACATGCACGTTTAAATGAGCGTTACTGCACACGAAGTCACCTGCCCACACCCATTACCTTTCCATGGGAGTCAAAGAGCGCCTGTGTGAAGGCAGGGCTGCCGTCATAGTCATGGTACGGATTCCTCCAGGCTCTTGTGTCCATTTTAAACTCAGCTCTGTTAATGTGCGTTCAATCTGGGTCAGATGAAGCGCAATCTGCGGAGAGATGAGGCGCGGGAGAAACAGAGGAGAGGCTTTAAAAACAGAAATATAACAGAATATGACGCCACATCACACAGTAAGCCTCTTAAACACGGCTAACTTCGCGTTACACGCCCCCACACACAGGCTAACGGCGGTTTAACGCGCTGCAGCTACAGCTATGCTAACCTAGCTCCTCCGCTAAAGCTAACGGCTAACGCCTGTTTGTACATGTTGTGGCGCGAAAGCAGAGAAACGTGAATTATATATTTAAGACGTGTGACTTCTAACGAAAGTCAGCGACGAGGATTCAAAGTGTGAAATTAAAACGCGGACGTGTTTACCACATCTGCGGGTGGCTGCACTGTTGTTGTTAAATCTTCTTCGTCTTCGTGGCTCTTCTGAGGCGGATCGTGTAGCGTTAAAGTCAGCGCGCTGCTGCCACCTGCTGCCGGGGAAGTGTCACTACAGCTCACAAAAATGGGGGGGGGGGAAAGATATTAAATATTTAAAAAACATGCACAATTGAACACCAAAAATGTAAAATATGAAATAAAAAAGCAGAATTCATACTAAAGTGTCAGTGAAGTCTCCTGCTTTCTGGACCTTTCAGCTGTATCTGTACACTGTTTTGCTCAGTTGTCATGGTGATGCCAATTTCATCCATTTTAGTTGTCAGATTTCTCATCCATGTTGACTTAAAGTTAAGCTGCATTACAACCGAGCACACTCCATGCAGAAGAAGGCCAAAAGCTCTGGAGAAAGCAAGTAAGTGGACCTTTATTTTAGTGCGACTATGAACTTTTATGCTTAAATTGTATCAGATTTCTTCAAATCACTTCTTTTTTCTGAAGGAAATCAAGTAAGAAGTCCCAAAATACATAATGATAAACACACACTGGCCCCATTTCAGGTATTTAGTTCTGAGAAATATTTTTTTCTCCTCCTATAAACAATGGAAGAGTCTCTCAGCTCACTCTTGGGGTTTTTAAAATACAAAATAATAGCAGTGAGTGGGAGTAGATTTGGACATTTGGAAGAATTAATGCACAATTAGTAAAAATATTACATAAAACCTGAAGGGAGTGTGTGTATGAATACGAAAAAAAAAAAAGCTGGTTCTGGCCTCTCAGGGGTGACGGTTTGTTTCTTTTCTTTGTTTTATATCTTTTTAAATCATTTACTTTTCACTTTGGGGGCATTTGTTAGACAAAATAAGCTGGCAACCTGTGGCTGGATCTTTTTTTTTAGTATTTCTTTTTTATAGGTTCAAAAATGAATCAAATCGTTGGAAAAAATAATAAAATTATCAGTAATTGCAGCCCAAGGATATATGCTCACCCAGCAGATGATACACAGACCAATTTGTGGATGGTTGATTTGTTATTTGCAAGTGTAAAAGTGTATGTAGACCCAAGACCTTCATACATAAACTGTTTGTTACAGCTTTAACTCAAATTATCATATTTTATCAGGTTAGTTGTATATTATGAGCCTATAAATGTAGCCTACAACACATTTCTCTTGCAGGCCTACTTGTATTTGCCAGTAATTTTATTTTTATGGTACAGCTATGTATAAATGATTGAAATAACAACAGAGTTAGAGAAGGAAATATTGGAGCGTTCTGCTCACAAAGAAATCTAATGATGCTTCTCGACATGGAGGTTTTGCATGCAAACAGATCAGACCTTGACTTTAGAACATCATGTCCCCCTCAGAGGTCTGGACCAGCTTGTCACAGGTGTCTAATCTCAGACATTAGCCCATCAACATGAGAGTTTAAACCTTCACAGATAATTACACAATCATCGTCACCCATGCACCAGGAGCTAAACTTTCACCTTTTTAAGCAACCCTCTGATGACAACTCCACTCAGATGATGCTAATGACTCCCAAACAAATTGGAAAAGCTCAAATCCACGATCGCAGGGTGGAGCACAGTTTACACACGCACACTGGCGCCATGGAAACATCATGTACCACCAATCTACTCTTGACCTTCTGCAAAGCCCGAGCAATATGTCATTCCTGTGGATGGTGATGCTAATTATTGTGGTCACAGAGAAAACGAGGGCTGGTATTGATTGGCACACCGCTGAGTCTCGCTGCTGGTGTTCCACAATCTCACTTATTGCAAAGCCCTGTAACCCTCCCTCCACTCTTTGGATGTTCTTCCCTACGAACAGCACAGTTCAAGAGAAAGAGTTCGTTGTTGTGGCAGCAAGACGTTGCACACTGAAAAGTGAGTGCAGCGGGATACATCCTCTAAAGGGCTTTGATTACTGTTCTCTCTTTGTTGATATGCCTCAATCGCTTCCCCCTTTCCCCGTGTTTCATCTTAATTCTCTCAAGCATGAGCACTGAGTCCTAATTAAACTATGCTATGGATCAAATATGGTAGTCTCACTTCAAGAGGTTCCCACAAGGACTACAGGCATGTTTTTATATTTTTATACAGACAATCCTTTGTGACTCGAGGGATGAAAGCTTGAGAGATGATATTAATCATTTAAATCTTTTTTCCACCACATTTTACAGCCTGTTTAAAATGTTCGTTTTTTTTTTTGATAAAGAAGATTTGCTTATTGTGGATTCTTTGAAGATAACATCCAAGTTTTTCATGCCTTGAACTGTGGAAGACCCTATGATCCCTACATATGTACGATAGATGTGAATGATGTCTGTCTGTCTGGAGCCAGAGTTTAGTTTGTCCACCCTGGGTTGAATCTGGGGCAACTGGACCAGGATGTAGGTCCGTAAAGACGTTTCACCTCTCATCTCATGCAGTGAGAAGTGCACAGATGTATACATCGACAACAGCCACTCAACAAACAGATGGCTCAACACAGGAGGGCCAACTCATGAGGACTATGCTCTGCAGTATTCTTACACCACAGGGGCAAGGGACACACTTTTAGTGACAATGATGTTTGCATTTTGGACAAGAAAGACAGGTGGAGTGAAGGAGGCTGTCTATGTAAAAGTATAGAAACCATCCCTCAGCAGAGGAGGAGGCCTCAGACATCACTTATCCTCCACCTACAATGCTGTCCTTTCATCCCTTCAATGATGCTGCCTTCACTAAATACTCAGATCTTTGCACCAATCAGTCAGAACTGAAGACGCCTCTTGGATGAAACGTCTTCACGGATCTACAACCAAGTCCGGTTGCCCCAGATTTATTCTCGTAGAAGGATGAACTAGACAACTGAGAACCCTGACAGATTTATAGCAGTGCAACATGGCAAGGACCCCAAAAAAGGGTTTCTCTAAGCTAACAATCGCCCCTAAATCGGACATTCTGGGCCTTTAACCCTACATCTTGACTTTATACCACAATATTTTGAGTGGCTGGTATGCAGCTTATCTTTTCTTGTCCTTCTTTCTTCCTCATCTTGATGACATGTGCAACCTTGTGCCCATGAAGCTGACAATTAGGTTTGACCAAAGCATCAGATTTGCAGCACTCATCACCTCCTCTCTTTTGTTTTTGTGTCTACCTCTCTGTTTTTTCTGTGTGTTTGTGTGCTCCATTATTTCCCTTCAGTCACAACTTGGCTGCCCGTCATTTCCATATCAATTGACCGAGCTGCAGGTGAAGGCCGGTCATCCGGTACAAAGTATAGAGCCTTTGCTCGTATACCTCGGGACTGTTTTACCTTGCCTTGAGGGACGGGGAATGGAAATGAGGCTGAGAATGCAACAAGATTCAGAAGGAGACCTTCGGGCTTGATTAGAGCTCCTTGTTGAAAGACACATTATTGAGCTGAGTCTCCCTCCCACTGCGCCGCTGGGAAAACCAGCTTCACGCAGAAAGAAATATTAATTAGAGGTGATATTGATTATCATTTGTGCCTAGCAAACAGGACAACATTCAAGCTGCAGATTGCTGTCGAATCGCACATTATAACTTACTTTATCTTTGTAAGGATGCTTACGTGATTTGTTGTGAGTTAGACTTTTTGAAGGATAAAGCTGCTGATATTCTGTATTTTTTCTTCCTGTCAACAAATACATGAAAAGACCAGTGGAGGAAGAAGTATTCAAAACCTTGGCGATGTAAAAGTTTTGAGTATGATCAGAAAAACACTTCAAGTATCGAAAGAAATGAAAAAGGTAATCTGAAAAGTAGTGAAGTTGAGTAAAAAGTACAATATTGGCCTCTGAGATGTAATAGAGTCGAAGGAAGTTGCAAAACTTTGCAAATACTCAAGTGAAGTACAAGTACCTTGAATTTTTACTGTGCAATACTTGAGTAAATGTACTTAGTTACATTCCATCATTGGAAAAAAACAACAACAAAAATCCTCAGAACCATCCCCTAGCCAAATATGTATCTATCCATTGCTTAAAATAGTCCCCAACAAATGCACTATTTACTACTGTTTGTGAAAAACTATAGAGCCAAGCTGTTTTAGGAAACATACATACATACTAAATACGATCACCTGAACACAATGTGTCTGACAAACTGAACTCCGGATCACCTCTCTTTGCCTCTCCCACCCATCACCTCTGTTCCTCCCTGCCCTCCTTGATATTCACGTGGTCAGCCCGGTTTGCTGCTACAGCGTGTGAACGCATGCCAGAGGAGAGTCTCAGCAGACTCCAAACTGTGATGCACAAAGCTGACCACTTGACCCCCAGCCGTGGCCAGCAGCATATTTATCTACTCTCTTCAGAGTCGGAGAGGCCTGCTTACTGGTCTCTGCTGTCCAACACGGTTTGGAGGTTGTTGAGGGAATCAAATAGTTGCTCCCTGGCTGTGCATGTTTAGTGTTTCACCAGGGGGTATCTTGAATGTAGAGGTGCACAGTCCTGCTTTTAGCCATGTCTAAAGCCTGGGTTGGAAATAACAGCATAGGACAGAGCTGTTATTTCAAACAAAGCTGGATCTTCTGTCCGAAAATTCAGCTTTTTTTATGACCAGCCTGGTGACATACTGATATCAGCCTCTTGGTCCTTTCAGGGTGCTTGTTTTTGTGATAAATCTTTCTTTCTCTGCCGGTGTACGGCCTGCAATTTCACCTGTGCTTGATCATGGGTTTGGATACATCTCCCGCTGAGGAGCTGACAGAGCAACGGCGAGCATTTCCCTTTCGCCACCTTCAACATTAGAAGTTATTTAGTCATGTCAAAAGACGCAATTAAAACCTCAATTTGACGAGTGGAAGAAAAGGAGTGGGGGCAAAAAAAAAAGAAGCTTCACCACACCCCCCTGAAAGTGGACGGGATCCATTTTGGTCCAAAGAAACGGCCTGACAGCTGAGATAAAGAACATTCTGGTCTCTGACATGCTGCCATGCCCCCATCTGTGGCAGCGCTAAAAATACACGCAGTCTGGTGTCGCCATACCAGTCAACTGTCTGGGAGAGGGAGGGGGAGGCAAAGAAAGAGAGAGAAAGAGAGGTGACAGACACATCGACAGATACAACCTGAAGCATTAAAGACTGAAACAAGTAGGAGAGGGAAAGTAATAGAGAAGAAATAGATAAGGAAGCACATAACAGAGAGGGGAGGGTGATATCATGCTCACTGTGATATCGCTGGAAAGAGACATGAGTTACACCAATGGTACTAAACCTTCTCAGCTTGTCCGGTACATGTCAAGCAAACAGTGGAGCGGTGCACTGAGAAAATATGCCTATAAATCTCTTTGGATGTGACCCCATTTCCAAGCACTATGGACTGTGAATGCACATTAGCACACATGAAATAAATACAGTTACATGTTAAAAGGTCACGCACAGTGAGTCAGTCAATATGGCGATGCTGGACTGGATGTGATTACTGGTTAAATAGACTACCCTGTAAGGATGAAACTGCCTCATGTTCTGCCCCAATGAAACATGATATATTACATCTAAACATCGGAAAACTAAAGACATATCTATTGTGCAATACATAGCACACACATATATACCAATGCACCACAATCTTTTTGTATTATTCTTCTCTTCAGACGCTGAATGGATGGAATATATAAGGTAAAAGAGAGAAATAATAAATCTCAACAAAAGGTCCACTTGTTGGAAATTTTCTAGCCATTTTTCATCAGCAGAGAGAGTTTGCTCAGTTGTCATGGAGATGGTTCAGTTGTTTTCCACAAGACATGGACTTGACCAAAAATATTTGGATGTTTTAGTCACTAAGGAAACTGGTGATGAAGGCCATGAGATACGGTTCAAGGATCGAGAAAGAATCCAGCAAGTGGGCCTTGTGCTAAGAGTATGAAAGGCATCAAGCACAGAGGCCTCTAAGGTAGTTGAAGTCATCCTTTCCAAGAATCCGAAGGGTCTGGATATTATTGGCTGAATCACCTCTGACTGGAGAGTGTGCTCCAATTTTTGGGGTATTAAACTGCTCAGCCTCCGTGGGAAAGTGTAGTCCAAGGTTCTGGATCCATTGTGGATCCCTTCCCGGTTGAGGAACGGTGGACCAGCCCTTGCAGGGTCATGGGATTTTGTCCCAATCATCCTAATGTCCGTATTCTGGGCCAAGTAGTTGTTGGGCTCCACCAGGATTGTCCCTTGTCACTGAATCTGTGATTTTCATGGACGGGAGCTCAAAATTGCGTCTTCGCTCTTTGCTGATGATGATGTGGTTCTGCTGGCTTCATCAGACCGTGACCTCCATCATGCACTCCCCCAGGAGGAGCAGGAAACATTACCAGACAGAGGGGATTTCTGGACTACCTTGCCACCATGACTGTGGATATTTCCAAGGTCATATTCTGTATTGTACTGAAAATAGTGCTTCATTGATGACGTTGCATGATATATTGTAAATATCATTGAGGGTTTTCCTTCTTACTAAGAATTATGTTTTTTGGGGGGAAGATGAATCTTAAAGCAAACTTTACGTTTGCTGTTGAAAAGGTCAGATTTGTATATATTAAAATAATCAATAAAGCAGCAGTTACTGGCAACTTTGATACCAAAAATTCAACATGATTATCAGCTTTGGCTTTATTAGGTTGCTTGATTATTTTTGAAAGCCGGAGCTTATACGAATGCCATCAGCAATGACACAGTTTTACTCAAAGTGAAATGGATGCAGACAAAGAAAGCTGATTACGGGCAACACACTTTTACACGCCTCGTCTCAGCCTCCCCCTTCCTCCTCCTCCTCCCCGTCTCTCTATTCCTGAAATTGAGTTATGAAAATTTGATCAGGGTCTTAATCTAAAAAGCGGCCGTCTCTTCTTGCACTTTAACAGCAATCTGCGTGACGGGGAACAGGGTAATCAGGGAGGCATTTATTGTGTGGATGAAAGGAGCTGTGGCAGAATGGTGTTGTTTTCCCTGTCAACATCCTCATCATGGCCCTCCCATGTGCTGCTGCACACGGGACTGAGAAACATGCTTTGCTGCCCACGCACACTTAGGAAAGGTGGACCTTCTCCACTTGTTAGTTGACGATGGATGTGACCACGCGGTTTTGAAAATTACCTGTAATAAAGATGATTAAATGGTCGACCTCGTTGCAGTTTCATCTGTTATTTAGACAAATAAAACAGAAAAATGAAGTGATGTTTTGCTGTAATTCTGTTAAAGACCACTAGGTGGACTCCTTGTAATGACTTGGCAATGCTTGATGAATTCACCCTCACATACTGTAGTACCTGCTGGCACTCTGGTGATAGTTTTTTCATCATTGCTATGTAGAAATCTCTTCTTCCACATAAATATTGAGCCTATTGTTTGCAATGACAGTAACTCTTCATTTGATTGTTTCCTTCTTATCCCTCCTCCTACTCCTCCTTCCTCCAGTATTTGGCCCAGCAATCTGTACCCCATGCACAGCCACACTGAGTGCCTCCTCTCCCCCCTAATGGTTGATCCTCAGCAACAGGCACTGTTTAGCTTTCCTAATTAGAGAGCAAATGCTAAGCACTTGCACAGTGTCCCTGAGTGGACTTAATAAACAGGCTCCTCATTAAAATCAGGCACCATTCTGGTTGTGCAGAGCCATGAGACCCCCCCCAAAAAACCCAAAAACCATCCTACCCTCACCGCCCATCCTTTATCCTTTTCCTAGCCCACTCAGCACCCCAGGAAGGTCTCCGACATGGAGGGAGGTTTGAAAAAAAAGCTTCAGGGAGGGGTCGAAATTAAGATTCTGTTCTGTCCGGAGACATCCCACTGCTCCAAACAACAAACCAAAACACGCAAACAGACACACAAAGGAGGTTCATAATGCTACTGAAGGTGAAAAAAGAGAGAAAGATAAAAATCAAGAAATCAAGCAGAGATGTGGAAGACAGCCGGGGGAGGGAGAGTGGAGGGATGAGGTAACGGAGGAGTAAAGGAGGGAGGCTGAGGTGGTTTTGAGACAGTTTAGAGCTGAAAGGATGAAAGATGGCACAAAATCAAATAGTTGGACAATGTCTGAGTGAGTGGAGAAGATTATGACAAGAGCTGTGATTAGCCACCAGATTTGTACTTGTTGTGAGCAGCATTGTGTGTGTATGCGTAGGTGAGGAAGCAAGGATTATAAAATAGATGGAATGTCTTAGCTTCCTCCACATCCTCTTTGCTCTTTTCGCCTCTGCCATTATGTCCATAGAGGTTCTTGTGCCTGGTTACACTGCACGCTTGTCCAGCTCCGGTTCTGGCACGACACTGGCTCACTCAGCATTCCCTGAAACCTCCTCTTCCCGATAGTCTAAAACGCAGCTGAGCTAACATTTCTACAGCATCTACAGTTGTCAGCAGTTTACTTCACTGTCCGTCAGGAAACTCTGTAAATCACAGAGAGTTGAGGCGGAGCAGCCGGAGGACATCAGAGGGAAAACCAGAAAACATTTTCTCCATAAAATATGATCCAGTTTCACCAAAATCAGTGAAATTTCATACTTCTCATGTGATCGTAGCCCAAAGTTACATAGTGTGAGAACAGACGTACGAATGACAGAGACACCATTCACCTGATTACAGGTCAGTGTAGCATCAACATGATTTAACATTACACAATGTGGCTTTAAAAATATAAAGAAAACATCAAATCAGGTCAGTTGTTTCATGCACATGTGCACATTTCAGGTATGTACATGGTTGGCGCGACTTGTTCAGAGACACAAAGCAACAAAACCTCCCTCATCTCCAAAGACTGATGACACGATTGGGAAGCGGCACACGATTCTAATCGCCTCCACCTCTAACTCCCTCTCCTCCCCCGCCGAGCTGAAATTCTTGCCTCGCCGCGGGGGTCTCCGCACAGACACTTAGGCTAACTGTCGGTTAACAGGTAGAACTACCTGAAACCCCTCTGCGAGTTAGAACCCACGCTGAGTGTGTCTCATCGTTCAAAATCACATTAGTCCGCCGAGCCTGAAAACATCACGGTGACGGAAGAAAGAAGAAAATCAAAGGGTGTTTACTCGTGTTTTAGTCTGTGCTAAATTAGACGCACAACCTATGGCAAACAGCCGCATTAGCAATAAAGAGCGTGGCTTTGATTCTTATTCATTACTTAAATTCATCATTCTTTGGAGCTGAGCAGTCATTGTTGCAGTGGTTCTGGATGTCCTCTCCCTGAAGATTACCTGTCAACACACTCTTGTCAATGGTGTGTTCACTTGTTGTTAAAGTTAATTGTCTGTAATTTTCTGGAGAAGTCTCTTGCGACAGAATCAGCTCTTCATCTGTTAGAGAAAGTAAAATCTATCTATAACCGTACGTCCATGTGCCATCTTTCCAACCAATCCTTCTGGGATTCACCCACCTTTCCATCCATCTCCATCTATCCTGATTTTTCCATACTCTACTGTAGCCCGAATCACCGTTTTGGCATGACTCAGCAGACTACACTGACTATGCCATAGTAACTGAAGTGTGTTTTTCAAAAAGCCTGCATCCTGTTGCATGAATCACGCTGCGCTGCCATGCTGACTGCCGACTGCCCTTTGCCTCCCCCCACATCTCTTTCCGTGCCTCCTCTCCTCTCCGGTCAATCTCTCCCTTCATCCCCTCTCCTCCGTCCACGCTTAAATCTTTTGAAGCGCAGATGTGGGCTGACAGTGGCTATTTCTCATCACGTCCGCGACAGTTTTATGTGTCACTAGCGCTCAATACACATCGGATAGAAGCCTACAGGGTCATTATGAATCCTAACACCTCGGAGGGCCAGACGAGGCCCCGGCCATCCCCCGACCTGCCAATACTGTCATGTTTTATACTCATCTGCTGAGAGTTCGTGTGCATGTGCATCTGTGTGTCACAGGGAGGGTTCACAGGGGTTACACCTGCCAGCTAGTCAGGCGTGCCACTTTGGCCTTTTGGATAGTTGGAGGGCTAGTGTCGCGGCTCTTGGCATAAACAGTACAAAAGGGCCAAAGTGCAGCGTATAGAGAAGTTCTCAGTGATGTTTCGGCTGAAATCACACACAGACAATCCAAATAGTGCCATAATACAAGAAGTGCATGCAAACTGGTGACGACGAGACAAAAGTAAAACCTCTGAAGCATACAATGCTAATTTTTCTTGGCCTGCACCTCACAAATGAGCAGACAGCGTCTCGCAGACAGAACCCACGTGTGAAATACTTTCCGAGCCGATCCACTCAGCGTAAGTATTTAGCATTACAAACAGCGTTTACTTTTGCCTCTGCACTTTAAACCAGGACACCGAAAAATATATAACTAAGAGCGAGGATTCTTCAAGGGACGTTTGGATTGGAAAGTCAAATTGAGCGAGTAATTAGATCAATTAAGGCTTCAGCCATGCGGCAACGAAATCTTTTTTATTTGGAGAAAAAAGCAATGGCTACACAGCAGATATACACTCTGGGCTGTATTGGATGATGCATCTATCTGTATACATAATTCATATGCTGAATGTGAAACAGAAAGAAAATGGAAGCTAGCTTTTCTTTGCTTGATTTGCTCTTGACTTGATTTTCTTGGAAATTCACTTTATGTAAACACTCTTCAAGACTTAATCTCCTCTTCAGGTGATGTTAAAAAGGGTTAATTTGTACCACGAAATATCTTTTTCTGTTTTATTTTTGTTTGACGGGGAGCAACAGAGGACACGCTTGAATAACCGAGAGGTAAACACACTCAGGGATGAGCTTTTTATCAATGCACCTAAGGTTAAGGTAAGCGTGCACAGCCTAACGCACATTAAGCACACACTTCCTCCTCAGTAAAAGAAGCGATCCATCCACTGAGCCGTGTACCCGATGGCGGCACACAGGTGCACTCAATGCCCCGATTCCAATTTGGAGCCGCTTCTGCACACAAAGAGACTCCGCTTATGATACACGTCGGCCTCGCTGACTGTGGCGATCTAATATCCACTGTGAGTCATCATCTGCGGAGGGAAAAACAGCGGCCGTTTTCTTTCTATTTGGCTGCAGGTACATTGAAGTGCATTAAATTCCCATTAGGGGACCTCAGGTCTGTGTTTTCACCCGTGGTGGCTGACTAATGGGAGAACCAGGCCAGGATGAATCCGTCATGGTTTAGCTGCAACCAATGGCGGGCCGTAGCTTGGACCCCGGTGAATGCAGCCACAATAGGGGCCTCTGCTTTGCTCAAAGACCGCTATTGATCGGCGAGTGGCTGGGAATCAGGGGAACGTGGAGGGAATCGTAAGGCTGGAGGTTCACTCGCACTCAAAACTTCTCCCCTGCAGAGAGGAGGACCCCTGCTAGCCGCCCAGGCTTCAGGCTGAGGAGATCTGGACGGCCACAGGTTTCTGGTGTTAATTGGAGCAGTTAGATCATTGTCAGAAAATTATAATTAATGGCATAGTCCATATTTAAAACCTCTGATAGGATAGAACACATCTATTGAGCACCATCTTTGTAGAAATACTGGAGAACTGTGTTTTTCTTGCCTCCTCACAACAACTTTTAATATATTTAAATGTGAGTACACTGAAACAGTGCAGCATATTAAAGCTGCTGCGTGTGTTTTTTTAATGTGATTATCATTTTAATTACCTGTGTTTTCAATTTCTACTAAAATTAAGCTTGTTCATTAAACACTGGAAGATAAGTGTTGCTTTGGCTATTTACTCCTGCACTTCGAAATTTTCAAATGTCTTTAATGACTTCTTCCCAAGAGTCTTTCTGCTTTCTCGTCAGATCAAGGCTACACTGAGATCAGCGATTGGTCCTGCTTGACGTCCACTACAAATACTATTATTAAGATTATCTTTATTATTATCTTTAGTCATATCTCCATTAAAATGTGCAGACCTCGCCTCTCCAGCCCCCCCGCAGCCCTGAAAAGTTTTTGGAAAATGCATGTTTGGACAACAAAGTTAAGGCTTTATTTTACAAGTCTTTTAATTTCTGAATAATTTCCAGCGTAAATAAAACAGAAGTGCACTTCCAATTAATTAATTCCAATGAATTACTAGTGTAACAAGTCTTTCGGTCAGTGTATAGTAGACAGGCAGCACAAATTTAATCAAATATAGTAATATTTGCATTTTTTTCTTTTAAGAAAACTTCCAGATCATTAGTGCCAATCTGTACTTTGCAAAGTACGTAAAAGTACATTAAAAGTACCAAAGATGCTTCGCAAGCACACCGTGATGTGTTCGGCACACAGCTGTTTTATTAATACATTATTTACTGATATGTAAGTATGAAAAAGTCCACTTGGTTTGTGCTGTATGCATCAATCATGTCAGTTTGTTTGGCAGCATGGAGTGGGCAGTTATGTGACAGGTAAATCATTCATTCATTTACTTTAAGTAAACAGTTGCCGGCCATGAATTAAATGTTTCCCCACAAAGCTAAACAGCGTGAAGAGTAACACAGCCTAAAATGGCTGACTGTACAGGAGTGAATTACATATCATCTGACAGCTATGACTTCCTATTTGTTTATGTGAACCCATTTTTAGAACAAAATCTGAAACAAACACCAAACATATTACATGAGCTAATAACTTGTTTTCACCTACATAAGTAAAAATCATTATCTGCTGAGGAGTAGCAGCGCTGCGAGAGCCCGGCTCTGTGGGAATCATCTTTCTTCACGAGCACCAACTCACCCAATTATGCATTTTTCAAGCAGGTTTGACCGAACACATATCACAGCATGGGAGACAGTGATGTTACAACAACACAGAGCTCCTCATCAGTCAGAGCGTCTCACCACAGCCTGCCTCGCCCGCTCTGTGTTTTCTCTTTGTAATTCACATCAGGTTGCTCGTTTTGTGCTACGTCTTGCTTAGCGTTCGTGTCCGACCTGACCCCTTCATTAATAATGAGCGAGGACGAGGTGTGGTCCTGTCTCTCTCTCTCTCTGCTGTCTGAGTAAAGTGTGTTGCTGGTTTCTTGCGAAGCAGAAATACGTCCCGAGGATGTCCACAGACTCAAACAGAAAGTGAAGGTCCGGCGTCATTATATGGTGTGAGGGAGCAGACCTTAACTAGAGCTGCCGGTCAGCTTAGCTTAGCATAGTGCCAAAAACTGCAGTTCCTCTTGTTGTCCACTTGAGGCTGGCTCCAGAAGTGAGTCAGTCTCCATAAGTCCCCATGTTAAAATGTCCAACTTCACAGCAGAAATAAACATGTTTACAGCCTGGTACAAAAAACAGTTTTGGTCTCTATAGCTAATTTCCCCGTTCATGACAACTGTACTGAGGGTGAATTTTTATACAACTCACCTGTTCGGATTATATTAAGGCTTAATGTTATGCAGGATTAAGAGCGTGGATGCTTTGATTGACAGGTGGGTGTCGTTACAGATGGCTTGTTTGAGCACCCAGGCGTCATTCAGCCCGCCTCGGGTCCATCCACACTCCACCTCTTTGCTCATTTTTGAACTAGTCGGTAAGCAGTGGATGGAGGACTGTCAAGATGGCGGCAGCCAGAACTACCACTCTGAGTTTCACAATGGCTCTTCAGAAACCTGTGGGTGAGGTCATGGATCCGTAATGTAATGTAGTGCCGCTTATAAACTGTTACTAAAACATCCAAAACCGTAAAGATTTGTAAAACCAGGTCACTAATGTGGCTAAATACCTGAAGCTGAAACATATTTTGGTTTGACAGATTAACCACAGAGGGGACTGAAGCCCACACTTGGCCCTGTCTCGGCTCATCTCTTTGCCCAGACGGAGCGGTTGGACATCCCGGCTCGCGCCTGAGAACAGAGCCAGTAAAGTGCCGGTGAAAGTGATGCATACTGATACAAAAGCAGCTCAACCTCGAGAAGCCTTATCTCTGCTGTCAGACGGAGCCATTGTCCAAGGATGTACTTCACTGGGAGGCAGCGTGGGTGACATACGGTATATATCAACAACAGAAGCACTGGAAACAGAGGCAGAGATTCATGTTCCAAAATGATATTAAGGATCACACGTGAGGATGAGGTGAGCCGTCGTCATGAAATGTATCATTTAGTTTGACTGATAAGAATTCAGCCACATATTCAGAGCAGCACCAACCTGTCATAATTCATAGATCTCATGCAAGGACTTGCTGTCAGCAATTATCCTCCTTCTCTTCTTCTTCCTAATCACTTTCATTTTCCTTTCCAGGTTTCAGGGAGTGATCGTTTGGGGATCAAACGGCAAATCGGTGGAAGCCTAAACACACAAACTGGTACGATTACTGAAAGTTTGAGCTGCATCTGTAGCTTGGTGTTTGTGGTGAAAACTCTCAGTGAATTCTGATTATTTGTTTTTGACTCAGAAAATATCAATGCTTCCAGACGGCATAATAATCCATTTCTGTGTTAAGTCAAATCCTACGTATTTGCCAGGAAGGACAAAAACCTCAGGTTGTTGCCAAAGAGGGAACATGAATTTTTTAAGATTTCTCTATCTCACACAGGCACAGACAAAGAGCTGACAATAACAAATATCTACAGATTGACAGACACAACACATCACAAACCATCTTTCTCAAGGTCTCGGCTGCTATTGGAGAGCGGTGACGCACGATACTTTGACCTTATCGCTATAACCGCCTCTGCTTATTTAATTGAGGACATTTTGGGCCATTTTCCCCCAGCTTTCAAAGACTTTATTTCTCCTTTCAAAAACTTCTTTCATGTGAGACTCACAGATGCTTCACTGACTTAAACCCACAATGCTTAGAGCTCAACAATAAAGTCCCGCACAACAGAACCACCTCCCTCTATACCTGCTCTCAGACCCAATGCTCAATTAAATTTCAGCTCACAATGCTGCCGCCTTTCCTGAAGTCAACACCGCGAACCTTATAGATGTTTTGATATGTCCTTTAAGTTATTCAGAAACAGCTGCAGCCACAGTTTAAAGGATATAAAAACAGACAGCTCAGTAGCTGCTGAAAATTACATTTTGAGCTGCATTAAGGCAACTTTTTTTTTTGTTAAAAATCCAAAGTTATCTCATAAGTGATAACAGCTGAAGAAGCTGCAGTGAGTCAACTAGCGATTCCAGGCTGGAGGACATGAGTATGAGGTGTATATGCAATCAGATGCTGAGACTTGCAACAAGCCAAAGTGAGAAGCTTTCAGAGAGTAAATCTTTCATAAAGCACCTGAGACAAAACTGAGTGGAATGGAAAGATAATGAAAAACCGAGTTGGTGCATCAGTTCTGCAAAAGCTCAGCAGCACATACGTGTCCATACGTATGTGAACAAACAAATATCACATTCACATGTGATTGTTGGACAGCTCTTTTCAAAAGCATGGGAATTATTGTGCACACATGACAGACTCAACACCTCAGGAAAGTGTCTCTACAAGTCAAGTATCTTATTTTGAACCTCACTTTGCGCACAAGGGTATTGGTGTTGAAATAGGAAAGTGCAGTGGCCTTGAGAGCTCAAAACACAGAAAACATCTTCACAAACTTGACAATACGTGCAGAAAAGTGAGGAAACACAACCAAATGCAGATAGCACAGACAACAATGGTTTCCACCAACTAGGACATGCTTGTTGTTGAATATTTGTGTGAGTGGTGTTAGAAAATGATGTAAAATTCACTTTATTTTGGTGGGACATTTCTGTATATATTTTCTGTGTTTACAGCATAGATGGTTTAAAGAATGGACGTCATATCCGTGACATCACTCACAAGTTTCTGAGGAGCTGTGGCCGCCATCTTGACAGTCGTGCCTCCGCCACCTCCTGGCTAATCTAAAAATACGCAAAGACATGGATTGTTGGTGGAGCTAAGGCGGGCTGAATGAAGCCCGGTTGTTCAAACAAGCCATTTGTAACAACACCTACCTGTCAATCAAAGCGTCCACGCTCTTAATCCTGCATAACTTTAAGCCTTAATATAATCTGAACAGGTGAGTTGTATAAAAATTCACTGTCAGTACAACAAAAGACATAGTTTGTCGTGAAGTAGCGTGGGATCATGGGAGTTGTTGTCTTCATTGTTAAACAACCACCACTGCCAATGAAAATCTATCCAACGCGATTCAAGCAGAAATCAGGTCTAATTTACGTTATGTTTAGTCCATGTTTCCCAGAAAGGTAGAGCAACTAGAGGCAAGACGGCATTGACAGGTGACCAAATGAAACACACCTTTATCCGAGTAAAATGATGGATTTCTTCTGAGATAGTACACAGCTCAATAAAATGTAGATCTGGTCGTTTTTAGACATTTTAATGCAGAAATGTTACATATTAAATGTTCAGTTTACACCATTTGTAACTGATTTGCAGTTACCAACCTCCAAAAATATCAAAGAGTGTTACTGGCATTAGTGCTCTCTGTGAGTAATCACATTACTGTCTCGTATTGCTCAGTAATGCATTAACACTGGTCCAAAAGCCAACAACAGTGCTGCTGCATTACATTATATACACATAATATAATTATATTATATGTTGTTTTTGTTATTTTGTCTCCCCCTAAATGTGTTCCACTGATGGATACCTATTGTTAACACACACACACACACACACACACACACACACACACACACACACACACACACACACAGAGAGACTGGAGACACACATTTTCAGCTTCGCCCACCACCACCACCCACCTACCACACATACAGTGAATAAAAAATCAGCATGCCGAGGCACTAAATTGCTTTCTCTTTCAGGGATTAAACTCGATACGAAGCATGTTGACAATGGCTGTCATCTTTCTTTTGAATTAAAGTGTGATTTAAAATGACCCCCACCCTTTCTTGCCTGTTCACCCCTGAGATAGAAACACCATACCTCCATCTCTTCTGTAAAACTACTAAAGACTTCATTGTGTTTCTGTGACAATCAATGAGCAGAGGTATCGACTGTCTGTAATTTTGTCTCATGTATTCAGTCCATCTCCTTTGTGCATCTGCGTTCTCTTCAAAGGGATGTTAATGGGACTTGTAATTGTACGTTTGGCAGTTATTATAACAAAACCGCTCTCATCGTGTGCATTCTTCTGTGAAGAGCAACGCAATTAGGTACATTAAAAGGGAAAAAAGCGCCTGTGTTCATGATCCTAATGCATATCTGTACTGGAAAACTAACACACTGTTCAGGCAAAACTCCAAATTAGACAAAATCAGATAAGTGGTAAAAAAAAAAGTATGTTTGGAAGGTATGTATTTGATAATGAAGCATGTTTGTACGGAGGCTCAAAGGGTCCAATATTAAACAAATAAATGACTCAAACTATAGCTTATTATCATAACAGCCATATTTCAGTTTTCTCTGTAAGTTTTATGTCAAAAGGTCAGTCGCTTCAAGCCAAACGCTTTCTACGAGCGATTCTGAGGGCTGCTTCATGCATCTATGGCCGGGCCTCACTGATCACTGTACAAAAGCACAACTTCATAACTTTATTCAGTGAATTGTTCTCCCCCAGAATAAAGTGAAAAAAATATTTTACTCCAGATTTCAAGTAGCAGGAGGCTCACTCAGTGACTTTTCATTTATTTTCTTCACCCCAAAAGTGTTTCTCTCAGGCTGAAAGGCAGGTACAGCTGCGTCTTTTGGTTTCTCTCCCTCTGATGGGCCTCCCTCTTCGTGATTGCACTCAATAATGGCTGGTTAGCGGCCTGGTTTGAGGCCTGTGGTTGGTCTGTGATTATCATGCTTCACGCTGGGTCCGCTGATGGCAGAAGAACCCCTCCTCTCCAGAACCTTTGTCACCTGGCTTGCCCTCAACCTACAGTCCTGCGCTCCGTAATCATGGCCACGGCTCCACGCTGATTATCCCAAGCTGTGTCGCCAAAGGTGGGGCCACCATCCTGCTGGCTGCGGTCTCGCCGTTGGGCAGAGAGGACTGCGCGAGGAATAGCTCTACCTGGTTACGTTGCTCATGTTGAGTGTTTTAAAGTGGGGGTGTGCTTTTGAGGCTCTGTCCCTGATTACACTCCGAGCGGGCTTCTTTGTCGGGAAAAGTTGTTTTGTCTGGCTTGCAGACACGGCCTCACATGTGAAGGAGATACGGCGTTCAGCAGCGGCACCTATCAGAAAAAGGTTAAAGGAGATGGGTGTGATGTTTGGAGCGGGCAGAAATGAGGACAATTCAGAAAATTGCAAAAAAAAAAAAGGAGCATAAAGTGTGCTTCATGTGAACAATGGCAAACTGCAGGCTGAAAAATTCTTCCCCAATTTATCCAAATTCAAGCATTGAGTTGTGTCCTCAGTGGGACCCTGTTCATGGCAATTCAAAGGCTGAAACTACTCTTTATGCAGGTAAATATTTTAGAAAGAACCAAATCTGAAAATAGTTTATAGTTCTGTTGATTCTCTGCTTTTGGGCCATCATTTTTTGGATGTAGTACAGGGCATGCATGAGGTTTTAATCACCCACAGCGTCACTGTTTTTGGGGTACTTTGGGAAATGTGTTCATAAATCAAAAGTGCCCACACCACTTATCTACGAAGAAGCGCTTGATATTCAATATCCTTGTGTCTGGTCGATGGCTTGGGGGGCCTTATACTCTTATTGCAACACCATATGGCAAACCTGTGGTCTCATCAGACCTCTAATCAACTGTCAAGCCTGGTTACACCTGGTTTATCCATCAACTCATGCTGTTTGCTCCTGCTTTGTCAATCCACCCAACCTTTACCTTCCCCCATACCGTCAGGCAATCCTCTCTCACCTTTAACTCCTTCTTTAAGACCAAAATCAACAAGGTTTAGCTCGATATATCCTCTTCCTCTCTGCTGTAGACCTCCATTGTTGTCCAAAAACATGGCTGACATGTCCCTTCATTACCTCCAGTATAGTTTCTTTCTCACAAACACCATCCCACTAAATGTGTATTCATCCGCTACTCAAAATAGTCCTCCCCAAATGCACTTATTACTCCTGTTTACGGTGCCCAGCTGTTTGAGGAAATGACTCAGCCTTTTACACAAATGAAACGATTTATTTGTGAGACATTTTTAAAGATGGGCTTCAGTGGGAAAGAAAGAGGCTTGCACGGCCTTTGCTAGTGAAATGCTGAACTGCCAGCTAGCATGAACAAAATCTGCCTGAGGTGAGCGTTTACTTGTGTTGTGGTCATTCCCATCCGTGCCTTGACCCATGACCACAACAGAAAGCCTGATATTTTCCTCTGTGCACACAACTGAAGAATCTAAAAGCAGCCTCACATTCGAGCACTCATTCTGCTACTTAAGACACATTTTTTGTTCTTAAGTTTCTCTTCCCTTCGGCTAAGAATCATAAATACTTCAATTTCATTTGGGCAAAGAGCATAAACCTACAACCAACGGCTGACAAAATACTGTTTTTCAATAATAAGTCTTATCTAGTGCGGCTGTAAAGAGAAAAAGACAAAAAAACAAAAACAAATAAAGCGAGTTAATTCAGTCAGTCTCACCCGTAAGGCAGTGGGCTTCTCCCTGCAGCTCTGACACCAGTATTAGGCAGACAGAGTGGAGGCTTGCCGCCCCACTGGGTCCATATGACAGGGCTCTAACTCCTCCATCCCATTCCACGCAGGCCCAACTGTTAGGCAGCCTAATTGAATCCCAGCACAGAAAGCACAAGGCCCTATACATTAGAGTTTTGTCAGCAAAGGCCTGGGATAGGCTGAGCCGCTTCAGTGCTTCATAATAGGGCTGTTACCTATACTAGCCACATATCGTATAGATGTGTGTGCATCAGGAAGACTTATGAATGCCCTCACATGGAGTACATGCTTAATGTATGGACACAAACACCATTTTTTTCGTGTTCTTCCACCTTCAGTGCTTACTTTTTGTCTGCATCCGCTCTTTTCAATCTGTTTCTTATCTCTCTCTTTGCACGCTGTTCTTTCAAACACACACACAGACAGCGACGTTTTGATTCTGCAGGAAGGGTTAAATCTTATTTTCTTCTCTATTACACATTTCAAAGAAAGGTCCAATCATTGTTGCTTAGGCGCAGACGCCTGCGGGGTGATTTCACTTCAAAATCCGTGGAAGCGGCATTTTTCCAGACTCGCGCCGTGGGGGTCTGAGGGGGTATTTTAGAGTGCAGAGGCATGTATTTAAATTAGACATGGCTTTTAATTATTTTGTCGCAGTGTAATTTCCTAGCTGAGGGCGGTCAATTCCTTGCTGAGGTTGCATTTCCACAATTCCCCCAGCATCTCCAAGACGGCACAGTTTCAAAGTCCTCCGATGATACGCTGCATATATTAATTGAAAGTGAAATGTCAGCTTTAAAAAAAAGGAAAAAAAAAAGGTCCCACCTGTGTTTCCTTATGATGTGATGTACAGCAGTCACCCTTTCCATATCCAAATAACAAATTAAATCATCCAATAAACATTAAAATTATGAAATGTTACCAAGACTGGTGAAGCGTCAAAATGTGAAGAGGTCAGTTGGTGGTTGTATTACGCACATTGCACGTGCACATACAATACCTCGAGGTAATTCCTACCCCCCCTTCCTCAAGGGATGCTGAAGAGAAGCATGTGTTTGTAATAGAAGTCTGAATAGAGAAGGTGGAAGCTCCGGGGTCCTCCTTAATCCTCCTCCATTGATTTCAGATGCTCTTCTACTTATCTTTCCTCCCCAGTTAAGGAAAAGACATTATTAGTCATTCTCACAAGCAATGACTCCAAATTAAGACAGCTCGAGAAAAAAAAAAGCGGGTCAGAAAAAGTCGATGGTGGTGGATGTCTTCCTTGAGAAGAGGTCGATGGCTTTTACAGCAAATGGAATTTTACTTATAGGAACGGTGGACCAAAATCTTGACACAAGGGCCGCGAAAGGTTTGCAGTGTGAACAACTTGAGGTAGTTAAAGTTTCTGGCTGGTTAATTCAAGCGCGAGTGGCTCAAACATAAGACATCCATTTTCAGAGCCATATATTTTTTGGCCCGGTTTAAGCGTTTACTTCATCATTTCCTGTGAATCACAAACCTGACCAAGCATACTTGGCAGTAAACTATGGCTTTAAAAATGGAGGAGAAAGAGCCAGTGAGATGCTGGCTAATGGTGCATACACATGAAAAAAAGAAAGGCACTTTAACATTGCACATTCAACATACTTTACTGTACATCATGCTGCAAGGCCTATTTTTCCTGCTTTTATGAAGATATGCTGTACTTATTCCATTCATTCCTTGTGCTTTAGCTTTAAAGAGAAGTGCATTCATCTAAACCCACTTTGTAGTCTTCATCTTGCAGCAGAGCTCGCCATTTTAACATTATTAACAGAATTGTCAGTCATTTTCATTAAGGTGCCTCTTTGCGCTGACTTTTAACAGCCATACATGGAAAAACTCTGACTCTGGGAAACAACTAACTGAAGATGAAGATGACTTTGGAGACCTCGTCACCAGTTGCATATGGGATGTTTTCTGGTTGTAATGCTTAATCCTTTTTAATCATAGGTTGTGATATTGAGGAAACAAGATGAGTCTAATGCCAGGCTCCTGACTATTTTTGTCTGTTGACATGGTCACTATGTCACATTTGGCTCCACTCTGTGCTGTTATTTTATGGTGGAAAAGTTACACAATGTTGCTTTAAAAAGAAATTTCATAACCCAACCATATAGTGCCAACTTTCAGCTTCTTTTTAGGTCCTTTACTTTGGATTCAAAGGACCAATCAAAGACTCTCTAATTAATACCAGGCCTGACTTTATACTTTAATTATTAAATATTACATTTCTATCAGTATTATCAGTAATATAATGTCCTCTTTTATGTGTGTTGTACTTTCTGTTCCCCAATACAGAAAACCAATTCAATTTTTTACGATTTTAACAATGAGCATCACCGAGCAGACTTAAACAGAGTCAGCGTGAACTGTTTCTACTCTCTCACCATTCTGCTGACAAAAGGGAATATCTGCTAATGCCTTTTCCCCCCACAGTCCTCTAATCTATTGCAGAATGTAATCTAGGGATGTGTGTTGAAACAGATCAATTTGGCTGAGAGATTTCACCTCCTGATAGGATCCAATAGACTTTGTGCTGCATTTTAAAGCGAGTCCGTTTTGACTGCCGTCGGTTGCGCTCGCTGCGGTAGCTCGGTTCATGAGCAGGAGGTAATCATCCAAATAATGGATTTCCTAAGGCAAAGAGAGACTTCAAGAGATCTGTATGTTTTAAGTTCACCTTCTTTTCCACATGATATCCCTTCTGTATTCACTATCTTATCAGAATCCACCTCTTACAAAGATGTGAACGATGGGAAACCTTGAAGGAGTGATAAAAAAGAAAATTGTGTCAGTGCAGCAGCAACAGTAAAATGATATAGGCGAGACAAACAGCATAAACATGATTGTGTTTATATACCATTATATCTTCAGCTCAGGGGAAGTTTAAGATTACTTTCCATACATTTATGGATTCAAATTAAAGCTGCTTCATGTCTCATTTTAAAGAACAATCTGCAAGTGTACTTTATTAACATTGTTTGGTGCTGCATGGTTTCTCCTGAGGCTTCATACTGTGATTTGAATAATTATTTGTAAATGTCAGAATGATACAGAGCAGCCAGCCTCATTTTCAACAATCATGAACTGGATAAACAAACATTTTGAGTGGCTAAATATGCTAAAATATCACAAATCTGTTCCTCACCTCTCTTGGACGTATTCAAACACTCATCATGAGAGATGTCTGATTAGTGGAAGTCCATTTCCAGATAAGCACCGTGGTGATTTGTGAGCAAGGGCGGCACTGTGGTGCAGTGGTTAGCAGTGTCAAGAAGGTTCTGGGTTCAAACCCGGCAGCCAGCTTGGGAGTTGGAGCTGTGTGGAGTTTGCATGTTCCCTCCAGGTTCCTCCTAAAGTCCAAAGACACGCAGGTTTATAGGTTAACTTGTGAGCGTGAATGGTTGAATGTCAGCTGGGATTGCAGCACTCTCTGACTCTGAAAAGGATAAGAGGTGATGGGAAATGAATGTGAGCTCGCTCTATAGACTGCCTTACAAGTTACTGTAGGCCCAGTTTGATGTATTAAACATATATTGTGTAAAATTGTATATTAGGGGGTCCCTGCACTGTCTCTCTATCAGCTACAGGGTCCAGTCGTTACAAATAATCCATGAATGTCTGCACCAGCTTTCGTGGCAATACATCCATCAGCTGTCAGCACAAATGTCAACCTCATGACGAGGAAGGAGGAAAAACTCAGTGGATCACAAAAGCCGATAGGATAAATCCTCTGGGAGCCATGAGTGAAAAGTCAGGGGATCACCAGTGTAATTACTCTGCATCATTAATATTTACACAAAATTTAATGAGAATCTGTTCAATAGCTGTCGAGATATTTTAGTCTGAACCTGAAGTGGTGAATATTTTGATTTCATGGCTAAATTGTCACGTGTTTTGGCTTCCATATGCTTGCAACATACACAACCGGTGCAGCAATATACGAGTAATGCCAGTCTTCATTCAGATAGCGCCAGCATTGAGAAGATTTCCTGGGACATACAGCTTATTTACCAGCTTCCCTCCATTGTTTCTGTTGCTGTGCCTTCCCTACACCAGCCTCACTCTGATAGCCACAATCAAGCTCACTAATAGAAATGCCAACAACAAATGGTGCAGACCCCAAAACACCCTGAAGAGAAGTTCAAAGAGGGGAAGATAAAGACTGAGAAAGTCAGTGAAAGTCAGTCGTAGAGAAAGAGAGAGAGAGGCTCAAGAGTCTCTGTGGGCTTTCACGGGAGGATATGAGGAAAGGTGAAGAGCCGCTCTGATCATGTTTAATTCCTGTTTTTATTGGCCCTGCCGCTGAAGGAAGCCTTTGTTACACACAGGCTGAGGATCATCACATGGGGAGAGAAAGGCTGTGCACACAACAGACAGGGACAGTAAATGAGAAATACTACAAGACAGGCTCAGCTGCAGCCACTCTCTGCTCATCTCACTTCTCCTCTCGATTTACTGCGCCTCGCAATGCAATTTAAATAAGCTTTATGCATTCACATTGTACCCAGGTGGATAGGTTTTGGTTTGATTCAGCTTGACGGATATTTTTTCTGATAGTTTTAGTGGTATGGCACATTTAACACAGGTATATTGACATTGACTAGATCTTTTTCATGGCAGATGTGTCGGCACGTCAAAGGAGGTGAGACAAATGACGGCTAAGTTCTATCAGGTGTCCCAGTAAGCCACGACAGTGTGTTGAAGTAACACCAGAACATATGGGTTCAGCTCCAGAAGGCAGAAGAAATTTGTAACTATAATAATAACTCAGAAACACAGCCTTGGAACAGAGCATTTCTCAACAGGAAGTCCTGTGGTGCGACAACCAAGTCGTCTACAAATACCGCTGCTTCACCATCGAAGTCATTCAAAGTCAACAACGACTTACTCACATAACAAACTTTCCCGGAAACCAAACTGTCATTTTGGTGCCAAAAAAGTGTGACTGCAACCATGCAAGCTTTATTTTGAAAGTCTATTCATAATTATTCTTGCTAACTTTGATCATGGAGCATTGTGCATCAAGAAGTGTTGCAAGAGGGCTACCTATAGACTCATATTTTGAAGCAGAGGGTCACTAACCGAGCAGCAATATTTCGTGACTTGGGAGTTAGAATGTGTTTCTTCAGATCAGGACATTCTAATATCGTTTTTTGCTCAATATTTATGTTGAACACCACTTCCTGTAAGCCCTACACACTTACGGCTAATCATCAACATCAAAAAATAACTTAGAGTCACAATGATAAACTTTGTTAACTTTCAAAATCACTAAGGTACATGCAAGACAGGAAGTGGAGTCATGACCACTCTATAAACCAGGGTCGACAGCTGCAGCTCACCTAAATGTAAAGAGCACTGGTTTGTAATGTTATTAATTAAACCTCAGTGACAAGTTAGATTGTTTGTCTTAGAAAATGTCTGTTTTCTACAAATGACAGGTACATCACATTACTGCATGTTCCAAAGCATATTGCATTTGAAAGTGTTAAATTTGTTTTCAGTAGCTCCCCAGTGGACACAAGTTTCTTTTCATTTGCTTATTTTATGTAAAATCGACTTACAGCGACGTGAAGATGAGATGAGTGTCAGTTTGTATTGTTGTCAAAGGACCAGCATCATAACACGGCGTCTACTTTTACAGCCTGTACTTTCAGCAGCTTATGTAACTTATAAGTAGACACAATGTTCAATATGATGACAGTATCTCCCTCAAGTAAGTTTCAAGAGTTTGGAAATTGATTTTAGAGAATCTAAACCAGCCTGGAGAAATCAGAAATACACATTCTGAACGTCTAAATAACTCTAAGCCTTGGAAATGGTCGTGAGTAAAGTATGTGTCTTTGAGTAAAAGGGCTAAAATGTGCAAATATTCAGTATGTTGGTGAAATTTATCAACAAATCAGTGTCAAATCAAGGTCCAATTCTTTGTCCTGAAAATGCTGAAATGTTTTGTCAAATCTTTTTTCCTCGGTCAAGAATAAACCTTGAACAGATTTCAACGATTATGAACTGGATAAATCACAAACACATTAAAATGTCTTGGACGTATACCAACACTCGTTATGAGAGATGTCTGATTTATGAAACAATTCAGCACCGCTGGCCACTTCGGCCAAGGAAAGTAAAAAAAAAAAAAAGTATAAGAAAGAAATGTTGAGAAATATGAAGACTAATAATATGGTCAGATTAAATTATGAGATACTAAAGAATGAGAGTCTACAGCCATGCCAGCAGCTCTGTTAAGCTGTGTAGGCACCGTGGTTCAACATGGGGTCCTCAGAGTTACTGCTGACAAAGTATGGTTTAATCACTTTTTGTAACACTTTCTATGAAGACCTAGTGTGTTATAACAGTTACATAATAATCACTTATGATGAGCATAAATTATTTTAAATGCATGCAAATACATCACACATGAAGCATTATCGATGCATCAGTATGTACTATACTTTACTGACATACAGTGATAACTTATGACTGCATGGACTGTTATAACAGTCAAGAGCATCCATGACAACATAACAACATAAATCCGACATATTGGATAAATCAGCCTGTTTGTAAACTACTAATTTACACAAAAATGACGATAGGCTGACGAATCCTTACGCAATCGTGTGAGCGAGCACCGCCCAACAGAGGCTACAACTCTTAAGAGGATGTAATTAACGTGTCCTCAAAGGTCTACCGTAGATTTTAATGGCAAAGTCCATCTACTGATGAAGATCATGTGATGTGATCAAAAGCTCCAGAACAGTCACGAACAGGCTGATTGGTTACACCACCCAAAAACAAACAAGCTTCATCAGTTTTCAGATTCACTCTGCGAGGTGTTTCTATTATTTTGTCAACCCGTCTGAACACACACACACACACACACACACACAAACACCCACACCCACACCCACACACACACACACACACAGAGTAAATATTACAACTACCTCTCCTTTCCGCACACACTCTGCTTATGTCTCCCTCCTCACCAGTCTGGTCACGACTCCCCACCCTCCCTCTCATCCCGCCTTGGGCTCACATTGTGTATTCATTACCATTAAAGAGTCCCCGGCTTGTCTCGCCATTAGGCCACATTACTCCGCTCTGCGCTTTCTGACATTGGTCACGCTCTGATCGGTAATCTGGTCGGCACTGATGCAGGATTTCCTCGCGGGGACTCTCCTGAAGTTGGAGAGAGGTAGACAGACACACATAGATTACATTCGAGTGGGTGTCTATGCCTCATACAGATGTGTCCGGAACCAACAATGACTTGCTCACCGTGGCTGAGACCAATCGGAGCAGACCAGATTTGCTCCCAATTTTGGGTAAGGGGATTGGAGAGGGCATGAGGCAACACAGTAATGAATATAGAGTTGCTGCTGCACTTATGATGAAGAGGGACACTGTGACTCTCTCTAGACAAGGTTCGATAGAATAATGATGCTCCCGTTATCTTGGTTTAGTTCCCCAATGCATGCCCTGAAGATGACGTACGTCCTTCATGTGCTGAGGCCTTCCCCAAACATTTGATCCTCCTGGAAACAGAACAAAAGGGTCCAACAATCAGAACTGATCACTGCAATCCTTGAGGTTAAAAACAGATTTTCTAAAGCCCAAAGTAACATCTTCAAATTGTCTCGTTTTGTCTGACTAAAGGTCCAAACTGCCACGTAAAACCAAGAAAATTTTTGCTCAAAATAGTCGACTCAACCTCTGTCCATCAACTTATTGTTGCAGCTCTAGATTAAATCAAATGTGAACCACTGAACACCATGAAACTCACGTCAATATATCCTCGTTAATTCATGTTTATTAAATAATAACTGCAACTCCCCAAACAACACTTTTCGCCACAGGCTCCATCCAGGCGAAACATGTTATTCGGACAGTTGAACAGGTTACTTAATAAGAAAAGAGCTACTTAAGCATGCTGATATGAGCCTCCGGGTGTGAAATAAATTTTTGATTTGTTGTCATGACTCGACTTGTTGGCAGCTTCTTGTGAATCCTGTGCACGGAACAGCTCTTTAAACAGCAACAGATAGAACAAGAGGAAGGACAAATGTCAAATGGACCTGCAAGGTGTGAAACAAAGGCAAACTACAAATACGTTTCACCTTTTTCCTGCATCTTAATCCACCTCTGTTAGCCTTTCAGGGCTCAAGAGGGAGAAGAGTCTGATAAATGTTCTCAAGTGAGTGAAGTTATTCGTTTTTTGGAGCCAGACGTGCTCATGTTGGGACGAGAACGTGGAGTTGGTGGGCTGCACTCAAGTTTGACTCAAGCAGAAAATATTTGATCAGCACTGTCTAGTTTGATCAGAGTTTTGCTGGATGGACTCACTAAGAATGACTTGTCATACCTTAAAGCATACCCTGAGTATACCTTGAAACTAGAGATCATGAATTCACAAGGAAACTGTTGACTAAGGTCATTAATCAGTGGGTGACTTAGGGTCATTTCTTCATAAGACTCCATACAATCAGACCTTATTGTTGTCCCATGCTGGCAAAGACACTTCCACATTTGGCTCCACTTCACAGACCTGGAAGCTCTGTCCAATTATTAGACTGTCAATAGGTAAAACCTGTGAGTACACAATCTGAGACCAAACTTGAAACTGAGCCAAAATCAATATCAACTTTCTCACGCCATCCATTTAATAAATGGAAATATTGCTGTGGATTACCCTTAACACATGCAACAACATGCCATTACACCACATGCATGAATGAAATGTAATGACTCTCGTGTATGGGAACACGTATTTTCCACTCTAACGTACATCTTTAGTTCACCATAAACCAATCTCCTCACGGCTCAATCAAGAAACTTCCTGTGTGCAAATTCATTGTCCAATAGCAGCATTATCTCCTTCATCATCCCATTACAGTGTATGCGACTAGATGTTGCGCATCAATTCATTATGAGAGCTATGAGCTGACATTTCCCCTCCAGAATGGGATCATTTATTTGGAGCACCTTGATGGCAGCAGCAGCCGTTAAAACCGGCGAGCCAATTCACAGACGGGGAGCAAGTTATTGTGACAGCCAGCCGCCTAATTGTTCATTTGAGGTAATCACCCGACAAGTCAGAGCAATTTCGAGCACAATGCCAGAGACTAATGGAGGCGGACGTGCTCGCTTGATGAGATCAAAATCACGGGGCCGCCTGCCTGCTGAGTGCCAGGGGCCCCCTAAGAGGGCATCTTCCTTGATACTCTGGAAATTATCCAGACCTCTGTGGCATGGCTGAGTACTAAGGGGGGTATTAGCAAGAAAAGTGTAGGGTAGTGATAATATTAGTCTTCAAAACAGAAGGGGGAAAGAAAGGGCAAAGCCGGAGACGGAGAATGGAGAAGCGTATTGTTCTTTTATCTGGGAGGAAAATCCACTCAAGAGGAGCAGAATAATGTAGCCTGCTGCCCGATTGAGGCAGAAAATTTATTTTCACACCCCAATCAAGATGCTTTGTGGAGCTGCCAGCATGAGATGCATGCCTCCCTCTTAGCATGCAGGAAGACACTCGCTCTCTCTCCGTTAGGGTGTTTGTGTGTGTGTTGCATGTGATGGATGACCGTGCAGTGCCAGGGCGTTCTCGGTTTAATTGTGATGTCAGCGCATGTCTGTGGCAACCCCGGCGGTGAGCGGTGACAGACAGGAGTGTGTAGATATGTGTGTGTGTCTATATATGTGTGTGCATCTTTGTCTCTGGTGTATGTGAGGAGACCACAGAGGAAACTCTGACATGATGTTGCTGGGGGATTTTGCAGCCCTTCGCAGGCCTCAAGTAGACTCTCAGGAGACGAGTTTGAGGAGTTTGTTGAAGCTGCTGGCTGATCGGGGAGCAGACGAGTCAGACAAGTGTTAGACTGCTTCAACAACTGCCTCTTTGGTGTCGTCTTTTTGTGTCTTTTAGTAGCTGGAAAAACACGACATTCACCTAATATTTCTTATTATTTTACAGCGTCAAACCTCTTCACTAAAAACACCTCCAAAATAATCAAATAACTCTGCTTGTACATTTTGCTTTTTGAGTTCTGATTTGATTGATGGACAAGCCAAAGCCTCCGCACTCAACACTTTCTATCATTACTAATATTACTGCCACTCCCCCTCCCATATAACTAAGATGACACATACCCTGGATGCATAATTTGGATTATGAGTCATACACAGAGACTTGGAGACCACCTGCAGTTCCTCACAATGGTCAGTGAGTGGTGCTGTTGGACCTGAACTTCCAAAACCAACCCCACAGTTCCCTCAGACACAAATTGATAATGCATATTGCATTACATTCAGACAGGGCAGATCTAACTGTGAGTCAAACAGAGGCATGTGGTGAAATCATTATTTACGTGGAGGCATATTGGGAAGGAAATATAGTATAATTTAAGAAAATAGTCCATTTTGGCAGGATGTGTTTGACTAATTTAACCAATCTCATCGTGTCGGTGTGCTTGTAACGTTTTATATTTAGGATTTCAATCTTCTGATGGTTTTTGCAATAGTTATTTGCAGTTGTGATCATCCCCGAAACAAATCTGTTGAATAAAAATGTAACTACACCATCATATTTTATCATGTGTGTCCTCCTTCCTTCTTGCTATTCTGCTCAGGTTTGGAAATCCAGGAGTCATGTTGTTTGTAAGAGAGTGAGAGTCAGTCTGTCTGTCTCTGGAGCCAGAGTTTTCAGTGAACATAGTGTGGAGTTCTTCAGGGGGAATATGTAATAAGGAACATAGCTGCAGCTTCTCTCGCTTTCTGGGGACTAAGTTGTTCTCGACACACAGATAAACAGGCAGACTGACTGGACTGGACGGAAATAGAGCCGACCAACTGTGCTCATCCTGTGCCAATTTAAGATTATGAACATGGAAAAAAGGAAAACAGCAGACGACACCAGATGTGGAGAGGAGAAATATCTTTGATTCTTGCCAGACTGCGAGTGGAATCATCACATCTTTCATGCAAAAAAAAATATATATATATAAAAAAAGGGGGAATGAACACAAGCCTGAATATTTCTGCGTGTCCTTGCAGTGAGCTTTTGTGCTACAAAATGAAACAAGTTTATTTTAAATGCATCATAATGAAGTGAAGAAAGCTGGAATCTATTCAAGAGCGAAGCATTCATTGACCCAGACCTGCTGCTTTTCTCTACGTCTTTCAAAGAGCTATTGAGAGGTCATTCAAAAACACAAGAACGGCGATGACCTTACTTCTGATGATGCAGCTGCGCCTTTGCAGAAGTGTCTGTTTCTATTTTATTCCAATTCAAAGTCCTGAATTGGAGATTGTTTCAAAAAGGGCCGATATGACTGTAATGTAATTTGTATAAAAAGGCCGAACACAAGAGGCTGAGATGTGGCAAGCAGCGAGGTTAGAGCGTGCCGGCAAAGGTTATTCGATTGTGAATTGGTTGCCTCAATCCATTTATTGCCACCACAATCCACACACTGTGACAGAGCGAGGTGTTTGAAAATCCCTCGTGAAGGACTGTGTCTTCTATATGGATTTGTTTTGGTGTGTGGCGACAAAGAGTTTACACACAGTTGGTTTAGCTCAAGGTAGTTTCATTTCCCGAATCAATGACTCGTTTTTCGTGGATCTTCACCACAAGGCTAAGTGATAATCGTTCATTGGTGTTGGTGGTGGGAGGGGGAGGTTGTACTCGCAGTAACAACTCAGGTGACAAACCGAGCTCCTCGGGAAGGAAATGACACAGGAAATGTTGGGTATGAGTCTGAAATCGTCGTGTTTCAGACCTCCTTATTGCCAGCCTGATCCTGCTAATGAATTCTGCCTCACAGTGTCTGTGCCCAGAGTGGCAGCATGGCACTGGTCACTGAGTGGGCTCCGGGGACAGTGAGGGTGTGAGATGCCATCTGTTGTGATACTGTGCTCTCCATTTCCCTTTGCTCAAACTCAACAGGAGAGAAAAGCAACAATGAAAGATCTTGTCAAGGTGCTAAAGACGATGGTAAAGATCTCCTCCTCCTCAATCTCCTGCATTCAGAGTTTCACGAGAACCACAAAAAAGGAGTTTGGACTTCTAAAAACTTTTAGCACGAATTGCAGCTGTCACTCCCACTATGCTTCTCTTCACGTAGGATCAATATGAGCTGTGGACATCCAGTGATTTGTAATAATTGCAGAGACCGCTGGCGATTTTAATTTTGACTCAGCCTGTCATGTTTGTTGTTTGTAAAGCCTCGAGCACAAATTACCTGTTTGTGCATTCTTGTGAAGACAAAAGGTCTCCCTAAAATAATAATCCTGTGTGAATCGAGCTGTATTTTGTTTTTGGTAGTTTCTTTTTTCGTCCTCTGAACAAGCAATTTTCATCCTGTCATGACAAATGTAACTTTTAAATGCATTCTTGATGAAAACCTCAACTTATCTCTTTTAAATCAGACTGTCTTAAGGAGATACAAATGTAAAAAGTCAGTTTCTATTCATGCATTTTAAAAAATAGATATATGCTCCGAGGTCACGATCATGAATCTGCCGAGACAACTATTCACAGGAAATGATGCAGATGCTGCTGCATCACATAAAAGGCGTTCACCCGGCGAAACATGGGATGGAAGAAGGCAGAGGAGCAGGAAATTAGATGGTGGTTGCCCATGGCTCGATGGAAAGGAGCCAATTATTGACCAACTTCTTTATTAATGCAACTTTGTTTGGCTTGGTCACCCTTCTGTGGCATTTTTGACACAGTAGCTGCTTACTTGCTGATGCAATGGTTACTGCAAGTGTTGCCAAATCAGCCATGACTCAAATCATAAGGACAAAAACTTAATAATTAACTGTAGAAGTATATAAAAAAAAAATCTGGCAGTTTTTTCGATGTTTGGAGCCTTTCTTGACACAGCTCTCAAAAAAAAAAACACTGTCTGCTTGTCATGGGTTCTTGGGCAGCACCCATCTTGGCTGACAGTGCCAATAAAGTCCATTCAAAACAGATGCAGCTCACTTGACGGAGTGTTTGTTTTTCCCCCCACACATCAAAACTGAGTCCAGTATTATCACACTTTGTCAGATTGGGTGTTTTCCAAGTTTTTCCATTCATTGATGAGAGTACTATCACCATGTTAGCAGCTCCACAAGGCTGTACTGCTCAACATAGATAGTGTTAGATAGTCCAATGGCCAATTTGTTGTAATCCATCCAACAGTTGTAGAGACTTTCACTCTGGTAACACAAAGGTGGATCTGCTGGTGGAGTAACAGGAATAGTCAGGGGCTCACCAGAGTTATTAGGGTTCTTCCTTGTGGAACCACAATTTATTTGAGTTCATTCAGTAGTTGTCAAGATATTTAGGACCAACTGACCCACGTTGCAAAGAGACCTCAATGTAGAGGGCAACAGCAGGTAAAGAACTCTGAATTTCAGCCATAAAATCCTATTTTTTCTTTTGTGACTTGAGTTTGAACCAAAGCAGACCAGTCTGTTCTTCTCAAAACTGATCTGGATCCAGTGAAACTGTCACCATTAAAAGCTAAAAAAAAAGTCTTGACAGGGTGACACCTTCTACCTTTTTATCTCTTGACTGCCATCTTCTTGATCGGGTAACTCCTCAATTCCTCAATAACACTCGCAGAATGCAATGTGCCTGAGGACACATCCATAAAAAAACCTTATCCTTCATCATGAAACTCTAATCATACAAATATTAATTCTCTGGGTTTAAATGAACATTTGCACACAAGGTACAAGTCTATGAACTGAGCTAACTCTGCTTCTCTTTCCTGTAATGTTTCCCTCCATCCAACATCCCATTATTGTACATTTCTCATTCACGCAGATAATACAACCTTATCGTGCATCTCTTTGTGTGAAATCTGATCTTTGTTACTCATTTCTCCACAGCCCTGCAACACACAAAACAGACAGGCATTTCCGTCTTCCTCCGTCTCTCTCTGGTGTTTCTTTTTTTGCTGGGGAATTGAAGCTTATTGTGTCCAATGTAGCAATCCAATTATGAAGCAGGGCTGTGTTACAAGGTTGCCATGACAGAATCAATGAAAACAATATAAGAGAGTCCCATTTTATACACATGTTACTAGGAAAGGGCCAAAGACCTTATTTTTAAGGAAAATGTCAGCATTCCAGAGCAAGTCAACAACAAATGGTGTGAGAAGGATTCAAAATGAAGCCCGAGCTAACAAGTAAATTATTTGTAGAGTTAAAGAAGAAAGAAATAAGTAAAGTAGAGCCAAGAAAGAGTTCATGCCGTAGGGAAGTTCTCCAACAACAGCAAGCTGTAATATATCTTTGGAAAATACCGTCTTAAATTTATCAAAGTGACTTCATTACGCAAAAGAAAAAAAGGCAGCGAAGCATCATTTTTACGCTCATCAGCATCATTCATGTCCTAAGTAAATTAGACATCTTGCAAAGAATTTGGCAACACATCCGAGAGCAAATACAGTTTATATACAACCCCGTGACTGGAGGTTACTACAAGAAATTAATTCTGTTCCGTTATATTGCTCACACATTGATCATAATGCAAATTGTCCTCGCAAAAAAAAATCAATCAATTTCACCGCCTGCCAGAGAGATCCACGTTGCCGTTCCATGTCGTGCCCATGTGCTACCTGTAAGTGTTGCACAGGGTGGGGTCGTGACAGCCTCGCTGAACTTGGCTACATTTCAGACTAGTGTGGAGGAGGATGAAGGCTCGCCTCCTCGCCTCTCTCGGCGAGAGAGCAAAGGCCTCACTCAACCCACATCTGTAGAGGGAGACGAGGGGAGAGGGAAGCGAGGCTGAAGCGAGCCGCCCACACGGCGATTGGAGATGGCAGAGGGAGCACCAGACACGCTACTCCAAAGCGTTTGTGGGGGCTATTTGTTTCACAATCAGATACTATTTTCAGAGAGATAGAAGAGCACGATTTGCAGAGTTTACACCTGGTTCTTGTTTCCTTCCAATTGGGATTAGTGTGATTGGCATTCAACATTATACCTTTTGATGCATCCAGAGTCCTTTTATTCTTTTAAAGCTGCAAACTATTCTTGACAATTTGATCTATCAGCAATGCTCAGATGTGCATATAAAATTCATTTTTATCAAAAGAAAATGGGTAGCCAACCACGCCTTGGGACCCTGCCTTCTGAAATGATAATTCAAAAGTAAAATCTGCGTCTATCAATCACACACATAACTAAAAATGATTATAGAAGACTGAAAAAGTCCAGTCCAACGATACAAATCATATAAAGTTATACTGCCTCAGGAGTGTCCAGGAGGTTAAGACCATACTGCCATCACATCAACAAGATTATAAAAGATTGGATGGTGAGACAAAGCTAACAGTGTCAAGTGAAATTACTGAATGGTAAATTAGCGTGTCAACGCTCACTAAAGATGAACTCTTCTCGAAGCTCAGTGTAGATTCAAATTAAATCTCCCTGAGCCAAACTGCTGACATAAGACTCCATTGAAATTCATTGATTTTGATCTGATCAGATTCACAAATGCTGCTCAGATTGTGAGAGGTGGGCTGGTGGTCACAAGGTCGCAGCTTTGATCTTGACCTGGCAGTATAAATCTTGTCAAAAGATGCCCTTTAGCAAAGGAACATATTCCCCAACTGCTCCACTGAAGCTGCTCAGAGGCCAACGCGTGACTGTGGCTTCACTGGACAGCCTCCAGCAACTTCCAGGTGAGAAGTGGGTAAATGTGGAGCACAGAGTTCCTGAGAAAGAGAGTATTGCTCTCAGTGAAACTACCTGAAATGTTAAAAACGAGATCAAAGTTCGGCTTCTTTAGATACAAAACAACAGCTGGAACTGACTGACCATGAGCTAGCTTGGTTCTACTGCCCCAGCCTTCCAACTCCTTTCAGCTCCTTATCTCCGAGGAGTGTTTACTGGCGGTAATTAGGCCATTAATCAAGTTAATGGAACATCCCTGAATGGACTAACTGTACTCTCTCCCACAGGGCCGTCTCACCTCACCCCGGGACTCCCCCTAAGGGCCAGACTTCCTGGTTCACGGCCGGGAAGAATTGTGCCGGCCCACCCATCTGTCAAAGCCACATCGTCAGCCTCCAACTCTGACATGAACATATGTGTGCACCATGGGAAGGTTACATATCAGATGTAACCACTGTCAGCGTGGTCTGCTGCACTGCTATAGAGCGCTGAAGCAGCATCAGCTTTGATGGCAGGATGGCTGTGAGGGTTGTGGCCTTGGACTCACGCCATGCCATGGTTAGGGAAATGGATGGTTTGAGGATTGCTCTCAGTTATTTCACTGAAGGCCACCAAATGACAGACTCTGCATTTTGTAATGATGTCTGACTGAAAAATCTGCAGTGTTCAGACAGAATGTAAGGCGAATACGTACAAAGTGACTGGAAAGACAGGAGTGGGCGGGAATGATGAATCTTATTCTTTTAAAGCCGCAAACTATTCTTGAAAATCCAATTTGATCTATCAGCAATGCTCAGATATTCATATAAAAGTAATCTGCTCCTATCAATCACAGATAGAGCTCAAAATGATGGTAGAAAAGTTGCTATGAAAAAGAAAGTCCAGTCCAATGATACAAATCATATAAAGTTATACTGCCTCAGGGGCGTCATAGAGCTTTAGACCATACTGCAATCCCAACGTTCCCAGTTTGATTGTGGGAAGGGACCTCCGTAACCAGCCGCTAGTAGCATAACACACCCAAATTTATTTATTTATTTATGGCTACACCTTTCAATTTAACATTTTTCTTTGTAATTTTAGTATTGTCAGTTTATCAAAGGTGTTTGATCGTAATCATTTGTACAATAACAGTGTTTCTTTGTAAATCTCGACTGAAAATGTCAGTAAATGGTTTGACATTTATTTGAATTCTGATATTTTACTTCAATTTTATGTTTTTTGTTTACCCCAGTCATTTGACCGTTTTTTTTTTTTTTTTTTTTACGATTTAGAGTGTAAAGCTTGTTTCTATGATTAAAGCTACAATAAGAGATTCCATTTTTAACCACAAAGCTGATCTGCTTTGCTGCATAAATATGCTAATGACTGAACAATGTGGTGTGCAGCAGAATCTTTACCAAACGAGTTGTCATGTTGCGGGTTTATTTACTTGATTTGTCACAAATCACTTCCCTCCACCTCTCCAGACGCGCTCAATCCACAACACAAACATTAGAATTAAATAAAAAAACCTGAAGTGTTGAGCCTGTGGTTGCCTCACCAGTGTTCTCCCTCTGGCCATTTTCTCCTCCGTCTCTGGAGTGTTCAATCTTCATGCCCTGCCAGCAGACCAGAGCTCATCCCAACCTGCCTCCCAAACAAGCTGCAGTGTAATTGCTTGTCAGAGCTGTCTGCGTGCCTGTTTTTCTTCTTCGCCACCACGCACCTGACAAGAAACACATATTTACACACAAAGATGAAATTACAGGCAATTTGAGAGCAGGAGCTTTAGAGGCAACGCCTGCTATCGAGCTGTCCAAGTCGATGAACTCCTCTCACCCTTGGCTCTATATCAGCTCTAAACAAAAGGTGGGGATGGAGAAGAAAACAGATAGAAAAGAAAGGAGAAGAAGCACTGAGGGAATTCTGGCTTGGCCTCCTGACCAGCTGCCATTTATGTAATTCTCTCTGCATTATACTTCCTCTGCTGCTCACTTTTCCCTCTGACAATCACCTCCTTCTCCTCATACAGTGTTCAATGGATCACAAAGATATTCAGCCTAAGCCAGCAGGGCTGAATGAATAAAGCTCCACGAATCTGCCTGTTAAGGTGTTTTAATGGCAGACTGATGCAAAAAGGAATTAATACATCACGACTGTATGATTCGCTGTTATAATTACCGCCCTTAACTAATTACAGTGACTCATTTAGATGAACGTTTATTGTAAATACTAATTTAAGGGAAAAATCAGATGATGAGATGAAAAAACAGCAGCCTCCTCAGTGTTACCCTCCAACCTTTACCATTGATTTTATTTTTTATGTTTGTTTAATGAATTCAGGAACCAATTAAACTGATTATAGAAAGACTGACACCTTTAATCTCTAAATGCATGGCTGTACTCAGACAGTCAGTGGTTGCAGGTGTGTTGAAGTAATATTGCAGTCTGATTCCTGCTACAGCGCCACACAACATCATCACAACACATGAAGCTAAACTGAGACGACAAATGTCTTACCAGATCCAGAAAATGATTTCTGATCAGGACCTCTGTGATTGTGTCTAAATATACCGCGTCATGCTTAAAAACAGCCACACCTTATGTAATCTGACTGAAAAACAAAGGTGTGGTCAGGCGGGACGAGGGCGTGGCTCCATCTGCACAGGTGTTTTCACTTGTTCACTGATTAGACGTCTGCTCAGGACTGCTACATACTACATACATGTACAAACTGTGCTTGATTGACGTCTCACTGACTCAACTTAAATTCTTGTTGCTCTTGTTAGGACCTAAAATAAAATAATTATAATAAAAAAATTCAAATGAAATATTTAAAAAAAAAAAATGTAATTACTTAAATTAAATTAAATCATAATAAATAAATAAATTGATCTAAATCAAAGAATGAATTAAATCAAATTAAGTTATAAAGCTGATCAAATTAATACAATTAAACACTGATAATTAAATTCAATTTTATATTAAAAATATTTAAAAAACTCAACTCAAACAGAAAAAAAAACCCAATTAAATTATATTTAAACTTGAATATACGTTTAAATTAAACTCCTTCGTATATATTTATACTACATTTAAAGCACCATATGTATAGATATATAGAACTTCTCTTATTTGTTTTTTATACTGTACTGCTGAGTTATGATCGTACATGTATCTTCTTCCTACCCACTTCTTTGGTCAGTTTCTTATCCATCTTGTATATTTTATCTTGTGGTTCATATTGTATTTGCACATTTAAATTATGAATTCTCATCACCTTTGTTGCTGGAAGCACTCACTCTTCCCCACAGGCAGCAACAAAAGTTCATCATTTTGTCCACAAAGGCTCGTCACATTGAATGAACAACGCTGTATCTGAAACACGACAGCTGGAAAACATCTGTAAAACAGCGGCGGCAGCACCGGCACCGGCACCTCGGCTATGTGGAAAGAAGAGTGGCACTCTGTATGTCGGCCATGTTTGTGGGTGTTTACTCCTGAGCCGAATTGTGTTTGACATTTGTTCCAGACAGATCTGTTTGGGCCTGGTGGTATTTCGGGATGAGAAGTCAACAGAGGCGAGATGCGCGGCAAAGATGTGAGAAGGGTCGTGATGGGGAAGCCTATGATTGATATTCCCATTAGCCACCTGACAAGGTGAGGACAAGGCTCTGATAATGAATTGTGACACATTAATGAGCTTGTCTAGCACAGACAATACCTGATCAGCCCTCTTACCATTTAACCTTTGATACCAATGAGGGAAATTGCAGGCAAATAAGGGTTTTGTGTCACCAGCAAGACAGAACATGACTTTAAAAACAGTGCACGAGATAGGCGTATGCAGCTGATATCTGGGAGTTCCAGGGGATCTGATGTGATGGCAGTTAAACTCCAGAGAGTTGTACTTGAAAACTTTTTTCTTGTTTGTGCCTTGAAGGGATGACGGCGACTTTCTTGTCTTTTTTGGGGTTCTAATTAAGCACAAATACGACATCCAAGACAAAATGTAACAGAGGCAAAAATTTCTACTCCGACACCTGTTTCACCTCGGTTCATCTCAAGCTGAAAGATGGTGTGTGTTTACAAGTTGTACGCAGTCATAAGGTGACTTAATTAATTTATCCTTGTATCTAAAAATGCTTCAGTTACTGCTGCTCCCTTGAGAGGAAGAGGACAGAATATAAGACTGGTTTACGATGGTATTTAGTTGCAAGAAAGACGGGATGACCTGTCAAAACAAAAGAATATTTTGTGTCCTCTTAGGATATGAGTAATATTGCAGATATTTCCGCCATTTAGGCTTCAAATCTCACCACAGTGTGCTCTAACCAATGCACAGCACATAAAAAAGTAAAATGAAAACAGAGATGGCTTCAGGGTGAGGCAGCAATACTGTCATCTGTTTTGTGTCTGCTTCTATTTTTCTAACAAGCTTGGAAAAGTGACCGGATGACTCGTTCTGGAAGAAATGACCACTGTTATATTTTTTTTACTCGTCCAGAATTCAAATATAAAGAAGTGAAATATCAAAACCAGATGGGGGTCAGAGCTGAAAGCCTGTTTGCCCTCAGCTGTCCATCATGAAAAATGCAAACCTAAAAAAGGAAACCATCAAAAGTTCATTATTTTACGTTGTTTAGCAGCCATTTGTTGGAGCGCAAGGACGCTGTGACTGGAGGAGAAATCTACGATAACAAACACAAGTTTGAAGTTTTGAACGGCGTCACTAAGGAGGACAAATATCTGCTGTTTAAAGCCGCTATAATCAATATTTTTAATTTTTTTTTTAATCACTATGGGTCACATGATTACTTGAATTCAAAAGTGGGTTACTTGTAGTGATGAACCCACACCCGATTCTGCTGTTCCCCTCAGCTCAGTGGAGGATTTTTAGCATCTTTTAGCTCATTGTTTTGGTTTCTCTTTTGGTTTCTTGTCTTGAAGTTGGACATTTGAACATGGGGACTTATGGAGACTGACTCACTTCTGGAGCCAGCCTCAAGTGGACGTTTGAGGAACTGCAGTTTTTGGTGGTTGTTGATCGGTTGCACTCACAAACTACGCCGTTAGATGCCACCAAATTTTTTCAAACTGGCCCTTTAAAAATTGGAAAATGTTTTCACAGGCTGTTCCTGCTGCCTGTATTTATTGAGGAAACAGATTTGTTTTAAATGTTTCACTAATGAAAAGAAAATTATGTTTAAATGAAATAAAGCACAACATTTTACTATGTTAAGTTCTTGCAAAGCCCCATCGATTGTCAATGTGAAGATTGTTGGCTTGTTTCCCATTTAATTCTACAGCTACAAGACTGCTAACAGTATTGATAATGACTATAAACAGAAATTAATTGATTGTTTTTCTCTGGATATCATGTCATAAATCATAAAGGGAGCTCTGATTTGAGTGGTGGCCTTGTATGTTCAGAAAAACTCCCTGTGTTTGTGTGTCAGGATGGACGTGTTTTCGTGGATACAGTATTTCCCAACACCTTCCTGCTCAAACAAGTTTGTGCCTGCGTGCTGAGGTGAGTCCAGTGTTTGTGTGTGTGTTTGTGTGGGTGTATTGATATCCCAACCCCCATTCCCTCCCTGTACCCACACCCACCTCCCCGCCTCATTGGGACGCTGGCCGCCTAAGTCTAATCCCGGGGGAGCTCATTAGAATCAGCGGAGAGGAGAGGGCCCCAGACAGGGTCAGGACAAACTGCACTGCTGAGCTGCATAGTGATGCCTTCCGCTCTGTCTTTATGTCTGTTTGCTTTGGCTGCATGTCAGTTGATCTGAGCGGATGGCAGATGAGAGATTGGCCCGCTCAAGCACTTGACAACCATGTTGAACACCCACACACTCACACATGCACGGATAAACGCATATATAGACATGTAGAGAGCCTTACGGTGCTCGCTCCATCACAGACATATTGTGCGTACATTGTACTCATATGCCTAAACTTCTCAGACGTGTGATCAGACACACACACACACACACACACACACACACACACACACAGAGTTGTCACCTCGCTGTCACGCTACAGTCAGCAGCGTCCTGTGTGGTGTGTCACAATAAGAGTGGGGTGTGAGCAAGGTCAGACAATCTGCCACCCACGAGACACTCATTAAATGCTTATGAATCTCAATGCATGACGTGTATGTGTGTATGTGCCATACATCTTTTCAGTCTATACGTGCATTTGTGTTTGCGTTTGAGCATGCAAAGAACATCGAGAAGTTTTGATGCATAGTTCAGCAGTTTTCATCTACTTTTATCAGTATTCAGACCCCTAACTTCAATAAAAGTAACTGTAATTGTACCTCAAATTTAGGTACTTAAGTAAAATATTTAAGTAAATCTACAAAGATACACACAAAAAAAATATTGATTTTGAACCTCATTTTGCAAATTTGTGTAGAAGTTTTACGCCTCAATGCTCTGCAGTCAAATGAATATTTGCACTTGCACATTTCCAGCAGAACTGATTGTAGCATTGTGCTAATTCCACACTAAAATAATCAAGACGGAGGAGAAAAGCATTGATGCTGTGACATTGTTCTAGTCTTGTTCCAAAAAAGTTGTAAATAAAAAAAGATTGTAAGGATTTACAAAGACTTCAAAGCTATATTCAATTGAATACAGTGCACAGATGAGATATTTAATGTTCAAACTGATGAAAAGATTCAGAGAAATCTCTGCACGTAACGCCCTTGGCCTACGACGAATCAGGCAACACTACATTAAAAATCGCCATACTTGTATAAAGGATAGTACTACAGTACATGTACACAGTTCATCGCTGCCTCTACAATTGAAGTTAAGACTCTACCATGCAAAGAAAAAGACAGACATCAACAACATCCAGAAACACTGCAGACTTCTCTGGATCTTCTGAGGGACAGTGGATAAGTGAGCTGTGGTTTGAGTCCACACATTTCAAGCTGGAGAAATCGTGGATGTTGTATCCTCTGGGCTACATTTTATACAGTGTCCTGACTTCTTTGGATTTGGAGATGCACCTGTTGAAATGCAGCCACTTCATGGCTCAAAGCATTCACAGAACACCATCCTCTGCAGAGATTACAGCAGAACGAAGCTGTGATTTCTCTGTCTGATCGGGGCAAACGCCGTCACGGACTGAAAGCACCACTGGCTGATCAATCCTGTAACCACTTTCATCCTGCGGGCTAACTACACCTGACGCTTTTCACTTTCCTATTTCAGCTGTTGTCACACGTCTGTTTGATGGTTCAGTCATGCTTCATACGGCTGACACAGGTAACAACTCTTATATTACAGTCTTAACTGCAAAATGTCTTCCTGAGCCTCAAAACAATTTCCCGCTCACCTATGGTAACTACAGTGATAGCGGCTTTAAGGACACTTCTGAGTGTATAGCAGTCCTGTAGCTGAATGTACAGACGTCCACTGATGGAACTTATCAACCTGAAGCTGAACTTGGTAATAGGTTCTTGTTTGTTTGTCAGTTTTGGATATTTATCCTTGAAAATGCTCCTGGAAACCTGGAAATATTGTCATTTTTAAGCTCTGACAACAAAAGGAAATTGAGGCCCCGATATTGATTTTCTTTCACATTTGCATATAATTAAATAAAAATAAGACAAAGGACCTACCCGCAGTACTGTTCCAAGTCATTAGTGACCATTTTCTCCCCATGGTGCAAATAAGTTATTGCATTTCCTTCCCCTGAGAGCATCTGGGAACTTTGATTTAGCACCACCTCCTGAGCAGAGCCGAAGTTTCGACTTCAGGAAATTGCCCTCAAAGCGTGAGAACAGTGGAAAAGTAGCTACAACTATGATCAGGGTTTGTTGTGGAGAAGGTCTTTGACATGAGTGTATGTTCGGGTCAAAGAATATGAAGGTTTGGCAGGTTTAGGGGCTTCCATTGATTAAGAAACGCGCGTCTGGATCACTTGTTAATCAACATTCCTGGGAAGTCGCTCACACTTTGAGTTAAACCCAAATGGATGGTGAAAGGTGAGAAAGGCCAGAGATGCTGTTATTGCTCCACAAAAGCCTGTGGACACATAAAGAGTTTATCACATGGGTGAGCGGAGAGCAAGCTCGCTAATATCCTGAGGCTAACACAACACTGTCCAATGAAGTCTGATTGACTCCATACATCAAAGGGTGTGTGCGCACACGTCTGTATCTCTGGACATGTGTGTCCCAGAGAGGGAGGGGGAGAGAGAGAGAGAGAGAGAGAGAGAGAGAGAGAGAGGAAGATGGCTTTCTCAATGCTTTCCGGCGACAATAAAATCACACACACACACGCACACAGAGGAGCTTTGGTATAATTGGGGAAGTGCTGTAGAAGATGCCAGGTTGAGAGAGTTGGGGGAGGCGGTGTGGTCACAGGAGCTCAGTCAGAGAGCAGGAAGGCAGTGGGGTGTTTTGCTTTTTTACCCACCGGGGATGGGGAGGTTGGACTTATTATGAATGGACGAAACAGCAGGAACGGGAGGAACCGGAACCTGTTTGTTGTATAAAAAAGCTCCTCTCTCCCTCTGTTTATGCCTCTCTCCATCTCGGCGTAATTAGGGTGCTGGCTGGAAGAATGATCAGCTGTCATCCCCAATGGTGGCCTTCCACTGCCTGAATGTCAACACTGTCTGAGACCTCCTGTCTGAGTGAGCAGCACACTCAATTAGAGACACTCAGTCACTGCAGGAGCTGGTAGGACAAACACACTGTCGCATTTACAAAGCCACAAACGCAGACACACATACATATGGACGATCAGGCCACTTCTTCTACGCTCTATATCCACACATTGAAAGAAGGATGAAGAAGACACGCACAGACGCTCACACTCATCTTGATTCATCACAGCGGTAACTCCGTCCTAGCCCCCCAGTGGTTACATTAATTAAAACACAGCTTTTCAAGACATAAAAGTAACTACTGCTAACAGTGCCTTTTCTCACATTCCCTCCGCAGGCAAACATCACTCCGAGATGAAAGTGGATGCACATAGGCGGAGGGTAGATGCCGCCTTTGCTCCGTGCATCAAAGTGTTCGGAGTCAAAGGGCGAGACACCAAAGAGGACTTTTCTTTGTGTGTCTGTGTCAGTAACATCTGAGGTGTCTCATGCACTTCTTAAAAGCGATTCGCTGCTTGTTTAACGGTGTGTAAAATGCACTTAGAGGTCTCAGTTAGCCGAATGGAGACAAAGTCTACTTCAGAAAAGTTGAGCTGATATAGGAGAAATGGATAACAGTGCAGGTTCTGTTGCAGGACTGAGAAAGTACAAGAATTCACGTCTGTGTAGCTACTTTTTACTGTGCAGCTTCAGTTCTGATGATGCACTATGACTTATCGGCATCCATGAACATGCTCACGGTGGCCACAACCCAAATGCTAAGCTACATGCTATATTTTGTTATTGGCAGTTTTTGTCGTGCATTAGATGAGAAGATCGACACCACCATCACGTCTGTAGACGTCTGTAAATATGAAGCTAAAACCAGCAGACAGTTAGCTTAGCTTAGCACAAAGACTGGAATCAGGGGGGATTAGTTCTTGTTTTGTTAAAAAACTACTAGCACCTCTAAATCTCACTAATAACATGTTATATCTTTAAATCTGTGCAGTTTTGGCCTTTTGACAGAGCCAGACTAGCTGCTTTCAGTCTTTATGCTAATCTAAGCTAACCAGCTGCTGGGTGTAGCTTCAGACTAACTCTTGGCAAGAACGTGAACGAGCAGATTTCTCAAACAACAGGGGAGTTGTATGGCACAAGCTAAAATCCGGCTGTACACACAATAATTGTTATTAAGATAAATTAATTATTGGCCTCATTTTTATTTTTTCACGGTAATCTCATAAAATAAAAACAGGAAACACTGCCAGCCTCGTCCTTTAACAGCGTTTCACATCACGTAAGAAGAAGAAGTGCTTTCTGTCTGTATTTGCTGAATTTCTTCCACTGTTCAGCATCATTTTCTTTGACAAATTATAGAGCTGCTGCAGACCATCTGGACGTCTCCAGGCCTCTTTACATGTTAGGGATTTAGCTGATGCTATTATCCACAGCGACGTATGATGGAGTGAGCAGGTAGGGGTTCAGTGCATTTACCAAAAACAGAAAAAAACCCAGCAGGACAGGAGGTGATTGATGGATGTGCATGAATGCTGCAAGAATCAAACTATTTGGTTACAGAATAGTTTCGCTTGCTCATGAATCGGTGCACTGACACGTTAAAACTCTCTTTTTCTGGACTTCAATCCTTCACTGCTGACACAAACACAGGCCTCCAGGGCCTTGTGTTCAAGTCTCAGTCAGAGCCTAGTAGAGCATGAAAAAAAGGAGTATTACGTGGTTTACCCCAGCATAAATCTAATCTTTCTCCTCCCCTTATCTGGGAGCTTTGAAACGTAATCGACTGTGCACGTATGACAGAGTCAGAAGGTGGCGTGATTTGAGGGACTGTGTGTGGTCGACGTTTGGAGATGTAAAATACAGATTTTGGGTTCATAAAGCGGATTTAATAAAATTTTGAATCAACGCTTTCATTTGTGCATCTTGATGTTTGAAAATGTGTGTGTGCTTGTGTATATATGTGGTAACTGTGCTAGTTTGTGAGAGAGAAAGGGAGGAGATTGAGTTTAGAGGGATGGAAAGACTTTGTGGGCCTGGTGGAAATTAGAGCTCTCCATCTCTGTCCTCAGGCCAGTCTGTGCGTTTGTGTATGTGTGTAGTTGTGTGGGTGTATATATGTGTGTGTGTTGCTAGGGGGTCACTGCAGGAATAAAGAGAGAAAAGTCAGCTATCACTCAGTGAAAATCCTCACTGAGCCACAAGAAAAGAACACTTGCAGCTGCATGACTGTGATAGTTTACCTGTTAAGTCTGTTTGAGAGGCAGCCTCAAGAAAAAGAAATTAGACATGCTGGAATACGGATGACCAGGGATGCAAATGTTAATATTAAATCATTTAAAGCAACATTGTTTAGAACAGCCCCCAGTTTCAGAGTTTGTGATAAATATGTTCAGCTGTACTCGAGTATTTCTTCTGATTACATTACTTCTGATCAAAAACTAGCGAGTCAACAGCCAAACATCAACAAGTTCAACAACACAAGACACAGCAGCCAGCTAATATTACTTACTAGTCCAACAGCAGTCAGCCCAGCTCGCCGTCTGTCTTTCAGCCTTTTATTTCACCAAGCTTCTTCCATCAACTTCCTCTTCTCCTCTGCCATTATGTCCATAGAGGCTGCTGAGTCCGGTTACGTTGCCCGCTTGCCCAGCTCCAGTTCTGCCATGACACCAGCTCCGCTCCCCGTCAGCACTCCTGAACCCTAAAACCTGAACCTGACTTTTTCTTTCAGATGGTCCAAAACCCAATAGTTCATGCAACACAATTCACCTGATAACAAATCAGTGTAGCGTCAACATGATTTGAAATCTGGTAGAAAAGTTACACAATCAAACTGTCTGCAGGGTCTTGATTGGTGGACGGGGTACAGCTGTGCTGGTTGCCGTCGCAGTGGGTGATCAACAACAAGAAAAAGGAAAAGGTAGAGCCGAACTGTGACATTTATTTTTTTTAAATGTGTGCGTGATGTTTTATTTTCGAGCAGCGCTGCAGAAAAAGAAGCAGAAGCAGTAATTTGCTGTTACTAGACCACAAACCAGAGCATGTAGAATGGTGTCGTCTGATTGGTGCAATTTCAACCAGTTTGATGTCTTCCTTCCTGTGGTCACTCTGGAAACAACATCAATCATAAAACTTTAATTAACATCCATTTTTCCTGAGAAATTAACTGAAAATAGAACAGAATAAATCTCAGAAATTCTTCTTTTTCAAGCTTACGTTGCACATGATTCGTGTTTCATATCATTGTTATGTTCGTGTCCTGCTTCTTAGTGCATTGAAAAACATGTTAAACATTCTGGCAAATTGCACGTCACCAAACGCAAAATAAAAATGATACATGTGGTGAAATTCACCATAATCAGCTGAATGTACAGTCTGTTAGAGAAACGTTCTACAAACGGTGGATTCCTACTTCAAAATTTGCTCACACTGTCTTTACCAAGCCGTTAATTTGTCAACCTGTACCTAGTACACTACTACTTATGTGTTGCTAAGCAACACCGGATGTCACAGTGATTAACTATTCATGCTGTTATGGATACTTTGATTATCAGGTGAGTTAGAGAGCACAAAAAATAGCTTATCATCAATAAAATAAATATATATGACCACATAAGTAAAGTCTTACCAGTCCATATTATATTTCGTGTGCTCGTCTGTAGCCGTGCGATAGTTGGCAGTTTTTGTTCCAGCCATACGGCACACAGTACAGCCTTCAATTATAAAAACCAGAGCACATATTTGTGCATTCATGTCATGTTAGCCTCACGGATCTTCTCAGTAAACAGCTTGTGGCATGACTCAGCATACTGCCAAACGCCTGCTCGTGTGATCTCGCAGACACATATTTTGTTTTATGCTGTTCAAAATTCAAAAAAACATTTTATGAACTCGAGGATGTAGCGGCATTGTTACGAGTTATTTAGTCAATAGCAGCTTCAGCTTCCATCCACTCTCTGTCTCTGCTGATCCTTGTTTCTCCCTCTCAGAGGTGATTTTGTGCAGCTGCCCTCGACAGTCCGCCTCAGGCTGTTGTGCCCAACCTTTACCTCAATTCGGCCTATTCTCTCTCTCCTTCTCTTGTTTTCTTACTCTACTGCCTCCTCAGCCGCCGTCCTTGCCCTGATTACTATGTTGGGTGGAAAAATTGCCTCACGGGAAAGTTCTTGTCTCATTTTCTTCCTTCTCCTCCTCTTCATTGTAATCCTCAGCTACAGACTGGACTGAGTGTCTTCATTGGTTGGCTGCAGATAGGTCTCTTCAGGTCTGTCTTTTTTTTCCCCCCCAGACTTTTGTATAAGCCTCAGGCATGGAGATAGTACATCCCACAAGTTCTGACTCAAGTCAGTAGGAAAAACGCTGATTTGACAGCCACAGAAATGTTTACTCTCACAACAAATGGACATCTTTAATTCATGTTTAACAGATTTAGAAATAAGATTACATTCTTAGGTTGCATTTAAGTCACTAATTTGCATCAGTATGGCCAAATTTGCAAGAAAACAATGGAGTGAAGGTGCAATAAGTGAGATTTCTTCTAACTGATAGCACAAAATGACCTTTCACTGTATCTGCGTGGCTCTGATAGGAGTGTTGTTGTCGAATATGTACTCATGAGTCAGTGATTACCTTTATTTAAAGCCATAAAACAACCATTCAAATCATCTTGCCTCTGGGGTTAAGTGGAAGAGCGAGAGATTAAAATCCAAAAAACACCACCGTGAGCTGTCAATATTTTTTTTTTTACAGCTCATGGTAGACTTTGTGTGATCTTGGAAATTAGTCATCATGACTAAATTATAGTTCTAATCTGTTTATTAGCCAAATTTTGCTGCTGAATTTGGCCTCTTGCTTCAACTCTCGCAGTCCTGTGCAGTCATGACACGACAGGGGAGATGCAGCCCCATGGTGGAGATAAGTGTGATTTATGCTTCATATCGTTAAACACATTATGGAGGCATCATAATGGACACATTTCGAACTTAACTGCACATTATGTGACACCAGGGGCGTTTTCCATGTTATTAGAATGTAAATATACCATCTGAAGTCGAAAGGAGCGATATAATGTGTTAGGATAATGATGTCAAATTAACGTTGACATGATGAAGAGGATAAAGCAGCAGATTAATACAGGAAGAGACAGACGTGATACCGTCAGCCGTGCTGCTGTAGCTTCAATCCCACAAAATCCAGATGAGGATTGTTGGTAACATGATGCTAAAAGCAAAAAAGTGAAAAAACGAGTAGCTAATTGACCTTTTGGTTGTCCAGTCATAGCTTAGTAACCGTAACTAGGCACAGTAGGTCTGTCAAGCTTTGATGGAGTTGTAAAAAACAGTTTGAATAATGGTTTCTCTCGTTTTTACTCATTACAAAACCAAAAATACAAAAAGTGTTTTTCTGCTGTAGCTGCAATCACTAACCTACGGAGCAGCTCCGGTTCTGGCACGACACCGGCCCCAGGCCTGTAAACCTCCTGTTCTTCTTCCCGGTGGTCCATAACACCTGTGGTACAAACACTAACTCTGGTGCTCTGAGCTCACAGTCTGGGCAGCCCGGCTAACAAATTGAGCTAACATTAGCTAACAGCAGCTACAGTTGGCAGTCGTATGACCTGAAGTCAGCCAAATTTACAAGCATTAGTTTGCATTTCAGTTCATGAGAAGCTGCTTATATATATATATATAACATGGTAGCAAATATTTCTTTAGTTTTAGTTCCAACATTAGATAAATAAACCGCTGCTGAGGGTAAACTACAGTGACTGGATGTTTAAATTTTCCTACATGTTTGTATTCTTTGGTGGATAGTCCAAAATTGCAGCAGACTCGGCTCGGGCAGATATATTAGCTCAATAATAAAACGCTGTTTGGTTTATATTCCCAATAATAAGCAGAGTAGCTCTTTATTTTCAGGTTTCCCTCGCCATAAAATAACTACACCCTACGTGGAGAAATATTTGGCCTTGTGAGGCTTTAAATCCTGATGAGAACACTCGTAGACAAACGCAGGCCATAACATAAAAGAATCATTTCAAAACTGTCGCCTTGTTTCTCTTTGGTGCAAGGGTGTGTGGGTAAAACAACCCCCCTCGTCAAGGTGACACGCCGCAATTAAACAGCACCGGTCTGTCGGCGACGAGCTGTCATCGCCAAGCTATGTCACAGGTGTACAGGGCAGCTGTAAGTATAATTGCTACAGGCCTCTGGGATGGAGCTCAAACCCCATCTCCTGGCGCCGATAGCGGGGCTTCACTGGCAGATCAGCTATAAAGGAGACTTGTAACACATTGACAAATGGTTATACAGCAGTTGCCAAATTAACAATGACCTCCCCCCTTTGCTGTCTGGTGAGGGTGATAATGTGCAAAGTCCTGTCGGGAAGTGTGCTTAATGTTCAAGATAATCTGTCTATTATGTGAGTTCAGCTCGAGGAAGGGAGTGAGTGAGTATCAATTAAATTTTCTTTTCTGTAGCAAATGGGATGCATAATTTTTTTGACAGTGATTCAAGCAGGCGGACCTAATATAGATTTGGAATAAGTAGCTGTATGTGAATATAACTGGAAATAGTTCAAATACTGTTACTCTGCAGCAGAAGCCCCCTCTGTAAATTACTATGGTGGAACTAGATGTGCTTACTAATTGAGTCTCAGCGCTCTGAGGAAACTAATAGACAGAGGAGAGAGGGGAAAAAGGAGGTTCATAAAAGTGTTTACTTAAAGCACCCCATCGCCTTATTAGTATTAATAGCAGTGACTTCAGAAAGCTCATATTCTGCCATTGGACAGTTTTGTATTATTTATGATTGAAATGAAAGCCTGGGAACGCAGCAGCGATGGAGGAGCGCTGCATAGCAAACGATGTTGCCTATGCCAGTTTACATAACCAACACTTGGGTAAACAGCACATTAGGCGCAGCAAAGAGGACGGGAACGGGAGCAAAATGTTATATCCACACATTAGCGTATTCGAGGCGAGCTTTTGGATGGAGAGGAACACTGCGGACCTTTTTTTTTTTTTTGACGCAGCTGCTGGTCTTCATCTGCAAGTCCTTTTGAGCATGAAAAAGCGCGGTGCGGCGCACGTTCTCGCCTCCGGTGCGAACTTGTGTGTAATGTTGGTGATCTTAAGAAGTCGGGTCAAAATAAGCGCGAGGTAACTCGAGTGCGTCCTCGCCCTTAATTAAAGACACCATCTGTTAAATTGTATTATTAAAGCTGTTAGAGTGAGCGTTACAGCAACTTTCATTTTCTGATCTATTTACAGGCAGCAGGGGGGACGAGGGGATCTGGGTTTAGGACTCCAGAGCTTCCCTGCTGAGGCGTCTTGAATGTAGACATACAACTTTAAAGGTTAATTTACAGAGATATTTTGCAAAATATCAAACAATCCTTCTGCAAAAGACTTCCACTCTTCCACAACTTTCCTCTACTTCCAAGTACAAGAAGCACAAAATCACAACCAAACCACCGCAGACTTATATCGAATCAATCTTTATTTATATTAAATTAAAAATATACTTTTGACAGATTCATGTAACAAACATGAGGAACGGTATATCTATGATATAAAGCTTTGGGTATGGTTTCAAATAACTCGGACACGGAAGGGGGAAAAGAATGGGAAGCTAACGTAGGCGAGGAGGGGTTATCGGGAACGCCTTCTCTCTGCTATGTCTCCTCTAAAAGCATGCAAAACAAATCAGGAAGAAATGAAGTGAAGAAACAGGTCGCACTGTGAAGGCTGTGCTCTGCCTTTCAAGGAGGAGGAAGAAGAGGAGGAGTAGGAGGAGGTCAGACTTGGCTCAGTAATATTTCCAGTAGAAAGTAAGCAGAGAAGGTAACACCGAATCCAGGTTATCTGGGTTGGGTTGGCAGCACTGGTTTCAGTTTGATGAGAATTAGAAAGAAGGGAGCGATAAAGAGGGAAAAGAAGGTATCGTCCGCTTGTTCTCATTACTGAGTGACAAATGAAATGTGGCAGGCGTGGGGGAAGTGAAACAGAGATACCAGCTGGATTGAAAAGCTCCCCCAACCACCACCACCACCACTGCACCACCATCATCACCATCACCACTTTTACAGTGTTCACCTAAACTGAAACGTTACATGAGGACAGCCACAAAGCTCTGAAACAGGGCCACTGAACAGAGTTTTCACATGAGAATCGGGTCAACAAGCACTTTTTAAAATCAAACTCCCATTAGTCAAAAAGGTACACTTACATAAAGCAAATATGTACGGCTCTTTTTTGTACAAGTTGTTATAAGCAGGAGAAAACAGCAGTAGGAGAGACGACCATAGAAATTCAAAGCATTGCCTCCATATTTACAAATTCACCCCCGTCGCCTGTTTCAGTGCTTTATAAAAATACTATTCACATTTGTTGTTGAAGTGTGTTAGATAAGTTTTGGAGGAAATGCCCCCCCAAAGATTCTGTACATTTATACTGATGTGGTAATTGAAAACACAGGACATGAACTTGTGCAATTAAGATGCGAACAACTAAAAATTGCAGCTCGGACGACATGTTAAATACCGTTTGTGACACAATAGTGGGAAGAAATAAAATACAGATTCAAGTCCGTGAAGAAAAAACATCCTCGATAATATGGAAAACATAAAACTTGCTATTAAAAGACTCTACAGGGTCCTAAAAACGAAAACATCCCATGTTTGTGCTACTGAATTCAGTAAAAATTACTTCCTCCCACGCTGTCCACTCCCCGGACGGAGATTTGACTATAATATCGTCGTCAATGAAGAGATACAAAGGTGGAGGGCAGTAAAACACTCACTTTGGGTACCATGCAAGGTGATATTGTACTATACATTAAACTCTATCGCAGCCTATATTGTGGGTAACTGCTGGAGGATGAACTATCGAAGGATTCACTTCAGTACAACGTGGCTACATGCCTCTGCACCTTGGCTTGGAGGAAACAGTAAAAAGTAAATAAAAAAACAGGTAATCAGTCTTAAACACCAGTTGTCATGGTGTGTTCTTGAACTGCCATGAGCCACATGAGTGTTTAGGGCTGAGACAAATAGCAGCAGGTAACACAGGCCAGCGCCAAGGCAAAATATGTTTGAAACAAGAATATTACGCAGTAGAGAGGAGAGAAAAGATGCCTCCACAGACGGAAAACAAACTGTGGGACTGTAAAAAAGGTGACCAAGGCCTTTACAACACCTGACAAACTTGTATCTTCAGGTTCAGGAATGTTTTTTTCTTTTCCTTTTCTGGCAATGAACTCACAAGAAGATTCAATTAAAAGCGGAGGCTCGCTGAGTGTCTGAAGTGCTCTCGAGAACACACGAGGCCGGTCGTCTCATCAGTGTTTCAGTCTAATCTATTCTTGATTCAAACACATATTTTGCCTGGGTCTGCAGTATAATTTAGGCCAAGCGAGAGAAAAACCAATGCATGTGTTTTTCTTTTCACCGCCATCGTGTGTTTCTCTTTTTTTTCCTTCTTCTCTCTCTCGCTTCTTCTCGAAACCCAGATTTGGCCGACGCTTCCATCGCTCTGTATAAACAAGCTCAAACACACTATAAATATTTCACATTGATATTAAATGCTGTCTCTATTTCATTGAATTAGAGCTCCAAAAGGGACTACAAAATACTCCTTCATCAAATAATCATGATATCATCAAAGCAGCATCATAAATACTGTTTGAAGCAAACAAAAACTTGGAAACAAGGACATTCTTGAAGCTGGTCAGCACCACCTAAAAGGGTTTTCTTCGTCAAATCCTGGCCGCGGCACATTGCATGAACTTTTGCTAAAGCTTTCGCTTCCTGAAGTGGTGAACGACCGGATAAACAAGTTGAATATTTCAGTAACGAAGGGTGGAAATCCTTTTCTTTCTACCCACGAGTTTGATCAAAGTGCTCCATGGGGAGGACAACATACTCAGACGAACATTTTCACACACACATACACACGCAGGCATTAAAATACACAAAATAAACTCCCTACACAAGAAAAACAGCTTGGACAGAATGATGAAAAAACACTGACAAAGCAATAATGTTAATGTTCCACAGATAATGGCTTGCAAAACTTGTTAAAGGTCCAGGAACTACAAGATTTTGTTCATATTGATTGAACTAAGAGAATTCTAGTGAGATATCGCAGGAGGAAAACCATCATTACAAAACGTTCGCCTTGATTTTCTAAGTTTTGGCAAGCTTTGCGGTGTTTTCCCACCCACAGGTGCTTGGTGTATGGCTTGGTGGAAGAAATAATGGCTGTAACACCAGCGCTTTTAGCAGCATTGACTGGCAGTTTGCCTGCAGAGGCATCAGTAGTGAGGGTTAGAACCATTCTCTTGAGAGCAAAAGGGGGCAATCAGAGGTCTATTGGTGATCTCAAGAGTAAAACTCAGTCGGGATACTTTTGGGCAAAGAAGAGACGCTAAGTTTTGATGGGTTGGTGGTGGTATAGTCGAACAGCTGCCTGATTCTAGTTGCGCCAGCTAAAATTCAATGTTGGGAAAAGTACAAAGTAACAAGTAGAGAGAAACAAAGACTCTACAATCTCCTCTAATTTGCAAATCTGGCACATGTACCAATGTTAGTAATTATAATTAGGTGTAGGTGTGTAGGTTCAGCCTTGTCTCCTGGAAATTAGATTTATGTTTCTAATTTGATGTGGTGCAAAATCTAATTGCTTTGTTTCTAAGTTTTTATAGTTACTCTAAGAGGATATTGGATCATAGGATTGGTTATTTTGGTGAAAAACGTGTAATATGTTGTCAGTAAACATTTTACGGACATTTTGTTGTTATTTCCATACCGTACCTTTGTTGTACATAATTGAAATATCTAGTAGACAAGAATGTGTTTAGGTTTAGGCAACCAAAAGATGTTGGTAAGGGTGTGTTTGGTTAGATATTAAAAGATTAAACGTGTCTTCATAGTTACTCTGAGAGCATATTGGATCATAGGATTGGTTATTTTGGTGGAAAATGTGTAATACGTTGTCAGTGAACATTTTACAGACATTTTACCGTTATTTACATTAGTTATGCTTCTTCAGCTACACTGTTTTTCCTGCAAAATTAGTTGTATATACTGTAAATGTAATTTCTAGGAGACAAGATCAGTATGTTAGCAGTTTATCGAGTTTTGACTTCTGGGCAATAAAGACTTTCAAAATTTCAAACAAATTGGTTATCAAGGACTGCCAACTGGAGCCAAACTGGCAGCACTCTTAGTACTAACTTTAAAGAATGAGTCGAATGAGAAAACAGTGCTCTTGATCTTTGTTGGTGCATATTTGTCTAAATTAAACAAGGTAATGGTTTAAAATTGTGCCAAATCAATCATTATGCTCAGGCTTTGTAATCGTCTATCTGACTGACTGATTTAAGGTGATGAATCAAGAACAAATTGCTTAAAACTGGCAGCGAGAGCGACAATGTGGTTAGCTTCAGAGAGAAAAGAGTCTATACCAGCATCATGTCCAGATCTGCTGTCATAGAGAGAAATGGGTGTGGAGAAAAAAGTGGTTATGATTTATACGAACTGGGCCCAAGCTACCGATGGTTCTTTAGAAATGAACACTGACAGAGACAAATGCTGTTTTCTAAACTTATTCATTTTGGCACATCTTTAAAAACCTCTGTGTATCAGTAGATCCTGAATAAAGTGACGCTTCCTGACTTTAACCAATCCAATGGCGAACAATAAGACGGTCACTTGAAATGATGAAAATCTCTCCGAGATTTGGTGTTTTCTACTTGACTGCAGTCGTGCGGCGATAGCCTCGTTCGAGGTCGCACCAGCATCGAGTCTAGTGTTGGTTAACGGGCAATCCTGAAGGGTTTTAACTATCGACCGTGTCATCACCGACTTCTAGTTTTTCACAGATATCCCTGTGGGGACGAGCTGGCTCACTAAAATGCAAACACACACATTCACACTGACATAAACAGACACACACACACACACTGTTTTTACTGTGCTCTGCTGGTGCTGTCTTGTTCATTCCTTGAGGTCTTCATTAGGCGACTTGTCTTTCCTTTCTCTCCCTCACTCTCTATTATCACTATTTTGAGTACAGCTGCTTTATGGATGGTCTTATCACGCTATTCAGCAATTTCCCCAAATGACCCCCCTACCCCACACCGTCTTATGGCAAGACACTCTTTACTTATTTAAGATAGCTTCACGATCTGAAAGGAAAAACCAGTGTATAAAAATCCATCTTTCTCAGCACTGCAACCAGTGTTTATAAAAATGGCTACAGTGTATTTTTCCCTTTTACTTGGAAAAAGCTTCTTTTCTTTTTTTTTTTTTTTTGATCAGCTTTTTTCCAACTAGACAGCAGTCAAGCGAAAACAACAAAAGAAACAGCATTCGGCCTGCGTGTTTTCAGGCAAAGTTAAAAAGTCCATGGTTGAACTACAAATGTGAAAGGAGGGATCACTGTAGTTTTGGCCATCACAGTATCACAGTTACAGTAGAAAGATGAGATGAGTTTCACATATTTGATGGAAAAATTCTCAAGAACGTACGGTATAATCCTCTAGGCAAAAATACTGAATATGATTGATCAGCTTTCAGTGCTCCGTCTTTTTGTTAATGAAAGTCACTCTCCTGACTAAACCTTTCAGTCTTTTTGCCTCCATATTTCGCTGTTTCGCCTCATTCCACAAGGTCATTCACAAAACAAGACATCTCGACATCTAACAGACTGTATATGCTCCGTCTGTTTGCTTATTCAGAAAACCTCAGAAGAGTTTTGTCCATCCTCAGACCTTTATACTGGAAAACAAAAAAATAAGAAAACATCTTGTTCCTCTCATGAATCTGACACCGCAGTGGCTGGCAGTGAGTTCAGGTCCTCGAAGTCGAATCCATCTAGTTGTGGTCTACCTTGTTGGTACGTCCACTGCTGTGTGACAGTCATGTGTGCATTGTTTGCCCAAAACTACCAAAACCCTTCACGATCTCAGTGACACGGAGTGCAGTCTCTATCTACAGGACAGAAATGGACTGGATTGGATATAGTGAAGGTGCGTGATTCTGAGTTGGGTCTGCTTGGTTCGGTTCGGTCCACCTCCTTCTGATGTCGCTACAGTCTACAGCAGATGGCACGTTATTTGGAAAGAGTCGGGGGTTGGCCCTGGTTTGTGGGCGCTCCCTTCCTGCGTGGAACAGTGGAACCGGAGAGGATGTCTGGGTTTGCTGGAGGCTAGAGTCAGATTGAGGAACGTTTGTCAAGTGGAACGATCTAGACCACAGTGTTCCGCTGTCGGTAGGGTGGAGGCGGCAAGACGGTGCCAGATTTCAGGGAAAACTCAGACATGTATTCAGGGTTTTCAGCCACCGCCGGCCGTATGTGTCCATTCTGCTTATAGAAGAGCTTAGCGTTAGTTGAACCTCCCTGGGCGCCATCGGGGCCCGCCTGGTTAGACGATTTTGGAGGCAAGCTGTGCTGCCAGTACTCTGGATTGTCAAAGGTCACCTTCAGCTTCTTTCCACTGACTTTACCTGATGTCAGTCCTCCGTGCTTCAGCAAGCTGGCGGGGTGCATGGTGGCGTGGCTCTGGTAGGCTGGCAGGCTGCCGTGCCCGATGGTGGCCGAAGTGGACAGGGCGCCTGACTGGCACACCTGTGCTTGGGCAGTAGTTCCTGTTTGGCTCTGGCTGGAGGAGCCACCACCTGGATTTCCAGGTTGTCCTGCAGGTTTGATGGTGTGATGGGCGTGGAGGATGTGGGTTGGTGGGCCGTGGTGGCAAGGCATGCCAGATGGAGAAGGCTGGGCCGTGGGCAGGGGGTAGTGGGGCAGACTGGTCTGGATGGTAAGCGGGAGGTGGGAGCCTGAAGTTGTAGCTGAGATGGAAGAAGGGGGTAGGGGTAGACCATTTCTCCTCAGGGCTTCCAGGCCCAACTCAGCGGGACTGGGGAAGGTGTTGAGGTAGAGGGGCTCGTTGATGTACTCATCCTCTCCTTTGGGCTGGCTGTTGGGCGTGCTGTGGTATCCTGGGTTATCCAAGGCGTGGATCTCACCGTTTTTACGTCGCGACACAAACGGGTTTTCCTCAATGGGATTCAGGTATTCTATAGCACAGATCAGAAAAGGAAAGGAAAGGAGGGAGGGTAGGAAGAAGAGAAAAGGAGTTTATGAGAGAGAATAAGACTGATAAACAAAAGATCCAAGAAAATTAAATCCAGCTCAAAGAAAACAAAAGAAATTGAAAGTAAGAGGAAGAGATCGCTTGCTAATAAGAAGAGGAGTTGGAGATGATAATGGTGATAATGGCAGCCACTCAGGACCAAACGGGCAAGTTGCCAGCAATTCTTTGGCACTGCAAACTCCATCTGCCGGGGGTGAAAATGCCAGCAAATGACCCCTCTTCACTGATTCCAAGCACTATAATAGTGGGGTGTGTGAAACCTATTGATTTTGCCCACTCTTTTGCTCCTTGACATTGCATCAGATGCATTTTGCTGCGGGCTTTGTTATATTTTGAGCTACTCAAAAATCAAAGACGGTAGCGCAAAAGCAGGGCTGATGGACTGAATTATGATCAAAGGCAAAACATGACTGTGTAGTAGCTGACATACACCGTCGACCGAAAACACGGCAGGAATTTTAATCAGTGGAATGAAATGAAAATGAACAGGCGAAATGACAGGCGGAATATACTACAAAAGATTGTATTTACTCTGTGAATGAGCAAAGAAATGACAAGACAGAAAAATGGTACACTGGGCTAGGATCTGCAGTAAAGACAGGATGCACTTGTTTTACATTTAAATTGTGTTTCTGTCTTTGTGGGACAGCACATGAGATCGTGATTTCAAAGGCGCTGTGTTACTCGTGTTACTCGTGTTTCACAGATTGGTAAGAAATGAGCTAACGAGTTAAAGTTATTTTAAAGTTGTAGGTTACACCTCTTAAAATGCAGTTATGCATCATCACCACCAAATGCTGTGCAGATATTCTACCTGTACTTATTCCCAAAAGTGCTCAGTACAGTATAGCTTCTCTTTGAGTACCTGAGGAGCTTTTGTCTTTCATCGGCGTCATATATCCGTCCTCGTCGGTGTCCCCTCTGGACGCCCTCTCACCCAGGAAGATGGTGGGGTCGGCACTGTACCTCTGGCCACCGCTGTCCTCCACCCCAGCCGGGCTCAGGCTCTTCTTATGCAGGCTCCCGTTACAGCGCTGGTCCTCCAGGGCCGGAACGGGTCCGCCTGTGGCTTCCTGGTTCACGCAGGCTTGGGCACCGGCCACGGAGCTCTCTGCAGGGTTTGGACCACCGTCTCGATAGCCAAACTGGTTCTGTGGCAAAGGGTGGGTTGTGGATATAGTCAGGAAAAATGCTCTCTGATGTTACTGAGAAAAAAAAGGTTTGATTTTCTTTGGTCTAGGTAACTTTAAGGCATGTTTTGTTTGGTGATCGAAGAGCTGGAACATTATCTGACAAGCCAAAGTAAAGATGTCTATAGTTCAATTGAACAACAACAAACACACACGGTGTGAATGCCAAAAATAATAAAGTTTCAGTCTGAGTTTAAGCCAGTTGTATGCCACCTACAGCAGAGGAAGTGAGACTTTTAACCCATGCAGCTGCCTGGTGAAGGGAGAATTCTCCAGCAAAGTTCTGCCGATATAGTCATAAGCCTTCAGGGACTGTGAGGGGCAGCCAGGCAAAGCTACGATTCGAACACCTGAACCTCAAAAAAGAACACAAAACCCCACAAGAAAATACAAAACATGACATGCGAAGCAAAGGGCTTCTTGTGGTGCTGTGTAAGCTTGCCGTAGGCTATTTAACCCAGGCCCACTCCTGTGCGCTCTTGCCAACTGCTAGCGCTACAGCAGCAATTACAGGAAGCAGAGCTACAAAACACAACAGAGAGAGAGAGAGGGAAAGAAAAAGGAAACATCCTGGGGTTATATCTGTCCACCTACTCCCACCGTCTTCCCTCCTTTGCAATCAACCTCCCCCTCCTCCAAAACTTCTCTGTTCATCCCTTCTTCAAAGCCAGTCATTATCCGCTCCTCTTTTCAAGTATGAGCGTGAGAGTAAATCAGCCCAGATTAGATAACTGTCTGTATCGGACTGCGTCTGAGGTGGTGCAACCTGAATAAGAAACTTCCCGTAGAAAAAGTCGATGCATTTGAACTGTCTGGGCGTGTAGGGGGCTTTTGACTTGATAATCGAGAGCTTCAATTCATGATAGGGGTGTTGACCTTGAATACGGAGGACCCTGGATGGATTACTGCGTGCGATTTTTGGGGTAGGTGTGTGCCCATCGGGGGAACGAACATCCGCCGGCAAATGTGTAGGTCACGAGGGTAAAGGTGCATAAGATGCAGAGCCGTGCACAAGCGCTACAGGGTGTACGCTGTCTATTAGTAAACGGCTCGGGCATTTTAAGAGAGCGCATGTTATTTGCTTATGGAGCTCTGAGTAATGAAACCTGGGGCCTGGGGAGCAAGCACATAAAGAGCCCATGTTTAAGCCACACACGCTGGGATGGAAATGATGGAGGGGGGCCATTAGCAGAGGAAAATCATCAGTGTATTAGAAGTTCTTAACCACCTTGAGCACTTATAGAGGGTAGGTGGGCAGTTTTTGACCAATGAGAGGACCAAAAATTCAGTTTTTAAACGCAAGATATGCATTATTGTTTGAAAATATTCAATTATAGGTTAAAGTTTATGCTTTAATACCTAGAAATGTCAAGTTAAGCAAGTATCTTCAAGCTAATTTGTGACTACAAAATGTAAATGTAGCAGTTTTCTGCGTGTCCTTACTCTGTTGGAGTCAATGTGAGGCCTGGTTGTGTATGACGGAGGAGCCATGTTGAAACCTCGAGGCACCAGATACTCGTCAGCATCCATCAGGTCATCCAGGTCTTCCTCGTCCAGAAGGCTCTGGAAGAACTTGCTGTCGTTGGGGCTGGGAAGCTTCATGCGGTCGTCTCCCTAAAAGAGCACACGGGTCATCATCAGATAACTCAGGAAATACCTCAGAAGATCATGTTTTGGTTTATTTGTTTGGAAGTAAATGCATTTAGAACAGCTTTAGTGAGCCTCTGCAGGCAAACACACCTGGATGACCAGGTACCGCTGGGGGTCACGGGCCATTCTGCAGAACTCAGCAGCCAGCTCCTTGAACTTCGGCCTGCTGTCTGCGTCAATCATCCAGCCTGGGGGAGAGAAAGAAGAGGCAGGAGAGGAAGATGAAACCAAAGTTGTACTTGCATTCAGTATTTGTACATGCATGTGTGTGTTTCCCACTCAAAGACGGTTAGAAAAGCGGCTTATTGATTCCACAATCTTGTAGTTTCTTAACCTTTAGCAAGTTTCTTTAGCGAAATTTTGTTTGGGAGACTACCGTTGACCTTCTGCTGCAGCTTCGCTCAGCCGTGCCATCCTTCAGAGCACGTTTCTAAAATATGTTTGTTCAAGTATCCTCGTGAGAGTGCAAAGAGGAACACACTTTAAACACTAATTGTCTCGATTTGAACAAGCTCGCGTGGCGTTTACATTAACGCAGCTCCATACATTCGAAGGGCTAAGTGCCATGCTCAAAGGCAACTCAGAGGTAGTTATTAAGGGAGAGGAAATTATTTTGCATTTTGATCTCCGGGCAACTTTCTCTCTTCCTGAGGCTACGGCTGCAGTAAACACTGCGAATCCCTGCAGGTGAGGCGAGAGGCCAGGTGGTGTCTCAGCTCAGATTAGACAGTAAGCAGTCTGCATCCCTATTACATATTCCACAGCGGTGACGGTGAAACTGGGGTCTCTGTGCCTGCAGCAGTCCTCGAGGGGGATTGCCAGCAAAATGTAATTGCTTAATTTTATTTTGTTTCAAATGTAGCACTTAACACAGTCACAAAAACAACTGTTTATCCTCACTACTATCAAACCACGACCATTTCACCAGTCGAGCTAACTCTCCCCAAATAAACCCTGACCTTCTCTGTTGTAATTGTGCCTGCCTGTCTTCACTTCTACCCCCCCCCCCCCCCCACACACACACACACACACAGCCACATTACCTAAATGAGGCGCAATTACTCCAGCAATCAAACTCTATTTCATCTTTATTGGGGTGGCACTGAGGCGGAGGGGCACGCTGTGTGACTGCACACCAAATCACAAACAGCGACTCTCAGTCAACATGTAATTACAATTAATGCGGCCGTTGCTGAGCTTCCTTCTGGCTTTTGACGGGACGGCGTGACCTGCCAGTTTGACTCAGCTTGACCTCTTTTTGGCTATTTCTGATCACCGCTGTGACGCTCGCCTGACGTCACTCGATTGTTTGCTCGCAGAGCGTGGATCTTTTTCGGGGTGTTGTAGTGCTGCACTGTGAGGACATCTCAAACTTGTTAAAGAGGATAAACTGCTCAGTGACTGAGCAGATATCTGCCTCAAGATGAATAATAAATCAGGAATATGTGGGAACCTCCGAGCATTTCTGCTGCTTGTTAAGTCAAGGGAATCCCTTTGACCTTAGCATTTAACCCCAACCACCTAGTCCCTGGCGTACTCTAAACCCGGACATCTCCTCCACATGCTGGCCTTCAGACATCCTTGACCCTGACGCCTCCCCAGACGGTCATCCTAACCCTAACCCTCACCTACAGTCCTACCTTTGAACCTCAGATATCCTCGATCCTAACAGCTCACCGGTGGAGTATCCTCACCAGAACTGCCTAGAATCTGAACTATGATCTCATCATAGTGCCACGTACTCACCACCTTCGAGGGATTACTCATCCATACTTAAACCTTAAACACGACATGGATTAACCCACTTTTGGATTTCACCCTCTGGACCGGCTAAGGCTGGATACTGCCCACCACCACACCATCAGCTCAGACTGAGCAGGACAGCGTGGTGCATCAGCCAACAGCGACATACCTCGCTCTTCCCTTCCTTCACCCTCTCCTCCTCTATAACGTGATACACCTTTGACTCTCTATACCAAACCGTGCACGTTGTCGGACAAAGAGTCAACGTGATAACCAGTACGCCTAACCCTAACATTATGTCTTACGTAGCACATATATTCCCCTCCTTCTCCTCCTTCTGGGGGAAAGTCAGAAATCATTTGGCATTGTTACGAGGCTAAATGGCTGAAGGGCTTTCATTGTTTGCTTTTGTGCCGTCAGAAGTCACTGGCAGTAGTTTTTCATTTGGAAAAAAAAACAATTAGATATCATGACATTTCTGCTGGATTAACATTTTTGTCATGGGAATATGTTTTTCTGATATCGAGCTCCAACCTGAGTCACATCATTCCCTTTCAACACGTTTGGCATTTTAAGCACTGTGCTGCCTCATAATAAGTGCAACAGTAGACTAAGAGTAATAAAAAGTATATTCATAGAGCAGATACAATATTTGTCGAGATAATTAAAAAAGAACTGCAGCGGCATGGGGAAAAAGTCAGCAGGGAGAAGGTGTAATGTGAGGTTTTTAAGATTTTCAACCACCAGCAGAAGTCACTACATCATGGTTAGGTTCAGGCAGGGTGGAGCGGTGACCAGACGGGTGCGAGGAAAAAGGATAGCCAAACAGTCGATAGCTGGCAGATCTCATAGCACGTGTTGGCATGTACGTCTGGAAAGTTTCCTGGAAATATGGGAGGGTGGAAACCCTCACCAGCACCAGCACTAAGGGTTCTGGATCCAGCCACGGGAAGGAGTGCAAGATCGGACAGACACTGGAGAATTTTGGGGATTTTGAAGAGAAGGCGTGTTTTTTTGGATGAGTCGGGAGACTGATGGTGCTGGTCCAGATGGAGGATGACACGGACAAGGATGTGGGCAGAGTCCCTGGCGAGGACGCCGGCCTCCATGTTGCGGACCATAAACCGGCATCTCATCAGTTTCATGACGACGCCTCGTTTCCTCTGACTTCTTCCTCTCCTCTTTTCCTGCAGCCTTGAACCGAAGCCCCAGAGCTCAAATAACACCTTACCAGATGAATATTAAAAATATGAACCCTTTTATTAAACCGCAACTCATCTGTGACACCTCAAGCTGAGTTTATGAACATGATTTAAAAATATGCACTCCACAACACTCACTGTGTTGGAGTGCTGCTCTGTAACATTGTCTGATACTGCCACCTGTGGCTGAGGGATGTTTAGAAATGTGTGATGAGTTCATCCCGATGACTCATTTTTATATGTGATATATCAGATTTAAGTGTTACACACTATTTGCTATCCTTTTAATATCCCTGGAAGTATTAGGCCATTGCAGGTAGTGCTTAAATCACTGAGCTGTTAATGATTTTGATAATAATTGAAAGTATTTCGATTTGTCAGGTGTTTAACTCGCTGGATGAGCTAAAATCTGTTTTTTCCATTTTTGTTTTCTTGCTAAGAGTTAGACGAGAAGATTGATACCACACTCACGTATGTCTGTTAAAGATGAAGTTACAGCCTGCAGCAGGTTAGCTTAGCTTAGCTTAGCATCAAGCAGGGGACGGAGGGGGAAACAGCTAGCTCAGATCAGTCTGAAGGCAACAAACCTTACATCTCCTATTATGCTTACACTTTAACATGTTAGAAGATCTTATTTGTTTAATCCCTACAAATGCTAAACTAAGCTAACTAAATAAATAAAGCACAGTATGGTTAGGAACGTGGCTACTTTGTGAGCCAGATTCTGTTAATGCATCTCCATGTTTTCGTCCAAATATGGTCATTTCTGGCTCCAAAAAAACAAGATGGGTGACATCACGGGAGGTTTACACTTGGTAAATACTTTAAATTTGACTTAACTTTGCTTTCAGTATCGTGGATTTCATCAACTGTATCAACTATCATCTTTAATTTTATTGTATTTTTACTGTGTATGAACCATATTTTACACACACATGCATGTTTGTGAGTGCATGTACATGGGCTGTTTTAAGTGCGTTTTCTCACATTTAACCATGACCATGTAGACATCTATGGTGCAAATGGGCGGCTGGGGCAGACGCTCCCCTTTCTCCAGAATGTCTGGGATTTCTCGCGTGGGGATGCCGTCGTACGGCTTGCCTCCGAATGTCATCAGCTCCCAGATGGTCACTCCTGGAGGATGTGGTGGGAGGCGGGAGTGAGGAAAAAAACAAGAGAGAGAGAGAGAGAGAGAGATGGGAGGGTGAGACAAAGTGCCGGCGAACAACAGAGAACAAGATAAGCAGACAGATAAGGGGGCGAAAATGCAAATGAAACAGGATTTCAGGTCATTGTCTTCTTTCCTCCCACAGATATGAGCATAAGAAACAGTGACGTCAACAACAAGGGATTTATCACCCACCGTAACTCCATACGTCACTCTGATGGGTGAACTTCCTGTAGTGGATGCATTCCAGGGCCATCCATTTAATGGGCATCTGAGGAGAGGAGGATAGATACATACAGATCAGGATGTTATGATGAAATTATAAGCTTCACTTTTATCGTATTTATTTACATTTGAACTGCAGACTATTTTCAATCATGCTGCGCTGCTCATCAGCTGCCTTATCTTTTAATCCAGCGCCTGTGAGATATCGGGAAATCGACGGTGCTTTCAACCATAGTTTTGCTTTGCTCAATATTACTCAAGTAGTGTGATTGATCGGCTTCAGTCTAACCCCGGCGTCGTCAATAACGAGCGTGCTTTTTAAGATACTAAATGAGATTGTATCGGCCATTTGTCGCACATTATCTCCATGGCCTGTAGGTTTAGAGCAGGCGGTGTGTGAAATAGTAATAACAACAGGCCCTTTGACATTCCCGACAAGGACACCGGCACACATCGCCGTATCCTAACTGCCGTATGATTTACATATTGACTATAGAGGGGAGTTTTCAGCCGTAGAGCCCACTGAACAAGGCAATTATCTGGCCCTTTTGCATGTGAACGCACACATGTACACGCTCCAGTCATTTTCAAATACAGCCCCCTCCTGCATTTTGTGCGACGCCTGAGCCACGCGCCTCCTCTCCGGGGGAAATGAACAGGAAGAAGGGAAATGAAACGCTCCAGGTTGGAAAAATGCGTCGCCTCCACTTTCATCTCTGTTGATTTATCCCTCACGGTGCATCTATTTTTACGCCACATGTATGTAGATCTGCTGACAACGGCTCCCCTCCATTTATCGAGGCATCTGTAAACGCCAGTCACTCAGACGGTCACGTCAGAAACACTCCTGGTCCACCTTATGAGAACTCGACATTCAGCAGCTGCGGCTACCTTAAGGCCTCCAGCTGAACAGATGCAGTGAGCCAATTTAATAAAAGGAGTTGATCAGGACAATTTACATAGCAAGTCTCAAGCGAGGAGAAGGGGCTCCTGATTAATGTAGTCCGGGTCCCCAAACAAAACAAACTGATTGGAACTGTGGCTGCATTATTTGTTCGGATAAAGTGCTTCGAAATTGTGTTTTTACTGAAACTCAGTTCACCAGAAGCACAAAACACATTCCTCTCTGGTTCGTTTGGAAACCTCATTCATGTGTTTTTTGATCTCCATCCACGTTGAAATGCCTGATATGAAACGTCTCTCCCTCTTGTCCCTTTTTTGGTCGGTCGGGTTCAGGTGCAGCCAAAACTAATGCTGTATTTTGTTATGACTCATGTACATCGTTCCTGTTGCCAGACCAGTGAGCGGACAGAAAACAGAGATTTAATCCGAGACTATAAATACAACCTGTTACCCCGGACGAAAAGTAAAATCACTTTTTCATGCTCGTCTGACAAAACAAACAAGTGAATGACGACCGCTGTGCTGTCTGATTGGCTGTATTGATATTAGAAATGAGTGATCACAGAGAGAGTTAGAGGTGACAGAAAGTTGTGTCTTTACTTCTTAACTGCAGTCGTTTTCAGGTATCTACTCTGTGGACGAAGGTTTTTATCATAAAATACGTGCAAAGAAATTCAGAGTAAAGACAAACATTTGAATAACAGTAAAAATAAGAACTAGAAAAAGAAATATAAGGGATAAAAAGACTGCAAATGTGTTCCATGTAAGTATTAAAAATTAAAATGTAATTGGCCGGGATGTGTCTCATGGGCTGTGTGATTTTTCAGTATAAAAAATGTAAAACGCTCATATGTCACAGCTGTAAAGGAAACTATAGAATAACATTTTTCATCTTTAGGTCAATTTAGTCCTGCTGTGAGTCCTGACATTAATATTTAAGAACCGGATCTTAGAGGAAAGATAATCAATTACTCGTTTAAGGACCAGTGTGGAAGTATTAGTGGCGTCTAGGGGTGTAGTTGCTGATTGCAACCCCATCGCCTCACCCGCTGGGAAAGAAAAACTAGCTTTGAGTGGTAGCAGCAGTTTGAGCTGCAGCAGCTATCTTGTCTTTCTTTATTAATTCCAGATATGTGATTGCCCATGGTGATCTCCCACTATTCAAACAATAAGTTGAATTTAAAGAATAATTTTCACCTCAGAGTTCTGAAGCAGAGATGTTTTTTAAGCAACAGCGAGCTCGAATAATCGTTTTTGTCTGTGGGGGACCAAAAACACTGCCATGTACGCTGACGACTGAGGTACCTTATCATGCAATTAGTATAGTTTGTATAAAGCGTGGTGATAGTTTACATTTGTTGGTACTGTACTGCTTCATCTGTGGCTTACATATTTTGGTCCCTGCAGCCTCGCTAACTTCCCCTGTCACCAGCGCTGACCTTTTGTTTTATTACTTTTACTGGTTGCAGTATTTACGACTTTATGTAAGCTGTCCTGTGTGTTAAACTGCACTCAGCTCTCGGATAGTACGCACACACGCACACACGCACACAAAAACACGCCTCCACTTACACCAACCTTGCCCCCGTCTGCGTTGTACTCCTTCTCGTCGGCGTCCAGCAGCCGCGCCAGGCCGAAGTCGGTGATCTTGATGTGATTGGGCGACTTCACCAGAACGTTCCGGGCCGCCAGGTCCCTGTGGACCAGCCTCCTCTCCTCCAAGTACATCATCCCCTGAGAGAGAGAGAGAGAGAGAGGGGGGGGGGGGGGGGTGGAGAAAAGGTGAGAGATGACTATGAATCCTCTCATGGAGCCGTTTATCATTTCATATTCCACGATCGGAGCAGTCTAAGATCGTCGATGCGGTAAATGTCAGCACTAACATAAAATTATTGTCATAACTGTCATCATCATTAACCGCACACCCACACACACATTTAGATTCAATCTTTCATTGTTGTCATACCTCATATATATGACTGTAGCAGACAGGAAATCTGAGGTAGCTTTTATAGCATTTCAGACATGTCAGGAAGTCAGAACTTCAGACTTCTGACGAGTGAAAAACACAGAAGAGTTCTTGCCAAAGTTTCTGAGACGCAGCGAGACATACAGGGTGCACACTACAGACAATTCTTTTGATTTTATTGCAATGCATGGACATGATACGACTTGTATTTGTGCACTGAGAAGGATTTGGATCGAGCAGTTGGTACAACTAGAAGATAAAATAGCTACCGGCTGTTTTGGCCGTGTGTCTTAAAGTGTGCAATGTCAATATCTACTTCTTGTAACGTGTACGAGCAAACTGTAATCTTCTTCAGTCATAAGTGAGATTGTGTCTCTGACATGTCGCCTCCTTGTCCTCTGTAATTGGAGCCATTTTCAAGATGGCTAGACGGAGAGAGCGGTGGATGTCCTTCCAGTTTGTTAACGTTGATTATGAACACCCGATGAGCAACGCGGCTAACGTGGAAAAGAAAACAACAAAGCCTTGAGCGGGGAGAGGGAGCGGCAACTTTGCTTTGCAGCCTTAATTTGTTGCTCAATGGGCTGGATGGAGCGTGGACTCCTGACAGTCGCACAAAACACCTATTTGCAGCCATGCGAGCTCGCGCACACACACCACCTTTTTTCTTCATGAATACACGCCGGCAACATGCTGCACGGTTTCATCATGCCCTCATGAGCGCAGACACACTCCCTCGTCTTCTTCTGTGCTCATACGGCTGAACAAAACAGCCAGACGAGGCCAATTGAAGAGTATTAGACTGGATGTTAAACAAGTGGATGCCACTTTGCAGGTGGATCAATAAAAACACCTTGGTGAAGAGGGAGGCAGTCATTGTCCTCGGCAGACAAATAAGAAATCTCGACCGAGCCCCACGCCTCCTCTGGCGTGAGAGAACCGTTGCCCCATTTGAAATACTTAGGCTGAAAACACTGTATATGTGTGTGTGTGTGTGTTGAAAATGCTCGTCATGGCGAGCCGCACCGCCTCCCCTCCCCTCCCCTCCACCCTAGACGAATGTGAGGATAAATCGATAGTGCCGACGTCTGGCTCGCCGCTGCCTGAGCCCTCATCCATCATCCACCGGCCTTGCCCGAGACAGACGTGTAGACACACACTTACACACACATGCTGACAGAGACCACCCGGACATATCTAACCGAGCATACATGTAATATTTCTACCTGTCAGTCTGTTTGCATGTCTCTTCTCGGGACACTTCCTGATCCTGTGTGCTTTCCTCGCCGATATGAAGACAATGTGCCGGGACAAGGCCCAAAAACGTCCCCCTCCCCCCTTTTTCTGAAAGTGTATTTAAAATAGATTACTTCTTGGGGGTTCGGGCAGGCGATCAATAACAATGCTGATTACAATAAGCCCGAAGACGGCCGTGCCGTGCAATATTTATCCCCGATGTCGACGTCGAGAGGAATTAGGAATCAATGGCCCACACAGTCCATTAATACACTTCGACTTAAAGTGACAGGGCAATGAGGGGAGGCCATCGCACTGACAGGGGGAATGTACGGCAGCTCAAGGAGCCAATTAATTTTCAGCCACTCCGGGCGGTAAACACCAGCGTCCCAGTGGAGGATGTAGGGGGGGGCAGCTTTGGTTTCAGGTCGAGAGGGTCCTGCTGATTGTGCCGCTTTAACACTGCTCAAGTGTTCCAATCCCAGGAGTCCTGAAGTTCTTAAATATGGAAGTGGAATTGGATAATTTGTGATTACATAACCTGTACACTGCAGATCGTACAGGAACTTATAGAGGAAGTAATTAAACCTGCCGTGTTTGCTAAACATTAATGTTCTGACATGGCACAGTTTGAAATCCTTACTTCAGTTGTGCACGACTGTCATCGGGCGTCCAGCTTCCCTGATTGGTTGTACGGCTCAATTCATTACTGCATGTTGGTCATTTAATGAATTATAGATGAGGCAATCTTTGTTTGAGGAAAATTCTGCAAAATCCAAACAAAATTAAGTTGCTTACTGCAAGCTGCAGCAACAACAGCTCAAATGAATAGTGAATGAGTAAAGTAGCTGCCTGCCCGAAAGGCAAAATCGCTTTGTGCTGTCTCTCGGCCGTTATTTTTCTGGGGAGGAAGCAAAGGCGCCTGCCTCCGAGGAAGGGCTGCTCACCACTCCAAACTTTCCACTGGGCTGCTGCTGCACTCAAAGTTTAAAGTATATGTTTACTGACCTTTAAAGGAAGGATGATGCACCAAAAAAATGAAGGAAAATGCATCTTGTCTGAGACTCTTTGAGCTTCCTAACAAGTACAGTGCACCGAAAAAGCTCTTACACAACACACTGAAGTATAACCATATGCACAGGAGTAATATCATTTATTGGTACAACCAAAGTTAGGACTTACAAGTTCTTTCAGAAAGGCTGCAGATGTTCAGACACTATAAATCTGCACAAAGGCTCCTATAGTTCATATCAGAGCCCTTAAGCACTTCCTGAATTGCAGCGAGACAGACCCTGGTCCTCGTGGACTTAAGTGCGTCTTAAAGTCTGTGACACGGTGAAATACAGTGAGGCCGTAACAAAAGGGGACGTCCATACTTCCTTTTCCCTTCCTTTATACATGTATATACCTGTATACTTGTACTTCCCTCTTCAATTTTCTTCCTTATTTCTGTCTGTATTTCTTCTTTTTTACCTTTTACTTGAACACACGTTAATGTTATGACCAGAAATTTGTTCATTTCCATTTACTGTCCTCAACAAACCATCCAAAGTATCCCCTTTGGAAAAGTGACATGTTCAAATGAGTTTTTCATGCTGTTCGTAGCCTGTGTCCTTTAATTTTGATGTTAGGTTAGCTCTCTCATTGTGGAACATTTCAGTGCTAATGTTGACATCAGGGCAGATGAACAACAGAGCAGGCTTTGAAAACATTTGTCCAGTCCATTTCCAGAAAACACTTAGTTGAACCGTGCACCAAAGGTCCCGTGAAGCGTATTCCCAGCAGCTCTCACAGCCAAAGAGAGCTTTGTGAGCCACATGCTACATCGAGAGCATTGAGGTTAAGGAGCCACCGGCACTGTTGCACATCCCAAATGACACCGGGGCAATGTTTTAAGCCCTCAGAGCATGAAGTGCTACTGTAGCAGCAAAACATTGGACTTTATGGAACTTTTGGATAGCTGTTTAGCCGAGAGCAATGCAAGAGTCAGAGGACGCTTTAGGACGAGTCAGCGGCGCTATCAGTCTCAGTTTGTGAAAGTGAAGAAGAGATCTCAGCTGACAACAGATCTGGATTTTTAACTAATTTAGTTATATTTCAACAAACGCTGCCTGATTGTGACTGTACAAAACGAACAGGGGGAGTCCTGCAGCCTGACGCTGAAGGTCTAACTGATAGAAGGTCAGTTATTTATTGGTCAGTTGATTCTGTTGCATATCTTTTTAAACTCTCTTATGCCAACATGGGTCTCCAAACTCCAGTATCAGTTGGGCTCTAGTCCTGGTATTAAAAAACAAACTAAACTGCACAACTCTACCCCATGTGATAGCCATCTTTATATCCGACTTTATTCACTTTGCTCGTATCTCAAACCTCCCCGCTCTGTTGTTCTCTGCTACCAAGACAAAAGGTTGATTATGATGCTGAACTCGGAGTAATATGCAGGAAATAAAGCTTTGATTTGTTTTTGTTTTTTTCAGATGCCTTGTGAGAAGAGGCGTCTCGTTGTGAATAATTACTCTTTATAGTTTATCCTCCTCTGACCCCACGCTGGCTCTCTGGTGGGATAGAATCTCATTTTTAAATGACACCAAAGGTCTTTTTTCATCTCTGCTGAGTCCTGAATTGTTTACAGAGGCTAAAAGTTTTTATAAAGCACGCAAACGGAGCGGGGTCACGGCTGGTCTGTGACCCCTTTAGCACCTTCTCTCCAGCAGCAAGAAAAGAAGTCTAAAAGATCTGAGTCTTCAGTAATGGAGGAAAACAAGAGGATGAAACCAGGCGTGAAAAAAAAAGAAAAGAAAGAAGAGGTGGTGTGTGGTGTGGAACTGCAGGGAGCAACACACCTCAGCGGGAGAGAGAGGGATGCTGTGGAATAAAAGATGTGAAGGTAAGTGAGGGGAGAGGAGGACGGACAGATTCAGTATTTGTATGAGTTTTACAACTTATTCAGCATGGATTTCCTGTATTTGTTGCCAGGCAACATCAGTAGTTAAATAGTTTTAACGATACAACTCTTGCTCGCACGCGTTTCTTTGAGAATTCATCGAGAAGAAGAAGCAGGGCACTCGGTTTCAGAACCAGAAAAGGTGAGGTGCCTGTTTTTTTCAGAGGGAGCGATAACAGCCCTCCCCTCGTCCTCACTCACCCGCCTCCCACCACCCACCGCCCCCCGCCGAATGGGTGAAGATGCAGCAACAATGTGCAGCAATATGGGACTGTCCGCACGCCGAGAACTGGGACCAGCGCGATAAGGAGCGCTCACAATGGGTCCGCTCAGGTGGCGCAGGTGGTCGTCTGTCATGCGCCGTGTGCTGCGCGGGAGATAGAATGGAAGGCATTCCCACGGAGCTGGCACTCACCAGAGTGAGTGTGTGTCTGTGCCTGTGTGTGTGTGTGAGAAAGGAGCCAGTCAATAGCCTCTCTTTAATCATGTGTACACTCACATGATCGTGTTTGAGCGTGATGGCGAACATCGTTACGAAAGTGAAGTTTTACAGCACGCAGCTCGGGTAATGTGCTAAGCCAGTGTACCGTACTGAATCTCCATAGCAACCAATAAGCTCCAAACTGCGTCACCGGGATGGTTTGGATGGTTAATGGACGTTCCAGGTGAACGTGACATAATGTGACACGTAACAGCGGCGGCGCAGCAGTCGGGGGGTGCAGGCCCATTTACTCCGCACTGAGCCGTTGTGGAACCACAGCGCAGAGGGGGAGGGAAAAAAAATACACCTATCTATCATTGAGTGTGTTTATAAGTGTGTGTGTGTGTGTGCACCGGTGAGTGTGTGAGGGGGTTTGAAGGCAGATAAACCAACGAAGCAAGAGAGGGTGAAATTCTCCTCGGTGGGAGTGGATCCTCAGAACAATGTCGGTACTTATCGGTGCTTGATGTCTTCCTGCTTCTGTTATTTTTTTTTAAATTATATCCACCTCAAGAGAGGGAACCAAATGTAAAATTATCTAAGCCCTGTCGCCATGATCTCAACTCCCCTGTGAGATGGAGAGATCCTTCCAAAATGTCACTGTGCAGGCAATAAAAGACCGCTGCTGGCAAATTTACATGAGCAAATGTCAATAATTTTGTGGCTGCTGCAGTGGAATTAGAAAGGGGGGCGAGGAGAGGAGGGGAAAACAACTTTTTGTTCATCTGGATAAAGATGGCGGTATCATTGAGTTACCATTCCTAAAAAGTTACTCTCAAATCGATAATTAGCTGCAACAAAAGGTGACATTTGCAGCCCGAACGTCCTCGCCGGGTGACGCCATCGGAGCATCAATTAATGGCGCCCGAGTGAAGTTTGGGACGGCCTGCGGGGCAGCTGCGAGGACGGTAATGACGGGTTTCATTGAAAGCTCAGCGGCCACCGAGTTCGACAGGTGACCCAAACTGAGAGGAGGAAGAGGAGAGGGGGGGCGGGGGGAGAGGGAGGGAGCAGAAGGAGCTGATCTTTTTTCGAAATCAAGCGAGCACCGGGCTGCAGGCTCGACGCGGCGTTCAACCTTCACTGTAATGCCTATAATTTGTCCGCTGCTTGCTGCGACACTGAGAAGTTATAATTTTTAAATCACAGTGGGTAATTATCGCGGTGAGAAGCTGTCTTTTCGAATCGACGTGCCCGGCAGCTATAGCAAATTGTTCCATTGACATTAACACATAAGCATGAAACCACGTCTGCATGTACACAAGTGATCAGAAGGCATGTTCACACTCCCATAATGCATCCTGTTTGTTTATAAAAGGACTGCTATTATTGATCCTAGTGGACTTATTCACCGCTCAACAAATTCAAAGTTTGACGCCGTGAGAAGATTCGAGACGGCGTTGCAGGAGAGTCCCGCCGCCGTCCGTCTGCACTCTCGCATACGCCTGTGTCTAATGAGCCTCGGCTTCCGGCGTCATGAGTAATGGGTGTGTGCGGAGAGAGGTGACCGATCCAATCAGGCTTTCCTACCCAGTGGATCTGGCAGTCAAATCCCTCCCCTCATGCATCCTTGAGCACTGCTGATCCTTACAGATAATTAGAAAGACCCCGGGGGGCTTATCTCTACACCGCCCGCTCTCCTCATCACCTCTTCCTCCACCCTGCTTCCTCATTTTGTTGCATCAGCAGGGACGCACACGCACTCTCGGGGACTGGTCCACGCATATGTGTGTGTGTGTGTGAAACATTTTGTGAATGCACTGGATGAAGGGGGGAAAAGTGCTCAGGGTGCACATTAGTTGGTTTTGTTTTCTTGTGATGTCGGATAGTATTACGGGTTGCGCTGTTTGGTAATCACGGCGTGATGTGCTTCCTGACAAGCTCTGAGATGCAAAGAATTATGGAACTGCATTATTAATGAAGCCCCTGGGAAATGGAGTGCTGAACATGGATCACGACCATATCACATGCTGACAGCATTAAATCCACTCTAACTTAGTATAATATCTTTTAGGAGGAAATATAGAGGAAATTAAATGTATTAGTGGCATTGAACACATCAATCATTCACTATATATCATCGCATATTTCATCCAGCTTATATGCACAAGTGAAGTTTCTATAATATACAACTCCTCTGATAGTTTAGATCAGATCTAATACTGCAGTTTGTTCTGGTGGAACAATCCCAACTTTTTCCAGTGATTTCAACCATGAAAATCATCTTCATCATCAGATGGAGTTTGCACAGTTGACCTGTGACACTGTCTAGAATAACTAGCGATGTAATCCTGGTTTCATTGCCTGCTCACCCAGCTCCTGTTCTGGCACGACACCGGCTCCGCTCCCCGTCAGCATTCCCCTACGCCCTGGGCCTGAAAACCTCCTCTCACTTGTGGTACAAACGCTAACACTGCTCTGAGCACAAAGTCTGGGCAGCCCGGCTAACAAACTGAGCTAACGTGAGCTAACAGCAGCTACAGTTGTCAGCAGGTTACTTCACTGTCCATCAGGAAAAAACAGAAAACCAGCAAACATTTACTATTTCTGAAGTCAATGCATTTTTATCACTGCAACAAACAGCTTTAATCAATTTTAAGTCACAAAAATTAGAAATGTTATCAACTTGGAACAGGATGCAACTCTAACATGAGCCCCATGTTGCATATTTGAGACGTTCAACATGTCAATGATGAATACACTCCTCAACCATTAGCAGGAATTTAAATGAACGTTGTTGACAGGAGTCACGTTCCTCTTCACTTCATAGCCATAATTATCTTTCAGTGCAGAGCAGAGTCTTTTCATCACTCCTGCTGTAACACCTTTTATTGACATCTGGTATCTTAACTATAATATGCAACAGTGACATCTGGAATATGTCAGAATATCTTTGAGTATATGCATTATTTAAATATTAAGAAGGAAAATTCAAGAAACAATTCACATGCAGCATCTCTCATAGTTAAATATACACAATCATTACTAGTTCACCATTAGACTAAACACAAAGGGGGTCATGATATCCTTCAACACTCGTCCCACCCCGTTAACCATAATTTAACTTCCTCCGTTAAAAAGACTGAAAAGCATCAGGACCTGCTCACAGGCTGTCCAACTCTTAAATCATTCATGTGCTGCTATTATTCCTGTCCGTGACACACTGTAAGAGTATGTATACATATACAGCATGGCTGGTTGTACTGCTGATAGGTTTCCCATGGGAGTGTTTAAATTATTTATGATTAGTACCTCTACTTTAAGCAGCTACAACAAACTTTGAGTTTGTGTTGATTCTGGTGGATAAACGCGGTCGTGTTTTAGTGTATGGCTGCAGGTGGTGGCATAGAAATAGCCAATCTTGTTGCCGATGGCCTTGTTTGCTTATATTGGTCATATCGTGGCATCAGTATTAAATTAGACCATATAAAACTCTTTGTAGTACCTTTAAATTACATTTTACTTCCCTTAGTGTTGTGTGTGAGCGACATTCTACACGCACGTACACCGACTCTTCCACGAGCTTGATGACTATCTCTGAGCATGCCCTAGATGTCTGTCTGTCTGACGGCTGTAGTGTTTTCAGTGAGGGATAAAGAGAGGATCTCAAGACGTATGAAGGTAATTCATACGAGTCAAAGACGAGGAACAATGTGCAGGAGATAAAATAAGTCCTTGGGGCATGGAGAGAGGAACATCATGCTGGATCATGTTCACACAGAAAAGCCCAATGCTCAATTCAAATAATCTGCTTTATTCATTATATTTCAGGACATAAACTACGAGAACTTTCGATCTGATGCCATGTTGTAATGTGAACAGACTTCTTCTGCTTGTTGCAAATATATTCATGGTGTGTGATCGAACCCCTAACCCTAACGTCTAAACATCCACAGAGCTAAAATTCATTCTAACAAGTCAAAAAAAACTTAAACGGTGGAAAAAATCCAAGAAGTCTGACGAGGATGGACGAAACATGTGATTGCCTTCTAAAATGACCCAAATTTTCTGATCGATTTCGAAAGGAATGCAATGTTTATCTCCCAAAATGTCGCCTGTCTTTTGAGTGTCTCTATGGTTTGAATGGGTTTAACACTGTAATGATGGTCAAAGGAAAGCAACCTCCAGGTTTCAGTGTCTGAACAACTAACCAACGCTGTCAGCTTTCAGGACCACATGTCCATGTAGTTGGCCTAGTTGAAATCCTGATAGAAGCTTCTGGTATTATGCTAGCAAACATCAAGTCTGTGGAGGTCACTAAAACACAGAAAATCAGGGCAGCAGTGTAAATGTCTAAATACACGTGTCCAGGCCCACATGAGCCAGTCCATTGAGACGTTCCTCTCATTGAAATGTGATGACATGATAGACAACAAGAGCGCAGGAGGGGGAAGTAATCTGATTCAAAGACTGGAATCCATCCTCCAGTGAAGGAGGGGTGAGATTAGAGATATGTGCTGAGGGGGGAGACAGAGAGAGAGGGAGGGAGGACGAGGAAGAAGTGTTGAGGCTTGGCTAATGAGTCCAGGCGAGATGTGTTTGCTCAGCACAGGGCGGTGTTTGCGGGGAAGCGAATGACACAGAGGGCTCCACGCTAAGCTTGACCAGATTGGATCTCCTGCCCGTCGGGGTGGCACCTCTGGGGAACCACCGCAGGATGCAAATCTACACATCTGTGCCTCCACACAAGAATATTAACACACATGGATGCACACATATGAGTCCAAAGATCAGGAGCCAAATTTAAAAAGACCCCAGCTTTCCCTGACTAAGCAGCAGGGGTTGAAGATGTTTGCTGATTTGGCCAGAAAAAGAAGTGTGTGTGTTTTTGTGTGTAAAGAAGCATGTACTGCTTATGCACACATGCCTCTGTGCATATTATATAAGCGTGCCTTGGAGAAATTATTTAAGGTCAACGTTCGGCCTCATCATTAGTGTATCTGTAAAAACGTCAGTAGAGCAGCCGCCCCATGTGCGAAGGCTCAGCCCTTGCTGCGGGAGCTCAGGGTTCGAGTCCGGCCTGTGGCTCTTTCCCGCATGTCATTCCCCATCTCTCTCTCCCCACATTTCCTGTCACTCTTCAGCTGTCTCTATCGCAATAAAGCTTGAAAAAGGCCAAAAAAAAAAAAAAAAAACGCTGCCATGATGCCGCAGCTCTAACACTGTAACTGGAGGGAGTTTCCCTGCAGGGCATGTTGTGCTAATGCGAGTCGGCGATTTCGCCGCAAGGGAAACGAAATGCTCCACTCTCTCGTCGCTCACCAACATGGCCTAGATACGACAGTCATCCCACCTCTGCCCACCCCAAAAAAAACCCATCGAGAACCTGCGTCCAGCCGGGCTATCAGTGCCAAAGCCAATCGTTTTCACCGGCAGGACAGCGACTCGCTGAATCTATTCTACTTTCATTATACTGAGCCTGAGGAGAGAGCCAGTGAAAGGAAGACAGAGGGAGAGAAAGTGAGAGGAGAGGCGAGGGGAACCAAATTAAAAGACTCCCATAGCCCCGCATACACTCAGTTCCGATCCCATATTTAATTCAGTGATTGATTTGTTCATTAAAATACATCCCAAACCTAATTATTCCATTAATAATCCAAAAACCTAATGGAAAAAAATAGTCTGTATATATATATATGTGTGTGTGTGTGTGTGTGTGTGTGTATGTGAGAAGGAGAGAGAGACTCGGTTAGTGAGTGATAAAGAGAAGATGGAGACAAGAGGGAGATGCAGAAAGAGTCAGGAAGCCAAGAAACTCTGCTTTTCTAAAACATTTGCACATGTGCAAACACACACACACACACACACACACACACACACACACACACACACACACACACACCTGACTCACACGAGGATATGTGGCCTGGAGGGGGGAATGTACAAGGAGATGTAGGGCAAACTTTGACCTCTGCTAACGTGAGCAAAAAGCCACCATGAAAACTGAAGAAAAGGAAAAAGGAAAGAAGATAGAGCTGCTTAAATGTGAACAGAGGAAAGGAAAAGACAAGAGAGGACAAGAAAGAATAAAAGTAAGATAAAAGAAAAGGAGAGTCCATGAAGATAGGAAAGGAGAAAAGAAAGGAAAGGAGGGTCAAAGGGGAAAGGGAAGGAAAGATAAGGCAGGAAGGAAGGAAACTAAAGGAAGAGGAGAAAAGTGAAGGATATAAAATGAAAGAAAACTGAAGGAAGAAAATTATACGATGAGGAAAGAAAAGGAAACAAAGGAGTGGACACAAAAACAAAGGAAAGGAAAGGAAACAACAGGAAAGGAAATGAGGAAATGACAGGAAAGGAGGACAAGAAAGAATAGTCAGTGGTAAAGAAGGTAAATAAAAAAGGATACAAAATACAATGAAACGAAACCAAATGAAGGAAATAACAAAAGATGAGGAAATAAAAGGAAATAAAGGAAATGACACAAAAAGAGAGAATAGGAAAGGAAATAGGGACAAGGACAAGAAAGAATATGAAGAAAGGAAAGAAAGGAAAGGATGGCAGAAAAGGAAGATGAGGTGGTAAGGAGAAAACACAGAGGAAAAAAGGAAAGGATACAAATTCATGACAATGAGGAAAGGAAAGAAAGGAAAGGACACAAAAAGAGAGTAAAGGAAATGAGGAAAAGGACAGAAAAAGTGAGGACAAAGTGGAAATAAAAGAAAAGTACAGTAAAGAAGAGGGAAGGGCAAAACACACGAGGAGAGGAAAAAATAAAGCATAAAAAGAGAAAGATTCTGTCAGAGAGGGAAAGAAAGGAAAGGAGGGCAGAAAAAAGGAAAGGAAACATCGAGACTAATAAATTAGAGGCCATTCACACAGATCTTTAGAGACCTCTGTGTGTGTCCTGTATAATGTGTGTAAGTGCGTGTGTGTGTGTTGTAATGTGAGCGTCAGTCATTGTGTGTGTGTGTGTGTGTGTGTGTGTGTGGCAGTGGGGCAGCCCTGAGTGTGGCTGTAGATTAATGGGGGCCATTATCTCAATGCCCAAAACACTCAGTGATGAAGAGTCACTGCCTGGCGACGGGCCTCGGCCAATCAATTTGCGGCGCAGCGGTCACCTGCCCGGGTCAGAGCCCACATACGGCTGGTGTTTGTGCTGTTGTTGTGTGGGGGTGGAGGTGGTGGAGGTGGGGGAACTGGCAGACAGACATTATGGCGAAAAAGGGAGAGTTTCTCCCGACTGGCTCATGATTTGGCAGCTAGCATGGACGGACTCATTTCACAGGTATATATTTCACCTTTTAAGGACAGTGTCGAACATCACCAGGCCCCCGCCGCGCTTTAATTATATCCCGATGTAATTGCATTGGCATTCTTTCATTCGGAGCGATGATTGGAAGGTTGCCTTTGTCTCGCCTCTGAATAGGGTGCAGTTATTAACAGCAAAGTAATGATGTTTACATTCTTTGAATCACGTCGTGATGGAGAGCGATGATCACGGCGGGCAGAGTGTTTGTCTGTGTTTACAATCTAGAGTTACCCATGATGCTAAAATAGAAGAGCCGTTCTTCAAATCAAGAATAATTGTGGCATTGCTACTTTTACTTAATTGAATACTTTGACACTTATTTGCTATCTTCCCAAGAGTTGGATGAGGTGATTTGTACCAATCTCATGCCTGTCTGATAAATAAGAGGGAGACAGAAGCAGGTTAGCTTAGCATAGCATAACGACTGGAAATAAAGGGAAACAGCTAGCCTGCCTCTGTCCCAAGAGAACAAACTCATATTGTACAGGTTAAATGCTCCCTCTCCAGGTTGGGAGTAAGTTGCTGCCCCAAGCAAAGGAGTTCAAATATCTCGGGTTCACAGTTGATGGGGTGTGACATGGACTGGTGGATTGGTGCAGCGTCAAAGTAGGGAGCCAACTGAGGTGCTCCTGGGCGCCTTCATTTGGAGGTGTTCCAGGCATGTTCGACTGGAATGAGACCCCGGGCGAGACCCAGAACTCACTGGAGGGACGATATATCCAATCTGACCTGGGAACACCTTGGACGCCTGGAACGCCCTGCTGAACCTGCAGACTTTAGCTTTATGGGTGCTGCCAGGAGAGCTAGGCTAGCTGTTACGTCCTGTTTCCACTCTTTATGCTAAGCTAAGCTAACCGGCTACTGACACATTTCAACAACTTTCAGCAAGTAGGCAAAAAAGCAAATTTTCCCAAATGTCCTTTCAGTCCTATCCTTATATATAATACTTTTGATAAATGTATCCACCAAAGAGTACAGCACACTCACACAGTAAGTCCTTGGTCTCGGTCCATATGTCCTATGGGCTAAAGATGTAAAGTTTTCAGGTTTTTTTCACACTCTGTATCTCTCTGTTCTTTAATACCACTTCTCTCCTGTCCTCTATCTTAACAACATTCTTTTCAAAGCTAACTGAAGGCCGAGCGAAAATTATTCTCCCCTTTTGCAAGAAGATTGTGTGTCTTCTGAAGGATGCTCTTTCTCCTCGAGGACAGGTTCCCCATCATTACCTTGAGAGCGCAAAGATCACTCAGAGAAGAGGGCTCTGAGTGATTCATTCAGCTCACATGCCCAAACACACGGGCACGTGCTTGGATAGACGCAAAGACACCGAAACACGCGTAGAAATGAAAAGACACACGAATGTGGAGAGTGAAAATACCTCGGAGCTATAAGATGGAGGGCCTGGAAGGAGGATCCGAGAGGCTAATGTAACAGAGGCGAACCGAGCTATCTGCCTCTGATGCTGTGAGCGTTTTAACTCTATGAGCGAGGGGTTGTGTAGTCTGTAAAACACATGCTGTGAAATGGACTCCCTGCTGTAACTGGGAACACAAACCTGTATCAGTAGGGAGTGGAAGCAAATTGATTTGTGTGCAGTTCAGTAACTCTTTGGTTTAGCTTTGCCAAGTTTTTTGCCATGCTATGCCATCGACGTGGCTTAAGGGATGGTAATATCTGTCTGATGGTCAGACTGACATATCTCAACAACGATTGGATGGATTGCCATTAAAATTGGCCCAGAAATAAGAAGTCTGCTCATCAATGTGCTGTTCGTTGTGATGAACAGAGGAATAATCACCTGAATCTGCAGCTCCCCTCAGCTTTATGGAGCTGATTAACGAGTTTCAGCTCATTGTTTAGCTGCTCTGTCCCACAACTTTACTATTGCTTTACTCTCACTGCTCTCATAGTGACATTCTTCACTGCAGTAGGCAGCTGTTTTCAGAGAAAGAGCTCCAAAAAAACCCACTATACACCACCTGCATCAGCACCAAACAGCAGGCGGATAGAGTTAACGACTGGCTGGTGAACACAATGGAGCATTTAGCAGCTAAAGAGCCAGACATTTCCCTCAGGAGCTGGTGGAGACCAAAAACGGAGCTAAAAGAGGGTGAATATTGGACCATAGACAGTATAAAACATGGATGCAGTCTCTGTGACGTCACCCACAGGTCTCTGGGCTTGACAGATACTCCTTTCTAAAACAAATGAAGCCATTAAAATACTACCCTGAAATGCTGACATTACACATGTTCCTCAGTGACATGTCTTCTCAATTTACAAACCATGATCTGTCATTAAGGTGCCGGCGGCGAGGGTCTATAACCCTCAAGATAGTCGTGCTTATTGTTGACAGAAATGGAAAGCACAAGTCATTCAAAGGCTAATAGGAACATAAGACATTGATTACACCAGTTCAATCAATAAAACCAAATTATCAGTCTGTGATTTCCAATCATAGACAAGCACCTTCAACCACACTCACAAAAATAAACTCCAATCAATCACAATCAACCTATTTGCTGAATTGAATCTCACGGTGCCGTCCGTGCGGTTCGAGGACAGTTCTGAATAATCTTCCCTCTCGCTCTTCCTCACTTACAGAACCACTAAGAAACTGACACCTCCCGCCTGCCGCCACAGGTGAAATCGAATCCAATTACAGCAATAAGTACCTGCTTAAGTAACCTGTTCCTGAAGCTCATGGGAATCATCCATCATGGGAGACTGAAGGGTTAAGACCTCCCCCACCCCATGAAACCAAAGCTCATCACCGACTTATAGATGAAACAGAGAATACGCTGCCTTTAACGGTGAACAATTCGAATCAATTCCAATAGACGGACTGATAAAGGAGAAAATTATCTGAAGAATGGTCTGTGAAAGAGCTTTCATGCACAGTGGGTCATTTATAAACATGCAGCCTATGGCTCTACTGTCTTTTCATAGTAGTACGCCTGTTTGCAAGGGAGCTAACGGATACATTAGCATGATAAGGGGTATCAAAGTAACTCCATTTAACACTTGAGCTGAATATTGAACCTCCATTTGGACCATCTGTTGCATGTTTGCTGAAAGTATCAAGATATAAACCTAAAAGAGTATCACAGGCTTTGATGAAAACCATAAATTACAATTAAAAATGTTTGTTGTGATGAAAAATAGCCAATCAATTCAAGTCATTTTGGGGTATATAACAAGTAAGTCACGAGTAAATAAAGGTTAGAGAAGCGAGCTTGTAACTGAGAGATCGTTGGCTCGTTGCCTACATCCGAATCCTGGTGGGGAAAGTAAGGAAAGCAGTTGGTGCCCTCGCCAGCAGATCAGACTGTGTTTGTACTGGGCAGCTTTAATTCCTGCAAAAACAGACGCTTCCTCTCAGTGAAACTTAACAAATCAAAGTTTTTTAAAAAGTGTCAACATCAGGATAAAATACAGTTTAGAACTAGCTAACTATATCCATGAGCCAGATCACAAATCCATCTTGGTTTTCTTGGGCAACATGAAGATTTTTGGTAAAAGAGGTAAAAGAAGAACAGCTTTTGCTGTTAGTTGGTTTAGCGAGGTAGCTAACAACTTTCCAACACAATGCTCCCTCATCCACATAGATCATTTATCCGATCACTGCCACTGTATGCTTTGAAATCTGTCATATCTCACGGCAAAACCTTCATTTATATGGCATTTTATGTAAATTTACAGAATAAAGTGGTATTTAAATTGTACGGTAAAACACAGTCACATTTAATGGCAAAACCTTTATTTTATGCAGCATTGATAAGGTATTTTCACATTAATTATATGGCAAAAGGGTGTACTATTAGAAAAGGTTCTACCATATTTATTAAACGGTAAAAAACTGCAACTGTGGTTGATGTTTTTTTACCGTAAAAACAACTATGGTTCATTTCCATCTAATTTTAGTGTCACTTTAACTACCATAATCAGAGAAGACAAACCCTTGGTTGCGTAAGTGAGTATTTGGCTTAAAGCTCACATCTCCAGAACACACATGAGCAAACTGGCAAACTTCAATAGCATAAAATCAACAAAATATTAACAGTTCCCGTCTTTTCTGAACCCCTATCAGTGCCAGCAGTGTATCAGCCTTTTTGTCAGATAATTTCTTGCTGCTACTGCTTCCAGAGTTGATGGGGGATGCCTCTGTATCACAGCAGATGTCTGCCTGCACAGCATGTAATAGCAGCCTAGCACCCTACTGCCATCCCAGAGTTATAACTCAGAGAAGTTAAATCTTACCCAGCAGTTACACTATCAAGCAGTCTGGCCGCATCAACTTAATTTGCAAACAAAACACAAATGTTCTTTGGGTAAGCAAAAAAGCACACACAGTATTTCAAGCCGTACTGCTGTTTCAACGATTCAGAGTGCAGATTCTGTTTGGCTAGCAGAAGAATGGCTCTTTAATTTGTTAATTTCTTGCGCTGTCACTCATTTTCCGAAAGAATAATACGTGTTGATGTGCTTCTAAGGCCGAGTTCAATGCAAACTAGGCTTGTCTGCTGCTTAACAATGTCAGTGGCTTATCGTGTCAATGTGAAGGGTTGTGAGAATGATCAGTGTGTCAAGCAGTGAGGATAATTAGGATCAACAGGGGCGAATTGGAAGAGACACCAACAGACTCAGTATTTGTTCTTCAAATGACACACAGTCAAACATGCAGCTGCTGCTCTCTGACTCTTTAGAAAAGCTCAGAGTTTGCAGGATTCAGTGCCAGTAAACCTGGACAACAGTGGAAACTTGAAGTGAAGCACCGAACCAAAAGGTCAGACAGATCAGGGAGACTGTGCAAGCAGTCCAGAACTGCTATAATATCACATTTCTGCTAAAATTTGAGCTTGTTTGGGTTGACACCGGACTTGGCAAGCCTGTACATGTCACCATCCGTCACACTGGCTGGAGACTCGTGCGACACAAACCCATTAAATCTATTACAACCCTCGCACCTGCCAACATATCCAGAACAGTAAAACACGCACAAACGCTGCTGCAGCAGAGCGACCAGATGCCACCCTCTTTTGACCTGACTGTAGTCACTTACCTTGGCGATTTGGACACACCAGTTGAGCAGCAGCTGCGAGCCGATGTTGTCTTTGTGCTCGTGCACGTAGTCGAGGAGGCAGCCGTGGGGCATGAGCTGGGTGACCAGCTGGATGGTGGGGCTCAGGCAGACGCCCAGCAGACGAACCAGGTGGGGGTGCTCCATGCTGGCCATGATCAGGGCCTCCTGGGTGAGAGGGGGTGGACAGAGGACAAAGAGGGACTAAGAAGACTGTTGCACTTATGGGAATTACCTTAGTCAGATATCGGATATGTAGTAGTGTTCTAAAATGCTGAATCATGCTGGTTCTCTGAGTGTTTTTCCCAAATCTATGATCCCATTTCATTTTTTCACACCCTTGACACCCTCAACGTAACTTAACATGAAGGAACATGGGTAAACTTGTGATGATGGCCCAAAATACTACAATACCCATGAGCCTCAGCCACTGTAGTGAATTCAAAATGTTGAATTTGTGAGTAAAACACATTAGATTTAAAAGTGAATTGACTTCTTTAGCTTATTAGCAGCGCAGATAACAGCACTTTAAGTCTGGTGATTGGATGTTTTTTTGATGAAATGCACCCTGGGAGTTGTAGTTAACTTCCCACTCTATGTTTTCATGTAAACAGGAACATTAGCCAAACATTTTCTAATGAATTTAATGATTCAATCAGCAGGATTTCACCTTGATCTAAGCTGTAGAAGAGGTCACATGAATCAGATGTATCGGATTCTTAATTTTAGGACCAGGGACACTTAGAAAAGACAATTTTTGCAGCTTTGTGGTCATTAAATATCCCCACAAAAAGTAAATCGCAAAGTTCAACACATGATCGCCTCAATAGCTGATTTTATTGCGGTTAATGTGGGTCGTGGTGGCGATTCAGTAGTGAATAAATTAAAGGAAACCTGCTTAAAGAAACATATGTTCAGGGTTATGTTCGCTTGGTTTTTAAGCCATAACCGTCTGCGATAATCTTGGCTACATTTCCACTGAAGCCTAAAAAAGGGGCTGTGAACCCAAAGTAAAGTTCTGTTCTGTCCTGTTCAATCAGTTCCTAATGAGCATGAGCAATGTCCTCATATGTTTATAGAGGCATGAAGAGTATTTCATAACAGTTTCTCGGGACCCCTAGAGGCGTCCAAGGTTAGGTCTGTTTGTCTGTTTATTGATAATACCACACTGTATCCCGAACACTTCCTCCTGGAGGCGGGGTTAGCTGCACGAATGAAGACTTGTGGGATGCCGACTGTATCTGCACGCTGCCTGTCCACAGAGTATTCTCCACCGTGCAGAAACCTTCTTCAAAGCTGCACAAACGCGGCCCTTTTCATCTATATTTGAACACGTACGAAACACGGAGACTCTTACTGTAATTGTTGCACCAACACGATTAAAACAGTGAGGGGGTGCATATTTAATAACGCCTGCCTAATTCGGAGTCACTACGCGTTTGATTTCACAAGCTGCTTTTAATTCTTCTTTCTCTCTCCGGCTTGACAGGAATGCACTCTCCCGTCCTCCCTCTCATCTCCTCCTGCAGCAGATGGACGTAGAGGTTCGGAACAGTTGGGACTCACCGTCGGGTAATTGTTATTGCCGAGCGGCGAGCAGAAGGATGTGCGGCGGTGATGAAGTGTTATGATGGCGAGGGGCTGAAACTCGTGGCCGACGTGTATTTGCATTACGGCTGAGCAGAAGCTGCACTCAGAGTCATTGCTTAGAAACACTCACTCCAGTCCTTCACCTCATCTCCTACTGCCTCTCTCTCTGTGTCTCATTCACACACACTTACATGCGGACACACTCTCTTGGCAGCTCTCTAAAACACTCACGCTCACACACTCAAGGACACACACTCTCTCCCTCTCTGCATACAGCAAATGGTCGAGGAGGTGTATATCCAGGCTTGGCCCCGGGGGCAGCTGATAGATAGATGAGGTGCCTTTTTAAATTTAGATGCTAAAGAATGAGCTTAGAGGGAGATGTGGTGGTGGTGGTGGTGGTGGTGTGGGTGGTGTGGGTGTGTAGAGTAGATTAATTCTAAACAGGAGGGGGCCAGAGGCCACAGGGAGGCTTTTGGCACCATCAGTGCCCTGATTTAAACAGAGCCTCCCGGCGCCAAAGTAGTGCCACTACATCTCCACTTCATAAAACCACCTGCTTCTCCACCTAACTGCCCGACATTATACGACTGCAACCACAGCCTCTACGCAGGGAGTAGCTCGCTTTTTGGGATCAAGAGGAGAAGAAAAAAGAGGAGGGAGGAAGGGGAAGAGCGAAGGAGGACGTCGGTGTGTGTAACAGAGAGAAGAGAGTGCTTTTATTCTCAGTCTGTGATCCCAGCAGACCCGGAGTCGTAAACTATGTCAGGCTAAACTCTTTCTTTCGACTCTCTGTGCCAACGTTATGTGTGTGTGTGTGTGTGTGTGTGTGTGTGCGTGCACGAGCATGTGTGTTTTGGTTTCTCTCTCATCTCCCTGAGCGCTGACCTCCATTACTGTCGACTGACCCTCCTTTCCCGTCGAGCTCGCTTGCTCACTTCCCCCGTAACTCGCGCACACACGCACACACACACACAGACACACGCTGGGTGACAGAAAACCGGCGCACGTTTCCAAGAAGTGTGTCTTTGCATCAAAACACACTAACTTAGCGCGTTATTAAGCCGTCGCTTCTCACGTCTCGAATAATGAACTTGCTCGCGAAATATTCACATATTTGCAAACACAAGCGAAGCACCCTGCAGCTCTCACACACAAGGCCGCCACCGCCGCCACATCCCGGGGAGCCTTTTGTTGTAAAGTGTGCGTTGTTTGGTTATGCGTGTGTGTGTATGTGTGAATTTTTCGGAGTGTGTTTGGAGCTGGCACTCCAGTGGCTAGTTTCCCAGTGGCGAGGCGTGAGCCTGCCTTTAGATTGCTGTTTAACAAGCCGGCAGACAGAGCATATTGGCTCTGGATGGACAGAGACCCCCGCTGGGAGAAAAAGGGGGAAAAGAGAGGGGGAAAGGAGGAGAGGAGGGAGGGGAGGAGAGAGAGAGAGGACGAGAGGAGAAGAGAGAGAGAAGGAAAGGTGGAAGCGCTGCCATAGAGGAGGCACGAGGAGAAAAAAATGGAAATCAGCAGTGTGGATGGTAGTTTTGGATGAGCATAGCTTCAGCCAGGAACGCTCATTCAGGAGCGTTGCCATGGCAATGCCGTGTCCATAATATGGACTTCTCACATGGGGTTAGCTAATCCTAATCGTTATGGGTAAAGATCACGGATGCATCATGAGAACTGACTTCAAGATGGAGCCGATTGCTTCCAATGAAAGTATCCGAGTACGAGCCAAACAACGTACCCTACTGCACATGTGCAGTTTGTGGCTCCACCCTCCACTCCACTACACACTACAAACTCGTGGATAGTTTTTCAAATATTAAACCTACAAAAACTCAGAAGACAGACACTTTTAATTTATTCTGAAGACTTTATTGTGAAAAACCACAGGAAGTAGCGAGTTTAGCAAACTGCACACGTGCAGTAGGCTACACGGGTCAGACACCGGATGAGAGATTTTCATTGGAAGAAATCGGCTCCATCTTGAAGTCGCTTCTCATGATTTTACAAGCATGACTTTAAGATTTGAAGACTTTATTGTGAAAAACCACAGGAAGTAGCAAGTTTAGCTAAAAGGAAGGTGTCCAAAAAATGATCTAAAAGATCATGATTTTGTCATTTTGATACATTTCTAAATGGACCTCAGCAAATTACTGTCATTCAAATGATTTTTTCAGCTGATTAAATCACTAAGTAAAACACAAACACCCAAAGAGACGTTTTCAATTTGCTCGTTTCGTCCAATATTCTAAAAACCCGAAGATGTATGTCTCTGAGGAGCTGGCACTGAAGAATTCTGGGCATTTTCTTCACATGAAAAATGACCTAAACGATGGATCAATTCACAAAACAGTTGATTCCATTTTCAGTCCAGCTAATGAAGTAATTATTTCAGCGCGGGTGTCAAAGCAGGAGAAGAGAAGGGGATTTAAAGGAACAGCAGGAACCGGAACATTCTGCAGGTTTGGTGAAGAAAAAGAAAAAGATGGAGGCGAGCACCGGTGAAATGGTGATAATTAAAAGAACAAACAAACTGTACTCCGAGTGTGTGAAAAGAAAGACGTATTGAAGAGAGAGAAACTCCCGAGCTTCCTCCATCCCTCCTCTTCTTCTCCTCTCTATCACTCCTGGATTCCAATAAAGCCACGTCTCATAAACAAGTGCTGTTTTTTAATAGAGTCTCGTTCAATACATGCCTGGCTGTACAGCCTGCTGGAGTTCACTTTATTACCGCCTCTGACTGAGATTGTACTCTCGTAAGAATTTACCGCCGAATGCACAATCCCACAAAGTGACAGGCTCGGCCCGACTCGTCAACGCGGCTCAGACCAACAAAACCCGAATACACGCAGACACAAATCGTCGCGATATAAATACTCACGTCCATGAACTCCACGTTGGCTTTAGGGCCGGTGGTCTCGTTGAGGATTTTAATAGCCACGGGGATCTTCACTGTCTCACCTTCTGGGACCCAGATGCCCTGAAACACACAAGCAATCACCATAAATGCACTGCTCTCTCAATAAACATGCCCACAGCCAGGGCCCTGATGATTTTGATGGGTTTAACTACATGCTTCTTGCAGGTCAACTCAATCGATGCGTGCACATGCATGAACCTCAAGGAGTATGCTTCCTTAGGCTGATTATGGATGAACTTGTTGGCACCTAAACGCTCTGAGCAAAGAGCTCTGGATCATAATCAGGGTATAAATTGATGCAGGACTATCTATGCAGATTAAATGTAGTAAAATATGGCTGTAAAATCAAATAGGCCCATCAATACTGTAATTGAGAGGAATTTAGAGCTGCAGGAAGAAAACGCAGTGTTTATTTAATGAGTTTGCTGAATTTTTGGGGGGTAGTATGAATAATTTCGCCAAGGGCAGCGATGTTGGCAAGCTAACAGCAGTTTCCGTTCCAGGTCCTTGAGCTGCCCGAGGCTCATGTCTGTCAGGGAGCGCTGCTACAAAAGAAAATGTTTATGCTTATTGTTTAAGTTGTCAAGCGGGGTTATTCTGCTCTTAGCTGACTCAATGATGTTTGATTCAGAACGTGGAGGCCACGTTTGAATTATGAAACGCACGATCACGCAAACACCGACCTTGTAGACGGTTCCGAATGCCCCTGATCCCAGAATCTTGACCCTCTTCAGCTCCGTCTCCTTCAGGATCCTCAGCTGAGCCTGGTTGGGGGCCGTTCCGCTGGGGGTCAGGGGCTCCACCAGCTGACAAAAAAACAACATTTAGTTTATTTATCACACTTTTTGTGCCATAAAACATCAGAAAGGCATTCCTCGTGGCTACGACGTTACTTGTGAAACTACTGACAACCTGAGGTGTGCCTCTCTTTCGCTTGGAGTCAAAATATTTTTAACCTCTTGCTCTTGGCGCTATGGATGCTAAAAATGTATCTCGAGGGTGTGCAGCGGGTTGAGGCCGTTCTCTTTAAAATGATAAGCATGAGAGGCGCAAGGTGAACATGGTTTATTTGCAACAAATACATAAGCAGCCAAAAAACAGCCACTGTCCTGTCCTGATAGTCATGATTTTGCACACACACACACACACACACACACACACACACACACACACACACACACACATATATATGAAGTACAAATAAATCCGGGGTGTGAGCGTGAAGTTCTGTCGGAGCTGGCAGTTACCAGTGTGGACCGCAGCGCGCCCGGCGCTGAGCAAATCGCAGTTTGGTGTCAGCTGCTATCACAGCCGACAAAGAGTAGCAGCTCACCAGCTGTGCACATACAAAACAATTCCAATTCAAGGTTATGACAAGCCTCCTCCGCGTGCCTTGCTGCCAGCAACAGCTGACACTGAACAGCATCCCAGCAGCTGGCCGGGCCACCCGCCTCACCACTAGCCGCTCGACAAAGCCTCGGCTACTAAATATAAAGAGCGGGAGCTGGCACCTGCAGCCGAGCTGTGAAAAGATGTGAGCCTCACAGATAGACACAGATTCAGCCGGAGAGCACACATGTAGTGCACATCTCCAAAAACACTAACACGTGCGGATACATGTGTGTACAGTACACAGATTCACAAATATTGACAACACATGCAAATTCACACTCATATCAACATGAAACACACACAAAGAACATACCAGACCTCCAAACACACACGCACACACACACAGGAAGTCAATGCTTCTGATCAATACATGTCTTAATGAGCCCATCAGCCTATCGGGTCCCTCATTCGCTGCGGTTTATCAGCGGCATAATCACCCAGCTCAACCACGGCCATCAAACAATATAATGAGACCATATATCAGTCGGTCAGCCACACAAGCGTTCACTTAATGTGATATAAAACCATCAGCACAATAGGACCGGCGATCTTGAAAGCCACGCCAGGTCTGCAGGATGGATGACATTGCCCGCAGCTCTGCAATGACATGTCGTTTAATGGCTATTGTTATGGCTGGGGCCCGAAGGCGCGGTGTAAAGCCTGCTGAGATGTCACTGCAGGCGGTGAGCTCGCAGACGGATGCAGAGGGGAAGGAGGATGAGGGATAAATATTGAGGGAAGTGGAGGAGGAGAGGGATGGCTGAGCGATGAGCTGATCTCATTTAGCACGTTGCATTCAAACAG